>JADMNL010000024.1:293807500-294407500 GCA_016271365.2 Neoceratodus forsteri | reverse complement strand
TCTGATGACCTCAAGACAGGGAAACAGTGTGACAAGGCAGCAGGTAAAGCAAATAGGATGCTGGGATGCATAGGCAGGGGCATCACCAGCAGGAAAAGGGAGGTCATAATTCCACTATACAAGACACTAGTGAGGCCGCACCTGGAGTACACTGTGCAGTTCTGGAGACCTTACCTACGTAAGGACATAGACAGGGTAGAGAAGGTTCAGAGGAGGGCAACAAAGATGGTACATGGATTGCATCACAAGTCCTATGAGGACAGGTTGAAGGCACTGAACATGTACTCCCTGGAGAGGAGGAGAGAAGGGATATGATAGAGACATACAAGTATCTTACAGGAGGAACAGGGTGCAGGAATGCACTATTTTAAGCGAAAAAGATGTTCCAGGACTAGAGGGCATGGGATGAAGTTGGAGGAGGACGATTCAGAGGAAACGTGAGGAAGAATTTCTTCACAGAACGGTGGTGGACAAGTGGAACACCCTGCCAGAGGAAGTGGTGGGGGCTGAAACAATCACGGGACTTAAGAATGCATGGGATAGACATAAAGGAATTCTGGAGGTCAGGGATAAGGGGCAACAGACTTCCTGGAAAACATAAACTGAACTTACAAACTTAAATGAGCAGACTGGGTGAGCCATAGGCCCTTATCTGCCAACACTGTCTATGTATCTATGTATGTATCTATGTATGTATCTATGTAACTTTTTGTGTATTGGAAAAAAGTGTGAGGTTGCAACAGGGCACTTGTTCATACCATTTTGTGACAAATGGGACCTGTGCCTCAGTTTAGTTTCTATTGTTTTGTTTAGTTTTACACTACAGCCAAGCAAATTAGGGAAAGGAATACTGATTGAATACAATTAATGCTCCTTGTTATGCAACCATCCATCCAGGGATTGTGGCCCTAGCATGTCCGGCAGAGAGGAAACGTACTGTAGAAACAGAAGAAATCAGCACAGGAAAAAAGGACTAAAATTCCATGTAGTCTCAGGGTTTTATTTAACTCTAAAAATTGATTAGCGTTTTGCTCTTAAAAGTGCTAAAACATTGTGAAAACGCATAGCACTTGCCTCACTGTGTTTAAAAAACATAACACTTCTAGAAAACCTATATAAATACTTTCTGTACAGTTAGTATTGTCCCAAGAAAAAACTACTAATCAATTATTTAAAACCCTGAAGTGTGCTCTGTTGTTGTCCTGCATGGTATTACTCTGACCACACCTCTGTCTCAGTGTGTTCCCCATGACCCTGCCTGTTTCCTCCATCTTATTTAGTTTTTGTTGACTGGGTACATGTACTAGACCAATAGTTCTCAGACTTTGTCACAGTGAGCCTCCCCAAATACAAGGAAAAGAGTTCGAGCCTCCCCCAAAAACTGAAATAATCTTGGGCCTCCACAAAGAAAAGTAACATACTGTACTTTGTGCAATACACCATGAATAACTGAAACCCCTTTGAGTACTTGACTCACATTCAGTTCTTTGTCTTATACTGACATGGAACCTTTGAAAAAGAGCTCATG
The DNA here is from genome assembly GCA_016271365.2 of Neoceratodus forsteri. Taxonomy (NCBI): domain Eukaryota; kingdom Metazoa; phylum Chordata; order Ceratodontiformes; family Ceratodontidae; genus Neoceratodus; species Neoceratodus forsteri. The sequence continues at coordinate 294,405,972 of JADMNL010000024.1, read as the reverse complement.
TGCTCAAAGGTGTTATCTGAATAACAAATAAATCAAATAAACAAATATTATTATTCAGCTTATTGTAACCACACCCCAAACAGGCCAACTTACTTTTGCTATTTTCATTCTTGAACCATTATTACCCTTGTTGCAGTGCCTTCATGAGTCACACTACTTTCTCTGTTTCCTCCTGAAATGAGCCTTGGCTCATTCACCTTCCCTTGTCACGTATTAGTAAATAAATATATAAAATCCACCTACTATTTTTTTTTTCAGTTTGCTTCATCTCTTCACACAAAATATATAAAACTCAAAATTTAAATACAGTACTTTTTCAAACTTGCTTGAGCCTCCCCTGGAACAGGTTGGGGCCTCCCCATGGAGGCTGGCCTCACCATTTGAGAACCCCTGTACTAGACAAATTCTGCCTATTTTCAGGCATGGTCTGGGGAAGGGGGATACAGATGAATGCCAACTGGCCTTGAATCAGATTAAGCTGTTGGTGGTATTTTTAGTGAATGGGGGAAATTTGGCCAGGACACCAGGGAAACTTTCTTTACTCTTTTCAAGAAGTGCCATGGGATCTTTAACATCTACCTGAACTACCAGCAGAACACACAGATGGGACCTTGGTTTAATGTCTCATCCAAAAGACAGCATCTCAGGAGTGCAGCACCCCCCTCATGCTATACTACAGCGTCAGTACTGGGATTTAACCCAAGTGCCTGGAGTGGGGATAGAACCCACAACCTTCTGATCTCCTAGCCTCAGAGGCGAGTGTGCTTCCTGCTGAGCCACTGACACTGATCTTGGTTCTGAAAACCTACTTTAAAATGTCCCATTTTGTTTTAATCCCTAATATAGTCCCCACATTAAAAAAAAACATTAAAAGATTTGTTGTAATTTACTTCACATCTACTGTGTTTTAGAAATCCTTTTCTGTACTTTCATTAATGTGTTATTACTGTAGTGTACTCTCCTCCTTCACCTTCCCCCCCCGATGCATCTGCCGGCTGACTAAGGTGGTGAGAGGAGGGTCTGTACCAGTTGCCATCCCTTTCTTTCAACTGACTTCCAAAGACTGTGTGTGGGGGGGGGAGGTGAAGCTCACAACATGCAAGACTGCAGACGCAATTGGAGCCTGACAACAGCTGCTTCAATATTACCTAAATATGTAAGGTTGTATTGTATTACAGCAAACCACAAATGTAATACAACCTTAAACATTTGATTACTGCCAAACCAAAGCAGCCATTGTTGACTGCAGCCAACTCTTGTTGAGATGAGCTACTGAACTAAACTTTATTTTATATCCATTTACTTGCGAGTAAATACTCATCTTACCTCACTCGAAGAAAATTAGGAGGCTGCAGAATAAGAGACATGGTATACCAGTTTTGCCAAGATATTGTAAATTGGCTTTTAACACCTAACACAAAATATTAAAGTTGTATGAAATGCTTGCAGAATGTTTCTTTAGAACCCCATCTGGAACAATTTGTCTCTGGGAGATTAAAATCGATATAGTTTATAAAATGATAAATATATGACGTCTTTTTGTCAAACTCTAGTAATTCTTGTGTTATTTTTCCTTTGTTCAAAGCACTCAGCTGGCAGCTGCTTTGATTATCACATTCAAACTTTCAAAGCTGTAGCCGTCTGCTAATCAGAGCATTCTGTCACAATTAAAATTGTGAACACATGCCAAGAAAGGTTGCATTCTGTGAACATCAGCTATGTAGTTTTGAGTTCTGCCTAGTTAATGATGATGAAATGTGGAATTATTAGTTACTGCAAGTGTATTATTTCAATAAAATGCTGTTGCAGTAAAAGAAGCATAAAACTACAGTTTGACAAGCACAGACTGTACTAAGTCTAGTACTGCTAACGATAGGTTTACCTTCAAAAACTTAAGAAGGCAGGTAAGGTAGTGAGGAAAGCAAAATCACAGACATATGAAAGAATCACAGAGAGGGTGAGGAAGGGGGACAAGACATTCTTTAGATACCTCAGTGAGAAAAAGAGGACACCATGTACTCTCAGCGCAGGAGGCAAAACTCTACCTCCTAAAAGTCCTTAATGGCCCCAGCCACAGTAACAATTCGCTTGATCTCAGACTGCTTCACCAGGCTCTGGACATGCTACTCACCCCCCTCACTAACCTCCTTAACCACTCCCTCTGTCTTGGCCAATTGCCCTCCACTTGGAAAGTAGCGGTCATCACCCCCATGCACAAGAGTGGTGACTGTACCTCCCCTGGGAACTATCGTCCGATCGCTATTCTCCCCCTTCCCCCAAGGCCTTAGAAAAATAAATTTGCAGACCAGCTCTCTGAATACCTCTCTGTGTACAACCTCCTTTGTGAGGAGCAGCATGGTTTCTGCCAAGGCCATAGTACTACCACAGCCCTCCTGGAATTCTCCAGCTTCTTACACTCTGCTCTCGATAGTGGGCACCTGGCTGGAGAAGTCTTATTAGATCCATCTAAGACATGTGACACAGTTAGCCACCCACTTCTCCTGTCCACCCTTGCCCAACTAGGCTTCTCCCAGGGTGTCACCACCTGGTTTACCAACTACCTCTCTTCCTGCTCCCAGTGTGTCAAAATAAATGACACCGTCTCTAGTTACCACCCAGTTTTCTCTGGAGTACCCCAGGGCTCAATCCTGGGTTCTCTGCTATTCAGTCTCTACCTCAATATCCTTCCCACTGTCTGCTCTGAATGAATCCTCCTTTATGCCGACGACACGGTACTCTTCTCCTTCTGTCCTGACCCCCACTCCCTGCAAGATGTCCTTCAGAAATCCTTCAGCCAGGCAGAGTCATGGTTCATTGACCACAGACTCGTTCTCAACCACAAAAAGACAAAATCCATGCTCTTTTCCCACAACCAGAGCAGGTGCCATGACTCCCCCTGCAATTAATGACTAATAGACTCCGCCCCCTCACACAAGTTCACAGCTTTAAATATCTTGGTATAACCTTCGACCTGGCCCTATCCTTCCATGAACACATCCATCTCCTTTGCTCTACAGTCAATACCCACATCAGCCTACTCTACCGCCATAGGGACTGCCTCCCCCCTAAAGCCCTTAGGCTCACAATTACCTCTTCGGTCTCATCCCTCATTGACTATAGGCTTCTAACCTACGGGGTGGCTGCCAGATCAGCTCTCCATAAAATCAAAATTTCCCTCAACAAAGCATGCCGCCTTCTCACAGGCTGTGCCAAACTCACCCACACGTGCACTCTTTACAAGCTAGCCAATCTACTCAACCTCGAGGAGCAACTCCAGTACCAGTCCTACCTCTTCGCCAAAAAAATTATGGTTGGCCTGGCCCCACCCAGACTCTCATCATTGATTCAACCTGCCCCCATTGCTCCCTCCACCCGCAGCTTCACTAAAACTATTCTCCATGTGCCCAGAGTCAGAACTGCCTAGGCCCAGAGGTTCTTCATCTACAGAGCCCCAACCTGGATAAACTCCCTCTCTGCTTCCATCTCCAATGAAATCAGACTTTGGTTCTTTAAATCCTCACTCCAGAGCCACCTCTGCACCACCCGCAGCTGTAATTGCCCATAACATCTGCCTACCAGATTGTCTCTTACTCGTATGCTTAAAATAATGGACCACTGTCCAGCCTCCTTACCTCTCAGATGCTGCTTGTATATTAATTGCACTGTTTGTATATATACTACACTGTTTGTATAGACATATATATATATATATATATATATATATATATATATATATGCACTGTTTCTTGCCTACTGTCTATATTTGCTACCTTAGCATAATTTTGTATATATATATATTTTTAATTTATTTAGTTGTTTAACCAGGTATAGCACACTAAGCTGAAAGCTTTTTTACAGGAGCGACCTGGGAGCACAATGTCACATTCCACTGCTTATTGTACCTATGTCTAACCATGATGTGGAGCCTTTGTAAAAGAGTCTCTGACTCAAAGGCTTGTAATTCCAATACTACTAATAAAATAAATAAAATAAAATAACATAATGGCTAGTGAGACTAGGGAGGGGGTCAGAATGGATGCAGATAGACTGCAAAAAGGCAAAACTACTGAACAAATAATTTTGCTCAATATTCACAGTGCAGGAGGGCATTTTTAGAGGGAGCATAGATGGATTAGGGGGATGCAGTCATGGAGATGAACACTACACCATTTCCAGAAGAGAGAGTTTTGAAAGGGTTACATGCACTAAAGGTTGGCAAAGCCATAGCCCCTGACAGACCACACCCAAGGGTGCTAAAGGAACTAGGGTAGGTTCTGGCATCCCCATTGATGGACTTATTCAACAGCTCACTGGAATCAGGAGTGGTCCAAAGGACTGCTAAAGGACAAATGTTTCCCCCAACACAAGAACACAGTGCCACATAGCAGGTTACTACAGATGTTAACAGACCAAAGGCTGGGGGACAAAACAGACCAATGGGTGGCAGATTGGTTAAAGAACAGAAGCCAGGGAGTAGTGCTAAATGAATGCACATACTGCAGACCATGCAACCAGAGTGTGTAGGTGAGCTCACATCAAAGGTGGCTAGCACGGCATGCAAACATCACGCAACAAAACGTGGAGCTCTCAAAACTCTGTGCTAACAACAGAGTCAATGCAAGGCAATATAGAGGGTCAGTTTACATAGAAACATAGAAACGTAGAAACATAGACGTTGTCAGCAGATGGGGACCATACAATTCATCAAGTCTGCCCTTGGCTTCCTACCCCCCTTGAAAGCTGGAATCTTTTATTCCATAATGTTTAAAATGTTAGGTTCATAGGGATCCAGGGATATACAATAGGAAAACACCCACATTGAGTGGCATACTAAGTAAATGGTCTCCTCTGTTATACTGTATTACTAACCAAGAAACGTCTCTTCCAGCCATTACCCAACACTCACATATCATGGAATCTCTGGTCGGCCATAAAAATCAATGAAAGAAAAACCAAGGTGCTACAAATTGTCCTCCACCCCTCTGATACCCTTAAGGCAGCCCATCCTTATCATTGGCAAATACCCAAAATCAAAAATATTTAGGACTCCATATCCCTGCAGACCTCTCCACCCTATACAGGAGGAATTTCCCTGCATTAACAGAAAGGGTGCAAGAGGACTTAACGTAATGGCAATCTCTTCCCCTGACCCTACTGAACAGAATGAAAGCCATTCAGATGAACACCCTCCCCAGATATTTATACTTCTTCCAAACTTTGACAATATTACCCCTCAACCTAGAATTTCAAAAATGGAATAAATCAGTTTCTTAATTTTTATAGCATGGGGAGAGACCTCACATTGCTTTTAAGAAACTCCTTCTCCAGGCAAAAGGGGGATTAGCCATTCCAAATATTTCACAGTACACTACAGCAACCCAAATACAACATTGGACTCTTAGTGCTGACTGTTATCCTTTCAGCAGGTACTGAAGTCATGATGTCCTTCTTGTGATATATCACAATCTGGTGTTGTAGAAGTGGCTATTTGTTTCAAGTAGAGAATGATAATATCAGCTTACATAGAAACATAGACTTTGATGGCAGATAAGGACCACTTGGCCCACCCAGTATGTCCATTTCCCTACCTACTGGATAAGCTGCAGATTCTAGTTAACTAACAGTCTACTTCCTGCCACCCCCCACTACAATTGTCTTATGTCTGTCCCATGCATGTTTGAATTCCCCACTGTTTTGGACCAACAACCTCCCAGGAGGCGGTTCCATGCATCCACCACTCTCTCCGTGAAAAAAATTTCCTCACATTACCCCTGAGCCGTCCCCCCTCTATCTTTAAATTGTGCCCCCTTGTTCTTACACATCTCTTTTTCTGAAAGATGCTATCCTCCTGGACTTTGTTGATTCCCTTCAGGTACTTGAACGTTTCTATCATGTCCTTCCTGTCCCTCCTTTCATCAAGGATATACATATTAAGCTCTCTCAGTCTCTCTTCATATGGTTTCTGATGCAGACCCTGCACCATTTTAGTTGCCCTCCTCTGGACTGCTTCCATCCTGTCTATGTCCTTGCGTAGATGAGGTCTCCAAAACTGCACACAGTACTCCAGATGGGGTCTCACCAACTGTCTGTACAAAGGGATAACCACTTCCCTTTTTATGTTGGCTTGCACGCATGCACAAGAAACATCTTGCGACAGTGCAGGTCTTGGGGGCGGGGCAGCTCTTGGGTGAATGCAGGGCACGCATCAGTAGGTGCGTCCCTCATTCCCCAATCAGCCTGCATGCCACCGCCACACCATGCATTCATAATGGGGTGAGCACATCAAAGCAGGTCCACTGCAATCGAGCAAAGCCTGTCATACTTAGCGGTCCTTGCTTGCCGTGGCTCGCCATTATGATCATGGTCTGCCAGCGGCAGCCTCCTCACAGTTTCCCGACATCGGGGTGCCCAATCTCCCTGTCAAGCAACCCCGTGTTTGTGTGCCAGCAGAGAGCCCACTTCCATCGGCATCTCCCCCGCAAATGTGGAATGCCGGAGTGCAATCCCCATGGCTCTGCGCCTCCCCGCTTTTGTGCCCGCCAGCGAGAGCCCTCCTTCAGCATCACCCCCCACAGCTGTTGAATGCCGAGCGGGTGCCCAATCCCTCGGCTCGCGCTCCCCTCCTTTCTTTGTTTGCCGGCGGGGTGCCCAACCCCGCCAGCATTACCCCCAAGGGCCGACGAGGGTGCCCAACTCGCCGGGCTACTGACACCCCCCCATAAACCTTAGGTGGCATGCTGGGAGCCCACCCCAGCATGCCAAATGCCCTGTAATACAAAAACTGTCCCGCGACGGTTTCACTTTTTTTTTCCTCCACCTGCAAAATGAAACACCCCTCGAGTCTACATGTTCCTCCCCCACCCGCACTCCACCCACTGCGCACCCTGCCTCCCTTACCCCCCCTCACCCCATACTTTCCTCCGGACTCCGGCGCGACGATCTTCCGTGGACCGGGAACACATCTGCACTCTTCAAAGCCGACCGCGAACTGAGGAAATGCCGGTAAGCTGTATAATGCAATGAATAGGGTTTTTTCAACTTTGCAGCATATCTCAGGCATTTCTTGGAATTTTGGCACCAAATTTTCAACATGGGGTTTTTGGGGCCCCTCCTCATGAATTCTGTCACTATCATGGCGTTAATCGGCCTCGGAAGGTGATTTCACAGTCACTGCATGAAATCACCTTTCAGGACCCATTAACGAAATGACAGTGCAATGTTCATGAGGTGGCCTCTCAAAAAGCCTATGTTCCAAATTTGGTGGAAAAAATCCAACAAAAGCCTGTTTTTCGAGCGTTCGTTGCACAGTTGCTACGCAGGCTCGTAACTTTACGCATTTGCAATATTTTAACGCCGTATTTTCAGCATTGGCATTTTTGTGCACCTCCTTGTGAACAGTACAGCTGTCATTTCCCACATCCTGCCCAAAATGTGTTTCCGCATTTCCGGTGCACAATTGCGCAGTCGCTGTGGGAAATCAGTGTTTGGGCCAGATTATGAAAATGACAGTGACACAGTTCATGAGCAGAGCTCCTAGAATGCCTATGTTGAAAATTTGGAGCTGATACTCAATAAAATGACTGTGTTACTAGCGTGCGTTGGCAGATTGCACGCATGCTCATACCGTCGTGCATTTGTGATATTTTCACTCTGGATTTTCACCATTGCCATTTTTACACACCTCTTGATAAACAGTACAGCTGTCACTTCACATATCCTGCCCAAAATGTGTATCCGCACTTGCGGCACAGAATAGCCTGGTCGCTGTGCAAAATCACTTCTTAGGACACTTTGAGGAAATGACAGTGACACTGTACATGAGCAGAGGTGCTAAAACACCTATGTTGAAAATTTGGTGCCGAACGCCCACAAGCTGGCAGTGCTGCAAGCATGCCTTGCATATTTCCCATGCACCCTGCAACTCCACAACTTTCGTATATTTGTATGCCACATTTCCAGCACTGCCATTTAATTACACCTCCTTATGAACTGTGCAGCTGTCATTTTTCACATCCTGCCCAGCATGTTTTCCCGCACTGCACTAACAAACACCCACAGGGACACCCTAATGCCTCTCACTCTCTGTAGGGTGGGGGTGGGTTGGCATCAGTTCAATACTTGACTGCCACTCCTATGCTGCATCTCTCTAACTCCTGCACTGCCAATGGCAGCAAGACAACATTCGGCATTAACAAATGCTTGTTCTACTTGTGATGCCCTCTTATGCATCCCAGTATCCCCTGGCTCTCACTGACTTCTCACATTGCTTACCAACCTTAAATCATCTGATATGACTACCCTGAGGTCCCTTTCCATTTTGTTGTTGTTAGTACCTCCGCTGCTATTGTGTACTCTTCTCCCGGGTTTTTGTTTCCCAGGTGCATTACTTTGCACTTCTTTGCATTGAATCTAAGTTGCCATATGTCTGACCATTCCTCCAACCTTGCCAAGTCCCTTCTCATCCTTTCTACCCCTCCTTGTGTATCAACTCTGTTACATACCTTTGTGTCATCAGCAAAGAGGCATACCTTACCCTCCAGACCCTCTGCAATGTCACCTATAAAGATGTTAAAGAGGATTGGACCCAGTACTGAGCCCTGAGGTACTCCACTAGTGACCCCCCTTTCTTCGGAATGTGTTCCATTCACTATTACCTTCTGTGTCCTGTTTTGCAGCCAGTTTGCTAAACAGGCTACCATCCTGGGACCCACTCACAGGCTGGATAACTTGATTATTAATCTTTTGTGCGGGACTGTGTCAAATGCCTTGCTTAAGTCTAGGTAGGCCATATACACAGCCCCTCCCTGGTCTATTACTTTGGTTACCCAGTCAAAGAAATCTATTAGATTCGTCTGATATGACCTTCCTGCTGTAAATCCATGCTGCTTAGAGTCCTGTGCCTTGCTGACCTCTAGGTACCCAACAATTCTTTCTTTGAGAAGTGATTCCATCATTTTCCCTACCACTGAGGTCAAACATACAGGTCTGTAGTTTCCTGCTTCTGCCTTGCTCCCACTTTTGTGAAGGGAATCACATCTACCCTCCTCCAGTCCTCAGGTACCACCCCATCCTTCCATGATTTGTTAATAAGTGTGGTCAGTGGTGTCACTAGGTCCTTCCTTAGTTCTTTTAGGATTCTGGGGTGAATCCCGTCAGGCCCCATTGCTTTGTCCACCTTGAGTTTTAGGAGTTCTTTCAGGACTCTTTATTCTATAAATGGACTGGTGTCACTCCCCAGACTGCTTCTATTGTCTGGTTTAGGTAACTCCTCCTTATCTTCTTTTGTGAATACTGAGCAAAAGTATTTATTCAGTATCTCTGCCTTTCACGTGCCTCTGCCCACCTCCCCTCTCCCTTATTAATCTTCACTATTCCTCCCTTAACCTTTCTATGCTCCCTAATGTACCTATAAAAGGTTTTATCCCCCTTCTTAACTGAATTGGCTATTTTTACCTCAGTTTGGGCTTTTGCTATTCTGACTGTCTTCCCCACTTCTTTCTGCTTTAATTAATACAGTTCCCTGTCGTGCTCCTTCTGTGATTCCTTATACTTTTTGAATGCAGCCTTTTTCTCCTTAACCTTCCCTGCCACCTCTTTTGAGAACCATAAAGGTTTTTTACTCCACTTTGTTTTCTTTATCTGTTTCACACAAAGGCTTGTTGCCTCTATGATGGCAGTTCTGATTTTTCTCCATTGTTCTTCCACCCCTCCTTTTTGGCCATTTGCTAGTGTATTCCTCAGGTATTCACCCATTTTGCCAAAGTCAGCCCTTCTAGAGTCCAGTATGCTTGTTTTTTTTTGTTTTTGTATGGCTCGTCTCCATGGTTGTACTTATGGCGAAGCACACTGTGCAGAGGAAGCAGAGTGGCATGAGGGAGAGTGGCTCAGGCTGTGAGTGTTTCTTGTGGGTGGCGGTGCATTACTGCGGTTCCGGTCAGTGTAGATCTCAACCTGCTAGTCATTCTACTTCAGCAAAAGCAGTTTTTAATACATGTTTTAAGTTGGTGCTGGCTTCACCCATTTTGCCAAAGTCAGCCCTTCTAAAGTCCAGTATGCTTGTGTTTTGGTTTTTGTATGGCTCGTCTCCATGGTTGTGCTTATTGTGAAGCACACTGTGCAGAAGAAGCAGAGTGGCATGAGGGAGAGTGGCTCAGGCAGTGAGTGTTTCTTGTGGGTAGCTCCTGAATATGCTTCAGCTGTACATGAACTATAAGGGACAAAGCTTCTACAGTATGCCAGGATAAATACCCTTAGAAATGAAGAATGTAGGACTTCTGGCGAAGTCATGGACTATGCTGGTCACCTAAAGGAGAGCTCTACACCATCCTTAGAAATTTACACTTCAAAAAGCCAGCACCAACTTAAAACATGTATTAAAAACTGCTTTTGCTGAAGTAGAATGACTAGCAGGTTGTGATCCACACTGACCGGAGCCGCAGCAATGCACCACCACCCACAAGAAACATTCACAGCCTGAACCACTCTCCCTCATGCCACTCTGCTTCCTCTGCAGCCACCAACAAAGAAGGAGATTTGGACTTTCAGGAAGCTACAAATGCTCAAATCATTCAAAAGATAAGGCATCTTACCCACACAATCCAGAGGGTCAACTCCACCATCTCAGATATCCAACGAGATGTCCGCTCCCTTGATGGTAAAACTGTTCAAATGGAGTTGACTCTGGCAGACACTTCAGCCAGCATGAGCCACCATGATAAAGACTTTATCTTTCTGCTGCAAAGAGACCATGATATGGCAGAAAAGACCCATGACATAAAGGACAGATGCAGACACTCATATCTCCACATCGTCTGGGTCCCTGAGGTGTGGAATCCCTGATATTATTACCTAAATGAAGGCTTTCATTTCTGAAACACTCCCAGTTCTAGAGGATCTAAAACTAGTTATAAAGACGGCTCATAAAATGAACCCTACACCGTGGGTGGGAAAACAATCCAAACCATGGTCCTTTATCATGAGATTCCTACATTATCAAGTGCTACATATAATTCTGCACTTGGCCTGATGGCAGATGGATCTAAAACACAATGGCTATCATAATTTGTCACAAGCTATTTCCCCTGCTACTCAACAAAAATGTCATCTAATCCTTACAGCATAAAGCTGCTCAAAGAAAAACAGATCTGTGCACAACTTCACTCTCCCACAAAAATAAAACATGTTTTTATTTTGGACCTAACGTGTTTGATGCCCTGCATGCAGTTTCTCACCCACTGCAAAAAATGTGGAACAGTCTGACACCCATGGATTCAGAGGACTTAGTGCAAGATTTAAAGACAGATGCATGGAAGATGGCTGGAAAACAACCCGGTTGCGTTCTCCAACCTGGCAGATTTTCAGTGTCAGAACAGCTCCACAAAGAACTCCTCCTTGCTTTGACAAAACAAAATTAAGGATTCTCCTGAGGCTCTTCCCCTTCTATAGGGCTTAATTGGATTACCATATAGCAATTATGAACTGGCTGGTGCATTTGCAGATCCACTGGTGGTTCTTTGATGAGGAGAACCTCTGGTTGTCTGTGCATACAGCTGGGACTCTAATTCCTGACAATGGTGGAGTAAGCACTTTTTCCTCTGAGCTTGTGGCCCGCATATAGTATCTGAAATTTTTATTGCAGTTAAATGTCAAGTCTTTCATTGTTATACTTTGTTCCATTATCCTTTCTTCAACATTTTGCCTGTTTCTATTTTTACTGTACTGGTTCACACCTTTGCAGGAAACCTTGTGTCCCCTGGCTCTGTCTGACATGTCTGATGTGATTACTATGCCCCCTGATCTAAGGCCCCAGCAACCCACCTAGAAGGGGTTTAACACAGCCATGGTCACAGGCAGGTATTAGCTGGCACTCTTACACATCCTTCTGGGTATATCCCATTGCCTCCTTTATTTATTTGAAAATTGGTAACCGAGAGGCGCACTGCGCCAAGGCTTATTTCCAGGTGTGACCTGGGGGAAGGGTACAGGAGCTACAGTAATACAACACACAGTGAACAGCATATGGTACAATATAACATGCATACAAAGTGCAAGTAACATATGCATTTATAGCAAGACACTGCAGGCAGTAATAGTATATCAACAGAGAGACCTGTGCGTGCAATGGATGGCAGTGCAGAGGTATAGATTACTGGAGCATGGAAACAGGATAGAGGAGAGACCATAAGGAGGCCTGATACATGATAGTAGGGGTTCCCAGCAGGGGAAGTGTGAGGAGGAGGGGTGACAGGTGCAAGTGGGAAGGGGAGGAGTTTCAGCTGGTGCCTGAGGGAACTAGGGCAGGTGGAGAGATGGAGGGAAGAGGGAAGTGGGTTCCATATTGGGAGAAGCAATGGAAACATAGAAACACAGAAACAGAATATGCTAGCAGATAAGTGCTGCTTGACCCACTAATCTGCCCTATTTTTTTTATTTTTGTTGCAGACCCAAATTGATCTATGGCATTGTTTCTTCTCCCACCACCCCCTTCCTTACCCCTACCTTCCTTACCCCTACAATGCCCTTGTCCCTGTCCCAGGCATTGTTGGACTCCACCCCTCACTGTTTTCACCCTACCACCTTCACTGGAAGGCTGTTCCAGGAATCCAACATTTTTCTATGAAGAAGTACTTCCTCACATGTAGCCTGAATCTACCCCCTCCAGCTTCATAGCATGTTCCCTCTATAGCTCATTTTTTCTGAAAAATCATAATTATTGACTCTCTCTAATAATATGCTCACACGCCAGATTTATAAAAAATGTTTAACCAACATTTTATTTACAAAGGGTGAGGGTTAGGTTTGGGTAAAACGGAAGCAGAGGTTAAGTAACAGATTGCTTTGCATTCTTAGATTGCCATCAGATAAATGAACGGTTAGATCAGGTTCAAATGTTCTGCAAAAGAAAATAATTGTTCTGTATTTTAAATTTAGACATCAGTCATCTCTGACCACCCTCCAACTTTTTAATGGATTCACAATATGTCTTAACTAGCTAGCCACATAGATGGCAAATACCTAGTTAATGCCCATACTGGTACCAGTCCCTAGTCCAGTATAGAACCCCACAATTCTACATCTGTCTGGGTATCCAGTACTAAGTTATTAGTTGCAGACCTGATAGGGTTCAGCTGGTTGACCTGCGTTGGGGCCCTTAAAGGTAAACTTAGATTAGGATTCTGTATTCCTGGAACACATTTTAAATCACAGCTCTGTAGATACACAGGTGACTCCTACAATTAAGAAACTTGGGTTTCAGATACTGAACTTGGCAAACTGAACAATATCTATTTACAGTTCCCGTCTGGTGGTGCAGAACTAGTCTGCATACTCACGGTTCTGAAGTCATCATTTGGTGCAGAAAGGTAGTCATATTTCAAAAGAAAGCTTTTAAGCTGAGATGCAGGTAGCAGCTTTGGATGACCCCCTCTTTTAACATGCTTATGCACCTGCAGACTGGAACTTTTGCAGCTTCTCTGACGATCCCCCTTTCTCTAGGCTTGAAGTCACATCACATCTCTGGAACATTATGGACCAACAGACCAGGCTGGTACCAGAGCCGGCACACCGCGAACCCCCATATCTAGGCTATGTTCCTCAGAAGGAAGCTCATATGGCAGTGCCTTGACTGGCACACTACCAGGCAGACTCCCAGGCCAATCTAGACAGTCTCTCTCTCTCTTTCTAAATCAGGCATTTCAGTTACTTTACATTGTCGTAAGCACTTTAACCATTCAGCTAGCATGGCCTGACATGGTCCCTTTGCTTGTCAGGTCAGAGTCTCACAAACAGCAGTGCATTCCCAGCAATCTTAGGGAAGACCCTCACTCCTCCACAAAGTGAATAACTGTAGCTTAAGGCATGGCTCCCAATGCTGACCCCATGAAACAGTCTCTTTCTCTATTACCAAACAGGCACATTTACTTAACTTGCTTTTCCCATCCACATGGTTTGCACAACTGGTGTGGCTCTCTCAGAAGGCACAGTCTTTTAAAGTAGCCAGAGGCAAATACTGGAGCTTAAGGCAAGACTCCCAACCAAGATAAGCACCTTCAACATTATTACACTTTTGCTTCTCACAAGCAGGATCTCAAAAGTACAGTTCTTTGGCCAGCTGGTGGTTTGCAGCTCCATACAGAACATTACATCTTAAAGTCCTCACAGGCAACATCAGGCAAAGCTCTGACTTCAGAATACTTTCCTTTTTATTCCTGTAGGCACATTAATCAGTTACATCAAGCATTTCACAAACACAGGACCCTTCTTTGGTCACTTGAATAACAGAAGTCCACCCTGTTCTTGGTGCAGGATAGACGCCGGGGCAGACAGACACTGAGCACCTTCTGGAATTCATAGATGCTTGGCACCAAGAAGATCTCAGAATAACTTGTACTTTAAGTAGAAGTTTACTCATGCAGAGTCATTCAGACAGCTTTTCATAACATGAGGTTACAGAATTCATCTGCACTCTCACTGCTGAGGCAGAAACGTTCCTGCAGCTCTCTTACCACTGCAGGCAGGGTTTCTTGCAGCTCTCTCACAGCTGAAGTTAAGCTCAGAACTCTCCCACAAAACCTTCTCAAATGTGGGAAGGCAAATGCTAGCCTTGGAGGTGAATAACTGGCAACCCACAGGCCAGTGACTTCAAGTCCTTGTAGCCACATTTCTCTCACAAGGGAACAGAGCCCCTTCCCTGTGAAGGGGCTCCCGCTGAACTGAACAGGCCCATTCTCTTTGGCAAGGGGCTGAAGTCCCCCTCCCTGTGGAGGGGCTTGTGCCAAACTAACTCCAGACTGAAAAGTCTCTGGAGTTTTGGGAGCTCTCTGAAACTCCTGATTGGTTGAGACCATTGTCTCTCATAAAAATGTATATTTATTAGGCTTCCTTAATGCCTGATAGCCTCCTCAATTAGGCACCAACATTTGTCCCTGCTTTTTCCCCCACAAGTCCTGGCACAGTCCCAAAAGTATCTGCCCTTAATTCTTGCTGTCCCATTGGCTGCTGAATGGTCAAAGGCTGCAAACCTGGCTGCATTTTATTACGGTCCCCAAACAGTCCATCAGCATTCCCAAAACAAAGTTCTGGTGCAGCCAGGTTAAGTACTTTTTATTTATATTAGCCCAACTGCTTAAAAGCAGACATTGTGTCATGAAAAGCACTTCCAATTTTAAATATTTATTTATAGTGCTGTGCCTGTCACTAGCACTGAATTCAACAGTCCCCAGGCACTAGGAAGGCAGTTCATTATTATGAATTGGGATCTCATTAATATTCATGAGCCCTGAGCCCAAAACACACAGCACGATTGGTGTTTTTTATTTAAAATACCCAAAGGGCTCTCTGGTGCCTTGTTTAAGTGTCTGGTCCCTGACCAGCTGCATGCAGGGACAGGAACCAACAAAGGACATCCCGTTTTTACCGCTACGGTGCTAGAAAATTATAGAAGCATTTCTGCGCATGCGCAGCCGCTGACTGTTCCAGAGAGCAGATGGAAATGCTGCAGCTCATGGTTTAACTCCTCCATCCCCCACCCAGAGACTGCCAAGGAGAACCAGAGGCCAGGTGGAGGCTTTAAATACCAAAAGAGCATATTTGAACCTGGGCTGTGGTGGTGCTACTTGGGCAGAAACGGGAGGACACCCAGAGGTGATAAGAAGGCAACGTGAGAAATGAGGGCATAAGGTAAGCCCCACAGGGGGCTTACAAAGACATCAAAGAGCACCGGTCCCAGCAATGAACCCTGAGGCACTCCACTGGTCACCCTCCCTACCTCTGAACGAACTCCATTTACCATTACCCTCTGTCTCCTTTCCCCTAACCAGTTTCTTACCCATGTTATAACCTTATTGCCCACCCTGAAGTTACTCAACTTGCTTACCTATCTCCTATGTGGAATAGTGTCAAAGGCCTTGCTGAAATCCAGGTAGGCCGTATCCACCACACTTCCCTGATCAATCTAATTGGTCACCCAGTCAAAGAAGTCTATAAGATCCAATTGGCATGACCTTCCCCCTTTGAAACCATGTTGTTTCATATCCTGAAATCCACTGGATTCCAGATATTCCACAATCCTTTCCTTTAAGAGTGTTTACATTAACTTACCTACTACTGATGTCAGGTTGACAGGCCTATAATTGCTCGGTTCTTCCTTGCTACTACCTTTGTGAAGTGGGACTACACCTGCCCTTCTCGAGTCCTCCAGGACCATGGTGATCTCCAGCAGTCTGTAACTAGATCTGTCACAGGTGCAGCTGGCACATCCCTGAGTTCCCGCAGAACTCTTGGATGCAAACCGTCTGGCTCCATAGCTCTGTCTACCTTCAGATTATTAACTGCCTTCCTGATTCTCCCCAGAAAAATGACTAGTGTCCATTTTCCTCCCATCAAAGGTGCTTGTGCCTTTTCATGGTCCCTCCCCTTCACCTTCTAATGTGAACACTGAGCAGAAGTATTTGTTCAAGAATTCTGCCTTTTCTTTATCCATCTCTGTACATTCCACTCCCTCCCTCCCTCTTTAACCACATAATCCCTCCTTTTGTCTTCCTTTTCTCCATCACATACCTAAAAAATGTCTTGTCCACTTTTGATACTGCATGCACTATTCTTTCCTTAGTTTGCACCTTTACACTCCTTATTGCTTTCCCTGTATCCCTCTGTTTCTTCTGATACACTTCCATCTCCTCCTCTCTCTGATTCTCCTTATACCTTCTAAATGCTATTCTTTTAGCCTTTACCTTTTCTGCCACCTCTTTTGAAAACCATAGTGGTCTTCTCTTCCTTTTACTTTTGCTTACTAACTTGACACATATGTTTGTTGCCTTCTCAAAGCTCTCTTTTAGTTTGGCCCACTTTTCCTCCACCCCACCCCAGTCTTCTCCCCCTGTCAGGTCATTCCTGAGATGTTCATCCATTTTTTTTTTAAATCAGCCTTTCTGAAGTCCAGGATCCTCACTGTTTTGTGGTTGGACTCTGTAGCTATCTTTCTGTTGAACCAAACTGTATGACGATTGCTGGTCCCCAGTTGGCTTACCACCTTGATATCTGCAACACTGCCCCTGGCAGTAAGCACCAAGTCCAGTATTGCCTGATCACAAGTGGGTTCACTGACTAGTTACCTGTGGAACCACCCCACAGGAAGTCCAGGATGTCCCTGCTTCTAGCTGAAGCTGCAGCAGGTCAGCTCCAAACTACATCTGGCAGATTGAAGTCCCCCACCAGCAATACCTCCCCCTTTCCTTCATATAAAACACCACTCCCCTTCCTTCTCTTCCTACCCTGCCCCTTCAGAACATCATGTGGTCTGATATGACATGTCCCAGTCATGGATGTTCATGCATCATGACTCTGTAATGGCTATAATATCCAGGTTGGCCTCCACCACGATGGCCTCTAGGTATGAGATTTTATTGTCCAGACATCTAGTATTAGCACACATGACCTTCTAGACTTTGTTAGCTCTTTGCTCATTGATATCCCCTTTTTCCATTTGTTCCCTCATCCTCCTCCTCCTTCTCTTCAGCCTGCTCCTTTATCCATCTCCCTCCTTCGCACCCAACTACTTTTGTTAAATTGCATCCTACTAGGAGTCCCTCTCCCCTGGATCTCCCTACTCTCTATCTCAGCCTGTGGGAGAGGCAGTTTCTCCCTCCCCTTTTTCTTCTGCCATCCCCTTGGCTACTTTAAATGTTCATCAAAGTAACATTTAGGAAAAGGCCGACTGCCCAGCAGAGGAGCGGGGATGAGGAATGAAAAAAGTACGATGATCCCTGGAGCAGAGGGAGTATGAGGCAGGGGGATCGGACAGCGGAGTGAGGAAAGGCATGAGGGAATGAGAGTTTTGAGACAGCTATATGCATCTATGGTTGCATAATAGTGTTGATGATGTTCCTCCTTTAATCTTATTAATAACAACAAGGAGGCTATGACTTTAAATTTCTTAATTACCCAGCCAACAATACATTAGGGCACATACTATCTATACAGTTGAGAGTGCGGATCTGATATATTCTGATGAAACAGGTACCTGCGCTAATTTGTGTTTTGCCTCAGGGTCTTATATTTCCTATACCATAACTGGGTCAGCAGGGGGCAGCAAATGATTATATCTGCTGTCTGTCGCCCTTTTTTTTCTCTTCCTCTCGTTTTCCTTTTCCTAATCAGCTGTATACATACTAACATATTAATTGCCAGCAGATTAGGCCTTACGGTCTATCGAGTCTGCTCGAACCTCAAATCCCTAGTTGGGTACAGAAGCCCTCCCCTCTTGTGTTCCAGAAACCCCTATCATCCATCCTCCCCCCCCCTCGGGTCAGACCATCATCTGATACATCTGTTTTCTGTGTCTGTCCCACCCTGTCGTGAAGCCTTCCACTGTGGATCACTGACCCAGCTCGCCAGGCAGTGCGGTCCAAGGATCCACAACCCTCTCAGTGAAAAATCTCCTCCTCTTTTCCCCCCCTCACCCTTCCACCTTTCAACTTCAAACCATGCCCTCTGGTGATACCTCCCTGCTTTAGTCTAAAGATCCCCTCCGTGTTTACCCTATTTATTCCCTTGAGGTACTTGAAGACCTCAATCATGTCCCCCCTGTCTCTCCTCTCCTCCAATGAAAACAGGCAGAGCTCCTCAAGTCTGTCCTCATACGTCAAATCCCCTAGTCCTCATATCATCTTAGTTACCCTCCTCTGTACCCTCTCCAGGAGCTGTATATCCTTCTTCAAGTGTGGTCTCCAGTACTGTACACAGTACTCAAGGTGTGGTCTAACCAGTCCATTGTACAGCGGCAGAATCACTTCCCTGCTCCTAGAGGTGATCCCGCTTACGATGCATCATAACATCCTGTTTGCTTTGCTAGCCACTCTCCTGCACTGCTCAGAGTTATTCATGCATGCGTCCACCATGACCCCTAGGTCTTTTTCCCCTGTTGAGGCCTCCAGCGCCTCCCATCCCAGGGTGTACCTGTGTTTGGGGTTTCCCCGCCCAAGATGTAACACCTTGCACTTGGTGATATTGAAATTTAATTTCCATGTGTGAGCCCACCTTTCCAGGGTGTTCAGGTCCCCTTGCATGGCCAACCTCCCCTCTTCCCCCTCAACTACTGCTCCCATCTTGGAGTCATCAGCAAAGAGACTCATTTCACACCCTATACCCTCCCTGATGTATACAATCGAGACAAAATGTTACACTGTGGGGCTCTGATTTGGCTTTCCTTTACTGTTCCCCACCATTGATACAGCAGCAAGTGGACATCTTTAGCAAGCTTCCCTGGGAGGAATAACTTCTCTGAAGGTACTGTACTTGGTTTTACCACCTTCGAGTTTCACTTTGAACCCTCTTCTGACACAAGGAACAATTGCTCATGTTCTTTACACCAGAACTTTAAATATTGAGATGTTTTTACAAGGGGTTGACGTCTCTTCAGTTGCTCTGTTTCTGATTTTCTATTGTCAACTTAATGTTACATTATAATGAAAGACTTCATTTGGATTGTCAGTTCTGTCTGAAGCTGAATGAGCCTAGATGGACCAGTTGGCTGTCAGCTTTATGTGGGGATTTATGTTTTTATAGCCTCTGGGCTATTTGTCCTGTTATAGAGTTATAGGCCAAAGAGGCTGGCAATTTTAAGATGGCCTCTTCAGTGCCTCACAAACACTCACTGCAGTGAACTGACCTGTCTCGGTCACAAATTTAGTACCCAAGGAATGGGAAGAGGGGATTTAGCAGTGGTCAGTGACAAATTACAGGTGCTGGTGTACGCCTGACCAGATCGGCTACTCTCATGCAAGTGAACTGGGGTACAACCCAGATCTCTTACTGGTGAAAGAAAAGTTTTGTTCTTCATGGTTGCCATGTTACATTGCAGAGTTTGGTGACGTTTTTTCAGTTTTATAAAAGTCTGCACTTATTCATTTTTAAATTCAGGTTCTTTGTTTCAGTCCTATTTAATTTTGTACAAATTGAATTCTACTGCCTGGCTGGGCTTTTGACACAACTGGTTATTAAACAGCCTCATGTTCAGGGTTCCCATAAGGGCCTTATTTCCCTCGTGAAATGGATAAAGACTTTTAAGGAACTGTCAAGACTGGAAGGAGAAATATGTTTCATCCAGGAATCCCGTCTCTCCAAGTAGAACATCAGAAGCTGGTTAAAGGGTGATTAGGTCAGGTATATTTATCCACCCACCAGAACTGTAAAAAAGTAGGAGAGGCTAGTCCTATCAATAAGAACCTGCTTTTTGAATGCATCTCCCATACAGAAGATCCCCAAGGTTGGTATGTTAAGGTTTTAGACTCTGTTTATGAGATGTAGTTCTGCCTGTTTAATAACAATGGCCCTAATACTGATGAACCAAGCTTTATAAGAAACATGCCTCATATTATCATAGTGTTGTGAGGAGCCTTCAACTGTGTGATGCAGGCCTCCCATTACTGTTCATTGACACATCACCAGACCAATACCAAAATATCCTGCTCCCTTACCTTGCTCTCATCTGGGCATGGCTTCTTGGGTGTCTGGAGATTTTATAAATGCACAGATAGGGATTAAACCTTTTATTCTCACAACACAAGGTATATTTCCTAATAGGTACATTGTTCACTCAGACACAACACCTGCACCTATCCTTGGCTTTGGAGATCCACTCCATCATTCACTCTGACCATGCTCGAGCTTCATTTTGCCTACATTCCACAACTCCCTACTGCAAATCCTCCTGGATACTCAACACCTCCTTGCTGTCAGACTCGATATTTAAAGAACGTATTCAAGATGAGATTGCATAATATTTTGACATCCATGCAGATGTAGATATACCTAAAAACACATCTGGGATGAATTTAAGGCAGTCCTACATGAGTGTGTTATATCCTACACATCTTAAAAAAAGGAAATAACAGAAAGAACTTTGGAACCATTTAGCAGAACAATTAATCCATCTTGAAGCTTGGCACAAAATCTCCCCTGACATTGCAATAATATATTTGGGCAATTACAGATGGTTAGGAAAGAGTTACTAAATCTTAGTTAAAGACAAGTGGGAAAAAAAAATCAGTTTTTATAATCAATGGTATTTCGAGGAAGGGAAAAGAGACAGTAGGATCTTAGCCATTCAATTCCGTAAACAGCTGGCTGGCAGATAAATAGTCAAATGATATCCCTCTGGGCACTCCTCAATCTTTCATATGCATCCTTTGGATGCCAACCAGATGTTCAAAAAATATTATGCACACTTATACTCCTCTGATCCCAATTTTCATCCTCCAGAAAGCTGTTCACCAAAGTTATGACAAATAGATTTAACAGCAGTATAGTGTATGGAGACAGGTTGTTTCTGATGGATTTCAGTGCAGGCTCAAATCTTGTTCTGCTGCAGTAGTGAAGTCCATAGTGCAGCAGAATGACTTTTCATTCTGCTGCACTGGGTACTTCATACTGGCATGACCATGAGCTGAAATACAAGCGGGCACTTTCAGCTACATGTCTCGTGGCAGTCATTTTAAAGTAATGCCCAACCGAGCGTTTAAAAAAAAAAGTCTCATTAAGCACACAACTATGGTTCAGCTCTTTCAACCTAATCACATACAGTGCCCCTTCACAACGATGTCTGCTGCAGTTTTGTCAAAGCCTCTGTCAGACCGCCAACAGTTTATTTTAGATCAGGAGACCCTAGAAACAGTAAATCAAACTGTAATCAGCAGCGTGACTGAATGTGGGTGGGAGTTACCAGAGGCACGTCAGGGGTCACAGGGCAGTGGAGCATGTACATCCACCATGTATTTTGCTTCCGTGTTGTTAGTGTGGTGCCCAAGTGGGAGAGGGTGGCAGACCATTAAACGTTTCCCCGGAGTTTGTCACTGACTGATAGAAACAGGTGCTAGAATACAGTAGTTCATGACCACTGTAATTAAAGTAAACACCTTTTGTTTTCCTTAATCTAACAGTTTCCTTCTCAAGTCAATAACTTTTGAAATATCTTCCACTAGCACTCACTAGATTTGTTAACCTTTTTTTTCCTTCTGTGATGTTTCATCCAGCTCAGTAAGAAATCCCACCTTACTTCAGCTTCTACATGGCATAACCAAACTAAAACAGCATCCATCCAGATGGCCATGATTATAACCCACCAGCAGAATAATGTGTATAAAAATGCAGGTTACAAGCCAGCAACCATTATGAAATTCTGTTCATGTATACAGCATTAAATGCTATGGTTTCAGGAAAGATAGTTAACAAAAATATCTGACAAGGGTATAGTTAAATAAACCTTATAAAAGTGTCTTGCAGCCAACCTAATGGTTGAATGATGTGATTTGGAGTGTGTCATCAATGTATTTTTAATAAAGAACAGAAGGCAATCAAAAAGTGGATGATGTCCCAAACTTTAAAATGCATCTTCAAGTGTATTTCCAGACCACCAGAAACCCAGGGGCGGCTTACATTTGTATTACATTACTGTTCTTGTCACATATATCACCCAGAGCATACATTACTCATTTAGTGCTGAACCACAAACACAGCAAAATATGACCAAATGGTTCATCATACATATGAGGTCAATTCAAATTCAATTATTAATCCTTGTCATTAGGTAAACTGTTAATATTTTGATGTTTAAAGAGTTAATTTTTCAGATATCACTCTCAGGCAGGCAGATTAGATCGCTGCTGCCTGGTATGTCTGTGTATGTGTTGTCCCTAATTTGTTTTAATTCTTTGGGTTGACTTGTTTCTAAATCGTATTTGCCTGAGTTTGGATATTACAGAGCTAGGGTGTTTCTAAGTACTAAGTAGATTGGAGAAATGATAGATCAAAGTTCAGTATTTTAGAGGATTCCCTCTTGATTGCTAAATCCTGGGGCCTGGAAGTACGATGTCACTAAAAAGTTTCCTTTGGTGAAAATCATTTGCTCAGTACATCATACTGTGTCTCTCAGCTCTCTCACAGTACAAGGAACAGTTCCTCCTTTGAGCTAATGAAAGCCCTCCGTCAAACAGTGAGGTAATTCTGTCCTACATTCTACAATGAAATTTGAAAGCAAATATCCAAACACATAAATGCAAGAAATGTGTTGCTCAATGAAAAACAAAAGTTGTTAAACATGAAAGCACACAATTACAGTGTCCCAAGCTTCCATCTTGAAGATTTGATGAAGAGTCCCACATTCTGCCTTTTTGAGTGAAAATGTTCTACATTTGGGGGATGAAAGCTTGAGAGGGATGCATTGCATAATTATTTGGATATCTTTTGGTGAGGAGACAACTATTCCTGGCACCTGAACTGTTAAACTGTCATCTGCTTTAGTGCCCAAGTGAGTGTTAGTTCTGTTCACAGTATGTGGGCACTCCAGTGCCACACAGGTGAAAGACATTTGGCTAGTGGGTGGATAACTAGATCACAATGTTTTCTGATGCTGGGATTTTACACTGATTCTAGGATTTGGTTAAGTTTTTGCTGGAGCAGAGCTCTAGTGCCCCTATTTGGGGATGAAGATTTTCATAATGATCAATCCTCTATTCTTTGGGTGGCTGACGTGAAACTGCTGAGTACTCTGACTTTCCTTTTATTATTTAGGGATCTGGAGGGAGCAGTTCTTTTAATATTGGACAAGTGAGTTAAGCCTTGCATTGGATATGGCATCTAGTAACTTTTTTGGTGGCCGCAAACTTTGTAAGCTGTCTGAATGAGAGCAAGCATGAAAGGAGGGTAGTTGAACCTTTAATGTCTTGCTTCAGGAAAAATAATTTTATAGTTGATGTGGAATCCTGCCTATCTGTTTAACATGTTTTTCTCCTTTTAATGTTTGTTTTAAATGAATAGGATCTGTATGAGTAGGTAGTTGTGTTGTTTGTTACTGTAGGCATAGTGTTAACATAGGTGGTTGTGTGGTTATTATATTTAAGCGTGTTACTGGAGAGGGCATCTGGGTATTAGAGGGTTTTAAATATGTGTAAAGGTGGTCAGTTGTTTAGTTACTCCTCCAAAGCCCTTTTGCATTTGTACCACTTTAAGGAGTACATGCCAGGACTGACGGAGGAGGTTCAGAGATTATGTGAAGTTTTGGGCATAAAGAGAAATTTATGGAGAGGAAATGGGTCAAGATGAGTTGGTTGGAAAAAGAAAGGGAAGGTACTCTGTAAGTGGATACAGGAGTGCCACCACTGTCCAAGGGAGGATCCATGAGACAGTACAGAGTGATCGAGGCATCAAGGCAGAGAAACATTGCAGGCTTGGGTATTATTAATTAATGCAATGTCGAAGACAGCTGTGGTTAGCAAACAAATTTTGGACTTCCACATCAGCCTGATGTGTATCATAGAGACCTGGTTGAATGAGAATTCTGGACAGATTTTAGCTGAACTTGTTCTACCAGGTTATTCCGTGATGTGCAGCTTGCATCTGGAGTGTAGGGGCAGTGAGGTGGTCATTATTAATACATCAGATTTGAGGACTATGTTGGTCCCCTGTTGGGAGACAATGTCATCTGAGTGCTTAATAGCTCAGGTGGTTGACTCTCAGAGGTTCAAGATTCTTCTAGTATATCGCCTGCTGAGGGAAGGAGGAATGTTCTAGGAGAGCTGTGACAGCTGGTGTCTTATTTGGTTTTGGAAGCCCAGAGATTGTTGGTTCTCAGAGATTTTAATGCCTGGACCCATGGCAGCTAGGACTCTTTTGTCTTCAGCCTCCTCTCGGTGATGGAAACCCTGGGATGTAAGCAAAGGATATTCCTGGCTACTCCAGCTGGGGGGCACACTCTCAACCTTGATTACTCGTTAAGTACAGTATGCTGACCATTCAGTTCCAGGTAGCTCCTGTGGTCTTATGACTATGTCATATCCCTTAATCTCTCAGCCCCCTGCATACTGATTGCCCTTACAGGGTTAGTCTTCCATGGAGCCTAGAGAAACCTAGACTCAGAATCATTGTGCCATTGGTGGACCCCTCAAGTACAGTGTATGCCGTCATTATGGGGGGGTTAGCTTAACAGTAGAGGCCTATAATCAGAGCATCTTTTTGGCAGTCAACATCCCAGTGCCAGTCCATTCCAACCCAGTGCATCCAACAAAATCACCTTGGTTTAATGATGATTTTCTATGCCTGTAGAAACTAGGCTGGAGTTTATGGTGCAGGTAGATGAAATCTGGATCCAGTCAAACAGACGTGTCTTGTTATATCACAGCAAGGATATCAGACACACTGATGAAGGAGAAGAGAAATGTCATTGTGTGCATCATTGTAGATGGGAGAAATAGGTCAGCTGCATGTTTGTGGGTGATGGATAATATCTTGCAACCAGAGTACCTGAACGCACATAATTGGGTCTATTCTTTAGGATTAGGCACCTGCTTTCTTTGGAAGCTAGAACTAGACTGGTCCAATCAACATTCATGTCATTGTTGGACTACGCTGATTTCCTGTATGGGCAAGGCCCCAAAAACTGCATTGTCTAAACTTGACACACTTTACCACAGAGTGCTTAGGTTCATTATGGGTGCACCTAACTCCACCCATCACTGCACCCCCTACGCAGTGGTAGGTTGGTGTTCGCTGAGCTTTAGGCAACAAAGGAACTCTATCTTATGGACCTACAGAGCCATTAGCAATATGCTTCCTCGATACATCACAGACTGTTTGTCCTGCTGTGTTGCAGGTAGTTACCCACTGAGAAGTCCATCCTATATATTTCTTGTCATCCCTAGGGTCAGATCTTATTTTGACAAAGCAGCCATAAGCTACTTCCTCCCCCTCCCTTTGGAACACCATCCAAAAATCTCTTACACTTGAATTTCCTGTGAAGTTACCCTTCTTCAAAACCCTGCTTGACTGTTCTGTCAAAGAGTCATGCAAATGCCCATGCTAGTGACCACTCCATGCATAGCTGAGTGACTGGAGACACCCTTCCCACTATTCCTCCCCACTTATTCCTCTTGTACCTTTTCTTACTATGCTATATTGATCTGCTGTATTTTGCTGTCAGAAAAACCCCTGGCCAATCTCACTCATGTGGTGCTGCTCTGTTGAGAACACATTGTATGCTCGTGTTTGTAGACTTAGATATGTATGTATGTATGCGTGTACATGCACGCACGCGTGCATATGTCTAAGTATGCAAGTGTGTTAATTATGTATACGTGGTGGTGTATGGGGTATATGTGTGTGTGTGTGTGTATAAATCTGTATATATGTAAGCAAGTATGATTTGTGTGCATATATGTATGTATATATGTATATATATGTGTGTGTGTGTGTATGTGTATGTGTGTACATATGTATGTATGTGTGTGTGTATTTGTATATATATATGTTTTCACTTGTGTATATATAGCTACTGGAATGTCGTGATGTAAGGTTCTCTATGCCTATATTTTCAAAGTGTCAAAATTTCCTTATATCATGAGAGTTATGAACCCTACTCTGGTCAAGCGTAACTCAGCCTTACTAGTATGCTATTACTTGTATATACATTTTTCATGCCATTGTGTTTTCTTCTGCTTATTCTTTATGTACTGACTTGTGATTCTTCATGACCTTTTCAGGTCCACCTTGTAAATGAGTTTTTTTCTCAATGGTGTTTCACCTGGTGAAATAAAGATTTGATTGATTGATTGACATGGGGTTGAGGCATTATGCAGAGATGTGAAACTTTTAGCAATTTATTTTCCTCCAAGACTGAATATTAGGGTAGTCATAGACTCCTGTTGTTGTTCAACATTGCAGTGGTCTAGGACTGAGTCAACCAGAACCTCAGTTGCCCTGGCTGAATTTTCATCTTATTAACGTTTACATATCCTGCAGATTAGAAGAAAGAAACATAGAATGTTTGGCAGTAAAGGACCACTTGGTCCACCCTATCTGCCCAAGTGTTCCCTGCCTATTCTACATATGCAGGTGATGCCTGGTCTCTGGCAATACTCCCTCTGCCCTTCTTCTTTTCTAACATACCTCTATGTTTATTTCATGCATGCTTGACCCCCTCCCCCCACTGTTCTAGCTTCCACCGCTTCTGCTTGCAGTCTTTTCCAGGCATCTACCACCCTTTCAGTAAAAATGTATTCCCCACCCCCCACACTGTTCTAGGTTCCACCCCATCTGCTTGCAGTCTGTTCCAGGCATCTGCCACCCTTTCAGTAAAAATGTATTTCTTCACATCTCTACTGAACTCCCCTCTTCAAGTGTCATTGCATGCCCCCTGGTTCTGGTGCTCATCCTCATTTGAAAGAGACTCACTTCCTGCATCCTGTTCACCCCTGTGAGTTACTTTTAGGTCTGGATCATGTCACCCTTCTCTCTCCTCTGTTCCTGGATGTATATGTTTAGGTCCTTCAGCCTCTCCCTGTAGAACTTCCATTGCAGATCTTGCACCATTGTTGTTGCCCTCCGCTGGACATCCTCCACTCTGTCTATGCCCTTTCTGAGGTCCAGTCTCCAAAACTGAACACAATACTACATGTGGGGGTATACCAGGGAGTGATACAGTGGAAGAACCAACTTCCTCCTGCTAGAAATACCGTTCCCTATTCACTCCAGCATCCTGCTAGCCCTGCCTGTGGCACTGTCAAACTATGCTGCCACCTATAGGTCCCCTGATATAGTAACCCCAAGGTCACTTTCCTGTCTAGTGACTGTCAGTAACTACCCACCATCATATACTAAGCAACGAGGTTCCTATGCCCTAGGTGCATGGTTTTGTACTTTTAGGCAGTGAGCACTAACTCCCATGTCCTTGACCACTCCTCAAGTTTCCCAAGATCCCAACACATTTTCTTCATCCCCTCCTGAGTGTCCACCCTATTATAGATTTTGGTCTCATCTGCAAAAAGACATACCTTCCCCTCCAGTTCTTCTGCAGTGTTCCCTATGAAGACATTGAAGAGGATTGGTACCAGTACCAAACCCTGTGGCACCACTCTAGTCACTATCCTATACTTAGAGTGAGTGTTGTTAACCAACACCCTCTGTCTCCTATCCATTAACCAATCTGTAACCCAGTTTATCATTTGAACCCCACTCCTAGGCTGGTGAACTTCCCAATCAGTCTCCTGTGTGGTACAGTGTCGATGGCCTTGCTGAAGTCCAGTTAGGCCACATCCACTGCCCTCTCCTGATCTATTTCTCTGGTCACCCAGTCAAACAAACCTGTCAGTTCTTTTGGAATGACCTTCCCCCTGTGAATCCATGCTGCCTGTGGTCCTGCAGCCCACTGCATTCTAGATGCTCAACCAGTGTTTCTTTCAGTAGGGTTTCCATTAATTTCCCCACCACTGAAGTTACACTGACTGGCCTATAGTTCCTAGGCTCGTCCCTACTGTTGTTCTTATTAGAGTACCACATCAGCCCTTTTCACCAGTCCTCTGGAACCACACCTGTTTCCAGTGAGCTGTTGAACAAGGCTGTCAACAGGACAGCTAGCACCTCCCTGAGTTCTTTCTGTACAGTGGGGTGTATCCCATCCAGTCCTACAGCCTTAAGCCACCTTAAGGGCTGCGAGCCCTTTCAGGACTCTTTCTTCTGAAAATGGATCTGTGTTCACCTCCTTTCCTATTCTTGCTTCTCCATAGTGGTCTGTTCCTTCCTCCCTCCACTGTGGAGACTGAGCAGATGTACCTGTTCAGGATGTCATCTTTTCTTGGTCCCCTACAGAACAACCTCCTCCTTCCACCCTTTTGATCCTCACTATTCCTCCCTTGATTTTCTCTATCCCCTTTAGCCACCCCCTAGCAGTCTTTTCCTTTGTCTGTGCCTTATCATCATCATCATCATTGTTTATTTATTGAGCGCACTTTCTTAATTGAAACTCAAGACACTTTACACCAATATAACATAAAATAATAAAACATATCGTACACATAATATAAGATACATAAAATAGGTTGGCTAACTAATCAGATAAAAAAGCCTGGTTAAATAGAAACATTTTTAGTTCATGTTAAAAATGTCCAAAGACTGAGATTCCCTTATATAGTGAGGGAAGGAGATCCACAGGGTTGGGGCGCCAAAAGAAAAAGTCTGAGTGTCCAATGTTTTGAGACAGACCCTGGGAATCTCCAAAAACTCTTCTTCAGTGGAACAGAGGGAATGGAAAGAGTGGCAAGGGCACAGGAGATCTTGTACTGTAGGTACCGTATAGCGGTTAGTATTAGCGCCTGATATATTTAGCACGATGACTCTGGTTGTACATATTATCACCTGATATAATAAGCACTCAGTGCTTACTGCTAGAGTACAGTTACCATGGCAGATGATATTAGCAGTCTGTTTATATTAGCAGTTCTTTGCTTTCAGCTACTATAGCTAATATAAAGTGAAAGCTAATATATTCTGCTATACAGTAACTAGGCCCCTGACCATGCAGGGCCTTGTAGGTCAGCAAACTGACCTCGAAGGAAATCTGCCACCTAATTGGCAGCCAGTGCAGAGAACGCAGCACAGGTGTAATATGACATGACCTCGAAAGACCAGTTAATAACCTGGCCACCGCATTCTGCACTAGCTCTAAGCAGTGAAGATCAACCCCCAACAACCCCAGGTAGAGAGCGTTGCAGTAATTTAGCCTCAAAGTTATGAAGGTATGGACTAGTGATGGGACATTGCTTGAGGGGACCAGATGTTTAATCTGGGCGATGTTTCTTAGATGATAGTACGCACTCTGGACTACAGTCGACACCTGTAATTTAAGTGACAGACTGCAGTCCAAAACAACACCAAAATTCCTCGCTCCAGTCGAGGTAAGCAACTGGGAGTCCCCAAGCATCAGCCCAGAGATTTGACCAGATTGCACCTTCACCCCCACCACCAGTACCTCAGTCTTGTCCAGATTCAGCCTCAACCAGTTGGCTTTCATGCAATCTTGGATCTCAGAAAGGCACTGATTAAACACTGACACTGCCTCCTGCTGCTTGGGCTCAAAAGACAGGTATAGCTGAGTGTCATCTGTATAGCAGTGAAAACTTAGCCCATACCATCTTACAATGTCTCCTAGTGCCAGCATATATACCACGAACAACAAGGGGGATAAATTGGAGTCCTACGGGACCCCACATGGTGCGGCTAGGGTGCCAAGGAAAATTCCCCGACATCGCCTTCTGCATCCTGCCAGTGAGGAAGGATCGAAACCAGTTGAGGACTGTACCAGTCAGTCCACAATAGACTCGCAGGCACTCCAAAAGTATCCCATGGTCCATGGTGTCAAATGCAGCTGAGAGATCGAGAAAAATAAGAATGGAACAAATTCCTCGATCCCTCACCACCAGGAGATCATTCAGCTTTCCCTTCCTGAAACCCAAGTGGAGAGGGTCGTACATGTCATGGGTTGACAGATAGGGCTTCAGTTGACAAGCTACCACCTTCTCAATATCCTTACCCATGAAGGGAAGGTTAGAGACAGGTCTGTAATTAGCCAGGCAGTCTGGGTCCAGTGAAGCTTTCTTCAAAAGGGGTCTCAACACTGCCTCCTTTAAGGGCTCAGGAAAGACCCCTGTCACTAAGGGGTACCGAACTATCCTGGCTAGGACTGGGCTGATGACATCAACATGCCCCACAAGGAGGCATGTTGTTCCCAGATCCAGATTACAGTAGGCTGGCCTCTTTTTCTGGATGACCTTCACGACATCCACGACTGCCAAATGGTCGAAGTCAGACCAGACAAACTGATTGCTCATGACTTCAGGCTGGTCACTGCATGCTGCTTTGGTGGGTGCTGACTGGATCTCTGATCTAATGGTGACAACCTTATCAGCTAAAAAAGCAAAGCAAATTCATCACACTTTGATTGTGAAAAAGTTCCCCCGGACTGAAGACAGGCGGAATTACATAGCCTGTCGACAGTGCGGAAGAGCTGAGCCAGTCTGTTAATTTCTGCAGCAATCTCCTTGGACAGAAACTCTGCCTTCTTACAGGAGATTGCTGATTGATAATCCCTATAATGGGACATTGATATAAGTTTGTCATCCACAGATCCAGATCTTCACCAGCATTGCTCCAACCTTCAACCTCTCATCTTCATCTCCTTGAGCTTCCCATCAAACCAGGGGGATCTCTGGTGTGAAGTGAGGGGCAAACACAGACAGGTGCGATAGAGTCGAGAGCTTCAGTGACAGCCCTATTATAGGCTAAAACCAACTCCCCCGGGACCTCGCATACACTCATTTTACCTGATAGGTCCAGCACCACCATCAGACCCTGTGGGGTCAAACCCCTTAAAGGGCAGTACTGGACTATCTCCATAGTTGAAGGTCTAGTGGGGGACTTCAAACTGGAACCTCACGGTATGGTGGTCCGACCAATTGACTGGTTCCACCATAAGGTCAGTAACCTCCATTCCCAGAAGGAAGACGAGGTCCAATGAGTGGTCTTGTATATGAGTTGCAGAGGTAACAACCTGTGTTAGGCCCAACAAATACATCAATTGGAGGAAGTCCTGACCAAAATGCGGGAGTTCATCATCAACCCAGGCATTGAAGTCACCCAGAATAATCCATCTGGGAGACTCCAATCCCCATTCGATGACGAAGTCCATACCTTCTTGCAACAATTCCTCCCATCCCCCAGAGGACAGTAGATAAAGAAGGATCTTGCAACCTACACTTGCAGCCCATTGAGTGGCCAGACATTTGAAGGATTTTGTTGTTCCTACCAGGAGGGTCATGAGGTTCAAGTGCGATTTAAAATAAATTGCCACACCCCCACCCCTACGATCCTTTTTCAGTCAGTGAATCACTGAGTACCCGGCAAGAATTAGTGAGTATGAGATTGGGCCAGCATTTTTTCCAGCCAGGTCTCAGTGATGTAAGCCAGATCAGCTGTTGAGACAAGATCAGCAATAACTGCCATCTTGTTTTTAATGGATCTGTCATTGCACATACTGCCCAAAAAGGATAGGCAGATGAGGCTGGTTGGGATACCTGCCCACTAACTGTGGAGCCCTTGGGTATGGGTACAAGACAGGGAGGATGCAATAACAGACATGATGGTGTCCTGTTCTGTAAGCTATAACCAACTACATGGTGTGCGTTTATTAGGGACTAATTGACAAAACATGTGCGTTGTGTCCTCAAGGCATACGGGGTGTTGGTTAAGTAACCAATAACGAATGAAAGTGACTGAAATTGGGCCATTATCACAGTGCAATAGCCCAGTGGCAAGTAACATCTTTACAAAAATGGCTGACATTTACTAAAAAGGACACATTTCCTAATCGCAATAAGGCACTCCAGGGGGTGCAGCATGGTGTGCTAACGGCCCTTCTCGGGTGGTGGAAACACTTGGCTGTGCCTCGTGCTTCAACCCACCCTTGGTGGCCATTATCACCACCATGGCGCGCCCCTGGAGCTCCTGGGCCAAGAAAATGTATCCACAATGGCGTCAGCCATTTTTAAATTATGCCCAGCCGCTGGATGTTACACTGTGATATCACGTTCAATGTAAAAGCACTGCAAAAGTGTGCCATCAACTTGAAACAATTTTGCGGCTGAAATGAGGGCGACCTATCATTGCAGGGCGTGCCTTGCCTGATGTAACATTTCAGTAATATTTACTTTTTTACTGCCTAAACCTGCCTAGAATTGTTAATGCTCAAAACCACAAGCTCGGACTCAACACACTGAGAGGTATGGGAAAGCCGCAAACCAATAGTAGTGCGAGCGCCTTTCTCCAGGCTCGCTTTGATTGGTCCCTTTTACTCCTCCATTCGTTCCTATCTAGCGGAGCGAAAAGGCACTCTTTTACTTGCAAAACAGACTGAAATCTAGTATTTACACTGTTTTTTACTGCCTAAACCTGCCTAGAATTGTTAAATCTGCATAGAAAAGCTGTTTTACTTTGTTAAAGCTGCCTAAATTGTTAGAGTGATTACAGCCCTTCTTTGACTTAGTAACTACAGCCAGACTCCCAGGCGCTAAGGAAATCGCCCCTTTTCAAGTGTAAATTTTATTTCATTGGCTTGTGAGACCCTTTTGTCCTCCTCCAGTACTAATTTGGCTCCTCTCTGCTTCCCTCTTCAGCCGAGACCCTCCTAGGGCTCACAGCTCTTCCGCCACATGACCAGCGGCCACGGGTAGGTCGGCTCCACAACCGACGCCTGAGACCTAGCTCGGACTCAACATGCTGAGAGGTATGGAAAGCCACAAACTTCACCCACCCGCCCATCCCCTCCCGCACATTTCTATATAGGCTGTCTTGCTCTGCCCATTACTGCCATTGGTCCTTTACTGTCAATCCTTTCCCCTTCCCTTTTTACCTAATTCTACGGATCTACTCCCTAGTGAGCCCTGCCAAGGCATCGGCCAGCCCCTTAGCTCAGTTATCTATAGCAATCCCAAGGAGTCTTCCTCCTTCCTAAGGATCATTACCTGAATACTTACAATAGCCACCATGGCGCTTTGCCTTCAATTCTTCAGTATTCTATGTATATTGCCCATAGTAGGGAACCCTCTAGACTGGACCCACCTTAGCGCTGAAATCCACCCTGAGTCCATTCAATGTGCACATATTAGGTGCATACTTAACTCTTGCAACACCTCTGCACCATTACACCCTCACCAACTTGGGTGGCATATCCAATGTGCAACAAGCAGTCAAATATTATTAGAAAGGTACCAACTACTCTCCTACAACGATCTCACACCTTGGTACTTCACGGCAAGTGTCCTATGCCACGTAATGGTAGGTCAACATAAGCCTAATAATACGCATACTCAAACTTATTAGGATACTACATCTACTAGGAAAAGGTCAAACATCTTCAAAACTTCCCTTGTGGTCCTGAGAAAACTTTTACTCTTACTATTACTATGCTCAGGCAACATCGAGGTCAATCCTGGACCCATGATTGACATCACCTCACCATCAGAGCTTCCTAAGATAAAAGGAATTAGCTTCATGCATGTTAATGCATGTAGTCTTGTAAATAAATTCTCCTCCGTCTAGGCTTGGATCTCCCACACTGACCCAGATGTGTTTGTTATCTCAGAGTCCTGGCTACAGCCAGCCACC
Organism: Neoceratodus forsteri; assembly: GCA_016271365.2. NCBI lineage: Eukaryota > Metazoa > Chordata > Ceratodontiformes > Ceratodontidae > Neoceratodus > Neoceratodus forsteri. The sequence continues at coordinate 294,371,991 of JADMNL010000024.1, read as the reverse complement.
CTTGATAAAGAAATCAGAATACCTAATTATCTACTATTCAGATCTGACAGGCAAACCAGGGTTGGCAGAGTTGTGATCTATATCAAGGATAAATTTTCAGTCTCTATAATTGATTCCTCCTTGCATGCAAATGCATATGAATGCTTATCCCTAAAAATTTAATTCACTCCTACTTCTGCCATCCAAATCATTGGCTGCTATGGACCACCCTCAGCTGGACCTCTGTTCCTGTCTTACCTATCTTCTATGCTGGACTCCAGCAACCTAGAAACTATAATATTGGGAGACCTCAACTACGACTGGCTGTCCAGTGACTCAATACCCCTCAAAGCCTTATGTGACTCTCACGGACTCTCACAGCTAGGGTTACCACCTTTTAAGAAGCCAATAGTGGGACATTTCTTACTGAAACAAGATTTTTCGCAGGACAGTACATAACCTCAACCAATACAACAGATGTGTTTTCTCTATATAATCAGAATTGAGGCTAAGTATTGTAGTTTCTTAGTTGCTCCTATTGTTTCTTATCATTTTAAGGTATTTTAGTTAAGATATGATAGTTTTCTGCAGCATTTAGTGGAAAATTAGAAAATATTTTTACTACTACAAAGTCAGGACATGTGGTATTTTCTTTTTTTTTTTGCAGGACACTGCTGCCCAAATCAGGAATGTCCTGCAAAAATAGGGACAGGTGGTAACCCTACTCACAACTTATCAGTGAACCAACACGCATTAATAAGAAAAACTCAGCAAACAGCACCCTCCTAGATGTCCTATTAGTAAACAAACCACACCTCTTCTCACATGCTGGTATCTTCCATGCTGACGTCAGCCACCATTGCCTTATTACTGGTGTGAGAACAAATCAAATGCCAAATCTAACTCGAAATTCTCTACTAAGAGATCAAAAAGGAACTTCAACACACATGCCTATATCAATGATCTCAAGGGCTCCCCACTTTGGCAGAGTTTTTACCTTGCCAAATTAGTGAATGACGCATACGCCATGTTCCAAGAAATACTATCACATGCCCTCAATATCCACGCTTCACTGGTCAAATCTCATTTAAAACCTAGAACCCATCTCTGGTTTACCCCAGACCTTAAAGCCACATTATTAAAAAGGGATAAGCTTTGGAAAAACGCTCGTAAGTCACAACTTCCCAAAGACTGGTGTCTCTTCAGATCTGCCAGGAACTCCTGCACAAGGTTATCAGAGAGACTAAGTCCAAATTCTACCGTACAGAGCTAGATGCTGCCTCAATTTGCCCAACCAAATTTTGGTCCACAATAAAAGACCTCTCTGGCCATACACCAGGAAGCGCTCTTCCCTCAAAAATCTCCTGCATCAATGATAAAAAGGAAATCCTACAAGCATTCAATACCCACTTCACCTCAGCTGGATTAGCCTTCGATAACTCGCCTGCCTGCAACCTGCTCTCTCAAATGGATACACTTCCCCCAGAGCCTAACCTAACAAATGTTACCTTCTCATTCTCTCCTGTTACTCTAAAAGAAGTTGAAGAGTTACTCCTTCACTTGGACACCAAGAAAAGCGCAGGGGTGGACTTGCTAGACCCCTACTTCTTAAAGGTGGCCTGGCATGTGTTGGCAGTGCCCATCACTCATTTGTTCAACTTTTCACTTTCTCAGGGAACTCTCCCTACCATTTGGAAAACTGCACACATTATTCCGCTTTTCAAATCTGGGGATCCCAGTGACCTAAACAATTATAGGTCAATCTCACTTCTCCCTATATTATCTAAATTGCCAGAGAAAATAGTGAATGCCCAGCTACGAGTCTTCCTGGAAAGCACAAACTTTCTAGACCCTTAACAGTCAGGCTTCCGAACGAATCACAGTATGGTTACAGCACTGGCCAAGGTAAAAAATTATTGGCAAACTGACATGGAAAGTAAAAAATTTATCTGCGCTGTCTTCCTTGACCTAAGCAAGGCTTTTGACACTGTCAATCACTCCTTACTTCTTTCCTCCCTGATAGCCTTAGGCCTAGATTCCACCTCCTATGGATGGTTCCAGGACTACCTGATGGCAGGGTACGGCAGGTAAAGGCAGAAGGGGAGCTATCACCTTTTAAACCATTATTAAGAGGTGTCCCTCAAGGTTCCATCCTGGACCCAATATTCTTCTCCATATACACCAACAGCATAGATCTTGGCATAAAAAAAGCCAGTATCCACCTGTTCGCGGATGACACAGTACTTTACCTAAGCCGGCCAACACCTGAAGCTGCTTGTGCAGATCTACAACACGACTTCGACATCCTTCTGTATCAGCTACTTAACAAGAAGCTACTCCTGAATGCTAAAAAAAACAAGACAATGATTCTTTCCCCTGGCAACCTACAGTCTACCCTGACTAGCGGCGCTATACCCCCCATCACCACCTTACTGGGGGAAATCTGGAGTTCGTCCCCAAATTTAAATACTTGGGAGTTTGGCTTGATCACAAACTCTCCTTTGGGGAACACCTGGAGGACATGATGAAAAAACTAAAACAGAGGCTGGGATTTTTTTACCGGATAAACCACCTCCTGAATCCTGAAGCAAAAAAACAGCTCGTTTAGACCACTTTCATCTCCTTACTAGACTATGCTGACTTCATCTATAGTCACTGTAATGCCTCATACCTATACAAGCTGGATGTCTTATACCACAGAGTGTTGCACTTCATCACCAACCTCCCGTCATCTACCCACCATTGCTCCTTATACACTGCTATGGGGTGATCCTCCCTACAATACAGACGAAGCAGAAACGCTGCAATATGGACATTGAAAGCTATTATTTGCAACCTACCACACTATATATCCGAATTACTGCCCCTAAGCAAGCTCTGAACCTATGCCCTAAGAAGTTGCTCACTAATCTCTCTTAAGATTCCCAGGGCCCTCACGCACCTTGGAAGAGCAGCCATAAGCTTCTCACTGCCAGCTCTTTGGGACGAAATACAGAAATCATTGAAACTAAGTTCTCCAGTAAGCATTGCAGTATTCAAGAATTTGTACGCAAAAACAATTAGAGAGATATGTCACTGCTTCCACCACCCCTGATCTAAGACTTTCTCACCCTTCAAGAACTCCCTGCCCTACCACCGCTCTTTCAATGGTCCCTGGGCAGTGGGGCCCCGGAAACCGACACTTGAAACCACAAGTCTGGACTCAAGTCACCTTGAATGGCGGTAAAGCCATAAACCCTTTGCAGCATGAGTACTTTTTGCCGTCGACACCCAAACTGGCTCCTCACTCCACCCACCCCATTCCTCATTTCCTCCTCTTGCCACTACCCCCTCCCCACTATGCCATACTAAGACTTCATCACCCTTCAAGAACTCTCTGCCCTATCATCACTCTCTCAATGGTCACCAGGCAGTGTTGCCCCATAAGCCGATGATCGAGACCACAAGCCCAGACTCAAGTCACCTTGAATCGTGGTAAAGCCATAAACCCATCGCAGCACGAGCACCTTGCCGTGTACAACCAATATGGCTTCATACTCCACATACCCCATTCCTTACTTCCTCCTCTTGTCACTACCCCCTCCTCACTATGCCAAACTGCCCCTCAGAATTCCTTGGGTAGACGCCCCAAGATCTATGGCCACCCACAGTCGATGTCCCTGAAGCTGCCCCCGAGAACCAATGCACAGGATTATGCTCTTCTAGTACTGTAAAGGCCCTAGCTCCCCAGCCAGGACATCACATACACCTACAGTTCCTATACCGATGATTACATTGTCTGTATGATGCCCCTTGAGAACGGTGTTCACAGCCTACTTTACCCCAAGCAGCCAATGTCATGAACACCAGTGGTCGTCGGACCAGAAGCTGCTTGGTGCTTGATGTCCCAGATGCCACTTCTACGAAGCCACAATAGCATCAATCTCCCCCTTGCTGCATTCTCTTTGGTTGCCCAGTCTGTTGCCTGGCATCTTCAGCGCCCAGGTTGCCAATGACTCCTAAATCTTCATGCATACCCAGCTCGCTCAGAGTGGTGTCAACAGCGCAGCCATCTCATACAGCTATAGCACATGAGTATTCTGTGCCACTATAAATCCTCCTAAACTTTACACTTTTTAGCTATTAAGTACAAGTAGGTTCCCTGTTCTGTGCCACACTTAGAACCCATTGCACCTGCCCCGACCTCCCAACCCATGTACCCTATTTCTGGAGATTCTGCAGCTTTCACTTCTCTCGCATATCCCATCACCTGTCATGCATAAAAATCCAGATACACCATCAGGTACCCACTGTATCACAGTCTCCATTGCCCCTATTAGATTATTTTCTTCTGGTCTAGCAATATGTGTTCCAACACTGCCTGCACTTATATGCATTTTTATATACTATGTATCTCCTTTTTTTTCCCTGATCCTACTGTTTTTCACTGTTGATATTGTTATTTTTTGTTTCTCATACTGTTACAATGCCTGTATATATGTATGACTATGTATAATTGTTTATGACTTGTGCGACGCAGGTCCACCTTGCAAATGAGCTTGCTCAATGGTGTCCGCCTGGATAAATAAAGATTTTGATTGATTGATTGATTGAAGTAAACATGGCGGTGGGTGTTAGCCATCCACCTCTCACAGTCTCCAGCAAGCCAACTTCAGGGGTGCCCAATCCCCCTGTCAGCATGCCCCTTCCCCAGTTTGTTTGCCGATGGGGGAGCCCAGTCCCCATCAGCATAAAGTCCCCCAAGGTTTATTTGTTTGCCGAGGGGGTGCCCAATCCTCCTCGGCATCATGCTCCCACTAAACACAGAGATGCTTTCTTAGCCAATGGGGTGCCCAATCCCCATTGGCTTCAGTCACCAGAAAAACAGAGGTGGCACACTGGGAGCCCACCCTAGTGTGCAAAAATGTCCTTCTCACGATGTTCCCTTTTTTTAAACCTGTAAAACAGAAAATGGTCCCTCGTTGTCTGTGGTGCCCCCTCCCCCAACCAGCACCCACCCTCTGTGCACCCCACCTCCATGTACCCCCTCACCCCATACTTACCTCCAGAGCCCAGCACAATGATCTTCGGTGGAGCAGGAACATGTCTGCACTCTTCAAAGATGACCACAAACTGAAGAAAATCACAGTAAGCTGTATAATGGCATCAATTGGGGGTTTCAACTTAGGTGGATATCTCGGCCATTTTTGCAACTTTCGGCTCCAAATTTTCAATATGGGATTCTTGGGACCCCACCTCATGAGCTCAGTCACTGTCTTTTCGTTATTCTGTCCTGAATAGTGATTTCACGGTCACTGCATGGAATCACCTTTTAGGACCGATTAATGAAACAACAGTTTCACTGTTCGTGAGATGGGCTCCCAAAAAGCCTATGTTGCAAATTTAGTGAAAAAATTCCACAAAATGACTTTGTTATGAGTGTGCATTGCACAGTTTCCACGCACGTTCATAACTTCAAGAATTTTTTATATTTTCACTCCAGATTTTCAACATTGCCATTTTTTCACACCTCCTTATGAACAGTACAGCTGTCATTTTTCACATCCTGCCCAAAATGTGTTTTCGCACATCTGATGCACAATGGTGTGATTGCTGTAGGAAATCAACATTTGGGACAGATTAAGAAAATCACAGTGACACTGTTCATGAGTGGAGGTCCCAAAATGCCTATGTTGAAAATTTTATGACAAAATTCCACAAAATGACTATGTTATGAGCTTGCATTGTGTAGTTTCCAAGCACGCTCATAACTTCAAGATTTTTTTATATTTTCACTCCAGATTTTCAACATTGCCATTTCTTCACACCTCCTTACAGCTGTTATTTTTCACATCCTGCCCAAAATGTGTTTTCGCTCATCTGGTGCAGAATGGCACGGTCGCTGTGGGAAATCAACGTTCAGGACAGATTAACAAAATCACAGTGCCACTGTTCATGAGCAGAGGTCCCAAATGCTTTCATGAGGTGGGGTCACAAAAAAGCCCATGTTGAAAATTTGGAGTGCAAATACCAACAAACGCCCAGGTGTTTGGGTTTCTAACCTTAACGTCCCACCCTGTAGAGACTGACAGGTATCTGGGGAGTGCCTTTGGATTGTCAGCTGTAATGCTCACACCATTCCACCCCACCCCCACCCTGCAGCCAGTGACAGGCATCGAGGTGTGCCTTGGACTCTTTGGCCCCAAAATTCACCCCATTCTCCTATACTACACCCATTTTAATGTATTTCCTTATGGAATGGGGTGAGCATAAGGCCAGATGACCCCAAGGCACAATGAGACACTTGTCAGAGTCTACAGGGTAGGGTGAGGTGAAATGGCATGAGCGTTATGGCCGATGACCCAAAGGCACACCTAAATGCTTGTCAGTCTCTGCAGGGTGGGGGGTGGGGATGATGTCAGTTCCATACTTCACTGCCATTTCTATTATGCATCTCTTTAATTCCTGCACTACCAATGCCAACGCCAGCAAGACAACATTCAGCACTGACAAATGCTTGTTAGTAAATATCATGCATTTATTGAAAGATGTTGCTTGCCACTGGGCTGTTGTGCTGTGATAATGACACCATTGAAAACCATTATCAGACAATCAGAAATTGTCATTCTTTACACCAACTTCATAAAAGAGAGTAATTGACAACAAGTGTGCGTTGAGAGACATAAGGCAACAGGCCGAGTGTCCTTAAGGTGCACATGATGCTGTTTCAGTAACCAATAACCAAGGAAAGTGAGTGGGCTTATGCAAGCTATAGCACACTACAGGGTGTTCAGTTATTAGAGACTAACTGACACCATGTGTGCATTAGGAGACACGAGACTGCAGAATGAGTGTCCTCAAGGCGTACGGGGTGTTGGTTAAGTAACCAATAACAAATGAAAGTGAATGAAACTGGGCTGTTATCACAGTACAACATCCCAGTGGCGAGTAACATCTTTACAAAAATGCATGACATTTACTAAAAAGGATCCACTTTCTAATCACAATAAGGGACTCCAGGGGGTGCATCATGGTGTGATAATGGCCCACAAAGGGTGGGTTGAAGCACAAGGCACAGCCAAGTGCTTCCACCACCCGAGAATGCCCATTAGCATACCATGACTAGCCCCCTGGAGTGCCTTATTGCGATTAGGAAATGGGTCCTTTTCAGTAAATGTATCAATGGCATCATTTACAGAAACATAAGCCTGTGTAAATATGAGTGGGCTTCTGCTGCATAGCAATGTAAAACACAAGAAATGCTCTTAAGCATGCTGATAATGAACAGCACTTACTCTTATAAGAAGCAGGAATGCACCAAGGTATTTATTCAAAACGGAAAGCCTCCATTTATGAAACAGGCTGCAGTGCATCTCCACAGGAAGAAATCAATGAGGCAGCCCATCAATCGCCTCACTTCTGGTCGCACACATGCGGTGAACATGCAGACAGGGGAACAGCAAAATCACAGATTTAAAGTAAAGCATTCCATTTATTTTAACTTTGATGTTGTGATTAGTGCTACAAACACCCGTTGCACTGAACTTTGGCACCAGATACACTATTTAATATCCCTTTAACACTAGGACATCTCCTGGTTCTCACCACCCAATCTTCCCCCCCACCTCATTCCTCAAAATAGACCCCACCAACCTCCGTTTCCTTCCCTCACAAACTATCCCCAGAGCCCTGCATCATTTGTAGACTTCTGCTGGTAGTGGGGGACAGGTGAAGGGACAGAGGTTGTGGATTCTAGAGAAAGAATAATACCTTATAATGGGAAACTGTCCTCCAGCACATAGTAAGGCCTTAACAACTATCATATGCCAATAAGTACACAGTTAGCTCAACCATCTTAAAATTAGCACCCTTATACCCTCAAGCACTCACACTCAAGCACAGTCCACATACAACAACACGCTCACCCTTCATTCAGTCACTTCAGCACCTTAACCCACTGTCATCGAGGCACAGGTCAAGAATCATAGGAAAACCAGGAACAGCTGTAAAATTTGCAACAAGAGTTTTATTACAAATAACAATAAAATAAAAAAAATAAAATTGTTCAGAATAACTATTTACAAAGGCAGAATAAACAGAGAAAACCCATTTGAGTTTTCCTGCAATCTCTGTGTCTCATCCAAGAAATTACAGCTGTTTTTATAAGCCTTTGCAACCCCCCTCCTTAACAAGCATCCTGTTTTTTCTAAATGTTCTTGTATATTTCAGGCAGGTGCAGCCAGAACACAATGTCCCAGAACTGAGGCCCCTTCTCCACAGCTTCTGCAAAAGATTTAAAAATTGCATTTCAGGTTAACCCCTTGAATTCCAAATAGCTTTGCAATCATCTCAAACTATAATTATATACATTTCAACAGTAACACTATATAATTTCTAAACAAAGGGATCCCAATATCAGTTACATTTCCACATAATGATTTCCATTAATTTTTATACCAGCAGATATGCAAGGGGGGAAAAGACAGAAACAGCAAGGGAAGACTGAGACAGTGAGAGGTAAAGAACTGCAAGACTGTCGGGGTGATTAAATCCTAGGTCCCACAGGTTGCCCAACCAGACAGACAAGAGACAGAAAAGGAAAGAAAAGAACAAATCCCTGCATTTAAACTCTCCATAACAACTGGGACATGGTCCTATTCTACCCTGTCACACCCACCCACCCAATACCCTCCCAATATCCTCCTAACAATAAAATGCCAGAAACATTCAATTAAGGGAGTTCATGAATCTGTAAGGTGGTTTTCTGTCAGATTTAGCTCCCCTAACTGTTTTTATCTGATTCCTTCTACCTTGTTTGGCAACCTCTCTGTCCTCCTTCCTCTGCATTTTTTGTACCTCTTGAATGCCACCATTTTTTTCTTTCATCACCCTTGTCACTTCCTTGGAGAACTGTAATGGTCTCCTTTTCCTTCTCCTTTTCTCATCTCTTTCATACAGTGGTTTGTAGCCATGATTTTTTCCTCCCTTATTCTTCCCCACTATGCCCCTACTCCTCCCTGGCAGTCCCCTTCTTTGAGGTAATTTCTGAGGCAGTCACCCATTTCCCTAAAATCCACCCTCCTGAAGTCCTGGACCCTCATCTTCCTGTGGCTTACCTCTGCACCTGTCTTTATGTCAAACCACACTGTATAATTATCACTGGTACCCAAGGGACTGCTCACTGTCATGTCTGCAATGCTGTCATGCAAGCCTTCTGCATGGAAAAATATTAGCAAGTCTGGGAGCCATCGGTATAGAACCTTTTGAAAGTGATGGGAATCTCTTTATGCCTTACTAGGGGTTGCAGATTTGCAATAAATGTGAATCCATATGGGGTACACAATGAAATACCATGGCAACCCACTGATGTAAAATACTCTCAGGATATGTATATTACCTGTAACTTTCTCCTACTAAGCTTGCCAAACACTGAGTTGTATTGGGGGGAGGGGATTAGTTTGTTGCCCTTGTCCTTTATGATCTGTGTATTGTGTAAATTGATTCTGTCTTGTCTTGTTTTGTTTTGTCTTGTCCTGTCTCTGTATGTTATTATGAAATTTCAATACAGTATATTGATTAGAAAAAAGATATTTCTGGCAGACTTTGTAGGAAGCAGCAGTGAGGCTTTTGTCAGACAAGGCATCATTAGAGCTGGGCAATCATGCAAACTATTAACTTGCCTCTATCGTGCCTTTTCAAGGCAAGATTATTGAGAGGTTGGTGGCAAGAGCACCTGAAGAAAACAATGTCTGTGATCACTCCCAGTCTGGTCTTCAGCCCTGGCATAACGCTGACACTGCCTTGGTGAGGATATTGAATGATCTCCTGGAGAAAAGCAATGGAGAGCAAGCCACTGTAGTTCTTTTTGATCTGTCCTTAGCATCAGACACTGTTGAGTACAAGGAACTGATTGAGCATTCAAGGTGGTTTGGTTGCCAGCATGGCAGAGTGCTGGCCTGATTCTGTTCTTCCCTAGTAGGGTGCTGTCAATCAGTAGTTTGGAGGAATAATAAGTAAACTGACTCTTGGGTTATCAACACCCATGTACCACAGGGCTCTATTTTTGCAATGTTTTTGTTTCCACCAGCAGTGATTATCCAAGAGTGTGGTCTGAGGTTTTAGTGCTTTGCTGCTACCCAACTATATCTTTCATTTGTAGCTGGACAGGGCAATCTGGCAGCGGTGTTCGAGAAAGTTTTAGCTGAGATCAGAATTTGTATGGCCATAAGTGGACTGATGTGTAACCACCCAGGCAAAATTGGGTTGTTATCGGTGGGTCCTTCCCTCCTGAACTTGATCATTTTAGACAGCCTTGGCCTGCTCATGATAGAGCAAGGCTAGAGGCTAGGCAGATTATGCACAACCTAGTGGTCATTCTGGGTTATCAGTTGGCCCTAGAGCAAAAGGTGTTGCAGATCATCCTGAGTGGCATTTGCAACCTGAAAAAAAATCAACAGGTTGTACTCCTGCCTCAATCAAGATGATCTGGAATAGCTGAATAATGCTTTTCCCACTTCCAGACTAGACTACTGCAAATACACTCTATCAGGACTGTGAACCAGATCTGTCACCTCCAGCTGGTGCAACATTCAGTGGCTCAGTTACTCATGTCAATGAGTAAATTCAAGCATATTACTCTTCCCTGTATAATTTGTTCGGGCTTCTGCTAAGGTGGCAGATCAAATTTAAGGTGGTTTAGTAACATATAAGACCCTGAACAGACTGGGTCTTCTCTACTGCAGGGATCTTCCAACATCCCGCTCTGATATGCAGTAGAGGAGGTCCGACATTTACAATCTATGGGGCAACTGTGTCTTTTGGTCCCCAGGCCATGACTGTAATCTGATGTGGGCAGTCTTTTTTTGCTGTTGCCCCAGGTTATAGAACCTCCTCCACTGTGACATCTATGTCACCAATGTTCTCAACTTTTAAAAGAATATTGAGGATGTGGCTATTTCAGCATGCCTTTCCAACAGGATGGCTTGCTCTTACTCAGGTTTTTCATATTATTTAGCTATTCTTTCTTTTTTAAACAAATCTGTGGCAGAGTAAAATATAGGCAGTGTTAGTTATGTATGTAAGTTATTTTGCAATGTAATGTTCTGTTTTATATGCTGTATTGTTGAACTATACGTGCCTTAAACATTTGGAAAGCCACTCTAAATATCTATCTTCTGAGGAAATAGACCTAGGAGTCATAATAAGTGACTCCCTTACACAATCTAGCCAATGTAATGAGGCCTACAGTAAGGCAAACAGGATACTGGGATGCACTGGGAGGAGTACAGACAAAAGAAGAACGAACGTATTACTGCCTCTCTATAGATCACTGGTGAGGATAGTATGCAGCAAAAAATAGAGTGAGTTATCAAAGGAGATCAGACAAGCTCCATCCACCCACATTTTTAAACAACTATTAGGTCACTTGTCACTCACATCCATATGCAAATGTATGTAGTTTCTATGTAAATGTAATTGAGTATATGTATTGTTCTATGTAAATGTATCAACTGTTTGCACAGTGTTAACAATAGTCTGTTTCAAACTGGATTTTTGTAATTTTCTTCTTATCTATGCTTAGTGAATGTACATATATTTTTGTAAATCATTTGTAGATACAGTAGTTGTATTTTCAAAACACCGGGGTTACGCCTGTAAACAAACCTCTGGTCTAGTGTACTTACCTGGTTAACAAATAAAATTGACTTGAATTGAACTGAACTGAATTGAACTGAACTGAACAGAAGTCACACCTGTAGTACTGTGCACTGTTCTGAAATCCTCACCTGAGGAAAGATAAGGACAGGCTGGAGACAGTGCAACATAGGGCAACCAAATGATTCAGGGCCAGCAGAGCAGATCTTACGAGGATCAGCTTAAGGCACTGAACTTGAACTCGCTGGAGGCCAGATGGGAGAGGGGAGATATGATAGAGTCCTTCAAGTTCCTAAAAGGAATGAACAAGCTAAACTGCAAGGAGTTATTCAGCAGTAATAACAGATCAAGAATACGGGGACATAAGCATAACTGGTGGGGGGGAGGTTCAGGAAGAATGTGAGAAAGTTTTATTTTACATAGAGAATGGTTGAGCTATGGAACAGTCTGCCAGCTGATGTGGTGGGCACCACAACCGTTAGTGGTTTTGTGCACCACTGGGCTAGAGTTACTTAGTTGGGCTTAGTTGCTACTTAGGGTAGTAGCAATAAAATGGGGGGCATGAGGGTGGATACTGTGGTCTAAAACCCTGTATAGACAAAAGGTCTTGGGGTATGACAGGGTGTGACAGGCAGATTGGCTGACCAGTGGTCTTTTCTTTCCATCTACCTATCTATCTAACTGTATGTCTGTCTGTCTGTCTATCTATCTGTATTTCTATCTGCCTGTCTATCTGTCTGTCTATCCATCTCTCCATCTATCTGTCTAGCATCCATCTATCTAGCCATCTATCCTTCTATCTACCTATATATCTGTTTATCCATCCACCCTTGTAAATTTCTAGAGAACGTATTTCATTTTAAATATGTCACATCCATTTTAGACAAATTTAATGCAGACATTTTTTTAAAAAGTATTAATGCTAAAAGGGATCATTTCAAGAATTTTTAAACAGTTACGTAATTTATTTATTTCATTCACAGATCTTAACATCTTATGTTAGGGATTGAAAGTTTAGCTTATATACAGGCAGCATAAGCCATTTTAGTAAAAACATGTCAGAGATTACTCTGAAGAAACTTTGCTGGAGAACTAGTTTACACAAGAAATGTAAACCAACATACTACATGTAAAATGGTGTAGTAAACGTAGCAGTATCTTTAAATAGACTTGAGTGAATGATCCGCTTATGTATGCATTATAGAGTGCAGTAAATTAAAATTGCACCATGGGTCACATAATTAGTAACTACTTCTAAGATCTGATAAATGCAGAGTCTTCTATTAAAGAAATGCACATTAAATAATACTGCTAGGTATACAGTGTAGCATGTGTATTTGTCATTATAGGCTCCATTTGGCACATAAAACATTTTTTTGTTTGTTTTACACCAGGTCATTAATAAAAATCACTCCTACTTATCTACAGGAAAGAGGTACATAACTTCACTGCATACTTACATCTCCCATCTGATCTTAAAGCAGCAGTGCATGTTACAGAGAAAATGTTGATGTACAGTATCCCTTTTTATGTTGGCTTGCACCTGTGCACAAGCCAACATCTTATGGTAGTAGCAGATTTCAGAGGTGAGTCAGTGTGGGCGAATGCAGGGCATGCTTTAATAGGTGTGTCCCTCATTCCCCAATAAGCCAGCAGGCAGGTGCTCACACAGGAAATATGTAAAGTGGTCAAAACTTGTAAAGAAAGTGCTGCTGCAATGAGAGACAAGCTCGCCATGCAGCAGCACAATAACACGCCTCCCGATGTGTCTTTCCTGGTGAAGTATTTCAATAAACATGGCAGCAGTGGCTGCCTCCGCCGCATGCCATACAATGCCTACAAAGCCGACTTCAGGGGTGCCCAATCCCCTTGTTGGCATGCTAAATAACCCTCCCTCAGGATTGCGTGGCATACTGGGAGCCCACCCCAGTGTGCCTCCCTGTAATCACAGCCGACCATCGTCAGCATGTTCCAGCCCCGGCCCCCATTCTTTGCCACATTGGGAGCCCACCCCAGTGTGGCCAACACCCTCCCCCAAAGTCATAGGGCACACTGGGGAACCCACCCCAGTGTGCACAACAATTTTCATACACTTGTAAAAAAAGAAAAAATGTCCATGGTGTTCATTTTTTTGTTTATTTTTAAATTACCTGAAAGAAAGAAAATGGTCCCTCACCGTGGGGTCCCCTCCACCAACCTGCAGCGACCCTGTGTGCACCCCACCTCCCCATACACACCCTCACCCCATACTTACCTCCGGAGCCCAGCACAATGATCTTCTGTGGACCGCAAATACGTCTGGACTCTTCAAAGCCAACTGCAAACTGAAGAAGTGCCAGTAAGCTGTATAATGGCATAAATGGAGAGAGTTCAATTTAGGTGGATATCTCAGCCATTTTTTGGAATTTTGCCTCCAAATTTTCAATGTGGGGTGCTTGGGACCCCACCTCATGAACGCATGCACTGTCATCTCGTTACTCAGCCCCAAAAGGTCATTTCGTAGTTACTGCACGACATCACCTTTTGGAACTGATTAATGAAATGACAATGCCACTGTTCATGAGGTGGGGTCCCAAAAACCCTATCTTGCAAATTTGGTGGAAAAAATGACCAGGCTATGAGCGTGCATTGTGCAGTTTCAATGCACACTCATAACTTTGACAATTTTTAATATTTTCACTCCAGATTTTCAACATTGCACACCTCCTTATGAACAGCACAGCTGTCATTTTTCACATCCTGCCTGAAATGTGTTTTCGCGCATGTGGCACACAATGGCACGGTCACTGTATGAAATCAATGTTCAGGACACATTAACAAAATCACAGTAACACTGTTCATGAGTGGAGGTCCTAAACTGCTATGTTGAAAATTTGGTAAAATAAATACCCCAAATAATTGCGTTACGGGCGTGCATTGCGCAGTTTCTATACACGCTCATGACGTCACCAATTTTTCTTATTTTCACTCCAGATTTTCACCATTGTCATTTTTGTACACCTCCTTATGTACAGTATAACTGTCATTTTTCACATCCTGCCCGAAATGTGTTTTCACATATGTCACACAGTGGCGCGGTCACTGTGGGAAATCAATGTTTGGGCCAGATTAACAAAATCACAGTGACACTGTTCATGACCCAAGTTCTTAAAATGCCTATGTTGAAAATTTGGTTAAACAAATCCCCAAAATAATTGCGTTACGGGAGTGCATTGCACAGTTTCTACACACGCTCGTCATGTCACCAATTTTTCATATTTTCACTCTAGATTTTCAACAATGCCATTTTTTTACACCTCCTCATGAACAGTGCAGCTGTCATTTTTCACATCCTGCCTGAAATGTGTTTTTGCACCTGTGGTGCCAAAATGCACAATCACTGTACAAAATCACCTTTCGGCAAACAAACTCATAATGCCACTGTTCATAAGGTGGGGTCACAAACGGCCCATGTTGAAAATTTGGAGTGAAAATACTGACAAATGCCCTGGGCATTAGGGTTTCCAACCATAATGCCCCACTCTGTACAGACTGACAGGCATCAGGGGTGTGACTTGGCATTGTCAGCTGTAATGCTCAGGCCATTCCACCCCCCACCCAGTGACAGGCATCGAGGTGTGCCTTGGACTCTTTGGCCCTAACATTCACATCATTCTCCTACACTCCATCCATGTCAGTATATTTTCTTATGGAATGGGGTGAGCATAAGGCCCGGAAACCCCAAGGCACATCGCAGCACTTGTTGGTCTCTGCGGGGTAGGGTGGGGTAAAATGGCATGAGCATTATGGCCAATGACCCAAAGGCACACCCCAATGCCTGTCACTCTCTGCATGGTGGAGCTGGGGTTGGCATCAGTTCACTACTTCACTGCCACTCCTATTGTGCATCTCTCTAACTCCTGCACTACCAATGCCAGTGCCAGCAAGCCAACATTCAGCATTGACAAATGCTTGTTATTAAAATGTTGACCATTCCCTTTTTATAAAAATGTTGACCTATCCCTTTTTATTCTCTTTCAAAGTGCTCTTGTTCTGCTTTCTTGTAAGATGCCCTTTTCCCATATTTAGTCTGCTTTAGTATTTTTTCTGACATCTGAAATAATTAAAAGGAAGGCTCCTTTTAATATGACCCTCCCCAACTTCTTATCTCTGGGTCACCAGAATGGCAAGTAACCCCCATGCTGCTGCACTTTTGAATCTGACCCTTTATAGTAGTTTGCTGTGGATATAATTTGTTTATTTCAAAGGTTTCACCATGAAAGACACACTGAGCTGATAACAATAGATGTGTCTGGTGGGAGGGTGGTGGTATGGAAGATAATACAATAGTCAAAAATGTAAATAGTAATTAACAGATTTACTAAATAATAGTCTGTACAAGCAAAACAATACAGCAATAGGAACATAAACAATTGCAAGGCAAAACAGTAAACAAGGTGCCCATGGTATAAAAAAATTGAGTTTGAATGGCTAAGGGAATTACCTCAACCAGACAATATTGGGGGCAGTAAGACCAGGGCACTATGTGTAGAAGGAGGGGCCCAATTAAGGTAACGGGGTCATGGACAGTTGCAGGTGGGATTAGAAAAGTCACGAACAAGAGATTTAAGGGAGAAGAGGGAAGAGACAGAGTGGCTAGGCAATAGAAGTTACTACCAGAGTTTAGGAAAGCAATATGAGAAGGCAGCTTGACCAGCAATATAGGTATAGACATGCATGAAATCAATATACCAGGGAAATAAAACTTGCTAAACAGAATTTACATAAACAAAAGCTTGATGGTAGTTGTAAATATGACACTAGAGATTTTTGGAAACAATGCCACGCCTTTTGAATTTGAGGGATAATGAGACCTCAAGTACCTTTATGGTTGATGGACAAACATTACATTTAGGTAAGAGTGTTTTTGAAAAATTAAATAATTATTTTGTAATGATTGATCTGGCAGCATTAGGAGCGAATACATCTCAAAACGCACAGCAAGATGGCTGTAAAGATCAACCTCCACTCTGGGAACAGTTTGTATTTTCTAACATTTCAGTAGAAGAGGTTAAGGAGAAATTATTGAAGATCGATGTCACTAAGGCCATTGGTTTGGTTAACATTCCACCCAAGTTATTAAAATTAGGGATCGGCAAACCAGTTTGTCCAAAATATGAACTGACCCGAACATGCCGAAGTGTTCATAAATGAACAGCTTATGAACACTTTCAGCTGTTCTGATCGGTTTGGATAGCCACTGTAACACAGAAAATGCAGCATGAGATGCACCAGGGCAGGAGGAACTCACAGAAGGGACAAGGGTCAAGACTCTGGTTCCTCATTGGATGGCTGAGCTGTCCATCTCTCTAAGGTGGCACCTGATTGGGTTGCTGCTGTAGCAACCCGCATGGTCTACCTTAGAGCTATGCAGAGGAAACAGGACAGAGAAGGAGCAGCAGCTTCTGTAGGCTGCTCCATGCTGCATCGGATTTTGTGTGCTTGACTTGTGCTGTTTGCGGGTTTTGTTTACCCTTTGGGCAACAGAGGAAGAAATTGACTCTAAAAAAAATGAAAATATATAATATATATATATATATATATATATATATATATATATAGTACTAAACTAAAACAAAACAAATGAGGAAAAGTTAGGGGTGGGGAGTAGGGGACTGGGAGTCAGGGACTCGGGAGGGGATTGAGCAAAGGACTGGGTGTGGAAGTCGGGGATTGGGCTGGGGAGGTGAGCAGTTATTGTTGGGAAAAGAGACTTGGGGAGGGGGAAGTAGGAACTTTAAGGAAACTGGGGGCAACCTGTTATGAGAAAGAACTTGGAGACAGAGTGCTGCAGACAAGAAAGAAGAGAACAAGAGATTGAAGAGAGAGACCTAACTACTAAGTGCCAGAGCCAGACTGCACATTTTTTGGGGGATAGCAGTCTAGCAGAGGGAGTGAAGTATGTTGAACTGTGCCAGTTTGCCATCCAATACCACACTACTCCCAGTTAGCCTTTTTGCTGTTTGCCCAGTTGCTCCCCAACAATAAGTCAGCTCTCTCAGTCCGCTGCCTGTGCTCACTCACTTCAGTGGTGATTTCTATTTTTTTATTTTTTGTGGTATACAATGTGTGTGTGTAATAAAAAATCTGCCAGCTAGTCATCAGTGCACCAGTGCCACTTCTTGCATACTGTGTGCCCCCCAAAAGAAGTCAGTCATCTGTCATCCTCCTCCTCCCTGTGCTCGCTCAGTGGGGTTTAAGCTTTGGCTCAGTGGGCAGGGCATTCTGTCACTTCACATGGAATAAATAAAAAAAAACCTTGAAGGAAAAAAGTACTGTGTCAGAGAGGGTTAGGCCAGGCAGGGTCTCTGACTCTGTCTGGGTAGCAGCAGTGCCTGCAGCATCGCCCTTAGCGTAGGTGGTGTGTGAAATAAGTTCTGTGTGTGTGTGTGTGTGTGTGTGTGTATGTGTGTAATAAAATCTGCCAGCCAGTCGTCAGTGCAGCAGTGCCACTTCTTACATACTGTGTGACCCCTCCCCCCCAAGAAGTCAGTCATCTGTCATCTTCCTCCCTGTGCTCGCTTAGTAGGGTATAAGCTTTGGCTCAGTGGGCAGGGCATTCCATCACATCTTGTGGAATAATTAAAAAATAAATAAAATCCTTGAAGGGGAAAGTACTGTGTCAGAGAGGGGTGGGCCAGGCAGGGTCCCTGAATCTCTATGGGTAGCAGCAGTGCCTGCAGCATCGCCCTTAGCGTAGGTGGTGTGTGAAATACATTCTGTGTGTGTGTGTGTGTGTGTGTGTGTGTGTGTGTGTAATAAAATCTGCCAGCCAGTCTTCAGTGCACCAGTTCCACTTCTTGCATACTGTCTTTGTGAGCCCCCCCCACAAGAAGTCAGTAATCTGTCATCAGGGAAGTACAGCTGTAGGTATTTCAAATTTTCAATGGCAATTGTTTGTGGAAGCTCAGTTCCATCCAGTTTCTGGTGCTCTGAGAAGTGCTGCCAGTGCCAAGTTCATGACTCACTTCATGCCATGAGACTCACAATGAATCACATTCTTCACGGTCCTCACGCATCACATCACTTCAACTTTTTTTGGTGCAACTCCTTTTTTTTAAATCTTCAGTTTCATCATGAATCAGGACACCCAGTTATAATGTCACATCACTCATGAGCCTTGGCCCAGTACGATGCTTCTGTTAGTGTTCACATTCTACAGGATGTCCTGCTAGCAGATAGACTAGAATCTTTGTCCTCATAAGCCGGCTGTGTTTAATCCAGTAGCTATAATCTCAGACTGAACATTGTAGCATTTACAATATTATCTGTGTGTTTCTGAGTTAGGCATTTCAGGGATGTATAGCCATAGGTATTTCAAATTTTCAATGGCAACTGTTTGTGGAAGCTCAGTTCCATCCAGTTTCTTGTGCTCTGAGAAGCATTGCCAGTGCCAAGTTCATGACTCACATCACATCATGACGAATCACGTTCATGGTCATCATAAATCACACCCCTTGAGCTTTTCTGGTGCAACCCTGTTTTTTTGTGTTTTTTTTAATCTTCAGTTTCATCACGAATCAATCAATCAATCAAATTTTATTTAACCAGGCGTGGACACCATTGAGCAAGCTCATTTTCAAAGTGGTCCTGGACATCAAACAGGTTACAGGGATGGATAAACAAAAACACAAAAGTACATGTGAAAGATAAGTCGGGCCATAATATACTAGATAATAATATTACAAACAGTTAGAACAGACACAAAAGCCATTATACATATATGTGATAAATCAGGCCAAAATAGAGAAAGAGAGAGAGTGAGAGAGAGAGAGAGAAGAGCGTGAGAGGGAAATAACAAGAGAGAGAAGGGAGGCTACACAAAAGCCATTGTACATGTGCGAGAGTTATCCAGCCAGAAAATTCCAGAACTGCATAGTTAAATGCAGGTAAATCAGCACTAAGATGGAAGCAGAGGAGGTAACAAGATTAGCCCTCAGCACTTACTGGCTTGTGAAGGTCCATACATATGCTTCTGCATGTAGGCGTGTGTATATTCAGTTGTAGAACTTGGGGGGTTAGAGAGAAGGAGAAGGAACAAAAAAGTGCTGGGTGCCCCCTTTCAGGGAACTGAGCGTATCTAAGTGTCAGAGTATTCACAAGAAGTATCAGAGATTAAGGGAGCTTGGTCACCTAAAGCAGTTGCAGATTTCTTTCAGATATTCAGTTATTAGTGCTTTGAAGGTGAATGGACCAGGAAGGGTTGAGAGTTTTAGAGAACTTTGCAAGGTATTCCATAGGGAAGGGAAGGAGAATTTAATTGCAGCCAAACCATGGGTTGTTTTTACTCTAGGTATCTGACAGCAATAGTGTAGAGAAATGTCTCAAGCCATAAGACCCCTTGGCGCACTCGAAGAAGCTTGAGATGTATACAGGAAGCTTATCAGACAGTGCTCTATAGAACTAGAGGAGAGCATTTCTTGTCCTCCTTATAGGAAAGGAGGACCATCCCAGCTCACGGTACAGCAGGCAATGGTGGGTGCGAGAAGGTAAGTTAAGGATGAACCTCAAAGCCCTGTGGTAAAGAGTGTCAAGTTTACTGAGCACTGAGGAAGGACAGCTATTGTAAAGGAAGTCAGTATAATCCAGAAGTGGCATGAATGTGGATTGCACTAGCCTCTTTCTGGCTTCTTTGGTGAGGAGGTGTTTAATGCGGTAGAATATGCCTAAGCATTGTCTTAGTTTTTTGGTGACCTCATTCAGGTGGCATAAAAAGTTAAGCTGTTATCGAGCCAGAACCCTAGGTATTTAAAGTTATCCACAGTTTCGAGGGGTTCGCCCAGTAGAGTTAGGATCTTGTGGTTACAAAATGTACCCTGCCTTTGGCGAGAGAATCACGGCTTTGGTCCTTTTGGCGTTAAGTAGGAGCTTATGTTTAATTAGATTATGCTGGAGGGAAATAAAGTCTTGCTGTAAGTCCTCATAGGGCCAAGTCCAGAGTGGAGTTGAAGGTGTAAAAGACAGTATCGTCTGCAAAACCGTGTACATTAGCTTTGTGCAGTTGTGAGTCAAGATTGTTGATATAGATTGCAAATAGGATTGGGCCAAAAATGGAGCCTTGAGAGACACCTCGTAGTAATGGTTTTAGGGGAGACAAATCTCCTGAGGCTTTGACTTGCTGAAGTCTGTTAGTAAGGTAGCTGGTGAACCATTTAATGGCAGAACTGTCGAAACTGATGTTACTCAGAGCATTAATGGTACACAGTGTCGAAGGCCTTACTGAGGTCAAGGAAGAGAGCAAACACATACTTCTTAGTGTCCAAGGCCATTTTCCAGTCTGTGGTTACTTTAGCAAGGGCAGAGACTGTGCTGTGCTTAGCTCTAAAACCCAATTGAGTGGCATTTAGGAGATTCTTCAAGTCCAGGTGCTCTCTGACTTGGGTGTTAACAATTTTTTCAAGCAATTTTGAGAGAGTAGATAGTAGGGAAATTGGGCGATAGTTATTCATGTAGCTCAGGTCCCCAGACTTGAACAAGGGGATGATGTGTGCAATTTTCCATGAACTGGGTAATGTGCCTTGCATCAGGGAAGAGTTGAATAAATGGGTAATGGGGGCAGTTAGGTAGTATTAGCCAATTCTTAGGAAGAAGGGTTCGATATTATCGGCACCAGCACTCTTTTTTATATCCAGTGCCAATAGGAGGTCCTCTACTTGCTTGAAGGTAACAGGTCGGAAGCAGAAGGCTGAGGAATAACATTGGTTAATGTTAGCATTGGAGCTAGAGTCGACAGCGAAAGCCCAGTGTGGGCTGAGCTTACTAATTGGGGAGGTATCAAAGGCCAGCCCCGCAGTAGCAAAATGTTCATTAAGTTGTTCTAGTATATCAGCTTTGCCAGTAAAGGTAGTGTCCCCAGACACAATTTTGGTAGGGAGGGAGGCATCAGTGGTATGGCCTTCGTCCACTTTGAGGATGCTCCAGGACTTGGCAGAGTTGATTTTATTATCTTCCAGGGCTGTTTGGAAGTAGCTAGTTTTTTTGGATCTAATTAGTTTAGTGCAGGCGTTCCTGGAGGCATGAAAAGCAAGCCAGTCGGCTTCTGAGTGGGATTTCCTAGCTCTTTTCCACAGGAGGTCTCTATCCTTAAGGGCTTTCTTCAGTAACGGAAAGAACCAGCCAGGTGGTCTTTTCTTAGACTTGATGAGCTTTAGGGGGGCTTGTTTGTCTATAAGATCCTTTAGGAGTTTATGAAAGATGTTAAGAGCCTCGTTAATGGATGAGGCTAGGTAAAAGTCCTGCCATGTAATGCTGCCCAGGTCATTCAGGAAGGTGTTCTGGCAGAATCTTTTCAAGCACCTTTTCAGTTTAATTTTAGGGGCTGACTTTATTTGAGGAGAGTGTCTAATGCAGGCAATGGTGCAATGATCACTTATGTCACTGAAAAACACCCCGGTGTGCGTAATATTGTGTGGTTTGTTAACTAACATGCGGTCCAAAAGAGTGCTTCGATCAGAGTTATTTCTATTAGGTCTGGTGGGTGCAGGGGTTATTTGTGCCAGCTCACATGTGTCATAGAGGTCTTTAAGCTTCTTGGAGCTTTCGTCATTCCAGTTTAAATTGAAATTCCCCATGAGAATGCACTCAGTGTTTGCTGTGTCAGTCAAGCTTTGGAGATGGGGTAGGAGGACTGTGCCACCAGAAGGTGGCCAATAGCATGCGGCAATAAGAAGTGCCTTATCATTGGTGAGTGTTAGTTTTAAGGCCAGGCATTCAAATTCTTTAGCCATGGAGGTGCAGTCTACGACTGTGACAGAGAATTTGCTCTTAGCATAAATTACGACACCCCCCCGGACGGTCTATCACATCGGAAGGTGCTGTAGCCTGGTATGTTAATAGCTTTGTCTGGGGTTGTGGATGTAAGCCAGGATTCTGAAATCATAAAGAAGTCAGGAGATGCATGTAGAATCCAAGTTTGAATCAGGCCAAGCTTCTTAATCAAGCTACGGATGTTCGTGTTTAGGAAGCTGATGCCCTTGTATTGAGGGAGACCTGCAGGAGTGTTCAGAGAAGCAGGTGGGCCTGGGTTCAGCTCAACATTTCCAGAGCAAAGTAGGAGGAGCAGTAGAAGTTTCTTAAGGTAATGGGTTAACCTAGTGAATAAACGCTTATTGCTCCACTTGGTACGGGGAGTTTTTGTGGTGGTTGAGGCATGGCCACTAGGATTATTTGTTATAAAGAGCACATACATTAGTGTTTTAGCCATCAGGTTCAGGGGCGCTCTGATATATTCACTGTGTAGTGCTTGGTGAAGTGACAGTGGAGTGGTCATCCCAGCAGTGTGGTGCCATGTGTTGTTCTGTGAAAGCAGGGCTGGGTAACCATCTAACAAGTGGTACTGGCCTTGGTGTAGATGGGCAACTGGAATACTGTAAGCTACATAGGTTGATAGAATGCAGCACACAAGCAGAAAAGACTCTTCTCATGGCATTGTTGGGATATTGTATCCACTTACAAGGTAGTAGTGGTGAGGGAGCCAGAACCAAGGTGGAAGGAGTTAATTTAAGAAGGCAGGACTGGCTAGGGGTGAAAAGATTAGCAGTTAGGTGGGGTTAGCGAGCATCGACCAATAGACGACTAAGGGTTTGGCCCAGATCTTGATGAAGGAGCATTTAATAGAGGCCAGAGTTGGGGCAGGCGGTGTGGGACAAAAATTACATACAGTGCTGGCAGAAGAGCGAGAGGAAAAAGCCGTGGAGAGCAGAATTCCCAGGTGGCCAATCATGGCAAAAGCCATATGGCAGCAGCCAATTGGCAGAGTTCTGGAGCAGACTTCAGCCAATCAGGGCTCCAAAGTTACTCCCTGGAGCAGTCTGTGGGCTTACCCAGTTTCTAGGGCTCAGATGCGGGCAGATGGAAGGTGCATAACCAGCTGGCTTCTCCAGCCATGGCCACAGAGGCGAGGTGATGTTAGCCCAATCAAGGGCTCCTAGAGCTGAAAGACACAAAGTCATGGGTTCAGTATATGGTCAGGAGGGACAAAAAGAATAGAGAAATTAAATCGGGGGGGCGTGGGAGAGCAGTACACACAATAGAAAGAGAAGAAACAGCTAGGTTGGGGGTAGGAATGGGCGGGAGTCCAGACAGCAATGGCAATTGTAAATGGGGCCATTTTTGCCCAGGGAAGTAGATTAGGTGGACTTAGAGTGGGGGGAGTGGTGAGAGGTCTAGGGAGGGAGTCTGATAGGGAGAGCAAAGACAGAGTTAGAAGAAAGATAAGAAGTACAATTTTGGTTTTACACTAAACACAAGCTACACAGTTAAAGCAGTTTTCACAGGTCCCCAATTTCTAGCTACCTAACACACATTGTAGGACGTTCCCCTTACTATACATTAAACATTTAAAAAAAAAACAACACAAACGGTGCTGGCAGAAGAGCAAGAGAAAAAAGCTGCAGAGAGCAGAATCCCCAGACAGCCAATCACGGCAATCAGGACACCCAGTTATCATATCACATCGCTCACAAACTTTGGTCCAGTATGATGCTTCTGCTAGTGTTCACATTCTGCAGGATGCCCTACCTGTTGTATTCCATACCGAGAGCCATTGCTGAACATAATTGGTGACATACATTACAAACACATTGTCCCCTTCTACAAAGAGTCAAACTCAAGAGACTGATTCAAAAAAAGAATAGAGATCTGGGACATGCCTGCCTTTGGACCATATCATCATCATCCTGGGGGTGAGTGGGAGGTGCAGCCAGTACATGACATGATTGTACTGGTAGCAACTGTGGCAGACAAGTCACTGATCTCAAACACAGTCGCTTTCTCATTCTGAGGAGATCATTTAGCTAAATACACCTTAACCAGATTGATTAAAATTTAAAAATGTTGCTTAGCTCTGTTTTCCGCCCTGATAGTAGTGGTAGTAGCAATAGTGAAGTGATGACTTTCAGACTGCCTGGTGCTCTGTCTTTTTTTTGCCATGTTACTTCATGCCATGTTCCATACTGAGAGCCATTGCTAAACAAAAGTGGTGCCAAACACATCCCTTTCTACAAAAAGTCAGACTTGGGATACTAGTTAAAAAACAGAGTTCTGTGACTTGCCTGCGTTTGGGCCAAATCATCACCATCCTCCAGTAGGCACATCCACAGTCACATTATTCACTCCTCATCTCATTTCATTACTCTTGCTCTTTAGTACAACTGAACAGGGGTTTAATGGCTTTTTTCTATATATATGTTGATTGAAAGCTGTTTAAAATGATTTTTTCACATAGTTTCCATAAAACCATAAAGGTTATAAAAGGTTCGAATAAGGTTTGGATAAGCATCCAAATCTTTTTTTGCTTATCAGAACCTTTTAGAACCTCAGAACCTTTTGTGGTTCTCCCATACCTAATTAAAATATGCAGCTCTTGTGATAACTTCCCCCTCATTCAAATTTACAACCTCTCTCTTAAAATGGGAGACTTTCCAGAAGGGAAGAAATGCTGTTAAAGTTACCCAAATTCATAAACCAGGATCTAAGACGCAGATAGAAAATTACCATCCTATATCACCACTTCCTCAAGTATCTAACAATTTTGAGAAACTGGTTTGTGTTGAATTAAAATCATATGTGGAAATCCGCAACAAGTTAAATATTTTCAATCGAGATTTAGATCAAACCGCTGTACTACTCTGCCTTGGTAAAGTTGTAAATGATAATCAGTTCACCCTAGACAGACGGTTGTCAGCTGGTGCCAGTTTTGTCAACTTGTCAAAAGCTTTTGACACTCTGAAACATGATATCCTCCTATCCAGATTGACCTTGATAGACTTGGCAAGAGGTTGTACTCAGAGGTTTTGCTCCTACTTGAAAGGATGTCAACAGTTGGTTGCACTGAGTGAATACAACTATGGTTTTGCCCTTAACACAACCAGAGTGCCCCAGACATACAGTACATATTAGACCCACTCTTATTTAACATCTTTATGCACCGACTGTCTTTTAAGATCTCATCTGTCAAACACACGGATGATACAATTATTTATACAGTAGATAACTCAGTAAGTCAGATCCAATAAAATTTACAAAGTGCTTGTTATCATACTCGTGTTTTTTTTTTTCAGAAACAGAAACTAGTACTTAATGAAAAAAAATATATAAAACTCAGTTTTTTTGGTAGAGACAAAAAATATTACTACTGAGAAGTTGAAAATTAAAACTGAAGATAGCATAGTGTAGCAGTACATAAAGTCTTATAGATATCTTGGATTCTGGTTTGATGATAGACCAAAGTGGGGTGTGCATATAGAAAAACTGTTAGGAAATCTGGGTAGATGGTAAGGCATGCTGTATCATATGAAATCCCGTGAGACTGGAAAAGTTTGTAGATATGTAATAAATTAAGTGGTACTCCCTGTTTTGGATTATGGGGATATTTTGTACAATGAGGTGTCAGAGAGGGAGCTGATGAGACTGGATGTGTATTACAACAAGCTTGCCCTCTTCATCGTCAATGTCCCTGTATTGCTTACTACTGTCAACTTGATTCTGCCCTGGAGTGGTTGCTTTTGAATGAGCATAAAAATGTTCATATTTTGACCCTTATGCATAAATGCCTTAAGGGTCAGTGACCAGACTATATCAATGGGGCATTGTTTGGTGGGGTAACTCAGGTTTTACCTCTGCTTGGACTCCAGTGTTATTCATTTGTAACTTGTAGTTGGAGTCTGATGTGGGAAATGAATATTTTTTTCTTTCTTATAGGTTGTAATGCATTGATTAGGCTGTGTAACAATCATAATCATGTATGATTGTTTTAAAACTGTACTGTATATTGCTTATATTTAACTACTTATGTGCTGATATGATGTAAGTATGTTGCTACTGTTCAGCATGACTTGTAGAATGCAAATAGGGGCCTCATTGTAAATAAGCCTTGGCTCAACTGAGTCTTATCCCTGTTCATACTCTGATATAAAAAACATTTTATCTACATACCTCTTCTCTTTTTTGCTGTACTAGGTCTTGATCCCCTCCCTTCTACCTCAGGGCAGTATCAGTGGCACAGGAACTGCTTACTGGCATTACCTCAGATAACAATGCAGGCACTGATGGCATGAAACCTACATAGCTAAAAATGCCAGCCCCGTTTGCGGATTATCAGAACCACTTACAAAAACTATGAACCTCTCCAGCTGGTTAGTGCAGCAGTAGTGCTACTACTTGCAATACCAGTAACCCAGCTTTGGGAATGAGCTTGGATTGTTAAGAGGGCTGGCCAGGGCAGGAGTACTGAGCATCCCAGAGGCTCTCTCCTCCTCCAGAGAGGGAAGGCCACTGGCTTAGCTACATTGCTACCACCTGGGTGAAGACAGGTGGTAGTTCAGCGTTAGGCAGAATGGGAGGGAGGGAGGATGTTGGCTGGCTGCATGACTGGTGCACTATCATGCATGTCCCGCAGTGTGACCCTAGCATGCCAACATCCTGGGGAGGAAGGGATACAAGGAAACAGGCCACCACACCCTTGATAATGGACTCCAGTTTATTTGGGCCCTACAGCTATGCTGTGACACCTCTTAAGACATCAGATGTTTTGGGGGTAAACCCCTCTCCCTAACCCCACCTGGGGGAACAGCCAAGGCTCTGGAGGACAGTGTGTGCAGATAAGATGTAGAGGGGGTTCATGAGTGTCCTGGAGCTCCTGAGGAAGACATGTGCTAGAAACAGAAAGGGAGGATAACATATAGCTAAAAAATAGTTGTTAACCCCTCCCAAGAGTAGTACCTGTTCTCAAAATTGATGACCCTCAAGAACACTGGCAACTATCCTCTGATTGCTATTCTCTCTGTCCTTGCTAACATCCTCGAGAAACTAGTGGCTGCACAGTTCACTGACTATATCACTAAAAATAACATTCTGTCTCCCAGACAACATGGCTTCAGGAAAGGTTATGAAACCACCTCTGCTCTAACTAAACTCACTAATGACATTGACCTGGCTATGAATGCTGGTCTATAAACTGATGCAGTGTTTGTCAACCTCAGTGAAGCATTTAACTTGGCTGATCACTTGCTCCTCTGCTCAAATCTTCCTTCCCCCTAGTTTCTCTACTACTGTCACAGTATGGCTCTATAAGGGAGAAACAGTCACCACACAGGGTTCCACACTCAAGTTTGGGGCTGGTGCCAATTTGCACTTTGTGTGCAACAACATTTTGGTTTTGTTATGCCTGGGTCCCACACCCTTTTCACCCTCATGCACACACACACCAATAACAGATTAATCCATCATTACTGTGATATTGCTGTATTGCACTAATGTGTAGCAATAGGTATCCACTGTACAAACGTGGATACTAGGGATTATACTTGCTATAACATATACTGTACACTCATTTTACAGCTTTATCTACTTATTTTCTATTATATGCATTATCATATACTTATTCATTTAGGCTAATAGTTTTATTATACATGCTGTGCTTATGTGTTACTGTTATATATTTTCTACATTATGTGTGTACTTATAATCAGGCATACACTGTGTGTTTTACATTCTGCCATGATTTGTTTTACCAAAGTACCCTTACAGAAATATAAGTGTGCTGTGTACATGCAGAATGCATGCCACATGCTTAATTGTGCAATCTTTGCACGCAGCTCGCATACACAAAGTGATCTTGAGCGAGCCAGGTCTAAAAAGCAAATCAGATTTGCATGCTGCAAGCTTGACATGTGCGCAGCAGGTAAGCTGGTGTGAACATTTTCTAAAAATTACATCAGGTTCGCATGTTGCATGCTTGACATGAGTGCAGAAGTTAAGCTGGTGTGAACATCATTTAAACATCACATCAGGTTTACATGCTGCATGCTTGCCATGTATGCAGCAGCTAAGCTGGTACAAATCTCAGTTGAAAAAAGTCAGTTTCTATTTCTTATGCTACTGCTAGCAGTTGGAGTCATTAAAATACATTTTTATTTGGATTCCCATAAAAATTAGGCAAACTCAATCAATCAATCAAACTTTATTTAACCAGGCAGTTACATAATTGAGCAGGCTCATTTTCAAGATGGTCCTGGACACATAGGACATATTCGATAGCAAGACGTAATAGTTTGTGCATGACAGATAGTAAAACTGTGTAATAGAAAGTCAGAAACAACTTAACTTAGCTTAGATGGTGAATACAGACATAGACAAATCTCATAATCTAAACTTAACCTCGAGCAGGGGGGAGGGGAGACACAGGGAAGGTTAGAGAGAGAGAAGGAGGGGCAAGACTAAAAAGGGAGGTGGCCCCCAAGGGAGCTAGCTAAGTGCTGGGGGGGAAGGGCCAAGGGGGAGTATATTGACCCTAAAGGGATGCTGGCCAACAGGGGAATAGAAGGGTCTGGTCCATTAGGGCTGCGGAGTTGGTTGATCGGGTGGGAATCTGTTTACCTAAAACAGTCACACACCATATGCAAGCATCAGTTTAGCAGCTGTCTGAACATGTAAGGGCTGGGCAGGGTGGAGAGCTTAAGTGCTTTTTGTATGTTGTTCCAGAGCATTGGTAGGAGGGAGCTAATGGCAGCAGAGCCAAGACATGTCCTGGTCCGAGGTATTTTAAAATTGATGAAAAGGGAGTTTCTTATACCATAGGAAGACATTGGGCACTAGAATAGTTTGCCAATGTAGGGAGGCAGATTGTTGGACAGGGCCCGGAAGAACCACAAGAGTGCATTTTTTTGTCTCCTCAGGGAGAGCGAAGGCCAGTCTAATGCTTGGTACAGTAAGCAATGATGAGTCTGTAGGGGTAGGCCAAGCACAAATCTCAGAGTGTGGTGATAAAGAGTATCCAGTTTTTGGAGCTCACGCTGGGGGCAGTGACTATAAAGAAAGTCTCCATAGTCAAGCAGGAGAAGGAAGGTTGTTTGAACCAACCTCTTTCTAGCTTCCAGAGTGAGTAAGTGTCTAATACGGTAGAAGATGCCAAGACACTGCCTTCATTTTTTAGATAACTCATTTAGATGTACATTGAAGTTCAGTTTGTTGTCCAGGCAAACTCCCAGGTATTTGAATTTGTCCACTATTTCTAGAGATTCACCAAGGAGGGTTGTAATCTGGGTGGTATTTGGGGCCTTCGTATTCAGGGTGGAGAATGGGGAGATAACCATGGCTTTGGTTTTTTTGGCATTTAGTAGAAGATTCAGATTCAGCAGGTTTTTTTGGAGTGTGATAAAGTCCTGTTGTAGCTCTTTGTGGGCAAGATCATGGGAGGGGTTGGTTGAATAGATGACAGTGTCATCTGTGAAGAGGTGAATGTTCCCTGCTAAAAGGCCAGAGTCGATACGGTTGATATAAGGGGCAAAGAGGATCGGTCCTAGGATCGAGCCTTGCGGGATGCCACGTGGCAAAGTTTTTAGTAGAGAGACCTCATCTTGGCTTTTGATTTGCTGACTCCTATTTGTAAGGTAACAGCGGAACCACTGTACTGCAGTGGGGGTTACACCAATGCATCCCAAAATGTCAAGTAGAATGGAGTGATCAACCATGTTGAATGCTTTACTAAGGTCAAGGAAGAGGGTGTAGATGTGTTGTTTATTGTCCAGGGCATGTAACCAGTCATTCGAGACTTTGGCTAGAGCTGACACTGTGTTATGTTTTGGTCTGAACCTCGATTGAACAGGGTTGAGGATGTTTTCACTATCGAAGTACTCCCTTAACTGAGCGTTGACAATTTTTTCAAGTAGCTTGGATAATACGGGAAGCAGTGAAATGAGTCTGTAGTTGTTCAAGTCTGTAGGTTCTCCTGATTTAAACAAGGGAATAATGTGCGCAATTTTCCAACTATATGGCAGTTCCCCTTGGACTAGTGAGCAATTAAAAAGGTGGGCAATTGGTGCTGTCAGATAGAAATAACCTGCTTTTAGAAAAAAAGGTTCTAATAAATCAGCACCCACACTCTTTTTAATATCCAATGCGAGGAGGAGGAGGAGGTTCTCTACCTGATTATAGGATACCGGTGGAAACTTGAATGGGGGGCTGTCAGACCCAGGGGCAGAGGCTGGGCTAGGTATTGAGCTGGCGTAGCAAGTGGTGCTCATTTTACTAACAGGCAACTTGTTAAAGGAGAGGCCTGCAGTTGTGAAGTGGTTATTGAGCTGTTCAAGGATCTCAGCCCTGGCTGTGTATGTGCTATTATTAGCCACAATTTTGGCCGGAAGGGGAGCGGCAGGAGAGTGACCTTAGATCTCTCTTAAAACCTGCCAGAATTTGGCTGACCAGTTTTTGTTTTCTTCAAGGGTGGACTGGAAAAAGCGTGCTTTTTCCAACCTGACCATTTTGGTGCAGGCATTCCTGGCTACTCAGAAGGAGAGCCAGTCTGTGTCAGATTGTGACTTCCTTGCCTTTTTCCATAGAAAATCTCTGTGCTGCAGGGCCCTCTTCAGTACTGGGCTGAACCAGTCAGGAGCACGTTTCCTTAACTTCATTTTCTTTAGAGGTGCATGCTTGTTGATGACCTTAAGTAATAACTCCTGGAAGATGTGGAAGGCTTCTGAAACAGTGGGTGCGAGGTAGAAATCCTGCCAGCAAATGCTCCCAAGGTCTGCCAGAAAGGCAGGGAGCACAGAATTTTTCATGCTGCATTTAATCTTGAAGGTAGAAGTGGAAGGAAGGTGAGGGGGGTACCTGACACAGGCGATTGCGCAGTGGTCACTCAGATCATTATGAAAGACCCCAGTATGGGAGATATTATGTGCTTCACTGACTAGAATAAGGTCCAGTAAAGAGCTTCAGTCAGGTTTTTATTTATTTAACTGAGTAACCTCAGGGGTCATCTGAGCAAGCCCGTGTCCATCACAAAAGTCCTTGAGCCTGTTGGCGCAGGCATCGGTCCAGTTTAGGTTAAAGTCCCCATTAAGATGAATTCTGAACTTTCTTTTTCCAGGAAGGAATGCAGGTGGGTCAATATGCACAGACCGGCTGCAGGTGGCCTATAACAGACAGCTACCAATAAGGCAACTCCAGGTGCCAGAATAATTTTAATGGAGAGGCATTCAAATTCTTTGGTCATCGATGTGTGGTCAAGGTCAGTAATTTGGAATTTATCTTTGATATAAATGGTGACACCACCTCCTCTGGTTGGTCTGTCACACCTGTATAGATTATAGCCAGGGATGCAGAGCAAATTGTCGGGTACGTTGCTCTTTAGCCAGGTTTCAGAGAACATTGCTACATCAGGGGAGGCATGTAAAATCCCAGACTTGGGCCTGGTCAAATTTGCTGGCAAGGCTGCATATGTTCATATGAAGGAAGCTCAGGCCCTTTAACTGGGCAAGCTCCCCAGGAGCAGCTAACAGAAGGGGAGGCCTGGATTTAATTCCATGCTATCTGCATAGAGAAGCAGTAGCACTAGTAATTTCCTAAGGCATCTAACCAAGAACCTCAGAAAAGCTTTATTAGAATGCTTTTTCTGGTCACAGGCTATGTCAGCGGGACGGGAGTTAGTGGGGCTGCAGTGATTGGTTAAAGCAAATAATATTGTCCTGACAGAGAGGGTAAGAGGGGTCAACTTTGGGGAAGTGGGGCAGTAAGGAATGTGAGCTGATGTGAATGTGTGAGGATTACTGCCCTTAGAGGGAGTTTAATGAATAGTTTACACCATTGGACATTGCTCCTGGCATGAGGGATTTTTTGACCTGGTCCCGCCTTCTTTTAAATCCATGATGGGCTCAAACGTAAATAGGAGAAACTCATTAATTCTGATCCTTTTGCAAGTTGTTTAATGGCTTTTGATTTTTGTCATTAAATCAACATTAATTTGTAAAGTATTGTTTGCTTACTGCATTAAATGCCTAGGTTGTAGACAGTCAACATTCCCCATTCCAGATGTACAAAGAGGGGCCTCTGTGTTGTGAAGCCTATACTTTTTGTTTTGGACCATGCAAATCCTGTATGTATATTTAGTGCTACAGGTGTGTTTTCCCATGACTGTTTCATCTCACTTACTTTGCCTTTGTCATTCTGTATTGAGCATATACACTATAGCCATGCTCAGCACTCTTTGTGCTGAGTAGGGTCTTGGAAGCATGCACAACACCTCATATTTTGTCACTGAAAGGAGGGACATGGACACTCAAAATGAGGGACAATGAGGGACACTAACCCACATGATGATCAGGACACATCATGAAACATGGCGATACAGTACCTCAGAAGACAGTGGACACCTTTGCATTAGTACCGGAGAATAAATGTCTACCATTAAGCAGTGGTGCCATTTAGGTAGGGCAGAGGTAGTTGTCCCCCCCCCCCCCCCCCCCGTATTTGTGCCTAGGTTGTTCTTATGGTGTGGCAATAATGGCATTAAATTTGGATGTAATCTTTTGCACAATAAGTGCCCACCTGGCCTGTGTGTGCTCACGCTGCAGGTACTCTCCAGACTTGACTGTGTCTGTATTGTGTTGTCCACTCTCTCCACCTATTAGCGGTGACACAATCACATGTGATGTGGATGAGCACCAGCGAAGAAAGAGCGCATGAGTTTTGCAAGTACGACACTGTCTTTCCTGCCACAGAATACATAGACTGCACAATACAGCTTGAAGGAGTCGGTGATTACTGAACTCTCAATAGCACTGTTGTGGCAGCATATTTTTTTTTTGGTCTACTCTTAGTGAGTCTCCATCTTCCCTAGTGGTTGAAGGGGCAGAGGGTAAGCTAGAAGCTGACTCTAGCCTAGGCTACCTACTTACTCTACTAGGCTTGCCATGCAAAAAAACAGCACAAAGCCCCACGGCAGCAAGCTAGGCTTAGCAACAGTGGTAACAGTAGTGCGGGTGACCTTCATAGGCTTTGATAAGTGCAGTGCGGCATCAGCCACAGTAGCAACCAAGCAAGAAGCAAGCATCCCAGGCTGGGTAGGCTTAGTTGGTGAGGTGACTTGGTTACGGACCACGCTGGGGACCTGTGATGGTCAGTTCTAACATTCAGCTTCTGGTGGAAGGAGAGAGGGGGAGCAGACTGAAAACTGGGCTGGTGGCACACTATGCCAGGCTTCAGGTTCTGGCCACATGGCCGGGTTAGTAAAAGTACTGTAAATATATATTTTTTTTTTACAGGGGGATTAGGCTAGGAGGAAGGACTGAAATATTGATGTGTTTTCATGTTTCTTCACCTTTGGGCAGCTTCATGGCCCATAGGGGATATGTATTAAATGGAATGGAGGCGGGGAGAAAAATTGGGACAAAGTTATTTTTTGGGGGGGGCAGAACTTCAGCCAGGAAAGAACTGGTTAGTAACTGGGTAGGTTTAAGCCCAACTCTGATGCACTGCTCCGGGGTATATACAGATGAATCTTACACATTTTAATTTTTCCTGATTTGCATATCACTTTCAGTCAAAACAAATAAGTTGTACCTTTCAGAGATGTTACAGACATTGTAGAGCTGTCAATTGCATTCACGGACAGTTGAGCGGTATGGTATGCACAGACTATTGGAGCACCACTATGGTCAGGCTTATGGCCCCCCCAAGTGATGCTGACCTCCACATCCCCATGTTCAGGCACATTATGACAAAGGGCAAAGGAGACTGCAGGGGTGTACACCATTGAAATGAATGGGGGTATTTTTTTACTACTATTTTATACATTTTTGATGGAGAGTTGGAAATTAATAAAGCCCACCGCTCGACTAACGAGGGCCTTTTTAATAGAACAGTGGTCTTCATTATTCTCCAACTCACCATCATAACATATAAAATAGTAACAAAAAATAACTCCATTCATTTCAAGTGGGTATGCCTCAGCACTCTGACCTATGGACATCCTCTCTCAAAGACTCCTGCCTCTGGCTCTCTAGTGCTCAAGCCAAAATACTTTTTACTAACATCTATACCTGGTGGGTTGTCTGTAGCAGCATGGCCATACCCACTACAATGTGTGTGCATGGGGGGGACTGGCCATGTGGGGGTCAAGTTATTGCTACTTTTGTGTTTGCACCTTAAAGTCTGTTTCCGTGTAAGCATTCAAAACTATGGAGAAAAAATAGTAGAAGTACAGGCCAGACAGAAGTAATTAAGTGGTTTTGTGGGTAAGTTTGTGTATTGGGGTGGGAAAACCACCTGTGTTTCCGTTGGTATGTGTGCTACAGTTCAACTGTGCAACTGAGATGAGTAAGAGAAGAAAAAGAAAACTGAAAAGCATAACAGCGGTTACAAGCATGCCGCATGCATGCAGATGTAGTCTAATACAGTATTATTGAAGTAAAAGTGAGCCACATGCATGTAGACAGTATGGCTTAGTGGTTAAAGGCACTGAACTGCAAGCCAGGAGTCTTGGAGGCATGAAAACCTGGGTTTGAATCTCATCAGCCCCCACTTGTGTATGGTGAGATCCTGAGCAAGTCACTTAACTTTGAAGTGTGCAGTTGTCAGTAACCACTTGCTTTTTGCACGCATGCCACATGTATGTAGTCTTTCCCAATCTAACATAAAAATCATGGTTTCCACACTTGCTTGCTGCACGCATGCCATATGCATGCAATTGGTTCCAATTAACATTTAAATCATACTTACAGCATGCATATCACTTGGGTAGTTTATGTGTGCAACATGAAAACATTTCATATAATTATTTCTGTAAGGATATTATTCCACATGTATTTCTGCATGCTTTGCATTTCCTTTGTTCTAAGTTTATAACAGCCAATGCCCTTCTTTGTTGTAAGTTTCTTGCTGTCCATCACATTCCTTCTATAAGATAATACCCAAGGGAGACGCCTTATTATTATCGTGTATCCAATAACTGTATCTGAAAAGCAACTGTTATCTGTTGTTTTCTCTTGTATATAACTGCATGCACAGCCAGTTTTCCTCTGAGAATGACTGAATACATGAGGGCTAGGGGAAGCTGTCTACCTTGTGACTGCTTAGCTTCACTTGTAATGGCATGAGTATATTTAATAAACTACTTTATTACATTCTGCTTGTCATTGTTTCTTTGTCCAGCATCATCATACAAGAACCTGATGTTCGTGCTTATCACTGACACAACAATTTACATACTGTTTACTGTAGTACAATAGATTGCATTAGACTAGTTTTACTTACTTCTAGGCTGACATCTTCTGTTAACTACAAATCCCAGAATCCCCTGCAGCTGACATCAGAGCAGTAGGCAGCAGTGGGAGATTCAATAGCCTGCAGTGCATGTTAGAGCTGTTATGATCTCTATGGTCCTCTGTGACTGTACTTAGTCCAAGAGAGACAGCAGGACAAGCAAACAAAAGATCAGAGCTTATATAAATTCTAACATGCACTGTAAGCTGTTGAATCTTCCACAGCTGCATACTGCTCTGATGTCAGCTGCAGGGAGCTCTGAGAGTTGCAGTAACAGAAGATAGCAGCCTACAAGTAAACAAAATTAATCTGATATAGTCTGCTATACTACAGTAAACAGTAAGTAAACTAAAATGTTTTTGCACATAAAGTGCACATTGGGACCAGCCCCACAATTGCATGTGGGCCCTTGGGGCCTACTTTTCCCCTTTAACTATCTATATGGCAGACAACAGTAAATTAAGCTGAACTCCTCTGTACTTGATTTAGCTGACACAAATGTCGGTGTTCCTCATGGGTCAATACTGGGTGCCTTTCTATTTTCATTCTATAATAACGACCGTGTCTCCCCAATGTTCCTAGCTGCTGTACCATATTGATGTATGCCGATCATCTTGTCTTACATCACTGTGCTGCTGATATCCCTGAGATACAGTAGAGCCTCTGTGATTGCTATGCCTGTATCTAGTTATGGTAACTGACAACAAACTACTTTTAAAATGCAGAAAGATGAAGGCAGTGCTGTTCAGTTCCAATCCTAAACATCGGTTATGCACACCTTATCTCTCCTTCCCTGCCCTGTACTGATGGCTCCCTAACAGAAGAAGTCAGCAGTTTTGAATAATTGAAGATCACTCTGGACCCTCACTGGATGTCTCTCTTCACATTGCAGGAATATGTAAATCTGTCAACTCTTCACTTGGTATGACCTTCTAGGTTAAACATAAGCACTCGCCCAAATCCCACCTTCACATTGCATAACGGGTGGTGCTGCCAGGTCTTAAATATGGACTGCTGGCCAACCATGTCACAAATAAAACAAACGTTTCAAAGTGGGACGTGTCATGCAACAGTATTTGTCACTTTGCCCAGGTCACCCCCCAGCTTACACACCATGGCCTGCTTTGCGCCAACCTGTGCTGGAGAGGTTCTGTTTCCTCCTGGGATGTTTTGTGGACAAATTGCTTCCATCAGGATCCCCATGAGTGCTAGCTGACCACTTTTTGCTATCCCATGGCAACTTACTGATTAAGACCCACAGGATCTCCTATACTGCAAAAATGCAGACGTGCCACAAGAAAAGATCAACTTGCCTTTGCCTATTTTATCCCTAAATAGTGGAACTCCCTGCCTCCTAATGTAAGGTGTGCCCCCAATCTCCTGCATTTGTGTAGGGTTCTGAAGGAATTCCTGCTCCTTTTCAGTACTTGCTCCCATATTTAATTATCTTTTACTACTGCTACCATCTGTGGAGTGAACTTGTAACACACCATGCACTTTATGTGCCGCTACTGTCTCCTACCTCTTGTGACACAGGTTGCCACCACATTAGCTATCTCTTCTATCTAGGCTGGTCTTGGTTATGCTACAGTTGCTGCTATGCTTAATGTGTTCTGGTTTTTGTTGTAGTGCCAATGTTGTCATAGTCTCATGTCTCCTAGTAGTTACAAAGCATGTAATAGACTTTTGTCCGTGTTGCTTGCTGATCCCATGCTAACTTCAAGTTTTGTTTTTAATATTCCCTACCTTATTTTGACAATAATTGTCTAACCTAGCTTTAAAGGTTTCCATGGTCGGACTTTCCACCACCTCAATTGGGAGGGAGTGCCAATAGGGAACCACCCTTTGACTAAACCAGAATTTTCTTTTGAGTAAATTCCATTTCTGCTGACCTAGTTGCATATTATGTGTTCTAGTTTTGTAACTTTTTTTTAAGTTCTAGTCCTAGTTCTAATCTTAACATCTGGCCCTGAAAGGATCTATATACTAATATCATATCACCCCTCCAGTGCCTATATACAAGTGAGTACAGATTTAGATCTCTCAATCTTTCCCCATAGGGTTTACCTTTCATCCCCTGTACTGATCTGGTTACCCTCCTCTGTACCCCCTCCAATCTTGCCACATCACCTTTCCGATATGGTGCCCAGACCTGGATACAGTACTCCAACTGTATTCTCACCAGTGGCCCATAAAGGGGGATACAATTAAGTGCTTTATTTGCTTTCTTTACAGTCTGGTCACAGTGTCAGTTGTGATCACATTACCATGTCTTATATTGTCATATAGTATTACTATCACGTTGTCACTATTTTTATTGTATTATGTCCTTCCAGGTTGTGCCTGATAATGGGCATCTTTATGCCTAGTGCACTTTGGTGCTGAACAAAAATAAATAAATAAATAAATAAGCATGCTTACTTCTAGGCCTTCGCTCTGAGGGCTAAATTGTGCAGGAACTCACAGAAACTCAGTCCTGTCACGTCTTCTTAGACTTCCTGCTCTCCTGACACCTTTTTCCATTGACTATTGTAGAAGAATTACGTCTCCTAGTCATAACAACAGTTCACATATTGGGCACTCACCACCTCCAAATCAAACATAGGCACCAGTCTTCAATTCAGTTTGGACTTCGTAGTTCATTTTATTACAAAATCTTCATATTGAAAAGACTGGCTGTGCTTGTCTGATGCATTTTGGATCAATATTAACCCTTTATCAAAGGCTAAAGCACAGTTCCATACCCAACACTCAAATGCTAATATGTTGTGACATAACACATACAATCATAATTAAAACATTTAAAATCACTGGCTGAGTACAAATCACAATCAGGTTCTAAATTAGGAAAATCCAATAGCAAACAGACACTAGAAGTCAAGAAAATCATTAAAATACATTAGACTATATTAAATAATGACCCTGGTTTACAACAGAGCCCCGAGGATGGCATTTAGGAGGGCACCAACTCTTGGTGATAAAGTGACCCACTGCCATTATATGGAAGAACCCAATAAAATGTGGCTTACTAATAAAGGGTGTTTTCCCTGCAAGAGATGTAGTTTTTGTAAATTTGTGGCAACTAAAAAACATTTTTGTAACCCCCATACTCAAACTGAATTTGAAGTAAACAGTTACTCACTTGTGATACAAATGGTATGATTTACCTAGCAGCATATAAGTGTGGGGCTTACTATACCTGAAAACCAAAAAGGTGTTTTAAGATTAGATTAAGTGAACATGCC
Source organism: Neoceratodus forsteri (assembly GCA_016271365.2). NCBI lineage: Eukaryota > Metazoa > Chordata > Ceratodontiformes > Ceratodontidae > Neoceratodus > Neoceratodus forsteri. Next base: position 294,333,055 of record JADMNL010000024.1, on the reverse strand, counting down.
GAGGCCATTGAAAAGAAAGACATTACCTATGCAACAGCAGCCCATATAGTGAAAATGTAAGGCAGAGGAGAACATGAGTTTACATTTATGGGTATAGAGAAAGTAAATCAGAATTCAAGAACAGGTGATTTTAACAATGGGTTGCTCACTAGAGAAACATTCTGAATCTTCACCTTAGATGCAGCAAAAACACCAGGTCTCAACATTGGTTTTGAACAGAGATCTTTTATCAAAAGGAGAAATAAATAATAAGTGACTTTGACATTGCAGTATGAGCACTGATACAGAATTAGTAATGCTTACAGTCTAAATGTATACATTGCACATACTAGTTTAATAAATTATATTGCTGTTTTAGCCCTGCCTTCTGTTTCTGCTCCCCCCCAAGGTGCTTGGGCACATCTATGCTCCTGAGTATTTTATTGGTATCTGTTTGCTATTTGACTCTCCTAATCGAGAACCTGATTGCAATTTGTACTCAGCCAAAGATTTTAAATGTTTGAATAATGTATGTGTGTGATGTCACGGCATATTAGTATTGAAGTGCTGGGTATGTTACTGTGCTTTAGCCTTAGATAAAGGGTCAGTATCAATCCAAGCACAGCCTGTCTTTTCAATATGGTGATTTTTTAATAAAATGGACTTCAAAGTCTGAACTGAATTGGAGACTGGTGCCTATGTTTGATCTGGAGGTGGTGAGTGTCCGACGTCTGAACTGTTGTGCTTAAACTTGTCTGGGGCACCTCATTCCCAGTGTGAACTCTATCTGTTGAAATCTTCTAGTCATAACAGCCTTCCCAGAAGCACACATAAATGCAGGAAAAAAAAGATTTTTGCATTCCATTTAAAATTAGCAGTTATACTTTGACATTAAAACATAGATTTATTGTGCATGGTAAAATGCATATGAATGTAAATTGTAGGGGCACAGTCATGCCCCTATAGATAGAGCTGAGTAGCACGTTTAATGTTAAACCTCAAATTTTGGCCGGCCCGCCGGCGCAGAGGTGGGATTTCGCTATGACGCCAGCACCCGGGTTCGAACGGACTTGGGTCGGCGGAGGGTCGGCGCCGGGGGAGAAGGATCAAGCGTCCTATGGACTGCTCTCCTTCTCCAGGGAGGGCGGGTTAGTGATAGGTGGCTCCTAGTGACCTTGGCGGAGGCCTTGAGAGTCACACAGCCACCGACCCATAATTGGACTTAGGGGCGGGCGGACGTCATTATGTCATTGCCGTTCCGCCCCAAAAAGGGCGGCCGCGGCGCCTACATGAAACATGCGGCGGCTTCAATTAGCCTCTCCAGGCCGGCCCTCCGACGCAAAAATAGTGTCTACGGGGTGCTCCCTCCCCCGTGGCCCCGTCCGTGGGGGGTAAGCCGCGGGGTATCGGAGGGCTCAAGGCTGATCTGGAGTAGGGGAAGCGGCGAAGGCTGAAAGTCCCGGGCGGTCGGCGGCTAGGCGAAGGAGGAATAAACCGTAAATAAAAAAAATAAAAAAACCTCAAATTTTGCACTTTAATAACTTTGCATCCAGTCAATGGATTTGCTCAACATTTGGCAAGTACTGTCCTGTGGGGTAAATTTCTTGACCTGGCAAGTTTCATTCCAGTTGGATATGTGGATTCTGAGATCCGGATAATGCAAAACCCATAAAAGATGGCACTTTTTGCAGTTTTTTCCTCATCACCTTGCACCCAGAGGTGTGGAATTTTGGTGTGATTTTTTTATGGTAGAAACAGCTTGGGTAACAGAACTGCCATGAATTTGTTTGGTGAAAAATATTAATATGTTGCAAAGTTATTCAGTTTTTAAGTTCTCATTATTTTCATGGGCGATCACTCTACAGGATATAGTGATAAAGTTCGACAAAGGATTTGGCCTCACATGTGAGGAGCCAATCCTTTTTCACCAGACAGAATTCCGTTTTGTGAGCTGCCATCTTGTTTTCTCTTTCTTCACACAACAGACTGTCATAACTCAGCCCAGGGATGTCTTCTACAGACATCCAAACATGTATTTCACTCGTCATGAGCTGATGAGCTTCAGTGTGTTTTTTTTTATTGCTCCCATGGCCTCTGAACATTTGTTTACAACTATTTAAATCCTTTTTTGCCACTCACCAAGTTCCTTTTTCACGATTTCTCTTTTGTCATCATGAAAAAGGAAATTGACAGGCGAAAAAAGATTTAAAAAAACAATGCCTTAAACTACACAGTTCTGTCACATTCTGTCACTGAGCGTTGCGTCACTGCCGGGGGCTGGAGCAAAGTAGCAAGATGGCTGTGCTGCTGCTCCGCTCCTCGGTTGGGCTTTGCTAAAATGTTTACTTTGAATTGCTGAGCTCCCTTATTTCTGAACAAGTAAGATTATTTAATCTCTCTAAAAGTTGCTTATTTAGTTTCCTTTGCCTTGGCTCAAACTCCATTGCAGATGGTGATGTAATTCACAGCAGTTTTGTCCAGGACAGCCCAGGATGAACTTGGCATGTTTTTGTTTTTTCCTCTTCCCTTTGCATTAACGGAACAATTGTGGAGAAAGAGCCCATAGATTTTAAGAAACCCTGGACTCTGGTTCTGAAGTCCTAGTCTATAGGAGACAAACATAATTCAGTGAACCTTGATGTGAGAATATGATGCAGCTTCCGTATAAAACTTGCTTCTGTGGTCTTGGCACATTATGTTTAAAAACTACTGCTTCTTTCCAGTCAGACTTTTAAATTGCTCTCCCATTAAAATGGATAAAGTGGTCCCTCCACCCTCACCCATTCTCTGCTCGCCCTCCCCATGATGCCATTATATCCTTGGTGTCTAGTGGTATCCTCCTCCTCCGCTGTCGGTGTCCTCTCGCTGAAGAAAATAAAACTGTCCTTTTTTTTTTTTTGTGGCTGCAAAAGAAGATACAGTCCCTCGCCGATCAGCACCCCACACCCCTACCTCCCACTCAGCACCCACCACCCCACAGCCTCACACACCCTCACTCACCTGAACAGGTCTCAGGTTCGAGACCCACTCTCTGATCAAAGACACACCTTGCAGCTGGAACCAATGACTGCAATATAAGAAATTAAGGTAAATGTAGTTCGCTGTATTTCAATGGGGGTTTTAACTTTTATGCATAATTTAGCCATTTTTTTAGATTTTGACCACAAATTTTCAACATGGCATTTTGACCATAAATTCTACACATATGATGTTATTTACAGAAGGAATGGGGTGAGTGTTAGGCTTGAGAAGCCCAAGACACACCCTACACCTGCTCTCCTGCCTGGTTTGGGAGGGTGGGGTGGTAGGGTTGGAATCCCTAACATCTCATTTCTCAACGTTTGTCACTTTGACCCTAACTGGAGCATTAACAATGTTTTTTGCAACTTATATGGTATATTTGTGATATGCATTGCCTGACTCAGGATATCTTATATATCTTTACACATGAGGGAGCAGGACAATAACTCACGGGTGGCAGACACACATGTTAGTTATGTAAGTCCTGCCACCTCACAACTGATAATAAATTACATTTTGAGTCAGGCCATTGTGTGTTTTAATTATGCTATGTATTATAAATTATAAAACTCTTGGAGTGTTTTATAAAGCTTTAACTATTTCTGTTTGTTCACTGCTCTGTTTTGAGTGTAGCAGAGGCCACTGTGATGTCATCAAGCATTGTTGAGCTGCACTCCCATTGGTTTACAGTTCACATGTGACCTAAGTGAGGATACATGGTCCAAAGTGAGAATAAGGAATTTAACCTTATTTAGAATGATTCAAATGGCAAAAATAAATAATGCATTAGTAAGGTTTATCTTTCACATACATTGTAAAAGATAACCAACTGAAGCATTCTGAAAAAGAGGAAACCTTTGTATATACTTATTCAGATTTTGTTTGAGTCAAACACTACTGCCAGGTCCATGGCACCCATCTCCCATATGGTTGATGTGCATTATGTACACTATTACCAAAACATCAGCAACTCACTTTTAAATACATATGCAAACATTTGTGTAAGAGAGAAAAAACATATATACTGCTGATGAAGACATGCTAAGTGAAGTGCCCCAGAGTTTGGAAGGGGGAGGGGCACAACAGAAAATAAATAAATAAACAGAGTGTGGGCAGGTAAGGGGTAGTAAGTTAAGGGCCCTTGTCAGTGTGTTCCCCACTCCCCTTTTTCCTGCCAGCAGCAGCATAATGTAAAAAAAAAAAAGGAAAAATGTATTTCCCTGCCTGCTGCACAGCACTCAGAATCCTCCCCCCGAGCAGGCAGCGCTAGCTGTGGTTGTCCACTTGCTGGGACTGCTGTCCCTACCCAGCACATGGTGTTAGTTAAAAAAAAAATAAACTAAGCTATTGGCAGGTACTCGGGGTTTGAGAACTGGAACCCTGAGTGTTCGTTTAAAACAAATATCATTATGGGGGCAGTTGGTAGAGTAGCAGCAGAGAGAGAGGACACGAACAGTGAGTGGGGACCTGGTTGGCTTACCTGCGTAGGTTGAAGCTGTCCCAAGGGCTGTCCTGTGTGCCTCAGCTCCTCCAGTCTGCAACTTCCATGCCAGCTCCTGTGTCTGCTGTCTCCAGTCCCTGTATCCCATCACTGGAAGAATTGTGCAATCAGAAGTGCCATTGGTCACACAGAAGAAAAGAAGAAGAGCGGCATCCTGTTCACAGGATTGAGCTCCAATAGCCCTGTTTTATTATTTTATTTTAAAAGTAAATTACCAGTTTCCCATCAGCAGCATGATTAGAGCTGCATCCAGGAAACAGTCAACAGGCATCAGGAAGCCCGAAAGGCCCTTGATTGCTGTCCAGTCCAGTGCCTCTCTCCTCCTACAAGCTCTCCCACTGCCGATCACCTCCTGCCTCCCTCAGCACTGTCTTCACCCTGGGCTGGGGCGATGAGTCAGCTGGCAGCACCAGCAGCTAGGTACTGGCCACCTAAAACATTTTAAAAGTAAAGATTTGTTTTGTTTAGCACTTAGGTCGCTAGCACAGGGGCAGGCAGGAAGGACTCCCGAATATTTAAATATCTTAATATTCAAGAGCATCGCCAAGCCCGTAGGAGGGGCCACAGCATAGAAGCCCATGGGAAAGAGGCTTAAATATTATTTTAGAGGCTGGGCAGGTGAGAGGTGACAGACAGACCCAGCAGCGGTTTATTTAAAGGGGGCAAGCCAGGCCCAACAGTGTCATTTAAAAGAGCAGCAAGGCCTGAATAAGGTTTTAAAAGGGCCCAGCCAAGAAAGACCAAGTCATTTAAAGGGGGCCCAGCCAAGTTAGGCCCACTGATATTTAAAGGGACAACTTAGGCCCACTGCTATTAAAAAAGGCAAGTTAGGTCCATTGCTGTTAAAGAGGGCAAGTTGGCCTACTGCTATATAAAGGGGCACGTTAGGCCCACTGCTGTTAAAGAGGGCAAGTTAGGCCCACAGTCACTTAAAGGGGCAACTCAAGTCCTGAGGTCTGCAGTTAGCCATTTAGGCCCATAGGTGTTAAAGGGGCTCAGCAGCATTAGCGACCCCAGATTTTGAGGGAGCTTACCTAACCACATAGGACCACAGGTGCTAAGGAAGCCTAGTCTGACATTTGAATCTATGGTATTTTGAGAGAGCCTATTCCCCAGCAGTGTACCCACAGCAACAGAAGAACCTGATTTAGCTAGAGGGACCCCCGATAGTTAGATCCACTGAATGCTAAGGTTCACCCAGAATAGTAAAAGTGCCTGTTTATTTACTGTGGTCTGTACATTGAAACTGTGCTGTTGTCCACTACAATAGGAACTTTGACAAATTGCTATCATTCCTACAAACAGTAGATGTGCCAGAACTGTCCTTGTATTGCTCTGGGCCAGCATTTCAGTGCCAGAAAAGTATTTGAATCAGTCTTCAGCAATTCTCCAGAGACACTTCACCAACATGTATCCAGATCAATCTTCATAAATTCTTCAGAAATCATATTCCAGTGCATCTCAGTAGCAGCCAGCAGCAACTTCCTGGAGAACCGTGCCGCAGTCATCTCAGTTACAATGCCCTGTTTGTTATTTTCCTCTATCAAGTTCCCAGTGTATGGCCTAGCCCAGTCCAAAGTCTGCAGTCTATTTTCTTGTTTTGTCATCCACACCAAAATGCTGTCTGGATCTTTCTTCTGTTTCAGTACCCTAAGTCATAGTCCTGTTTATTATTTTACATCAGTCCTTGGCTCATCCGGCCTTGGTGAACAGAACTCTGTCACTCTCCAACATCCACAGATTTCCTCCTCTCAGCAACTACTTCATCACCTGGCAGCCCAGAAGTAGGCTGTGGCAGGGTGGTCTGCATCTTCTTCTTTTCCCGGCAGTCCAGAAGCAGGCTGTGGCTGGTTGTTCAATATCGTCTTCACCACCCAGCAGTCCAGAAGTGGGCTATGGCAGGGCTGTCTGCATCTTCTTCTTTTCTTGGCAGTCCAGAAGTGGGCACTGCCCACTTGTTCAGTATCTTCTTCATCACCCAGTAGTCCAGAAGCAGGCTGTGGCAGGGTGGTCTGCATCTTCTTCTTCTCCTGGCAGTCCAGAAATGGGCTGTGGCAGGTTGTTCTGCATCTTATTCCTTTCTGGCAGTCCAGAAGTGGACTGTGACCAGATCCATTGTGCTTCAATTCTGGTAGCCCTCAGTGGGTTTTTAGCCGAGGAAATTCTCATGCTGTTCCTGAATTCCAGCAACCCTGGAGAGGTGGGGTGTGGCCGAGAAACTCATGGTCTGTTTAAAATCCTCTCTGCATACCTCTAGTTTCTAAAAAAGTCCCAGAACCATATTAGCCAGTCAGTCAAGTTGTTCCCCCTGTGTCTCCATATCCCACATCCCAGTTTTCTTCTCAATGACAGAGAAAGCTCAACCGTGCATGAACTGCCTTTTTACGACATATGTAGAATCTTGTAGTAACATGCTATAGAGTTTCTTAGAATGGAGTACTATAGGTGATAGGCTCTATGTAGAGGTGCACCTCAGGGTATTATTAAGGATTGCACAGTGATTCACTGATCTTAGAAGGTAGAATGCTCTTAAAGCAGAGCTGTTACAGCCGATTACTGAAAGTGGTTTGCATAGAGTCACCCTCAGTACGGGGTATAGAAGGTAGAATGCTCTTAAAGTGGAGCTGTTACTGCCGAGTACTGAAAGTGGTTTATATAGTTACCCTCATATAAGGTATAGAAAGTAAAATGTTCTTAAAGCAGAACTGTTAAAGCCAATTTGATTTAGAGTCATCCTTGTACAGGAGGTTAGGGTGAGAGTTTCCTGTGACCATGTTTCCCTTCCCTGGTTTTGTAAATAAACAGCTGCCTAGCATTTGGAATTTACTTTCGACTCCCACCTCTCTTTGTCAGGCGGCAACATCCACCTCATTGGGAACCTAATTACCCTCCCACCATTGCACCTGCAGGGAGCAACACTTGTGTTCATAACTGTGTGTGATTTATTGGTGTCATCACAACACTGCTACTCTATTACCCTTTAATTCTTTAGTGGACCCCAGCACAAACTACCATCAGAGCACCGCAAATATTTTTGGTGCAGCGAGCAGGGTGAAGAGTGTTCTCCAAAGATTCCAAAGCCCGAGAAGAAGTAAAGTCCGGATGTTGTCAGAAGCTGGAAGTGATAACAAGATGGATGGAGGACAAGGAGAAGGCCTATGAAGGATGGTGCAACCTCCCCCGTTGACCATGCTGTATTACTTTGGAGCGCCATGGCTTCCCAGCTACATGGGAGAGTTAGGTGGTGGAGACTCCAGCAAGTTAGGAGAATTTCTAGCAAAAATGCAATGTTCCAGCTCTATCAGATTCCAGAGCATCAAAAAGTTGAAATGTTGTTGGGGCAACTGAGGGGAGCTGCTCAACAAGAGCTTCAGTCATGGCCTGAATGAGAAAAGGCGACTGCAGACTGAATTTTTAATAGGTTAAGGAATACCTTTGACACTCATACTGTATCAGAATTGAAAATGAGATTCTTTTCCCAAACACAGAGACCTTGAGAGACCCTGAGGGAGCATGCCTTGAGCTTGCAAGAAGCGTTCTGAACAATAGAGAGAGAATGGGTCCATGAGAGGTCCGAGACCCAGACCGGACCCTCAAGGAAACATTTATTGATGGTGTTCACAGTGAAGCCTTACAACAAGAATTGCGAAAGATACACCTACAGGATCCTGATGTTTCCTTCCTGGACTTCAAGGAGATAACAATTCACATTCTTGGTTCAAGTCAGGCAGGAGAAGAGGCTGCTGTATGTCAGCAACAAATGATGTTCCTCGGTGTTGCATGGCCAGACTACACACAGAAGGATGGAGGCAAGATAATTGTTGGGTGCCAGGAACAAGTTCCAAAAGACCACTTCAGTCGGAAAGATATGCAGGTACAAAAGAAGCCTACATGCAGATGGCCCAAGCTTGGAATTCTATTTCACAAGCCTAGTCCAGGACCAGGAAACAAATGGACTGAACAGATTGCCTTCCTTACAAGGAAAGTCACCAAGGTATGCCAAGAGATGAGAGATATCAAAAGCAACTGGAGATCAAGGCCTGAAGATAATTAGCCTGAGAGTACCCAAGGATCCAGAGAGACAATGTCCCAACAGAGTCGAGGAGAAGGCTGATGCCTGACTGATTGCTTCAACGGTCAGGAGAGACCCATCTGTCAGAGATGTGGAATCACAGGGCATGTGGAAAGGCAATGTGTACAAGATCCCATGAATGCTGTAGCATTAAACAACAAATCTCTGGGAATGTGGACCGATTCTCAGACAGCAATGGATCAGATCCAACCCCAAGAAAGGTCAAATCCCTTTTCATTGGGAAATGCCCAACTGTGACAAAGTAAATGGGCATGACCTTCTGGCATTACTTGACACAGGATCTCAAGTCACTACACTCTAATGGAAATACTTCCAGCAATACTGGGACCCTCAAGATCTACAACCTCCACCATGATCCTGGATGTGACTAATAGCTAGCAATGGTACCAAAGTCCCGTATCTTGGGTATATTGAGGCTGGTGTGCAGTTGGAAAGTCATATCCAAGCCCACCAAGAAATCATCATCAGTGATGCCAACAGTAATGAGCTATCTCCACTCATCCTAGGAATGAATGAGCTGCAACATTGCTTTGGAGAACTCATGGATATACTGCAACAACGCACTAAACAGCTACCCACAGTAGATAAGCAGGTGTTACAAAAAACCATACAGTTACTGCAGTGCCATCAGCACTTTGCTAATGCGGAAAGAGAGATTGGGAAGGTCAGCGTGACGGATTACCATCCCATCATCTTAAACCCAGAAACTGAGACTACTCTCTGTTGCAAGGCAAAAGTAGGTCCCAGAGGACAGGATTACAATGCTCTGGTAGGACTGTACCACGATGACAATGAAGAACCTGTTATTGTTGCATGCAGTGTGGCTACTGTCAATAAAGGATGGATTCCTGTATGAGTTCTTCACTATGGAAACCATGCAGTCCAAATCTACAAAAATCAACCTTTTGCCAGATTACATGCTGTTCACATCCAAGATGTCCTAGAACTAAAAGACTGAGTTAGTGTAGCAGCTTGCCAACAATCCATGACTTCAGCTCGACCTGAAAGGTCAAGATCTGCCAGGATGGTTAAGAGAACTTAACATTGACATGTCAAATATTACCAATGCCCAAAAAGGAGACATCAGACAGGTAGCAATTTGGCACCACCAAGCTTTCAGCAAGCATCCATTAGACTTTGGATTGGCTCAAGGGGTTCAGCATCATGTCTCCATGAATCAGCACCCTCCTATATGTAAAATATTTTGTCCACTTCCACCAGCCATGTACCAACTGGTAAAAGATATGCTCAAAGAAATGAAAGAGGCAAAAGTCATTCGAGAGAGCCACAGTCCATGGGCTGCACCAATAGTGCTCGTAAAGAAACAAGATGGGAAAATCCACCTCTGCATCAACTACCAAAAGCTCAACATTACTCACAAGGATGCGTACCCTCTGCCTCATACTGAAGATTCTCTCACCACACTGCAATTGTCAGCTGTGTTTTCCACCTTAGATTTGACCAGTGGCTACTGGCAAGTGCCAATTGCACCAGCAGACATTGAGAAAACTGCTTTTATCACCCCCAATGGGACTGTTTGAGTTTACTCGTATGCCATTTGGCCTATGTAATGCTTCTGGTACTTTGCAACACCTTGTAGAACATTGCCTAGGAAGCTTCAACTTTGATACATTACTTATGTACTTGGATGACATCATCATTTACTACAAAACACATGAAGATCATCTAGAATACCTGGCAGAAGTCTTCGAATGCCTTACTCAGTATGGACTCAAACTTAAACTGTCCAAATGTCACCTTCTGAAACCCCAGGTTAATTACCTTGGACATATTGTCTCAGCAAATGGAGTTTCACCAGACCCAGACAAAATATGGGTTGTACAAGAGTGGCCTGTACCTACTACAGTGACAGACGTGAAAATTTCTTGGGTTTGCTGAATATTACCTCAGGTTCATCCAGAATTTTGCTCGATTAGCTGCACCTTTTATGAGCTACTCTGTGGGTCAACAGCAGAATGCACACTCAAGAATCAACTAGTTATTTGGACCTCTAGACATCAGATTGCTTTCGACAGCTCACAACAAGCGTTAGCAGACACTTCAATTCTGGCATACCCAGATTACACCAACCCCTTCAAACTGTACACGGATGCCAGTAATCAAGGTTTAGGTGCTGTGCTGGCACAAGAACAGTCTGGAGTAGAGAGAGTGATTGCATATGTTAGTCACAGCCTACGAGGTTCAGAACAGAACAACAAATGTTATAGTTCCTTTAAACTGGAATTCCTGGCTCTAGTCTGGGCAGTCAGGAAGAAATTTAGACATTATTTAACCATCACACCTTTCACTGTGTATACTGACAACAATCCTCTAGCACACCTCAATACCGCTAGATTAGAAGCGTTAGAACAGAGATGGGCTTCAAGGCTGTTCAACTATCGGGTTACTCTAAAGCATCGATCTGGAAAGAGCAATGCCAACACTGACGCCTTATCCAGATTACCTCAGCCAGAAGAACCTGAAAACAATGATCCAACCCTGGAGGATGTAGAAATGCCTGCGTTTTAACAAGCTTCAGCAGAATTGGTACACGCATGCTGTCAACTCAGTCCTGTAACAGAAATTGAGGCCCAGCCTAATCACTCAACCCATGTGTCGGAACAGGATAACTTGTGCATCCAACTTCAGAATCAAAGTCCAATACTGCAACAGATCTGAACTCTCCTAAAAAACAGTCAAGGTCTTGGGCCTAACCTCAGGAAAGATGCCAACCCTGAACTCATTAAACTATGGTGACACCCAACTGGTTAACTGTGCAAGACTCCAACAGAGCAGAGATCCTCACACCCACTGCGAAATTACCCAAATAATTGTACTGTAGGAAAATGCACCTGTGATCTTGGAGGCTTATCATGACAAGTCAGGACACTATGGGAGCAAGAAAACTGAGTCCAGTATTAAAAAAATATTCTGTTGGACAGGAATGAAATCCCAGATTCAAAACTGGTGTGAAGAATGTCCAACCCACAACCTAAAAAGAAGTAACGGAACTGTTAAAAAAGCTCCTCTTCAGTTTATTATCAGTCATGCTCCTCTGAATTGGTTGCCTTGGACCATTTAAAACATGAACCCAGTCGAAATGGTCTTGATCATGTCCTCACCATGGTGGATCATTATTCTAAGTTTATTGTAGCTGCACCACTTAGAGACCTTACTGCTACAGTAAGTGCACTGCAGCAACTTTTCTGAAATTTTTGTACAGTTGTATGGATTCCCGAGCAAAATCCTGACAGACCAAGGAACCTTGTTTGAATCACAATTGTTCCATGAGTTGTACATTTATATGGAAGTCAGAAGATCCATACCACTGCATACCATCCACAGACCAACGGATTGTGCAAAAGAGCTAACCAGACTCTAATCAACATGCTGAGATCATTGCCAGAATGCCGACGCCCAGATTGGCCTACAATCTTGCCAGAACTGACCTACCTCTACAACAACACAGTACAAAGCTCAACAGGGTATACCCCTTACTACTTATTGTTCGGATGCCACAGTCATCTTCCAATGGACCTTGTACTCGATATGCACTTAAAAGATACTTCTTCTAGTAATCAATATACAGATTGGGTTACCAAACACAGTAACAGATTACAAAAAGTAGACTAAGTCCTAGATCAGCACATGGCTCAGATACGTCAAAAACAAGAAGCATTGTACGATGGCAAGGCTGATGCAAGTCCATTACAAGTTGGTGATCAAGTATTGCTAAAAAGGACACCGAAACTGACCAAACTATCTTCCAAGTGAGAACCTGAACCATACCTTATTGTGGAAATCCCATACAGTGAACTCCCAGTGTACAAAATTCAAGGAGAAATTGGAAAAAATACCAAGATTGTACAACAGAATTTGTTAAAGCCATGCTTATTCCACGCCAAATCAAATCCACCAGTTAAGCCAGACTCAAAGCCAACGGAGAGGCAGGAGGCTCATCCCAGTCACTCAGACCTGACTAAGCTAGAAACTCCAACAGACTGGTATGCCAAACCTTGGAGTTATCCAATTATTGCTAACTCAGACTGTCCTGAAAATTTGAAGCCCAAAAATGCAATTGAGACGGAATCCATTATAGATGAACCTTCAATTCCTTTACCCGGTAGATCTCACAGAGCTAATTTTGGGATCCCTCCAAGAAGGTTACTGACAGAAATTTTCTAGTTCAAGCACCCCATAGTACCATAAGCTAATAAGGTACCTCGACATGGTCAATTTAGATTTATAGTGTATTATTTAAAGTTCTAAAAAGTTACCTTAGAGGTTAAGAAATATTTAGTCTTGGTAATTCATTTTACAGTTAGATGTTCATAGTACCTATAGGCTGTAGTCAGAAAAATTGCATTCAAACTTTTAAAGCTTGCATAGAAGATAGAGTTAAGAAAACTGTTATACAGTCTGTTTAAAGGTTTTAGAGATGTTTCTCATCTAGGTAGCACTATAACAGTTAATTTGAATGTAATAGGTGTTATAAAATTTTAGGGATACATGGGGACATGTGTCCTTTGGCAGATCCAAATCTGTAGTGTCCCAGAGTTTGGGGGGAAGACACAACAGAAAATAAATAAATACATAAATAAATAAATAAATAAATAAATAAATAAATAAATAAATAAGTGTGGGCAGGTAGGGGGCAGTCAGTTAAGGGTCCCTGTCAGTGTGTTCTCCACTCCCCTTTTTCCAACCAGTAGCAGCATAATGTAAACAGAAAAAAAAGGAAAAGTTTATTTTCCTGCCTGCTGCACAGCACCAGAATCCCCCCCACCCCGAGCAGGCAGCGCTAGCTGTGACTGTTCATGCACTGGGACTGCTGTCCCTGCCCAGCACGTGGTGTTAGTTTTTAAAAAAAATCCAAGCTGTTGGCAGGCATCAGGGTTTGAGAACTGGAACCCCAAGTGTTCTTTTAAAAAAATATATAATTTATGGGGGCAGTTGGTAGAGTAGCAGCAGAGAGAGAGGACACAAACAGTGAGTGGGGATCTAGTTGGCTTACCTGCATAGGTTGAAACCATCCTGAGGGCTGTCCTGTGTGCCTCTGCTCCTACATTCTGCAGCTCCCATACCGGCTCCGGTGTCTGCTGTCTCCAGTCCCTACATCCCACCAGCAGAAGAATTGTACAGATGGAAGTGCCATCGATCGCACGGAAGAAAAGAAGAGGAGTGGCATCTCGTTCACCAGATTGGGCTCCGACAGCCCCATTTTATTATTTTTTTGAAAAGTAAATTACCGCCCCCCCCCCCGTCAGCGGCCTGAGTAGAGCCACATCCAGGAAGCAGTCGTCAGGCATCAGGAAGCCCTGTAAGGTCTCTGTTTGCCATCCAGTCCAGTGCCCCATCTCCGCCTACAAGCCCTCCCACTGCCAATCACCTCCTGCCTCCCTCAGCACTGTCTTCACCACGGGCCAGGGCGGTGAGTCGGCTGCAGCACCAGCAGCTAGATGCTGACCACCTAAAACATTTTAAAAGTAAAGATTGTATTTTTTTGTTTCGCTTAGGGCACAAGCGAAGGGGCAGGCAGGAAGGGCTCTGGGATATTTAAATATTTTAATATTCACAAGCATCGCCACGCCCATAGGAGGGGCCCCAGCATAGAAGCCCATGGGAAAGGGGTTTAAATATTAATTTAGAGGCGGGGCAAGCTTGAGATGACAGACGGGCCCAGCAGCAGTTTATTTAAAGGGGGAAAGCCAAGCCCAACAGTGTCATTTAAAAGGCAGCAAGGCCTGAATAAGAATTTAAAGGGGCCCAGCCAAGAAAGGCCCAGTCATTTAAAGGGGCCCAGCTAAGAAAAACCCAGTCATTTAAAGAGAGCCAAGCTAAGTTAGGCCCACTGATATTTAAAGGGGCAAGTTAAGCCCACTGATATTTAAAGGGGCAAGTTAGGCCCACTGTTATTAAAAAGGGCAAGTTAGGCCCACTGCTGTTAAAGAGGGCAAGTTAGGCCCACTGCTATTTAAAGGGGCATGTCAGGCCCACTGCTGTTAAAGAGGGCAATTTAGGCTCACAGTCACTTAAAGGGGCAACCCAAGTCCCGAGGTCCACAGCTAGCCATTTAGGCCCACGGGTGTTAAAGGGGCTCAGCAGCATTAGTGACCCCAGATGTTGAGGGAGCCTAGCTAGCCACATAGGCCCACAGGTGATAAGGAAGCCTAGTCTGACATTTGAGTCTATAGCATTTTGAGAGAGCCTGTTCACCAGCAGTGTACCCACAGTAACAGAAGAACCTGATTTAGCTAGAGGGACCCCCTGGTAGTTAGATCCACTGAATGCTAAGGGTCACCCAGAATAGTAAAGCACCTGTTTATTTACTGTACTGTGGCCTGTACATTGAAACTGTGCTGTTGACCACTACAAAAGGAACTGTAACATTTATTGCATTGCTATCATTCCTACAAACAGTAGATGTGCCAGAACTGTCCTTGTATTGCTCTGGGCCAGCATTTCAGTGCCAGAAAAGTATTTGAATCAGTCTTCAGCAATTCACCAGAGACACTTCACCAACATGTATCCAGATAAATCTTCATCAGTTCTTCAGAAATCATATTCCAGTGCATCTCAGAAGCAGCCAGCAGCAACTTCCTGGAGAACCGTGCCGCAGTCATCTCAGTTACAACGTCCTGTTTGTTATTTTCCTCTATCAAGTTCTCAGTGTATGGCCTGGCCCAGTACAAAGACTGCAGTCCATTTTCTTGTTTTGTCATCTGCACCGGAGTGCCGTCTAGATCTTCCTTCCATTCCAGTACCCCAAGTCATCATCCTGTTTATTGTTTTCCATCAATCCTTGACTCATCCGGCCTTGGTGCCCAGAACTCTGTCACTCTCCAACGTCCACAGAATTCCTCCTCTCAGCATCTTCTTCATCACCCAGCAGCCCAGAAGTGGGCTATGGCATGGTGGTCTGCATCTTCTTCTTTTCCCGACAGTCCAGAAGCGAGCTGTGGCAGGGTTGTCTGCAACTTCTTCTTCTTCTCCTTCTCCTGGCAGTCCAGAAAAGGGCTGCGGCAGGTTGTTCTGTATCTTATTCCTTTTCCCGTAGTCCTGAAGCAGACTGTGGCTGAATGCATTGTGCTTCATTTCCGGCGGCCCTCAGTGGGTTTTTAGCTGAGGAAATCCTTGTGCTGTTCTTGAATTCTGTCAACCCTAGAGAGGTGGGATGTGGCCTAGAAACTCATGGTCTGTTCAAAATCCTCTCTGCATACCCATAGTTTCTAAAGAAGTCCTAGAACCATACTAGCCAGTCAGCCAAGTTGTTCCCTTTGTGTCTCCATATCCCACATCCCAGTTTTCTTCTTGACGACAGAGAAAGCTCAACCGTGCACAAACTGCCTTTTATGACATATGTAGAATCTTGTAGTAACATGCTATAGAGTTTCTTAGAGTTGAGTACTCCAGGCTATAGGCTCTAGGTAGAGGTGCACCTCAGGGTATTATTAAGGATTGCACAGTGATTCAGTGATCTTAGAAGATAGTATGCTCTTAAAGTGGAGCTGTTACAGCTGATTACTGAAAGTGATTTGCATAGAGTCACCCTTGTATGGGATACAGAAGGTAGAATGCTCTTAAAGCGGAGCTGTTACAGCCAATTACTGAAAGCCATTTGCATAGAGTCACCCTCATACATGGTATAGAAGGTAGGATACTCTTAAAGTGGAGCTGTTTTTTTGGGGTTTTTTTTTTAACTAAAGTAAATTTTATTCAGAGTTTAAAAATACATACAGGAGTTAGAAATACATTATTTTAGAGTGACACTGTATTTCACAATAGTATCTCAATCTAATGTTTTGTTATTTCTTTACAGTTATACACTCCATTGTCTATGTCAAGGCCAGAGGTTTATATCGACATCTCCAGAGGAACATGGAACACCCCACCCAATTCCAGACAATTATAAATGGAATGCTCCATCCCCCGTTCTCTGTCTGTTATCATCATTTATACATAATGTTTTAAACTGTGGTAACACTGACGTACCAAATCCTTGTTCTAAGCAAGGAGTCTTTACTAATGTTCTTCTACTATTCTATCCATTAAAAGAACAAATACAATTTTTAAAATAAAAGAAAACCGATGTGTATTTTTTCTCACCTATATCAAAATATCTTATTTTATACTCTTTTTCTCTAATAAGTGGCTTATACCATTTTCATTCCTCTTATACTTGTTCTCTCAGTCTTAACCCTACCATTGTTTATTTTATTCATTACCCTCAGGCTAAAAAATATTGCTCAAGGACAGGACTATGCTTTCCATATAGTGGTAATAAGGAAGCCATCTCACATTGTGTTTTTCCATATTCAATCTTAGCCTAGCAGTAATGGCTTCTGTTTCTTTAATTTTTATCACATTTGTTCTCCACATAGAAGGGAACAGACAGTCAGGTCTCAGCCAATGTTGAGTGATCACTTTTAGTGCAGCAACTAATAGTAAGTAATATACAGTAAATATTTCTGATCGTTGGAACTAATTTCTATAGGCGTCAGACCTAACAACATGTGCGCTTCGTTCATTTGGAAGGTTCCCTGGAAAGTGGCTTGCATTGCCTGACAAATTGACCTCCAGTATGTGGTTAATTTTGGACAGCTCCAAAATATATGGGTATGTGTACCCTTTCCTCCACAGCCCCTCCAACATTTGTCTGTGGGTACGGTCGTATAGTGGCCTGATATTACTGGTGTAATAAAATATCTAGAGATTATTTTCCATCTAAACTCTTTCTAGCTTGGGGAGCTTGTTGTTTTAGATATTCCCAACCATACTTCCAACCACTCCTCCTCAGATAAAGAGATCTCTAATTCTTCTTGCCATTTTTGCTCTGTTCTCTGAGTTAGTAGTTTCCCTACGTTTTCTTGAAGGGTTTTGTATATATATGAGATGAACCCCCTCGTGTCTGTCATACGGCTTTTTTGGTAGGTTGTGATTATTGGGGGAGGTGGGTTGGACAGGATTGCTTGTACTCCCATTGTTATAAGGATATAGTGTCTGCATTGAAGGTATCTAAAGAAGTCCTCCTTAGGGAGACTAAATTCTTTCTGTAGGTCCATAAAGATTTTAGAACCTCTTTTGGAAAATTGGTCAGGTAAATTAAGCCTTTGTTAACCAGTTTTGAAACACTTGTCCCCAGATACTGCTGGAAAATTTGGTAGGGAGTTATGGGGATATATTTCACACGGGTTGGTATCTCCACCATTGTCTTGTATTTAGCCAGACTTTAATAGTATGTCTTAGTCCACCTATTATTTATTTGTTTAAGATCTGTGTACACTGCAACCCAGGGTAACACTTTCAATGAGATGTTCTGGTGTGCTCTTCTTCCATCAGGGACCACCTCTGTAGTCTGGGCTTACCATATTCAGGACTGTAGTAATTGCACTGCTCTGTAATAATTATAAAAATCTGCACCCCTCTCCCTCCCTTGTCTTTAACTTCTGTGAGGAGTTCCCAACGTATCCTGGGTCGTCTTCCCACCCATATAAATCTAGAAAGCTTTTGTTTTAGATCCTTCCGGTCTTTCTTTAAGAAAGGTAATGGTAGATTCATGAACAAAAAGAGATACCCTGGAAGTATGTTCATTTTAATTGTGTCTATTCGGCCAGTAAATGTAAGGGTTAGCAGTCGCCATCTATTTATGTCTGCAAAAACTTTTTTTTTAATAAATCATAATTTACCTGACATAATCTAGAAATTCTGTATGGGATTTGTATTCCAAGGTATCTGTACCTTGTCCTTTGCCCATTTAAATTGGATCTTACCAGACCATTCCCCAGTGGGTGTATTTCCTATAGGGAAAATTTTGGATTTATCCAAATTCATTTTAAAGCCAGAAATTCTACCAAACTGACTTAACAAGTCAAGAAGTGGGGGCAATGACTTTTCTGGGTCTTGCAAATATAATAGAGTGTAATCTGCATATAGGGATATTTTGTTCTGTGCATTTCCTATGTTAAGTCCTTGTATCTTATCTTCCATTCTTATGGCTTGTGCAAGCGGCTCCATAGCCAACGCAAAAAGTAAAGGGGATAGGGGTCAACCCTGCCTGGTGCCTCTTGCTATGGTAAAGGTATCTGACAATGTTCCATTAACCTTCACTCTGGCTACTGGATTCTGGTATGCTATCATAACCCATTTTAAAAACGCTCCCTTAAAACCCATTTTTAGCATCACCTCTCTTAAATAACTCCAATTCAGCCTATCAAAGGCTTTTTCTGCATTTTGTAGGATCACAATTTGGGGGGTTTGGGATATGTGCTCTTATAGCTAATTACATTAAGAAGATGTTTTATGTTATCAGACATATGTCTGTGTGGTATAAAACCTGTTTGGTTTGGGTGAAGTAGGTTTCTATATATTTCTGCAAATGGATAGCCAGAATTTTAGTAAATATCTTGGAGTCTTGATTTAATAATGAGATGGGCCTATATGAGTCACAATATATTGATGGTTTACCAGGTTTCAGGATTACTGTAATTAGCGCTTCATACCATGAACTGGGGAATTTGTTGTCTTCTAATAAAGCATTCATAACTGTATAAAGCTTAGAAACCAGGATTTTTTTTTAATTTTTATAGAATTCTGCTGGTAAGCCATCTGGCGCTGGGTATTTGCTTGTTGGTAACTTATCAATTACTAGTTGAATTTCTTTTTCTGTTATAGGGGTTGAGAGGTTTTGCTGCATTGTGGGGGATAGTTTGGGAAGTTTTAAGGAATCTAGGAATAGCTTGGTTTGGATTCTTACTTCCTGGGGGTCCCTATGATCTGTATATAATGTTCGATAATATTCTCTGAAAGCTGCTGCAATTTTTCCTGGTTTAGTTCCCCTTTCAGTGTTGTTTTTTTTCCCCTGAAGAAAAGGGATATGTCTACTTGCCTGCATCTTTTTTAATCTGAGTGCCAATAATTTCAGTGCTTTACCCCCATAGTATTTTTGTTTGGAAAAGTGCAAAATTCCCTCCGCTTTTATAGTTTCCATATCATTAAGCTCCCTTCTTTTCCTTATTAATTCTCTGAAGATTTTCCCCCTTTCCCTTTGGAGTTTCTTCATGTTCTCTTTCTAAGTTTTTAATCTGGTTCTGCAAGTCTAGAAGCTTTCTATTCCTGAGTTTTTTTTCAGTTGAAGCCAGACTTATCATTAGTCGCGTTGTGACCACTTTCATGGTATCCCACCAGAGTGTTGGGGTGCAGTCTGTAATAGGGGAATCTATGGTCAAATGTTGAATATTTTGTTTAATTTGTTGTGTAACATTTTTATCTTCTAACAACGATATATTTAACCTCCACATTGTTATTCAGGGCTCATTCCCCACATTAATGTTCAGGGATATTGGGGCATGATCCGATAGTGTAATAGAGTGGATCTGTGAACTAGTGAACTAATGGAGGTCTGTAGCAAATGTCACAAAGAAATCAATTCGTGAATATGAATTTTGGGGGGCGGAGAAAAATGTATAATCTCTTTCATTTTTGTGATGTGTTCTCCAAATATCAACCATACCCCTCTCCTCCATCAATGCCTTTAATTTTCTACTAATTACTTTAGGTGTATTCGTTGATCTTGAGGAGTGATCCATTAGGGGGCACAAAGTAGCATTAAAATCCCCTCCTAGAACCAAAATTCCTTTGGGAAGTATGGCTATATTTTGAAATACTTCCAAATAGAAAGTGTCCGCCTTTGTATTAGGTGCATATATATTTATCAACTGTATTAATTTATCCTGCACAGTCCCAGACACTCAAAGGCATCTGCCTTGTTGCACATTCTCTATTTCAGAAGGTGTAAATGAGCAGCCCTATCTTAATAAAATTGCTACTCCTACTTTTTTAATTTCTTTGTTGGTGCTGGCTTCAACCCTCTCGACCCATTGACGCCTTAGTTTGGAGTGTTCCACGTCTGAGAGATGCGTCTCTTGTAAAAGAGCAATATCGCATCCCCATCTATTAAGCTCTGTCAATATTTTGGCTCTCGTAACAGGAGAGTTAATCCCATTAATATTGTATGAAATAACTTTAAGCTGCACCATCAACACTCTCTTTTTTTAATTCCCTATTCTCTCGACCTAAACCTTGGGGGTACCACGCCTCCCTCCCTCTTAAAGCCCTCCAGATCCTCCAGATATGTTTAGATAGGTGAAAATTACATCGACACATTTTTTTAGAAAAACACAACATAGAACATTAACAAGTAAACTTTTTTGATTCCTTTAAGGAACCATCCAATTGTGCTATATAGAACAATTTAGATATTGAACTTCCTAGGGATAAAACAAAACTCAGCAGTATTAACCACTTCGTAAAGTCGCAATCGTGACTGAATTGCTAACCCAATGATGGAATGGGGTGTTGTAGCTATCACCAGATTAGTGGTTACTAGCTCACGACTACAAATTATACGTCACTTAGTGTGGCAAGAGGTTTACCAACCGACCCTCCCCGATCACTCCCTTCCCCTTATGCTTTACTAAAATTAACTCAGTGGCATATTTTTTCTCCTCCCATGTTATGTCCATTTAGATCATTTTCAAAATCAAATTCGTCCCAGTATCTCCAAAGTTCCTACTAGATAATGAAAGCTAAATAATCCCAACCCTTGTAAAGTCCTCGCAGTGAGCCCTCCTTTCTAGAGCAGTTTATTTCCCCTCATTCAAGGCATTACCAAACTGTCTTTTCTCAGTCTTCCAGGGGGCTAAGTGTCCTTGTATTGGTCAAAACTTAGCGTAGACTTAGTTAATCTGTTCATAGTCCGGGAACTTCCTTTCAAAGAAAAGCAAAAAAAAAAGTAGCATTTATTAAATAATCCTTTTAGGAGTCATTCTCTTCATCTCCTTCTTAAATTCCTACTTCTCTGCACCCCGGCATTGTGATCGGAGAATTCGAACATGAGTCAGTGGTCCAATACAGTACCTCAAAAGATTATCAGTAGCTCACCCTTCAACTTGCAGGGATGTATTTTTATCGGTGCTTTGTGCTTTGATTTTATTCTCCGTTCGTCGAAGGAGCTTTGCGATGTCTCCCACTCCCGCTGGTGTGGTACTGTCCAGAATGCTATGTTTTGTGGAAGAGTTTCTTGTTACTGTATGCCAGGCCCCTATCTTTAGCTTTTTTTTCTAGTAGCTCAATTTCTAAGTTGGGAGTGAATATTTTCAATTCTTTGAGCATTGGGATGGCGTCCAACAAAGACTGAAAAATCTTTGTTCCTGATTCAAGGAATATTTTTAGTCTGGCGGGAACAGCAACTGCACTCTAATATCTTGTTTTTGTTTCAGCTCTTTAATGATCCCTTGTACTTTCATTCATTCAGCTTGCAATGCAGTCGAGAAGACTTCGTCAAAGTAAATCGTGGCTTCTTGATATTTAAGATCTCTGTGTCTCCAGGCTTCCTGAAGAATCCACTCCTTACTCTGATAGTGGAGCATTTTGATTATGAATGACCATGGTCGAGCTGCTGCGTCCATTGGCTTGGGTATGGTTGATCTATGTGCTTGTTCTATTGCCATGTTTAAATCTGGTGGAGGGGAGAGTACTGTTTTAGTTAACTGCAGTACAAAATCTCTTGGCGTTGGAAAACCCTCCTCTATTCCTTTGGGGAGGCCATGGATCATGAAATTGTTGTGTCGGGATCGGTTTTCTAGGTCTTCTAGTCTGGCTTGCGTTTCTCGGTCCCATTGTAGCAAATACAAAATTAGGCGGTCTGTACCTTCCTGTGCCTCTGTTAACTCAATAAGTCGGGTATCGATATGTGAGACTTTTTTGTCTAGGGTACGGACATCTTGACAAAGATCTGTCAATGCAGTATCTATTTTATTCACTGTTGAAAGAATCTGCTTCAGAGTTTGAGATGCATTCTCCAAAGTTTCATTTTCCTCCTGATCCCAGTCTGCCAATGATTCTGACGGGTGTCGCCTGCATGAGGACAGCGGAGCTAGGCCCTCCTGGTGTCCACTTAGGGTTGTTTGCCTCATCTTACCCATGGTCGAGGAGAGTTTTGGACACCTTGCTCTCTGCATTTTTCCTGCCATTTATGTTAGAGGATGAGCTATCAAAAAGTGTGTAGCGGGGTTGTGGTAAGGAGGATTTTATTCAATTGGGGTGAAGCGATCGAGGAGCTCTCAAATTCAACCTCCCACCATCACAGTGACGTCACTGGCCTTAAAGTGGAGCTGTTACAACCGATTTGATTTAGAGTCCTCCTTGTACAGGAGATTAGGGGTGAGAGTTTCCCTGTGATCGTGTTCCCCTTCCCTGGTTTTATAAATAAAGAGCTGTCCAGCATTTGGAATTTACTTTCAACTCCTGCCTCTCTTTGTCACGTGACAACATCCACCTCATTGGGAACCTAATTGTCCTCCTGCCATTCCACCTGCAGGGAGTAACACTGGTGTTGGTAATTGTGTGCAATTTATTGGAGTCATCACAACACTGCTACTCTATTACCCTTTTATTCTTTTGTGGACCCCAGCACACACTACCATCAGGGCACCACATAAGACATAGGTGCTCCGGACCTGGCAGTAATGTTTGATGTTTCATCCAGGTAGTACCACTATAGCTCCATCACTAGGTGGAGTAGCTGCTTTGTTTGTAACTCAGATTTTGTATGAGACTAGCTTATCTTGCCATGTTGATTTTACATGAAACAAAACTTGATGAACACCTTTGATCTGTCTTTATCTCTGTTTTGTGTGTAATACCTCAAAGTTTGGGGTCCCTCTGCAGTTTCCCAGTAGTCCCCAATTTCCCCAGTGTACTCCAGTAAAGGTGCCCAAATCACAGAGCACAGAATAAATCATACAAGCCAGTTTACTATGCCAGCAAAAGTAAACAATGTGCCCAGGATAGAATGCTGTGCTGAGCTGCACATGCACAGCATTCTAATCCAAAAATCCAGAACCAGAGTGTTACTGTTTGAAAGTTTTTGTTCACTTGCAGAGAGTTCCTGGTAAGCTGTGGAGGAGAGATGATGCAGCAAGTGTGGAGGGAGAAGGAAAAGCCTTACCTGGTGGGTTGAAGCCATCCCCGAGGGCTTGCCTGCATTTCTCCTCACCTCCAGCTGCTGAAGACTGCCCCCGAAGTTGTTGTGCAGTCTGCAGTGCCATCGGAGCACCAGAAAAGAAGAAAAGCCATCCGGTTCCTGACAACAAGGGCTTGGTACCCCGTTTTATTATTTTGTTTAAATAAAGTAAGTTTCGGGCTCCTGGAGGTGGCGGTAGCAGAGCCACATCGTGTGTGCCTGTATAGGATCTCGCAAGGTCTCTGGTCATCCATTGAGCTTGCCTGAAGCCCTCCCTCTGCCAAAACTCCCCCCACCTCCCGATCCAGCTTCTCCATCTCCCGGTCTGGTGAGGTGAGTAGGTGGCACCACGTCAACAAAGTGCTGACCGCCTGAACAGATGTCTTAAGTGCCTAACTATTTATTTAAAAGTGTGTGCTAGGTGCAGAGTAAAATGGATGAGCGCCGTGAAGGAGGGACCCGTAAATTAAATAGCCAGGGCACAGTGACACCTACAGGGGAGGGACTAGCACAGAAAGGCCATAGAAGGGACCATAAATATTCATAAGGGGGCAGAACGAGGTGAAGCAGGAAGAAAGAGTGAACGCAAGACCCAAAAAGAGTTTTAAAGGGACAATTAGGCCCACAGGTGTCCCAGGGCTAGTAAAGGCATAGCATTTAAAAGGACCCAGCCATGAAAGGTCCACAGGTGTCAAACAGGGTGACAATGCCAGGTCTTAAAAGAGCAAGTTAGACCCACAGGTGTTAAACAGGGTGACTAGGCCCAGGTCTTAAAAGGGCAAGTTAGGCCCACAGGTGTCAAACAGAGTGACTTGGCCCAGATCTTAAAAGCCAAATTTAGGCCCACATGTGCTAAAGGAGCCTGGTCAAAGGGAAGGCCACAGAGACTTAAAGGTCAACACAAGGCCCAGGGCCCGTAGCTTGCCATTTAGGCCCACAGATGTTTTTGGGGCCCAGTAGCATAATCAATCGCAGGTATAATAGAAGCCTAGCAAGCCATGTAGGCCCACAAGTGCTAAAGGGGCCTGGTCAGACATCCAAGTTGATAGCCTTCCAGAGAGCCTATTTCCAACTGTGGTATATCCACAGTAACAGGAGAACCTGATTTAGCTAGAGGGACCCCTCATAGTTAGGTCCACTGAAGCTACGGTTCACCCAGAAGAATAATAGTGCCTGTTCATTTACTGTGGTCTGGACAGTGAGACTGTGTAATTGACCACTACAGTAGGAACTGTGACATTTCTTGCATTGCTATTCATACTATGAACATTATTAAGTGTCAGAACTGTCTTGCATTGTTTTGTGCCAGGATTTTGGTGCTGGGAAAGTACTTGAATCAGTCTTCAACAATCTTCAGAGTCACTTCATCCTGGTACAACCCTGTCAGTCTTCATCAATTCTTCAGGAATCATCTTCCAGTGTATCCCAGAAGCAGCCAACAGCAACTCCATGACGAGCCGTGCCGCAGTCATCTCAAAGTTGCATTGGCCTGTTTATTATTTTCCTCTTACAGTTTCACAAATATGGCTTGGCCCAGTGCAGAATCTGCCATCTGTTTTCTTATTTTCACATCTGCAGCAGAGTACCATCCAAATTGTCAGTGTCAGTCTTCTGAGTGACAATCTGTTTGTTGTTTTCAGTGTGCCCTTGGCTCATCCGGCCTTGGGTTGCAGAAGACTGTCATTCTCCAACATCCAGAGACTTCCTTATCCAGACTTCTGTGTCCAGTTTAGTCTGCATCATCCTTCATAACCGGCAGTCCAGAAGTGGACTGTGGCAGGGTCATCTTCTTCCTCTCCTCATTCGGCAGTCCAGAAGTGGGCTGTATCTTCTTCATCGTCTCATCTGACAGTCCAGAAGCAGATCATGGCCAGGTGGTTTGCATCAAATTCTTCACCTGGCAATCCAGAAGCAGATTGTGGCTGGGAGGTTTGCATTGTTTCCCCTTTTCCAGGCTGTCCAGAAGTGGACTGCAGCCGGATCTTGTGTGTTCCCATTCCAGCAGCCCTCAGTGGGTTCTTAGCCAAAGAAATCTTGATCCTGCACATGTATTCCGGTGAACCTGGAGAGATGGAGTATGATCAAGAACTCATGGTCTGCTAAATCCTCTCTACATCCTTTAGTTTCCCACAAAGTTTCTCAGAATGACACTGGAAAGCCAGTTTAGTGGCTTTACACTTCTTCTTGATGACAGAGAAAATCAGACATGCACGAACTGCCATACATCAATTGTATAATCTCTTCCTATAGCATAGCGAGTGACTGATAGTGTAAAATCTAAGTAACAGTTAGAGGTTCACCTCAGGGTTGGAGTAGAAATCTGAACAAGGATTAGGAATAAGATGCTCTTACAGTGTAGCTGTTACAGCCAGTTGATCCATTCTGTCAATGTTGTTATAGAGTTACCCTCTTACAGGGAGTATAGGTAGGATGCTCCTACAGCATAGCTGTTACAGCTGATTCTTTTACTGTCCTCCTCATATAGGAAATTAGAGTATTAGTATAAGGCCTCAGGGCATTTGAAAGATAACAGTAGTAGTAGTTCATGTTATTGTTGTTCCACCCTTTTTCTCATGTTCCCTACCCTGTGGTCCATTGCTGAATAAACTAGTTCCTTTCTCAAATCGTGCCTCTTGCCTCTCCATTTTTTTGAAGAATAACAACAGGTAGCCAAATAGGAAAATAACTGCCTTACCACCTAGTGCATGTACTTTGAAAGTCTGATTCCTAGTATTCAGGCAATCAAAATGCTCATCCTCTTATATTTATATATATATATATATATATATATATATATACCGTGCTACCATAGTTAGGGTTGAGGAGCCATTTCTATGTTAAACCCCAAATTTTGCACCTTAATAACTTTGCAACCATTTGACAGATTTGCCTACAATTTGGCTTACATGATCAGGAACCATAGGCCTTGGGATCTGCCAAGTTTTGTATCAGTTGGATATACGGCTGCGGAGTTACTAAGCATGATCTGCGCGCACGTTTACGCTTTTTCTGGAATTCTACGGTCGCGCTTACAGGTCGCACGGTTTGCGCGACCGGCCCAAAATCTTCAGGGAACGTGTGGCCAGGGTCCCCAATGTGCCTTTCAAAGATTCGGTGAAAAAATATTAAACGGTTCAAAAGTTATTAAAAAAACAATTTCCCATTATAAGTCAATGGGAAAAGTTAACAAAAAGTTCAACACTTTCACAAATGCATTTTTACTTTCGCAAATGGCCCTGTTACTTTCGCAAATCCGCCATTTTGTTTTCAGTTAGTGATCATAAAAATGCTTGGCATTTAAATTTGGGACCATCTAGCAACCTAATTCTTTTGTATTCACCTAGTCGGACCCTGAGGATGCTAGCCTTGTCTTTATTTTGGGGTAAAACACCCCAGAAATATGTTTTCAAATTTCTGGAAAAAGTACTTTGCAAAGTACTTTCGTGCTCACGAAAGTGTCATAAATTTTGCGAAAGCTTCACAAATTGACGTACAGTAGTTTTCTAGTCTGTGGGAAAATGACAGCAATTCTTTGGCACTGCGCTGCAAAAGAATGGTTGGGAGTTTGGGGCTGAAATTTGGAGGGAACGCAGCCGACATCTCACAGATGTACCTTTCAGTGTTGTGTTGAAAAAATATTACATGGTGGCAAAGTTATGGCACTCCAAATTTGACTGTTTTTCCCATAGGATAACATTACGGTGCCAGACGCATTACAGGAATCCTTTGGCACCCTGCAGCAAAATAACAGTTTGGTCTTTTTTCCTGAAATTTGGAGGGAAGACAGCCAACAGCCCACAGATGTGCCTTTCAGTAGTTTGGTGAAAAAATATTACAGGGAGGCAAAGTTATGGCGCTCCGAACTTCTCTTTTTTTCCCATAGGATAACAGTGCGGCATTCGCCGCTCCTTTCAGGGCCCGTATCTCGGAAACAGTGCGAGATACGGACTTTTCATCAGAAAAATGCTTAGCCCCCTAACAGGGGCTAAGTATAAAACTAGCCAGGACAGTCATAAATCATATGACTTTTAAATTTTTTTTCTATGTCGTACGGTTCCTGAGATATAACCTACTTAGTATTCCAAGTCCTCATTTTCTGCTCCAATACCTATTATTATGCATACATTCTTTGTACTCACTGTCTTTCTCTATGCAGGTTTTGGGGAAAACCAGCCTGTGCGCTTACACTACTGTTACTGTTGCCCTTTCCGCTTTCGGTTCTGTACCCGTTTCACTTACCGTTGATGTCTACGCCACCATGTGCATTATCCTTTGCATTTTCATTTGCTCTTGCGTTTCTGTTATTTTTTGCCATTTGTGTCTACAGTACTGTTTCTCTTTCTGTTTCACTTTGTGTCACCATGCCCATTGACATTTCCATTTGCAGGCATCATGTTACTATATGACAACACATCATGTGGCAGACCGTTCCCGTCTACGCCACCGTGTGCGTTACCCTTTCTGTTCTCATTCGTGCTTGCGTTACCATGTGCACCACTGTTAGCGCTTCTGTTTATGTTGCTGTTCCTGTTACTATGCCACAAGACATCATGTGGCGGGAGCGCAGAGCCCTCCCACAGCTGCATTACATTCATTATTTCTCGTTATCATTCTCAAAGAAGGAAATTAGAGGCAAAAATCCATTAATGCATTAGTTAGGTTGTTCCAGCAGTAAAGTGAGAGTTGTTGGTTGAAAATTCTTTGACCCCTCATTTCACAATCGTATTAGTGCATTGGGGTCATCGGTCCTAACTTTCACCCCATTCTTCTATACTTCTGCTGTTTTACACATGTGATGGGGTGAGAGTTGGGCTGATGACCCAATGCACACCCTAATGCCGGTTGGGGGTGGGTGGGTCCAAGGGGTTTTCAACCCTAATACACCGAATTTCTACTTTAGTCGCTGTGGAACAACTCTAACTAATGCATTAAATGAGTTTTTTGCCTCTAATATAGATATATATATATATATATATATATATATATATATTATGTAGCACGATAGTGCTACTATAGTTAGGGTTGAGGGGCCATTTCTATTAAACCCCAAATTTTGCACTTAATAACTTTGCAGCTGTTTGACGAATTTGCCTGAAATTTGGAATACTTGATCAAGACCCATACGCCTTTGAATCTGCCAAGTTTTGTACGGTTGGATACACAGCTGCGGGTTATTAAGCATGATCTGCGCGCGTGCTTACACTTTTCTGGAATTCACGGTCGCGCTTACAGGTCACGACGTTTATGAACGTCTGAAATCTTCAAGGAACATGTGGCCAGGGTCCCAATGTGTCTTTTGAAGATTTTGTGAAAAATATTAAATGGTCCAACAGTTATTCAAAAAACAATTTCCCATTAAAAGTCAATGGGAAGAGTTAACAAAAAGTTCGACAGTGTCGCAAATGCATTTTTACTTTCGCAAATGGCCCTGTTACTTTCACAAATCCACCATCTTGTTTTCAGTTAATGATCAGAAAAATGCTTGGCATTTAAATTTGGGACCCTCTAGCAACCTAATTATTTTTGTATTCACCTAGTCGGAGCCTGAGGATGCTAGCCATGTCTTTATTTTGGGGTAAAACACCCCAGAAATATGTTTTTCAAATTTCTGGAAAAAGTACTTTCACAAAGTACTTTCGTGCTCATGAAAGTGTCGCAAATTTTTGCTAAAGCTTTCGCAAAGTTCAACAGTACTTTTCCAGGGTGTCTGAAAATACCAGCAATTCTTTGGCACTGTGATGCAAAAGAACGGTTGGGAATGTTGGGCTGAAATTTGGAGGGAACGCAGCCGACATCTCACAGATGTGCCTTTCAGTATTGTGTTGAAAGAATATTACACGGTGAAAAAGTTATGGCACTCCAAAGTTGACGGTTTTTCTCATAGGATAACATTATGGCGCCCGACGCATTACAAGAATCCTTTGGCACCCTGCTGCAAAATAACGGTTTGGTCCTTTTTCCTGAAATTTGAAGGGAAGACAGCCAACAGCCCACAGATGTGCTTTTCAGTGGTTTGGTGAAAAAATATTACAGGGAGGCAACGTTATGGCACTCTGAACTTCTCTTTTTTTCCCATAGGATAACATTACGGCATTCGCCAGGCCTTTCAGGTCCCGTATCTTGGAAAGGGTGCGAGATACAGACTTTTTGTCAGAAAAATGCTTAGCCTCCTAGCCAGGACAGTCGTAAATCATATGACTATTAATTTTTTTTTCTACGTCGTACAGTTCCCAAGATATAACCTATTTAGTATTCCAAGTCCTCATTTTCTGCTCGGATACCCATTATTATGCATACATTCTTTGTACTCACTGTCTTTCTCTATGCAGCTTTTGGGGGAAAACCAGCCTGTGCACTTACATTACTGTTACCGTTGCCCTTTCTGCTTGCGGTTCCATACCCATTTCATTTACCGTTGACGTCTACGCCACCATGTGCGTTATCCTTTGCGTTTTCATTTGCGCTTGCGTTTCTGCTATTTTTTGCCATGTGTGTCTACAGTACTGTTTCTCTTTCTGTTTCACTTTGCATCACCATGCCCATTGACATTTCCGTTTGCAGGAACCATGTTACTATGTGACAACACATAACGTGGCAGACCATTCCCGTCTATGCCACCGTGTGCGTTACCCTTTCTGTTCTCATTCGCGCTTGCGTTACCATGTGCGTCACTGTTAGCGCTTCTGTTTGCATTGCTGTTCCTGTTACTATGCCACAAGACATCACGTGACTGGAGCGTGGGGCCTCCTGCCGCTGCATTACATTCATTATTTCTCATTATCATTCTCAAAAAGAAGGGAAACCCGGCATTGGGGTGCGCACTGGGGTCATCAGTCCTAACTCTCACCCCATCACATGTATAAAGCAGCAGAAGTATAGGAGAATGGAGTGAGAGTTAGGACCGTCGACCCCAATGCCGGTTGGGGGGTGGGCTGGGGTGTCCAAGGGGGATTTTCAACCCTAACACCAAATTTCCTCACTTTTGTTGCTGTGGAACAACCCTAACTAATGCGTTAAACAGAGTTTTTTGCCTCTAATATATAGATAGATAAATAGATAGATAGACAGATAGATAGATAGATAGATAGATAGATAGATAGATAGATAGATAGATAGATAGATATACCATCATCATTTTATATATATACTTTTCTTTATTTCCACCACCATCTTCCACCTCATTTTCCATCTCACTTCATGTGTACCCTAAATGAATTTGTCTTTATTAACTATATTTTGTCTCACAACCAACAAAACAATCCAGACCTCATGTAGCTAACTGTAGATAGCTCAAATGGATGTCATGATGATTATGCTGTACTGTACCATTGAATCCATCCTTGGTGGAAGATTTCACACCATGTTTTGTCAAAAACAGGTAGACTACTTGATAGCTTTATGAACATGATCCTTGTGGATCACTCAAGGAGACATTGTCAACCCCTTCTTAGGCATCAAACTGTCCCTAATTTAAAATACACATTGTGTAAGTGTTCTCAATTTGTAGAATATGCTGATGTAGCTGGTACTTTGATTCTGTTTCCATTTACCTTTTTTTCTATTTGTATTTTGTAGGTTTTTCCATTTTTTCTCCCCAACTCCTTGCATACCAGTGTAGCGTGCACGTGTGGAGGCACACGCTCATCACGCACTATTGGATGCCCCACCCTACCAGTCGCTCTGTTACTGCCTTCACCTGACATTGGACCTCTATCCGGTGATGGCAGGACTGTAGATCAGTGACCCTCCCTCCCGGGAGAGGAGAGCCAGTGCTAGATCTTTCTCCCCCCCCTCCCCCCATGCCATCACCCCGATGACCCGAAGTAATTCCAGAACCCAGGTCGCCAGTGAATAGCATGGTAAGGCATCCAGCACCTCAGCCCTTGGTGCCACCAGACCATTCCTTTTATCTTTTGAAAGTGAAAATTAGTCTGGCTACCATACTGGTGTTATCACACCAAAACATGTTTATTTATATTCCTTAATTAACTCCCACTGCATCTTTCCTGGACTTGGGAATGACCCCACCACAGTCTAGCCACTGAATGTGTAGTGGAAGGAGAGGATACTATTGCATCATGAGTGGCTGCTCTGTTAGGGTCTGATCCTAATGTTCAGTAAGTATGAAATAAAAGTAAAGCAAGGATTTGAAACAGAACAAGGTTGGGTGTAACTACAACATTAGCGTGCCTCTCAGTTCTGTTAAGAGAAGAGATGGATTAAACAACTAACAACATCAATGCATTTTAGAGAAGGTAAGCAATCATAAAATATGGGTTTTCAATTAGAAATAGTATGATGCAAAATGGGTTGACAGTGTCCCTTTAAAATAATAAATCTCAAGCATTCTTTTATAAGATCCTAGGTACTCGCATCCTCGTTGGGTATTGACCACTTTTCTCTGAGAGCACTTTTGTGATGGCCTCCTTCCAGCCTTAAGGAAGTGTTTACTGTTCTCAGATACTGTGTATTCCTCAAAACTGTTCATCATTTTACTGTAGCATGACACTGCTTGTCTATTTCCACTGTTACAGTATGTCGTATTTTAGTCCATTCTGCACTTCCAAATCATTCTTTTTGTTTCTTCCAGTTGTTCAAAGCAGCAGTCTGTGATACTGTAACTGAGAATGGAACATCTTCCATAATCTAGAGGTGTCCACACTCCACTAGCAGACTAAAAGAAATGTACCAGTTTCCAGCACAAAACTCACTGTTAGCATTTGTAGATCTCAGTTACACAATATTCCTTCCAAATTTAAATTTCAGGGCCTTCTATTCTGTATTACTGAATATATTTTCATTAAAGCATGATCTGTTTCTTTTAGATTCCATCTGTCCAAGTCACTTATACCTGCTGTGAAGTCATAATGCTCTGCTTGCAAAATCACAGCCTGTTGCCATGGGCATGCTTCTAGTGTCACAGAGCAGACTGTGACTTTAAAACAAGAAAAGCAGTGGTGACAGATAAAATATCTGAAGCAAAGAGCCTGTTTGCCAATATCTTCAGCAATAAAGAACTAAATGTCTAGAAATTCACATTTCGGGATCTTACGAGAGCTGAGTCTTTCAATGCCAACAGTAATATTTTGCAGAAACCTGGACTATTGCTTTAATTTACAGCTCACATTCAGGCCCGTTACTTTGAACAGAAATTGCAGTGAGTTTTACAGAAGAAAAAAGAAAGCCAGTGGAGTGTGTGCACCTCAGAAAAATGCCAGATCAATTTGAAGTCATGATGAACTATTTTATTAACCTAATGTCAATTTGTACAGATGCAGGCTCAGTTCAAGGAAGTCATAGGTGCTGTAACTAGGGGTGCTGGGGGTGTGGCAGCACCCCTTTGCTTCAAGTACAGTTCCCTATGGCTTCCTATACAGGTTTTACAGTTTTGTTCAATGGCTTTCAGCACCCCCACTATAAAAATTATTCCAACTCCACTTTCTTCATGTTTGATTACATCTGGTGATGAACACATTGCTGAAAGTTGCACATTAAAGAATAAATATTAAAACCAATAAACCTCAACACAATGTTTAAATACAGTAACACATTGCATCCACATTTAAATGATCGCTGGGTTCATGGTGTGTCATGTTAGCTCTATGAAACGTACAGATGCCTTTGAGATGAAATACAGTGTTAAAATAAGTAAAATCTACAATATTTAAAATAAGGTTTTCTGAATGGAAAATTGGCCTATTATGTTAAGAAAAGAAAGTGTGCAGGCCATCCATTCAAGTTTAACAATTTGAGACAGGATTGAATGAGGGAGTCTGTCTAGCATAAACAGACACACTTAATTTACAAAGGTCATAGAAAGGAAGAAAGGTTCCTGCTCTTCAGGAAACAGATGTAAAAGAAATACTAACACATACAAAATTAATGTATAGGGAACATTACAACTCTTGTAAACTATGTTATAAGGAGTAATAAATACAGTTTAGAACATAGTGTAGGATGTTTGGCCATGCCAGTCTGGTGCTATGATACGTTCTTTAGTTACTGACATTTATTTTCTTGGCATTGTTGGTTTTCTGCTGGTAGTGATGACATGAAAATAATATGTTTATTTAATGAAACTCACTCAGTACACATGGCTGTGATATCTTCTAAAGCTGATCCCTGCTTAAAAGCTAGAAGAATGTATTTGACCATTAAATCCTAGAGATCAGTTGATTAAGATGGGTTTCAAAATGGGAAACGTATGCTGACAAAACAAGTTTTACTTACAAGCACATTATTTATTTATTGAATCTAGGATTAACAACCTTATTGCTCCTTTACAAAGGTTCCACGTCATTTGGTTACAGCTAATTATAATTCTAACAATGTTTTAGGCTATCATACAACAGAAACACATGTGCATTCAAACAAAAGAGGAGACTTGAATGACATAATTACAGAAATAAAAGGAGTAGACAAGTAAGTTGAGCAATGGAATTTATAGTGGTACCCCATTGGTTCCTAGTCCTTACAGATCCCTATCATTTCCCTGCCCCTGCAACCCAGCCCTCCACCTTCTCCACTAAGTAACTACAACACCTACCTTTCCCGATAAGTAACCACAGCAGTAGGGTCCTCCTAGGACCTGATCCGTGCCATGATCCTGCTACCAGGCCACCTGACCCTGCTTATCCCTATTCTCTTCTCCTCTCCCTCCTCCCTCCCTCCCTTCCTTTCCAACATGCCACCCACTCTCCCATGCCCCCCTCCCAAATCCTGCCAAACCTCATTGAGCTGTCCCACCCCTTCAGTCCACCTCTCCTTTCACCCAAGCATGGACACACTCTGCCACACGTCCCAGCTCATTTCTTTTCAACCCATCGATCTCCTGAGTCATTTTTCAACTTATTCCCCTATGCCCAGCTCATACACACCATCAATCTAGGAGACAACCGCTCGCAGTCAGTCATATGCAGCTATTCGCTCACTACCTAACTCTCGCTCTCCTGCTCCTTGCAGCAGGTGACATCTACCCTAATCCTGGCCCCAATACTACCCCCCATGCCCCTCTCCAACATCAGCCTCTTCTTCACCTCACTCTGAGGACCTTCTCCCACATGTCCTGCGCCTCCTGCACCTAAACATAAGAAGCCTTGTCCACAAGCTTGACTCCCTTCAGGTTCTTAACAACCACTACGCTCCAAATATCCTCACCCTGTCTGAAACCTGGCTCAACAAAAACATCAATGACTCCTCTGTTGCTAGCCCAGGCTACACTATGACCCACCATGATAGAGCCTCTAAAGGTGGCGGAATAGCCATCTACGTAAACTAGGACTTGCACTATTCAGTGGTCCTGACCAAGTCCGAACCAAAAGTCCTTGAAGTAATACTAATTCAGCTTGTCCTTCCCTTCTTGCTACCAATCTACATTGCTAGGATATACTGCCAACCTAGTACACCAGCTTCTGCTGTCACCGACCTCCTCAAGCAAATCTCCTGCCTAACCACGATTGGGGAACTCTACATTATGGGTGATCTTAATCACAATTGGCTAGCTCCTGCCCTCAACAAAACCAGGACTGAAATTTACACCCTAAACCTCTCAGAAATCATTACTGAGCCCACCCAGCTTAATCTAAAATCTGGTAACCACTCGCTCATCGACTGGGTCCTTATCACACCCCCCCACCAGGTCAAACAAGCCGGTATTCTTTCTGACTCCCTCAGCGACCGTCAGGTAACCTTCTTAGTGCATAAAATCCACCGCCCAAAATCACCCATTACATTTGTAGTCCAACACTCCTATAAATCCCTCAGTCTAGCACCTGTATTAGATGACCTTGCACTTGCAAACTGGGCCTCTGCCCCTCCTATGATCTCCTTTGATGATGCCTTCCTACACTTTAAAAACACATTCCTTAGCATCTGGAACACACACACGCCCCACTGTGTCGTACAAGAGTATGAGGAAACCACCTGCCTTGGATCACCCAAGAACTGATTGCATGTCAAATAGAATGGGACAAAGCCTGGAAAATGCATAAATCCTCATGCCTCCCACAACACCTCTCCACATACCGCATGCGCCATAACAAGAGCACCAGAACCACTCATCTTGCAAAAGCAGAGTACTTCAGCAGCTCCTTCCAGTCAAACCTAAATAAACCCTCAAAATTCTGGAAGGTCATTCACTCCCTTTTCACCCCACCGGCTGCCAATCCCACTCCAATGCTAAATGTTAATAACTCTCTCCTATCAGAGCCCACAGCAGTCACCACTGAGTTCAATGTGTACTTCTCCACTTGTGTTGCCACCCTCCTCTCTTTCCTGCCCAACACTACACCTCTTGCACCACCTACAGACATAAAGACCCAGACTAGGCCTCACTCCTTTTCCTTCAAAGATATCTCTGCAACTGAGGTCCTAGATGCATTACTTTCTCTCAACCCTTCAAAAGACAAATTCCCAGATGGATTAGACCCCAAACTTCTATACCTCTCCGCCCCTGCTATAGCAACTCTTCTTGCCAAACTCCTAAACTAATCCTTTGCTTCCACTACTGTCCCTCATGTATGGAAGCATGCCATTGTCATCCCTCTGCCAAAAGGAGGTGCCGCTACCTCCCCTCTAATTACTGCCCTAGCTCCCTCCTCCCAGACCTAGCAAAACTACAAGAGCACCTTGTGCTCACCCAACTTACCTCCTTCCTCACTGACTCCAAATTCTTCACGCCATTCCAGTCGGGCTTCAGGAAAGGACACTCCACCACCTCCTCCCTGATAAGGCTTACAGACACTATCCTGACAGGCATGGACAGTGGACTGATCACCTCAGTCATTTTTATCAACCTTGCAAAAGCCTTCGACATCGTCTTCCACCCCATATTGCTCTCGAGTCTCGCTGGATCAGGCTTCTCTGTTGCAGCCACAAACTGGTTCAGATCATACCTCTCTGATAGAACTCAGTCAGTGAGAGTCTCAAATGCGAGCTCCATCCCCCTTCCCTTAACTACCGGTGTCTCACAGGAGTCAGTTCTTGGTCCCATTCTTTTCTCTATATTCCTAAATAACCTGCCACTCATCTGCTCTACTTCCTCAATCCACACGTATGCAGATGATACTGTACTCTACTACTCAGGCTCTGCTCCAATGTGGTACAATCAAACCTCCAAGCTGACTTCAACAAGGTACAGCAATGGTTTAGCTCACACCAGCTCTCCCTAAATGCAAAAAAAACTGTCACTATGACCTTTGGCACATGACAACGCCTGGCCAGACTCCCCTCTCTTCCCTAGTTCGCCACCGTGGATGGCCAAAAACTTGAAGTTGTCTCATCGTTCCATTACTTGGGTGTCTGGCTAGACAGCCATCTCTTCTTCTCTGACCACATCGATGCTTTCTCAAAAAAACTATGCCCCATGCTCAGTGCACTATATAGGAACTGCAACAGCAGCAGCCTCCCTCCCCGAGTGCAACGTGAATTGGTCCTGAAGATGATACTGCCCTCCATCAACTACTGCGACACTGTATACAGTGCAGCCCCTAAGTCCACCTTACCTAAACAGGACACATTTTATAATGCCTTCTGCCACTTTGCTTTTGATGCCTCTCCCCTCACCCACCACTGTGACCCTACTAAGCCTTGGCACTACCGTCCCTCGAAAACCGCCGCATCTCTCACTGTGTTACATTTGCCTCCAACCTATGGCTCGGGTCCTTCCCCTCCTACCTTGCCACTATGCTCACAGATGCCCCACACCCTCCCATCATCTTAGATCCAGTGATTCCCGCCAACTTTCAGCCCTAGGTGGAAGACCTCTGCCGGTCAAGCTGCCTTCTCACATAGGCTACCCAAGCTCTGGAACGCCCTCCCACCACAAATACGGCACTCCTCCTCTTCCTATTCTCTGTCTACTGCCCTAGCAAACTTCCTTACTACAAATTGCTCCTGTCCTTGAACCTGCCATGTGCCACTATCCCCTCCCCAATGCCTGACCAGCAGCCTTAACCTTGCTACAGAAACTGGTATATAACCCCAACTCTGCACTTATGTCCTGGGCCTATTTTGCCCTATGTACTGTGTACAACTGTATAACTGTGATATACATCCTCTGTTTTTACAGCTGTAACTCCTGTGCTAATTTACCTTGTCTGCTGCTTCTTGTCACAAAAATTATTTGATACTATAATATCCTAAGCATTCAATGTGCGCTGCTTGTATATTCATGCAATCATGTATCCTTATGATGATTTTTATTTGCTTCTGTTAACTGTTCACTTGATAACCTGCATGTTATCATATCCATGTGTACCCCACCCCCCCGGTCGCACCGGGAGATGAGCATCTTGTTGCTCAGTGTGCCTTTCCTGGTGAAACAATTGCAATAAATAAATACAATTCAGTGTTGCAACACTTAAAACACAACTTATTGGTATCAACAATTGAGGAGATAGCCCAGGGTAGTAGATACTGGGTGATGAGGGAGGGGGTGTAGAGAAAACAGGGGAAGGTGAGGGTATGTAGGGGAAGGAGAGAATGACAGGGTCAGGGACTGTGGGAGAGGGGAGGCTGAGCAAGGAAGGGTGAAAATGGAGGCAGTAGTTTGTGGGAGATGGGGGGGAGCAGGGCAGGTGCCAGGGCTTCAAGATGTTGCTGGAGGAGCTACCCAGACAGTGTTGTCGGAACACTATGGAGAGAAAGAGAATACTGCAGGAGGAGACGGTGGCTCAGGGGTGTGACATGTTTTCAGTGCTGGGTGCAGTGGAGAGACTGGAATGAGAAGATATTCACATAGACTTTGGCGTAAACCAACAGGATGTCACTGGTTATAATATATGGTAGGTACCAGGGACCCCATTTTCAATAGGTCACTAGAATCCTTCTACTTTTAGCAAGAGAGGTAATACTTTTGGGTATTTGTTCACAAAAAAAATCTCTTCCTGCAATACAGCACATAAAGAATTGCTTGTTGCCGTGTTGGTCCTTGTACAAAAAGATGGACAAAATAGGTGATTTGATATCTTTTATTGGACCAACAAGAGATTCACTGAATGTTTAAGCTTTCAGACTACACACAGAGTCCTTCATCAGAAAATGGCAGTTATACCAAGAAATCACATTGAACAGAATTGGTGAAAATTACCTTTTACACTGTCACATCCATGTTTAAAAAGTATTTTTTTACAATTCTGTTCTATGTACTTGAAGTGATTTATTTGTATAACTGCTTTTTTCTGATGAAGGAGTCCCATGTAGTCTGAAAGCTTAAACATTCAGTGAATCAGCCACTAATGACCCTGGTTCGGGAATGGACCCAAGTGTCAGAGAGCTGTCCGGGGGGGGAGAAGGACTGAGCATCCTTGGGACTGCTCTCCTTCTCCAGGGGGTGGGGAGACTGTGTGTCCTGTGCAAATCTGACCTCTGGCAGAGGCCAGAGGGGCAGCAGCTACCAGTGCATGCATACACTTCAAAGGTGGAACAGACGTCAGCATTTGCACCCATGACATCATTGCGCATCCTGCCTCCTGGGCAGAAAATACAAAAATATGCAGCCATATGTATGACCCCCTGCTTCTCTAGCTCCACTCACCCCCTGTAGCACTCCGATGGCGACCTAGCCCCATCGTCTGCCATGCTTCGTCCTGGGAATAAGCCAGGGAGGCAATGCCAGTAAGTGATCCCTGCCTGTATACTTGTACCGGCATTACAAGGGTTCTCATCCATGCAGTGGCCCCATCCTGGGTGGTAAACCAGGAGGATAGCCCATAATGAGGCAAGTTCCGGGAGGCAAGGCAGTGGACTGGAGAGAGTAGGGGCTGAACCCTCAGTGGTAGGCACTAAAAGCATACCAAATAAAAAAAAATTCAGTAAATCTCTTGTTGGTTCAATAAAAGGTATCAAATCACCTATTTTATTCATTTTACAATACAGTACATGAGCAATTCTGACTAAATTTT
Source organism: Neoceratodus forsteri (assembly GCA_016271365.2). Taxonomy (NCBI): domain Eukaryota; kingdom Metazoa; phylum Chordata; order Ceratodontiformes; family Ceratodontidae; genus Neoceratodus; species Neoceratodus forsteri. Next base: position 294,293,537 of record JADMNL010000024.1, on the reverse strand, counting down.
CTAAATCCCACCGCTTTCAGCCACTTTACTTTTAGGCTGAAAAAGAATGAAAGGAGACTCAGCTAGGAGGCAAGCAACAAAAAACAAAGCTTTTTAAAATCAAAACTTTCAGCCAAGGTGTAAATGATTGGAAAAGCACAGTTACAGTCAGAAATAACCCTTTTAGAAGCAGGTCCTACGTTTTCCCAATTCATGATGGTTCTGACAGCCCTATCATACCAGAACCTGACATGGAACCTTTGTAAAAGAGCCTTTGGCTCAAAGGTATTGTAATTTAATAAATAAATAAATAAATAAATAAATAAATAAATAAATAAATAAATAAAAAAAAAAGAATCAAACATCTCATTATGCCCCCCACCCCCAAAGTAACTATTATTTTGTATATTAATAGGAGAAAGTATTAAATATCTGATACTGTAGCAGAGATACCAAAAAAGACCACCATTTCCCAACACAGTACATCTAAACCCAGCCACATTTACTTAAAAAAGCTCTTCTGACATGTACAGTAGTATGCACAGAGGTGCAATATATCAGAGACAGTACGCAGTATGAAACTGATACATGGAGGGAACTAATGTCCATATTGTTTGGTTTCTGTGTCTGTCTCCCAACTGCACACATAGGGCCCTATGCATGATGTCAATGTGCTATGGAAACCAGGTGCACTGGCATCGATATGCATGAATGCCATGGAGCGGCGTTCTATGGACCCCGCACGGCACTCATGAACCCGGCACAAGACAGATACATGCCTGATCCCCTGGCTGCATGGACAGCAATGTGCCGGGTGGGCAGGGGGCATGCTGGTGTGGGCTGGCACTATGAGCCAGTCATAAAGCCGTATAGTGCTGTCCACAGGGGGGTACAGTGTGGAGCAGGTTACGGCAGCTGGGACACTGCCATAACCCACTGCGTACCACCACAGACTTCACCCTCCAGACAAAGCAGGACCAGGCGGCAACCCTCCATGCCGCCCCAGCCCACAAGGCTGTTGGGAAGGGCTGAGGAAGCTTTTTGGGTGAATGCCCACTAAACATGGCAATGTGGTCCTTTGAAGTGGATCTGCACCCAAGCTGTGTGCCCATCCTCCCAGTCTCTGACCTTCCAACCCTCCACCAATGCATGGCAACACTGCCGCTGTATGGTCCAGAGACCCGGCCCCAAAACATGGCATCCCCCGCAGGACCCAGCATCATGGACCCCTCCCCAGTGGAGCCCCAACCACAGTCAGCAGGTCTAGTCACCCCCCTAATGTCCCGGGAAGTGAGAATCAAAACAAAACCCGACACAGCAAGGACAACCCCTATTGTGTATGGGGTTCCCCATCCCACACTGCACAGCATCTGCACCCCTGCCTGGGTGCACTGGCTCCCTCAGTGGTGGTCAGTGTCTCCTACACACCTGCAGCACCAACACCTCCCATACCTGTACCCATACCTGGCAGCCAGTGCCATGGAACGGACAACCAGTGGCACAGTCTTCCTCGCACCTCCTCAGTCGCCAGCCGTCCAAGTGATGCTGGAAGCATGCCCCTATATATAGGCAGCATGCACCCAGCATTAGTTGGATGGCCAGCAGCTGAGGACATGTGGGGAGGGATGTGCTGCTGGCTGTCCAGAGCCGTGGCACCAACATACAGGTATGGGGTTGGGGGGATGTGCTGTCGGTGATGTGGGGGGACCACTGAACTCCAATGTGGGGGCTGAGGTATCAGAGTGGGGCTCCAGGGGTTGTGGATGAGCCACCTGTGTGTTCTGGGGGGTGTACAACATTGGGACCAGGCACCTCAGTGTATTGGGGTGGCAAGCTTCATGCACATGAGTCGGGCCACCTTGTGGTGGTGTTTGTGTGTGTACTGCCATGTGTTGGCTGGTTATGATAGCATTACTGGGATGGGGCTATACTGTGATGGGATGTGCGCATGGCCACATGGGGATGGGATGGACATATGCAGGGGGTGTGGGCAGTCAGGCATGGGGCAAGGGACATCAGTGCGATGGGCTCGCACTGTTGGCTTCAGGGGCATTGCCATGAGATCTGGGTGCCTGCGGGGCTATTCATGCATTCAGATCTGTACTGTGCTGCACAAGGGATTCAGTCAAGGACCCAGGCGAGCATCCAATTGGATGCCCGCCTGGGTCTGTATCTTCACCCTGGGCTGTCCTGCAAAGTCCTGCACACTGGGGGAGTGGAGCCATGAAAAGGTGGTGACCATTAGTGAATAACAGCCGGTATGCACCTGTCAGCAGGTGTGGGAATACACAGGCAGGATGCACACCTTTGGCGCATATCTCCCACCCATTCATGCATAGGGCCCATACAGCGCTTTCCACCAGGATGAAGCACTCTGTGATAAATATGTCACACTGTCCTACTTGTCAAATTGGAATATTTGCCATTAGGTTGCATTGTGTCCCTGCAGTACCTGTCGGATATCACTGGAAGAACTGTGATAATAGTACTTCATCCCATTTTAAAGCCCCAGATCTACCACAGACCATTTTGTGTAGCTGTGTGAAAATCCTTGCATAAGGCAAACTGACATGGCTTCACCAAAAAGTACGGTTGCTTAAGAACTTACCATAACAGTAGATCTTCGAGAGTACCTCTTGCAGCAGGCCATAACATGTGGGATATCCAGCCATAGGCATCACTTCCTCTGGATGATTTCCCAGCAGTCTCTCCCAGGGGCCTCACCTTCCTGTCACCTGATATGCTCTTGCACATATATAAAGGGGAGGCCCCATGATACTCCTCAGTTCTATTTTCCATCTTAGCAACCGACATGAAAATTGAATCATAGGTCTCTGATGGGAACCGAGTAGAGTAACAAAAGGCAGTAGCTCAAGGTTTTCACATGAGGATGGAGCACGGTACCCTTCTGAAGCAGGAGCAAAAGGGATGGTGGGTGGGCAGGGCAGCATGGCCTGCTGCAAGAGATACTCTTGAAGATCTACTGTTATAGTAAGTTCTTATGCAACTGTGCTATCTTTTTCAAGTCAATCTCTTGCAGCAGGCCATAACCAGGGCCACTGGAAAATTGCGCCCACAATTTTTTTTCGGAATCCACAATTTTCATCATTCTCCGCAAAAACTTACATGTTCCGCAATTTCTTGCAATTTTTGAGTTTTTTTATTGAACTATGTAAAAGTATTAACATTTTTAATAAAATACTATATATATTGACAATTTTGCATGCAGACTTGGGTTTGACAGAAACAGTGCAGTGCAGTGCAAGGCAGAGCAAGGGTTTTATGTGACACTGATTTCTTTTGAATCTTTGTCTTGTTTGGTTTTAAAATCCACTGGCCAAGCATAAGTACTCTTAAACACTTAACATTTGTTTTGTGTTGAAGCAGTCTATCAGAAAACTTTTTGTTGACACACAGACTGAAACAAAAGATGGGAGAAAAGGTGCAAATTATCCCTTTCACTTAAACGGTGTGCTAACTATGAAGCCTTTTTGTAAGTGGCAGGGCAAGTTATTCCTTGAGAGCGTACTTTCATTCAGACTAGTTTTGAGTCAAACAGCTGAGGATTTTTGGATGGCCCTGTCGATTTTAAACTTGAATAAGCTAGTTGGTAACAGTGATCTCACTCTTAGCAACTACCGCCTAGATGCTCACATGCAAAGACTACAATAAAAAACTGACTGAAGTCTAAAAACAAGCTTATAAAACACAAAATGTATCTGAACATTTATCTTTAACTAAACAAAATCATTGCAGCCAGAGTAAAACAAAGGTAAATTATAGGGTACACTGACTACTGTATGATGCAGTAAAAATATATTGGTATTTTTTTTTATTTTTTGATAACCACGTAAGGCCCACTAGGCACAAGTGCCTGTTTTCTGGTACAACCCAGGAGCACTGAGGAGGTTAAGTGACTTGCTCAGAATCACACGGTATACAAGTGGAGGTTGTGGGAATCAAACCCAGGTCTGCTAGATGTCATCAGCTCATTCATAGTTTGTTTCTGTTACCTCTAGATTATAGTGCCAGCCCCAATAACCCTCAGATTTAATGTTTAAATATGTGATTTCAAAAATAGTGTACAGTACCTACAGTACAAATTATGATCATTAAACATTTTAACATTTTACTAAAACTCAGTTATTCACCATTCTGGCTGCTCATTTTTCCTTGTACAAAAGTGGGTAAATAGCTGGCAGAGCACTGTAAACATCTGTTGATTAGGCTTCATTATTCTACAGCCAGAAACAAAAAAAAAAATATTTCTTCTGGCTTTATTTAATATTTATTTGTTGTGGCTCACTTTATAGACTCTATTTAGCACTGTATGAGGCAGAGGCTTTTACATTTTGGAAGATAGGCAATGCTTTTGATAGCTTATCAGTTTAGTATTCTTGTTAGGAACATAAACTTTTCTCTAAGTTTTAAACATATTCAGGTGTCAGTGTATTCATTTAGCAATTTATGCTGACTAATATATGCTGCAGAAAACATTCAAAGATTTATTGTGAAGCACTCAGGGTCTATAGTAGAACCCCCACAATTTCCCACAATTTTTGTAAAATGCTTCGCAATTTTGGGTAACCTTTTCCGTAATTTTCCAGTGGCCCTGGCCATAACGCATGGGAAGAATCCCAAGCAGTTATGAGGCCCACAGGAGGAGGATGTGAACCACAGCAAATTAAGACAGGAGGCCATTAAAGAAGGCCCACCCAAAAGTGGCACACTTCTTAGAAGCAATGTCTAGACTGTAATGTTTTGTGAATGTATGTACAGTAGACCAGGTGGCAGCCTCGCAAATCTCCAAAGCAGAGACGCCTGAAAAACACGCTGTGGAGGTAGCCATGCTTCTAGTGGAGTGGAGTTTCACAGATCCTGTGAAGAGTCTTTCATATTTGTTATATATGAATGTAATGCAGTTGGCCAACCATGTGGACAAGCACTGCTTAGAAACCCAATTGCCCAGTCATCCTGGAGTGAAAGAAACAAAGAGTTGCTCAGTTTTACGCAGCTGTTCAGTGAGGAGAAGATAAATTCTCAATGTTCTGTTCACATCAAGAGTATGAAGCAGGGCTTCCCCTGCATTCTCAGACTCCACACAATATACTGGCAACTGAATGGACTGTTTCAGAGTAAATTCAGAAACAACTTTAGGTAGAAAGTAGGGGTTAGTACTTAAGGACACCTGATCCATATGAAACTGTAAATAAGGTGACTTGCACATAAGCGCCTGTAATTCAGAGATATGTCTACCCGACATAATCATCACCAAAAATGTTGTTTCCCACTACACAAAATGGAGCTCGCAAGTTTCAGTGGGCTCAAAAGGACCTTCAGTCAATTTTTCAAGTACAAAATTCAAATCCCTCACTGGGACAGGGACTCAAATAGGGGGATGCAAATGTATGATACCTTTCAAGAAGGTTCTAATGAGAGGTAACTGTGACAATGGTTTGTTGTCCACAGGCAAATGGAAAGCAGAAATAGCTGATCGCTGTACTTTTATTGATGAATATTTTAGACCAGCCTCCGACAGAGAAAGGAGGTAGTCCAGAACTCTCTGTGGGGAACAGTCATAGGGTTTCAGTTCCCAGGAAGAGGTCCAAATGGAGAAACACTTCCATTTCATAGAGTAGGAATCTCTAGTAGAGGAATTCCATGCCACCCTCAGAATCTCTGCTACCCCTGAGGACACCTGATGACAAGAGAGGACTATATCCTCAGAAGCCATGCTTGCAGGTGCAGGGAGCACAGGTCTGGGTGCAGCTGGGAGTCATCCTCTTGTGAGAGGAGGGCTGGACAAATAAGTAGAGGAAAAGGATCCCAATCTGAGATTTGCAACAGTAGGGGGAACCAAATCTGCCTCAGCCAGTAGGGGGCTATGAGAATCAGTGACACCCCATCTCTGACCAGTTTCAGGGTTCTGCTGAAGGCGTCTGCCAGGGTATTTGAAATCCCTGGAATGTGAACTGCCAGAAGGTGAATGCCTCTCCACATCACTCAATGCCGCACCCTCATGGACTCCCAGCAGAGAAAGTCTGAATGGGTGCTACCTTGTTCGTTCCGGTAGTGAACAACTGTGGAACTGTCCGATCGCACTTGAAGGCAACCCTGAAGGAGCAACGTCTCAAACACCTGTAAAGCATAGAGAACAGCCCTCAATTCCAGGATGTTGATGTGAAGACGAGATTCCATCACAGTCCAAGAGCCTGGGACTGAACCCCTGGAAGATGAGCACCCCAACCCATCAAGGAGGCATCCGTTGTTAGAATGAGATCCAGGACCTGGGGATGGAATGACATGCCCTGCAGGAGATTGTCCCTGGATTTCCACCATTGTAGTGTGTGAAGTGCTGAGGAGAACAGAAGGACTGGGGCATCAAAATCATCCCATTTCTGATCCCACTGGACCCTGAGGTTCCACTGAAGAAACTTCATATGAAGTCTGGCATGAGGGACAACAGAAATGGTGGCTGCCAAATGTCCCAGGAGCCAAAGGTAGTCCCTTGCAGAGGAGACATACTGACAACATTCCAAATGAAGAATGAGGGTCAGGATGGCATTCGCCCTGGATTCGGGGAGAAATGCCATGCCTCATGAGGTATCTAGTACCGCTCCGATATACTGGAGAGTCTGTGCTGGGGTCAGCATAGACTCTGGATAGTTGACCTTGATGCCCATCATGGAGAACATCGCCATGGTGCATGTCAGAGTATATTCCAGCATGGGGTGAGTAGACACCTTTAGAAGCCAGTCATCTAGGTATGGAAAGACGTACAGACCCTCTTGACAAACAGCTCCTGCCATTGCTGCCATGCATTTCGTGAATACCCTGGGAGCTGAGGAAAGGCCGAAAGGGAGGGTCCGAAACTGAAAATGATGACTTTGAACCTGGAAGTAGGGTGGATCAGAATATGAAGGTATGCATCCTTCATGACCAAAGAACAAAGCCAATCTCCTGTCCTTAGCAGAGGAAGGATGGGCAACATCAACATCATGAATTTCTGGTACCTTATATAGAGGTTGAGGCCTCTGAGATCCAGAATGAAATGTAAGTCTCCTGTCCTTTTGGGAGCCAGAAAAAAACGAGGGTCGAGAACTGGTTCTATGGCATGTTTTTATAACAAAGCATGTAATTCTGCTTGTAGTACTAGAGCATGGTCCGGAGGGTAGTGCGAGACCTGAGGAGGTAAGGGAGGAGTAAGACTCATCAAGTCCAACGTATGACTGTACTGGATCAATTGAAGGATCAAGAGGTCTGATGTGATCCTTTGCCAACCTCTGAGGTGGAGGGATAACCTGACCTCGATGGCTGAGGAGGGAGTTTCTGCCTCCATGGCCAGAGACACACCTTCGGACTGAAGGCTGACCCTGCTGAGGGACAGCAGGGAGATATCAGGACTTCTTTGGGGCAGGCCTGCCTGGTAGAGCTAACTGAGTCTTGCGTTTGTGAGCAGGCTGTCACTGAGTAGTAGGTTTACGTTTAGAAGAATGGTTCTGAGCTGGCCCAGTGGTGCTGAGGATTGAGGCGCTAAACGCCACACCTTGCGCCACGCTGACCACTCAGGGTCGGGAGCTACCTCAGGTGTCGGAAGGTCAGCCTGGGAGAGGAGGTTTGAGTGTCCCAGGAACTGCTCTCCTCCTCTTGGGGAGGGAGGAAGGGGTGGGACTACCGCAGCTGTGCTGGCTCCTGGTGGTTGCTGGGGGTTGGTGCAGACAGGCGGTTCGCTGTGGGGATGGCACGAATGGTGTCGGATGTGCAGTACATGGAAGCATGCACGGCAGTGTCATTGATGCCTTGCACATCCATGCCATGGGGTGGGGAACCAAATGTACAAAAAATCCTCCGACACACTTGATGACATCCAATCCATCAGCGCCACACCACTCCGACTCAAGACAGCTCCTCCTGGATCCATACCCTCAGCTTTACGGGGTGGTCTAATACATACCCACCATGATGCAACCGGCCAGAGGAATGGAGGAGGGAGTTGATCTCAAGTACTGGGAGTGGTGTGGGGCTGCTGATCTGGACAGATAGCGGGAACCATAGATAACACCCCCCCCCCCCAAGCCAAGGAGAGAATAAAGAAAGCAACAAAAAAAAAAAGAAGAAGAAAGGTTTCAAAAGGTACCCTTGTAGGTAGGTTTCCTCTGTGGGCAATATAGAGTCAAAACAGACTGAAGGATATGACCCAAGTCTTGCAGGTCTTTTAGAATGTCTTGGGTCTGTAGTCCAAAACATTTCCCCCTTTAAAAGGAGTATTCAGAATGGATTGTTGGATATCTTGAAAAAATCCTGAAATCCTCAGCCATGCGAACATACAAAATTTGCCAACAGTTAAAGGCCTAGAGGTCTATCAAGTCTGCTCGAATGTGCAGCTAGCACCCCTTATTCTGCAGCTGCCCCTCCCTTCCACCCTTCCCCTTCATTAACCCTCCCCCTTGTTCTGTCCCATCCCCTTTTGAAGCAGTCCACTGTTCTAATGGATACCACTTCTGCAGGTAACGCATTCCACCCAGTCACCACCCTCTCTGTAAAAAAGTGTCTCCTCATCTCCCTCCTGAACCTTCCTCCCTCCAGTCTCATATCACAGCCCCTGGTTTCCTTCCCCTCCATTACTTTGAACAGCCCCTCTGTACCTGTCTTGTTTATTCCTTTCATGCACTTAAAGGTTTCAATCATGTCCCCCATCCCTCCTGTCCTCCAGTGAGTACATGTTCAACTCCCTCAGCCTCTTCTCATATGATAAGTCCCCCAGCCCCTTCATCATCTTTGTCACCCTGCGTTGCACCCCCTCCAGTAACTTAATGTCCCTCTTCAGATACGGGTGCCAGTACTGCACGCAACACTCCAGGTGCAGTCTAACTAATGACCTGTACAGTGGCAGAATCACCTCCTCCTCCTCGAGGATATACCCCTTGCAATACAACCCAGCATTTTGTTGGCCTTTGCAGCTGCCTTCCTACATTGTGCTGAGTTGTTCATTGACCCTGTAATGAGCACCCCCAGCTCCTTCTCCTCCTCTGTCTGGGCTAGCTGCACTCCCCCCAGCTGGTAACTCCTCCTTGGGTTCTTCATCCCAAAATGCAGCACCTTGCACTTTTTGGCATTAAATCCCAGTTGCCAGGTGTCTGACGAGGTTTCAAGCTTTGACAGATCATCCTGCAACCCCTGCCATTCCCCTAGATCATCCACCACCGCTCCTACCTTGGTATCATCAGCAAACAGACTGATCTTGCTCTTGATGTCCAATGATATGTTTGCAATGAATATCCCAAACAACACTGGCCCCAACACCGAGCCCTGTGGAACACCGCTCATCACTACCCTTGGGTGTGAGAGCTCCCCACCCACCACCACCCTCTGTTGCATTCCCTGAAGCCAGTTCTCTACCCATCTCACCAGCTTTGCACCTGCCCCTGTGCCTACTAACTTACTTCCCAGCCTTCCATGCGGGCCGAGTTGAATGCCTTACTGAAGTCCAGATACAGGACATCCACTGCATGGCCTCTGTCCAGTTGCCTAGTTACCCAGTCATAGAACTCCACCAGGTTGGTTTGGCAGGATCTGCCCTGGATGAAGCCATGCTGTCTGCTGTCCTGTAGTCCTTTTCCCTCTAGGAGGGCCACCAGCCTCTCCTTCAGGATAGTCTCTATTAGCTTACCCACGATGGATGTGAGGCTCACTGATCTGCAGTTTCTTTGTTCATCCTTGGGGCCACTCTTGTGGAGGGGCATCACATGAGCCATCCTCCAGTCCTGAGGTACACACCTTGAATGTAGTGAGGCATTAAATAGGTCTCCAAAAGGTCCTGCAAGGACCTCTGCCAGCTCCTTCAGTATCCTGGGTTGGATGCCATCTGGGCCTGGCGCCTTATCCACCCTCAGTGCCTTCAAACCTTCCCGAACTCTGCCCTCCATGATTTCCCCACCTGTCACCCCCCCCTGTTTCTGCCATTTCTCCCCCCTTGGGTGTCACCCCCTCTTCTCTTTAGTAAATACTAAGCATAAGTACTCATTTAGTGCTTCTGCCTTATCACACCCTGCTTCCACCCAACCCCCCTCCTTCCTAATCCTCGAGACATAGAAAGATAAGGATGGTCCATGGGTCCACGGGTGCCCTATAATGCCTGTCTGCTTTACGGGGAAGAGAGGGGGTCTTGGGAGCCGTGCATGGCGTCTGAGGCAAGCACCCGCTGAGAAGGTATAGGCCAAAGTATCAACGGCATCATAGGTGGCTCTAAGCAGGTGGAGACAGACAGCCCCAGCAGTAAAAAGTTTGGCATCAAGGTTCTCCGGAGACTGGCCAGGTGAAGGGATTGGACCAATGCATGAGTAGCCTTAAGGATCTCCTCTTGATATTTGAGGTGGCCCATATAATTCAAAATTCAAAGGGACAAAGTGGTCGAAGCATAGATCCATTTCCCCATGATATCCAGTTTCTTGGATTCTTTATCAGGGTGATGAGCACTCATGTGTTGCGGTCTAGCAGATTTATCTTGAGCCACATTCTTAACCACAGAGTCTGCCTGTGGAGGCATAGAAAGATAAGGATGGTCCGGGTGCCCTATAATGCCTGTCTGCTTTGCGGGGAAGAGAGGGGTCTTGGGAAGGCTGCTGTCAGGCAAGCAACATGCCCTCTTCAAAAACATCCACAGGGGAGGGATGACTAGGGAGCGGCCATCTGGAAGGCCTAGGTACCTGGGCAATTTTCTTCTTGAGGCATCCTGTTCTGTCATCTGGAAACCAAAGATTTTCTGCAGATGCACCATAATATCTGAAAAGGATGGGTCACCAGAAGGAGAGCAGGGGAGCACTTTGGGGGCATCCCCGGGCATGGAAGATGTCTCTGAGAAAGAGATATGGGAGCGATAATTCTGTTCAATTTCTTTATCCTCCTCATCCCCCAGATCCCAGTCTGTGAGGGATGGATCCTCAGGTTTGGGATGGAACCCAGTGGAGGAAGGAGAGGAACTCCTTGTCCTAGTGGCCGAAGAGGGCCTGGATGGGATTGAGGCAGGGACCACCATCTCCACCAAAAGAGATGGGGAGGATCTAGTAAGCCCCATGATGGTGTGAACTAGAGCCTGGACAGCCATCATAGCCAGTTGACCCCCCCCCGAAGAGGGAGGGGCCATGGACTGGATGGGCACCACAGAGGAGATAACTGAGGGTAAAGGACCTGGCCAGCTCGATAGTACTATGAGGTGGATGTAGTACCCCAAAATAGAGGATGGGGGAGCACTCAAAGAAGACATCCCCCAAGCAGACTGAGGCAGTGTCATGATCATTGACAGGGAAGTTGTCAACAAAGGAGGCATATAAGAAGTTCCCATTGGTGGGAGGGCCACTGACGAGAACAGAACAAAAGCTGCATGGTCCACCATTGACGAGGAACAGCCAGAATGTGTCGTCAATGGGAGCATCATTGATGGAGCAGCCGAGAAGTGGCTAGAGAGCCCCATCGACGGGAGGACAGAGAATGCTCCATCGATGGAAGAACCATCGGAGCAGATGCAGCCATTGTTGATAGACAATGGCTGACAATGCATGTTGGTGGAGGCAGCGGTGGAAGCTGCAGCACAACTGCAGTCATCGACAGAGGAGCCATCGATGACAGAAGCCCATTACCACCAACGGTGGAGAAGACGGTGTGTTATCACTGGGAGCTCTACTACTTACCTTTGAGGAGCTCAAGGCCTTCAATGATGAAGATGGCAGTGCGGGGGAAACATGTTTGGTTTGGGAATAATTTTTCTGCCTGGCCCCATGCTCCGTTGATGATAAGGGTTTACCCCTTTGAGGCCCCGAGGAGGAGGTAGAAGACTCCCCTGCAGAGAAGCATTGCTGCTGCTCCAAAAGGGCTACCTTCTGCTCCATGAGGTACTCTATTAGCTGCTGGAGCCTTCGGCACTTTGTGGCCTTGCTGAACTGTCTGCAGAGGATACACTCCCTGGAGTTGTGTTCTGGCCCCAGGTACAGAACACACACTTGGTGGAGGTCTTCCAATGTGATTCTCTGGCCACAGGAACACTTCTGAAAGAAGGGTTCCAAAGACATTAGTGGATGAAGCTTGCTAGGTGACTTGTAGAACTCATCATCGACGGTACTAGAGAAAGCTGGAACTCTTGAAGGAGAACTTGATGTGAACTCGGTCATAGTTGGAAAAGAACTGAGGAGTATCAGGGGCCTCCCCTTTATATATGTGCAAGAGCACATCAGGTGACAGGAAGGGGAGGCCCCTGGGAGAGACTGCTGGGAAGTCATCCTGAGGAAGTGATGCCTACAGCTGGATATCCCATGTGTTATGGCCTGCTGCAAGAGATTGACCCAAAGAAGATCAACCATTATCCAACTACAGGCTTTTATATTCACTCACGTTTCAGCTGGAAGAAATGAACTGCCAACTAGACACTGAATTTTACGCCAATCAGGTTTTAGTAAGGGCAAAGACATCATCATTCAGTTACTCCCACCATTACCATGATGAACACTTAACAGAGCAGATGCTCTGCACTGGGGGGGATGTTTTCTTTATTGCATTTTTTTCTTGGTGCTGGTGGGCGGTAGGAGGGAGGGGAGACCAGAGGGGGGTTGTGTGGGGCTTCTTATGATTTACTGTGTCTTGTTCTGGTGGTAGGGGGTGGAGGAGTGTGTTGGTTGAATGGATGGGTAAAAGGTAGGGCACTGAACTTTAGAATAACTCAGAGTTGCATGACTGCCCTACTTAACTCTTTGCAATTCACCAGGGCAGGGAGACGAGGGTGCCAGTGGAGGATGGGAAGGGGTATCTGATGGTAGGACTTGTTTGGGAGACAGAAGAAGGTGGCATTACAGCACAGGTGGGGGAAAGTTTTTTATTAAGTTTCATTTTTTTTAAATTTCCACAGCAAAGTAGATGTGGCTACTGCAAAATTCACAAAATTTGCGAAGTGTGGATTTTCATGAATTTGCGCCAACTTTGCCCATGAATTAAAACATTGCTGCATCTCTATTGTCAACATGTTTCATCTGGTGCATTTTGTATACATTTGCAGAAAACACATAACAATTATTCCTAACTGTGTTCACTAGAAATCCCCTGTGTATTATAAAGTTGGCACAGTTCTGTGTATCACATTTGTTTAATTATTGCTTAATACCTTAGTCTACAGTGGTGCTTGGGTACCTGAAATAAGATCAGAAAACTGGGATGTATCTGCTCCACAGTCTTGAGTCCAACTTCTACACACAGTGAAGAAAAAGGACCCACTCACAGGTGAATGATTTCAGTATTTTATTTTAGATACAAATGTAAGTCATGTGCTGGAAAACAAACCAGTGTTTTATGGTTGACTCAACAACTTCATTGGGGTAATTGCATGCATTGCCTAAAAAAAATAAATGTAACATTCTGGGAAATTATTAATTGCATCTTCTATTGCTTGTGTGTAACATGTTTGATTTAAAAATATCCCCAAATGTGCCCTCTTTCCACCAAAAAAATTATCAAAGCACCACACCTCTGTTGGTCTCTTGCCTCAGCAAATGCCAAAAAAGTGCCCATATCTCCCAATAAATGCACTCCATGTTGTATATTATTGCCCATTTAAACAATGCTCTGTGAGCCCTGGTGGTTAAATTGGAAATGTTTAGGAGGTGGAACTTTAGTCTACATTTGTAGTAGGTGGAACTGTCATCCCTAGGAGGTGGAACTCCCCAATAGTATTCAGTGGAGAAAGGTCTCAGAGGAGGTGGAACTGAGTTCCATTGGGTTCCTGCCCAATTTAACCCCGAGGCTACATGAGCGCACACTTGTAGCTGACCTCAGATTTTGGTTACCATGGGGACCTCCATTCTTTGGAGAGCTGACCAGGGTTCTTATATGATTTGTGGGACCACAAGCATGAGGAAAAGTAGAGTGCCACCTTAAACATTTCAACCAATCATGTTTACTTCATTGTCCACACCAAGGGCCCCACACAATGTGACAACTGTTTTCCACAAAGGAGTCACAAGGTTACACACAAAAGAGTCACAAGACTTTCTCTATGCTGGGACAATGGTCATTGTGCTGGCACATGAAAAGGGATGGAGTCTGGTATGTTGACGAGGTGCTGTGCTATGCACTGCCAATTCCCAGTCTCCAGCTCTGCTGCTGCATGCACACAGCTCAGTGGTAATGTTAAACCTTTGAAGGCAGTTTCACAATGCTGCTAGAGGTGAGTGGCATGGTATGGAACTTCATATTCACTGTGGAATTGAGCAGTAGCAATGTGGGAACAAGACTGGTGATGGACCAATGATGTTTTCTGACTGCACAGTGCAATGTGGAGAGAGATTGGTTCCACTGGACATCAGAGATGGCAAAATGGAGAGGGATTGGCTGGAAGGATACCAGCCCAGCAGAGCTAAACACTGAGGGGCAAAATAAATTATAAACATCCCAGACCAAAGGCAGCTCATAATGGATGGGGATGGGGGTGAGGGGACAAAGGAGGTGCCAGTGCCTCTTACCACAGACACTTGGGCATGGTGGCATGCCATAGAACTGGTGCACTGACATGATCAAATGTTTCTGTATACCACACTTCCAGTGTTTGCCATAACAAGCCTTGTTTGTGACCACAAGCATCGGGTAGCTCTGATCTGCACTGTAACTGAACCATTAGGGGAGACTCCTCCCCAGCAGCTAAATCAGGGTTTTGTCTATGGTATTTTTCAGGAGTAACAATATGAGGAACATATGTGTGCCTCTAAGGTTCATCGCCTCCAACTGTGACTTTGTCTCAGGCTCCAGACCTTTTAGTCTAGCAGTGGCGGGTTAATAAACCAGCTCACAACTTCTTTTTCCTTTGTCAGCTGCTCCATTTAGGGAAAGCAGCACAGCATTTATGTTTCCCCCGAGGCACTTTGTGCACACAAAGTTCTAACATTAATCCATTTTCTCTGTAAAATAACCTCATTTCCAGCTACCTGAGAAGACAATCTTTCTTGAAAATCCCTGGGAAACAGTAGCAATCTCTGCCAGCTGAGCTTGATGCACGTGTGTGACCCCCATTGGCATATGAGCAACATGCAAGGGAGCTGTAGGATTTCTCCTGAACTCTCCCTCTACACCGTTAAACTAATCACATAAGGCATCCTTTCCATCCTCATGAGACCATGGTTAAGGACTGTGAGCCTCAAATATGCTGCTTTCATTGTTTTTCTCATGTGTGGAAAGCTCCACTAGGGAGCCTTGAGCAATTACAGTCATTCTCACTGACAGGTTCCAGTATAACTGAAGATATGTTGAAAATATTATCATAATGCCCTTAGTCATAACTAATTATTACACTAGGAATACGTATATGTTTAATGAATGCCAAGTTGATATCATTAACCATATTTAACTGGAGTTATTGACCGACATGGAGCAACACAACCTAGTTTGTCACTGAGCATCACTGAAGCTACTGGTTAGCTAGATGATTATTGTTGTTATCTCATCTTTTTATCCTGTTTTATTTCTGTTTCATTCTGGTGCTCATCTTTGCCATTTCAGAATTTTTTTTTCTCTAGTTCCTCTCTTTGAATCATACTGCTCTGTCTGTTTATTTTTTTTTTATTGTAACCCCTAACTTTCATGGAGGCTCACTGTATAAAAGTGCTGTGTGAAAATAAAATTCTACAAATGGTGGAATTTTGCTTCCATGAAATTCCAACTTGGAACCATGGAATGATTGTACATATTGTGATCTGATTAATTAAATTGTTATTTTGAGTTCTGCAAAAGTGAATGCTGTGTTGTCTGGAAATGACTGTATGTATTGCAATTTTGTTTATTAAAAGGTGATTTTTGAATGTCACAGTACTGATTACTCTCTGTTTAGCTTATCTATAAAAAGAACAGAGCTTACATTTTCGGTAACTGTGTCTATGACTGGCTTCTTGTGGCTGAGAGTACACATTGGTGTAACTGGAGGACACACTGGTCCCTCCTTTCTGCCTCTATGGCCCAGCACCACTCAATGGAGTCAAGCACTTCCTGGCATCCAACGGTTCAGCTCCCTGACTCACATGCACGGTCAAGAAGTCAAGTGCTCTCGTCTCACTTCCCTAGCCTCAAACAGCCACCCTCCCTGCTCTACCGTTCTTCAGGAGTCAGTGATGCACTCCCAGGTATGCAGTGGTCCTCTTCCCTGCACTGCCTTTACCCCAGAGGAAGAAAACACTCGCTGGTATTCAATGGTCTCCCCCTCATTGTCTCACCCATACCATGACTAAAGTGCTCCCCGGTATGCGATGGTTTCCCTCTCACTGTACTGCTCTCACTCAGAAGTCAGTGACATTCTCCCAGATATTCAAGGATTTGCCCTCACTGCACTGTTTTCACCCTAGTGGGGTCAAGTGCTCTTTGAACTCCAATGACCCCCTTCTGCACTTCCCTGTCTCAGGAGTCAGTAAAATACTCCCAAGTATGAAATGGTCCCTCCACCCTGCCCTGTCATCCTCAATATGTGTCAGTGAAGCACACAGTTTAATCATACTAACATACTAAAAAGGCAACAGATTAGGCCCTATGGTATATTGAGTCTGCTCAGGGATCAGTGCCCACCCAGGGCACCGTAATAGCCCCCTCCACCCTCCTCACAAGGTCCCCCACCCCAACCACTGACAGGTCTCTGTGATGCACCTGCCCCCTATACCTATCCCAGCCTTTCTTGAACTCCTCCACAGTTGTAACAGCCACCAGCTCCACGGGCAGTTCATTCCAGGGTTCCACCACCCTCTCTGTGAAGTAACATCTCCTTGCTTCCACCCTTAGTCTCCCACCGAACAGCCTCATTGAGTCCCCCCCAATGGCCCCTACCTCCCTCAGCTGAAGCATCCCATCTAGGTTTACCCTATTTAATCCCTTGAGATATTTGAAGACCTTGATCATATCCCCTCTGTTCCTCCTGTCCTCCAGCACATACAGGTTAAGCTCCTCAAGTCTCTCCCCATAGGGTTTTCCCCCTAGACCCTGCTTCATCCTGGTAACCCTCTTCTGGACACTCTCTAGAAGAGCAATATCCCTTTTTAAGTAAGGACGCCAAAACTGCACGCAGTATTTAAGGTGTGGTCTAACCATGCAATTATACAGCGGAAGGAGCACCTTTCGGCTCCTTGAGGTTATCCCCCTGGCTATGCACCCCAGCATTTTATTTGCTTAGGCTGCAGCTCTTCTATACTGTTCTGAGTTACTCATTTTGGTATCCACCACCACTCTGAGGTCCTTTCCCCCCAGAAACCTGCAGTGTCTCTCCTCCCAAGGTGTACACATGAGCCAGGTTTTTGTCCCCCAGGTGAAGAACCCTGCATTTCTCAGTATTAAACTTTAGTTTCCAGGCACATGACCACCTCCCCAGAGTCTCCAGGTCCTCCTGGATAGTCAACTGGCCCTCCTCCCTTTCCACCACCACCCACAGCTTCGAGTCATCAGCAAACAGGATCATCCTACTCCTGATACTGCTTCTGATGTCTGAAATATAGACGTTAAACAGGAGTGAGCCCAGCACTGATCCCTGTAGGACCCCCCTACTGACTCTCCTGGGAGATGAGACCACCCCCAACCATCACCTTCTGTACATGCCCCGCTAGCCAGTTTCCTATCCACCTGACCATCCCCCCCCATCCCATATCCCCCAGCTTCTCCAGCAGCCTGGGATGTGGCACTGAGTCAAACGCCCTGCTGGAGTCTAGAAGGAGGACATCCAAATGGTCTCCTCTCCCTGTTACACCACCACCCATTCCCATGTGACATGTTACCTTATAAAAGTTTTCAGTGAAAGTTACTAAACATTAGTGTAATAAACACTAAATGTAAATTGCAAAATTGTGTTTTGCAACTCATGTATTGTAAATTTATGGTTTTATGGGCAGCTGTGGAAAGTGTGTGTATGGCATGGGAGAAGCAGAATTCTCATAGCGGTGTGTTATGAAATCCATCAATAGTATTACAGGTTCTCATAGTACTATCAATGAACATAGAACTATAGTATTAATGAGATCCCATAATACTATCAAAGGATTTCTTTGATAGTATAACAAAAAAATAATTGTATACTTTTCAGTAGTATTATTGGCACTGTCCATATGTTACAAAGCTATTTTTAAATGATTTCTGACTTAAAAGAAATCAGTACTTATTTGGAGATTATTACTGGGTGCCGCACTATTGCCAAGAGGAAGCATGTTGATCATTAGTCCAATGAGAACCTGAAGCCCTGCAGCTCTATTGTTATGACATGACTGGGAGGGGGGAGCAGTGGTCCTCTGCAAGGTATTCCCTATAAGGATAGAGAGTTGGTGCTATGCCCAGTGCTTGATCTGCACCCTGCCCACTTCCTAATCCTGACCACTTGGTTTCCTTATGGGTATGAGCTACCTGAATGGGACTGGTATCAGTAATGACATCCCATCCATCCCTCTCCTCCTGCCCTAAACAGTCACATGTTGTTACTGCAGTACAGGAAGGGCTGGCTGTTTGCAGCACACATGGTTTAGAATAGCAGGCTTGATCCTGCAGAGCCATGGTGGTGTTTTCTCCTTCCCAGTTTTGGGTGGTGCCTTCACAGATCATCTCTGTCAGGCAAGCAGCTGATATCATTAACAGCTGTTATTAATCACAGCTGGTGACAGGTTTTAGTACTGCAACTGCCTGTTCACTGCTTTACCTCCACTGTGGATGTTAAGATCCTCTGTGATGCTTTGTGCAAGTACATCTGTCTTTCTTTATGATGCAATATGTTATATTATTAGTTGGGGGTGTGTGTGTGTGTGTGTGTGTGTGTGTGTGTGTGTGGTTCTAAGTTTAGAATACCTTATTAATTTGCAGCAGCTGCAAAACCTCATGAAGCTGAAAAGGTGACAGTGAGTGGCTGGCAGCCACGTACTCCTGCTAGTGGTCCTTACAGCCATGTTACCAGTACCACTGAAGCAGAAGGCAGTGGCAGTCACAGTGCTGGTATCCTATTCGTTGTTTGACACAAGCTACTGATATAGTTAAATGTGTGAACTAGGTAACGCTTTAGCAGCATTACCTCCAAGTGTTAATGCCACTTAATGATGCTGTGGCCCAGTTTGTTGATCCCACTGGGAGTATCAGAGATGCAAATCAAGAGGCAGCGATGCAACTTACATGTGTACATCTATGTTGTATGCATTGGTCAGGGGACATTAATCCCTTGATGATCCATTCTTCACCCCACATAAGCGCATGTCTTCACCTGCTGAAAAATGGACAGTCACACAAGTTTGTGGTCTCCAGTGTAGGAACCTGTAAATAGTTATTGTTTGGGTATTTAAGTAGGTATATTTATGTTGTGTTTGTTTTGTTGACTTCTTACATTCCTTCCTGCTGTTTTGAAAAAAAAACCTCTACTGTAACACTTTCCAGTGAGCGCCAAGTGTTTTCCTGTTTTTGTGATAGCTGGAGGAGGGGAGTGAATTACCATTAGGCACAAGGCAGATAATTTATTCAATGATGTTCAGACATTGGGTGTTGGATGCATAAAGAATGATTTGTCTGATCACAATGGGAACAGTAGCACCTGATAGAGGGGTGAACTCACGCACTGGCATTGCTTTTTTATTCATATTGGCACTATGTATATCTGTTGGAGGGGAAGGTATTTACATGTGTAATCTTAAACTTTCTGCTTATACCTAGGAGAGTGAGTCAGGCATGTCCCAGAGAACCTCCGTGTCCAGTGGTATATCAGGCTCACCTGGAGTTCCCTTAATGCCTTTGCTGTTTCATTATGCCACACCAGACTGAGGTGATTGAGGACCTGGTGCCTTCTGCATAGCCACCCGCCAATGCTTCCCCACACAAGAGCAAGTGGAACCATGCTTGTAAAGGGCATTGCATAGCCATGCATGTCCAGAGCACACTGACTGTTAGTCCCTCATAAGCTATCTCCCCCACAGCAGTCACACCAAGGTGCCCACAGCCCAGAGTCATCTTATGCCCACTAGAGGAGAACCTCCTACCTTGTCTTTCAGCTTTTCCTTTCATGGGAGTCTCACCTGCCTTCTTTGGAGGCATTCACTTTACATGGTCACAGTACCAGAATCACTCACCACCAGGGTCTGTCTTTGATGGTCTTCAGGGAACCTACACAAGCCAGACAGCTTTCAGGCAATCTCCCTTGAAGGGAAACCTACCTGGGGTTCCCCACCCCTCACAATGGTTCCCTACATACTTCCTCAATTAACAGGGGTCTCTCATGAATATGCTCCCATACCCCTTTCCCAGGATCTGCATGGTATGCTTTTATTCCCCTCCCAGAAAGCAGGTAAGGGATTAGCTTTGAGCTGCATGAAGTCTCTATGGTACTGGGGAAGGTGTCAGGGACTAAAGCAAAAAGAGACATGAAGACACGCTAGCACTGTTCTTTTCTATGTTTAGCTCCTCCTACCAAGGCTATCCACCCAAGGCCAATACCAGATTGTCAGCTCTGAACAAGGCTCCCACTGTTGAACAACCTCCACCCCCATCATCAGATGGAGGGAGTTATTACATGTGTGCGTAATTAAAGCAACAGTTTTTAAAGCATTAAACAGTGCTGTGTGATTAGCCTTTCTGCACTTCCAAAACCATTCACATGTACCTATGTGCACTGCACATCATATTCATGCTAAAAAGTTTCATTTGAATGTACAGTATGCCTGGTAGGAGACAGCATGCCATTCATGTTAAGCAACACGCTTGCTGTGCCTTTGAATATGGCACTGAGCGTGCTGGTAACTGACTGTCAAGTGGCAAAATTTGACACCTGACAGTCAGTCACCAACATGATCTAAAGGTTACAGCATAGCCCTAAGCATGTTATCATGGTGCTGTTTGATTATGCAGGTGTTCATGTGGAGTGGATTTCAACCAGCCAAAGATACAGAAGCAAATACAGAGAAAAGCACAAGTGAAAAAAAATAATTACAAATAACAGCACACAACTGTAACCAGATGCCTCAATAAAGTCAGCTCTTAATTTAAAGGGCTGCAAAGTCTTCCATTTCAAAGACTGTGTTCCTGTCATTCCCTGCTTTCAGCTTGCTTGTTCATCCCCTGAACTCTGCAGCAACTAATCCTGCCACAACTTCTACTTCCTTAGGAAATCAGGAATACATTTTTATGAGGCCAACTATTTAAACCTACAGAATATACAAAGCAGAGCCCCCAAGGAAGCCAACTTGCAAAACACTGAGGTGTTTTTGCATGACCAGAGGAGAGGCCCTCCTGTAAGGTTTGGTGGCATTTCTAACTATTTGTCTATTTTTCATTGCACTATAATGAACTGCAGCAATTGCACAATAAAGCAATTCTTGGAACTGTAGGAAAGTGACAGACAGAAAAAGACCTGAACAGTCTGTCTAGTCTGCTCAAGGTCCTCTGCTTGGAGATGCTCTAGTCTCCATCCTCACTAACAGTCAGCCCTTCCCCCTGCAACTTCCCATCTGATAACCCCTTTGTATGTGTCCCCACTTCCTCTTGAATCCCACTATTGTCTTTTCCTCCACTGCCTTGTTGGGAAGTTTGTTACATACATCCACTACCTTTTTTGTGATATAAAATTCCTAATGTACTTTGTAACTAATGACCATCCTGTTTTCCCACAGTGAAATCCATGGTGTAATTTGCTGTTATAAAGGAGTGTTTATAATGGCAAGCACGCGCCTGGTTTCCCTACAACTGCGCGTGTGCCAGCTGCCGCTCTTCCCTTTCTGGTAACAAAACAGCAGTGGCTAACTGCTGGAGAATACACCAGTTGGACTCAGTGGTACGTCAAACAAAGAAAAAAAGAAACAAGCTACAAAACCGGGGCTAAAACCGGGCTACTATTTGGTGAAAAGAAAATGTACGTTTCCTTCAGCTGCATCCGACCGCGAAAGCCTCTGAAACTCCATCCATTTTTGAACAGAGACTTTTTGTTTTATGTAATTGCTATGGTGAAAAAAGGATACCCAACAATAATATAAAAATAAAACATAGGGTGATGTGTGTAAACTCAGATTTTACACTCACCCTTGCTGTTGGATGCTTGCACAATCCTCTCATGCTTCATTCTTGGGGTTTATGTTGCATCCAACACCTTGGGTGTGTGTAAAATTCTTGTTACACTCACCACTCCATACTTTATTCTATATTTAAACCTCCCCCCTCCTGCTTGAGCACTGGCCCCCTGGTGCACATCTTGTTTCTTAATTTGAACTGACTTGCTGTGTCCTGCCTGTTGAAGTCATTCATAATCTTGAAAGTCTCTATCATGCATTTCCTCTCCCTTCTGCCACCAATGATATGTTGAAAGTTTTCAATCTCTCAGCTCTTGCCTGCTGACCATGGATCATCTTTTTAGCCCTTTGTTGCACTGTCTCTAATCTATCTATCCCTGTCCTTCTTTAGGTGTGGGCTCCAGAACTGGGCATAGTATTCGGTATGCAGTCCCACTAGTGATATATATAGAGCACTATCAGCTCCCTTCTCCTGTTACTAATCATTTCCCTATGCCACCCAGAATTCTATTAGCCCTCCCACATACCCTGTTGCACTGAGCAGCTTGATTTTGGCTGTTGGTGATCACCATTTCCTGGTCCCTGTCTTCTTCTCTGATCTCTACTGGCATTCCATTAATATAGTACATTGTTCCTGGATTTTCCCCTCCTATGTGCATCACCTTGCCGTTTTTGGCATTAGAGGGAAATATTTGTGTGCAATGGCTGACATAGTTTGAAAGCACATGCAAAGCTCTTCCAAACAAGGTATGGGGATCACCTTTAGCTGGAAGCCCTCCAGAGATATAGATGACTGAGTCTACTCAATATTAAAACTACATTGCAGCCATTTGTAGAGCATTGTGATGTCATTAAGGAATAAGCAGAATTTATTATCTTCAGAAACTCAGCGCACAGAGAGATATTAAAAAAAACTCCAGATAATTTGTTGAATAAATTTATTTTTTTATTGATGAAAAAGATCACCCACCAGTGCAATTCCATTGCAGCCCATGTTTCACATTGTAATAATGCTTTGTCAAGGTTGCTTTATCAAGGTCTTGACAAAGCCTTATTACAATGTGAAACATTGGCTGTAGTGGAGTTGCACTGCTGGGTGATCTTTTTCACTAATAAAACAATGAATGTATCCAACAAATTATCTGGAGGTTTTTTTTTATATATCTCACTGTGAGTCAAGCTTCTGAAGATAATAGATACTGTACTGTACACGATGGCTCCAGTTCACAGCACCTGAGCTCCCTCCTTGCTAGTTTTAGAAAATAAGCTGTGCTTGGCTCAGTGTAGTTAGGCACAGTTTGTTCCTTAATGACATCACAATGTTCTAAAATTGTCAATGTAGTCTTAATATGGAACAGACTCAGTCATCTATGTTTCTGGACTGCTTCCAGCTAGAGATGAGCCCAATACCTTGTTTAAAATAGAATTCATGGGCTTTCAAATTATTACGGCTACTAGGTATGAATGTGTCCCTTTAAATTTCAATTGCTAAATACTTTCCCACTTCTTCGGTCTCCCACATCCTCTCTCATAATGTTAATCCTGTCTTCACTGTCAGATCTCCTGCAGAACTTGGTATCATCTGAGAACAGGATCATCTTACATGGGATATCCTCTCCTATGTCACAGATATACAGGTACAAGTTAAACAGGAGTGCCCCCACTTCTACACAGGCACGGGGTCAATCTGCCACAAATAAACACTGTGCTGTAAAAAAACAATGCAAGGAAAACAGCATCAGTCAAAAACAATGTTGGGTGCATCAGCAACCTGACCAGACAGTGTATGGGGGGGTTGCCCCTGCACCCTCTGACATGACACCCCCCCCCCAACATAAAATAATCAGCTCCAGGGGTCGTGGATTTCGGGGATGGGGAGAACACCAGGAGGGGGAATTATTTTTTGTGAAAAAAAAAAAAAAGTTGCAGCAGCAGGAGACCTAGCAGGAACCGAACCGTGGTTCCAGGCCTCCTGCAGAGCAACAGGGGTAGTGGTAATTCACCATCGCTATTCTACCCCCTCTCACTCTAATTCATTATGTGCTTTCTATGGCGCGGTTTTCCATGCGCTGTTATTGTAGTGCTATCTTGATCTGGTACCTTCTACACATGTATTCTGGGATTGCCAAATCCTCCAGCCATTCCAGAAGCATATTAAAACCTCCATAAATGACTTTATAGAAATTTATGGCCCACTAACAGCACAGGCCGTGTTCCTCTTACTTTTACCAACCCATATCACCTCCGCTATACACAGGGCAAAGTGGGAATCTGGCTAATGGTAGCCAAGAAAACTGTAAGCAGACGTTGGTTAAAACTGGAAACCCAAACACAAACTGAGTGGGAAGACATATGGGCAGGATTTTCAAAAGTATTAGAACACCACAAGCCCCGGTGCACCGACAATATGGCTCATGGGGCTTGTGGCAATCTAATATGATTTTCCATCCCGTGCAGCACTTGACACAAGTTAGACCAACTTTTTCTGGTCTAACTTGCGGCAATCCTGGGGGTCATTTGTATGTAGCTTGCACCAGATATTTGGCACAATGCAGCATAATCTAAGGAAACTGTCGCAACTGCGCCCAAGATTGTCAAATAGAGCACAGTTGTGGCCAAGGGTTTGGTGTACTGCCAAAATCTAAGAGCTGTGGTGCAGGGCTGGATGGAAGCCCTGTACCACAGTTGGAAAATCCAGCTCATAGTTAGTAATATTTGTAAATGGAAAAATTAGCTGCTCAGTTAGACTGTCATCAGAAAAACACTAAATTTATGAATTCATGGAATGCATAGCAAATGTGGTTAATGGATTATAGAGACATTGTTGTGTCATAAAGAAGAGGAACGCTAAGAAGCTAGTGGGGAGGGGGAAGGGGGGGAGATGAGACCATCACAAACCTTAAAGACATTCCATTACACTTTATGTAAGAACAGTAGAGTTTATTTGGACAATGGGGGAAGAAAAGAAAAGTAAAAAAAATGTTAACAAAGACAAGAAGTTCTGTTTTTCAATATGGAGACAAGAAGTCCTCTTTTTCAATATTATCTTTATTGATCACTATGCTAGTGTATGATTGTACCATGACCTAGATAGACCTGTAATAGAAAGAAATTAAGAAGTGAATGTCACAAAATTTCTATGATCAAATAATGCATTATCAATGCCTGTTTAGCCAATCAAAATTGTGTACTGGCCCTTTAAGACAGGTGTTTAAACGTGAACTAGTGATTTTAAATCTTTACACCTTGAAAAAACACTATTGTTGGGTGCAAAAAGATCATTGGTGGTAACAGGGGTGCCTCTGTTGCTTTAATGTATTTAAATAATTTTTTATCTTTTCCCAATGCTTGGAGTATTGATGCCCTTCTTGGTTAGCCCAGCATTTTGAACTGTATCTAGTCTTTAAGTTATCCAAAATTTCTGCCCCTCCCAGTCTCCCCAGTATCTTCCAGGCCAAACCCCAGCAAAGGGCACTAAGACCTAACTTTCCCACTGCTGGAGGTCCCGAGGGCCAGGACATCTGCAGGTGACAGGTCTTTTGCAATTTCTGCACCATCCCTCTGTAAGAGGCTACCATTGGAGGTGTTAAAATGTTCTTCTGCTGCTGCTTCCAAAAATACCTTCAAGGCTCATTTGCTTGTGGACAGTCATTGTAATTGAAATCATTGACCCTGTCAGTACCTCCTAATACCTGTCTATAACTGCACATGAGAATATGATTTAGGTTGGTGGGTGCTAGAGTGACTATCCACGCAGACACATATGATGTAACCCTGATCCTTGCAAACAAAGACAAATGCTGGGCACACACCAACATTTTGAGATGTAAAGGCCCCCTGAAGAAGACTCACCAGCCTGAATCAATGTGTAGGAGTGTTAGCCCAGTTTTTAGCTATGTTCGTGTATTTTTGCAAATTTTTCAATAAATTGTCTTTCCATCTCACAGTTTTGGTGTGTGCCCAGCTTTCCTTCCTTGTTTGTGGTTTACCTGTTTTACTGAAGTATGTTTAAGGAGATTGGTATGTGCTTCATCGTCCCCTTGTAACCCTAATCCTTGAACCTGTTCTTACATTGTGCAATGTAGCTTAAGGTGTAATTACTCTGGACTTCTGCTTGTATTATGATTCATGCAATAATGTTGTTTACACTTGTGCTCTATTATAATTCCTTATCTGTTTTCCGTGCATTTTGATCCCATATGTACTCTTTTCTGTTATTGTCTGTAATTAATTCCAGCTGTAATTAATTCTGGCTCACCCCTGAAAAGGAGACATCTGCCTCAGTGGGCCTACCCAGTCAACAAATTTCAAGCTTTGACTACTTGATTGTGAGCGCAGCTTGAGCAAACTGAAAGGAGCGAGGCTCCCTTTGCTCAAACTCTGTTGAACCTCAGTATGCATCCAAAGTCAAGTCAACAGTCCATTAAACATTTAAAGGAGTTCTACACCCTCATATCTTGTAAATGTTACTGTATTTCTTTCCTTGTCAACAGATAACTCTTTTCGCGTAGCTGATGGGGATATACGTGTTTGCTTTAGTTTGTTTTCATTATTTACACCAGCCCTTGCTAGCCTGGGGGTCTCTATTTTCTGGTTGTTAAAATCTCATTGTCCCTGAGAGCTGCATTATCATATGAAAACGTGATGCTACAGCACCCATTTACACCACATATCTATGCTGAAAGTACACATAACCCGAAAAAGCTCTCTAGAAATGCACAGACTGAATGCAGTTTAAATAAAAAATACCTTGCATTACATCTAAGACACTTTGTAAAGCGAATTAAAGGTAAACGTGGTATGTCACACCTTGCTACAACTTGTTTTTTTTGAATTCTAAGAAAGTAGACAGGCATACTGTGGAGTCTAATCGGTGCTGACACATCATGTTCTCATATGCTAATGTAGCTGTCAGGCATAATGACATTTCAACAACCAGAAAATGGAGACCCCCAGGATATTTACAGGGACTGGTATGAACAGTGAAAATAAATTAAGGCAAACACACATATCCCAACATCTGCATGAAAAGAGCTGTCCGTTGACAAGGAAATAATATTTACAAGATTTAAGGGTGTACTACTCCTTTAATGAGAACAATGCAGGAAACAGTGCAGAGAAAAATGATAGGGCAGCCTCAATGTCCCTTGAAAAAGCATTATTAGTACGAAATGTTGAGATTACTCTGTCATTCATCTCTGCACTGTTTGCTGCACTCATCTCATTAAATATAAAGCATTTAAGCACAGTACAAGCTACCTGTGCTTTTCTTGCACGACGAAAGTGTGTGCTAGATTTTCTACCTTCAGACTGTCATTGCTTATCCTCTGCACCACAGTCCCTGATGTGACCCTTTTGTTTGCAATCCATTAAACAAGTTGTGATAGTTGTCACTGTCTGTTTACCAAAGCCAGAACTGAAAGAGAACAGAGTGTGAAGTATTGCCTCAGAGAGTAGCACCTTCAAACAGTGTGGAGAGGCCAGCTCTGTACTAATCTGCCCTGTTCACTGAATGTAATATATAACTCAGTCTTTAAGGGTTTCTGTCCCATGCAGTTCAGTCCAGATAAAGTGTAGCATTTGCACTTTTGATTTTGCAGAGGATTGTTAGCAAAGCTGCACAATTCAATACGTGATTTTTTATGGAAAACCACACACATCACATCACTGTACCTGGTATTATTTGACCTTTTGAAAGAGACAGGTTTATAGCTTTAGTTCTGAATTACTCACCAGTTGCAGTGCCGTATGTGGACTATGAATATCCTATAACAGTCAAAGAATGCTGATATCATATTAACTTCATGGCAATGAACACATACATTCCCAGCTGTTCCCTCTGCAGCAAGTCCTTCATGGAGCAATGTACTGTAAAAATCAGAAGAGATGAGCTTGCCCTCATAAGTAAGGCTTGCCTTTTCCAAAGGAAACAAGCTCAATCATTGATGTCCAGTATTATTGTTTATATATAGGTGTATTGTATATTACAATAAATGCTGAACATTCTAGTTTTGGTGTAAATTCTACTATTTTATTTTCCTTAATCAAAATCCCTCTCTCTTTATAGCTTCTCGTGTCACCATACCCCTCCCCACACAGATATGCACAATAAATTTTAAGCCTTTTACTCCAGTACCTGTTGCAACATCTACTCATACAAGAGGGGCTGCAGCCTTGCACCAGTGTTCTACCAGTGCTTTCTCTAACCAGCAATATGGACCAGCTTATTTGGAATGATGCTCCTCTCTCTAAGGTGTTCCCTCCTCATAAACTAGGGATGAGCAAATCATCACAGTTCCATTTATGAGAGATTCAAAACTGATATGAAAAGCTTGAAAAAGTTCTTGTTTTTGCACAATAGTTTCAATGCATTTTAATGAGAAATTAATTGTAACCTAGAAACAGAATCTGTCGGCAGATAAGGACCTGATGACCCACCTAGTCTGGCCTATTTTTCTCTATCTATAGTGTTACCGCAGACCCTACTTTGTCTCCGGTTCCCCACCACCACCACCACTAAGATCTCTCTGTGCCCATCCCATGAGTTCTCGAACCCTATCACTGTTTTCACCCCCACCACCTCCACCGGTAAGCTGTTTCATGCGTCCACTACTCCCTCCATGAAGAAGTACTTCCTCACATTTCCTTTAAGCCTCCCTCCTTCTAACTTCATAGCATGACCCCTTGCCCTTAAGCATCTTTTTCTGTGGAAAATGCTTCCCTCCTGTACCTTGTTTTCACCTGTGACGTATTTGAATGTCTCTATCATATCCCCACTTTCCCTCCTCTCCTTGTGGGAGTACATGTTAAGTTCAAATGCACAGTTAAAACAGGTTGCACTCACCAACAAAAGAATACAGGCACAAAGTAACAGTAGCAAGTGAAAATGATTTATTGTGCCACAGAAAAAAATGCCAAATGCTGCTGTCACCAGCAGAAACCCCTGCGCTTCAACCGTTAGGTCTTCCATAGGGGGCAGCTTCTGTTTAGTAAATGGAATGCTTAAATAGCCCCAGTTCATTGTGACATAATTCATCACATGATCACCATTTGAAATTCAAAAATACATGACATCATTGACAAGCTATAATGAAATCAATTATCAAAGAAAGAAATTCACATGAATAAGCCGCTCCATATAGATCCTTGGGAAAAATATACAACAAAGCAAAGGTAACGTAACACACAATACATAGTTGAGCATAAGTAAAGAAAACACCATAGTGACTGTAGCCAAGTCCAAAACTTCAATTAAACAAATACTGCTAAAGCAAATGAATGGCATAACATTACAACAGCAGGAAAGAGAGATAAAGCAAGGACAGAGAAGGGTGGGGGACACCAAAGGGGACCTGAAAAAGCTGGAAAAAGGGATAAGACTGAAAAGTGAAAGGTGAAGTCATGGTGTAGTGGGAGCTAGTTCTTGTGTTGCCAATTGACCACATGGATGCAGAAAATCCATAACCAGTGCTCACCTTAACACTTCGGCATCTACAAGAGAAAGAGAAAAACTTAAAAACACAAAATCATCATTAGTCTACATATACATAGAACAATTCTATAGATAAGGCTTTATATCCGATTCATTGTTCAAACCTTCTGGGTTCAGGCTGCGGAGAGTAAAAATCCAAAAGCTGTCCTGCTGGAGCAGCTTGTTTAGTCTATCTCCTCCACATTTTCCTAGATTCACTTGTTCAATTCCCATGAAATGGAAACTCTCAGGATTGTTATTGTGATGTTGCCAAAAATGCTCAGCCACCGGATTTCCCAGCAGCTCCTCAGTCATGGTGACTTAATTATGTGTAATATATGTTCTGGCTTGTGACTGGTTGTTAAATGTCGCAACTCTGTCATTCTTATTTTAATCAAGGCTGTTTGCTCTAGTTGGATGGCCAACCTCAGGCTCCTGCTGGCAACGTCCCAACTCTTACGACTCCTTTATCTGTGTTCCTGGTTACCCAATGGTTTGCCCCCAAGGTGGAGCCACCTGAAAGGTGCCCTACCTCCCCTGTTGGGACACAGAATCTGGTACGGAGCAAGCAGGGTGTACAGGTACCAAGAGTTCCTGGCTCTGTCACATGGATGGCCCCAGGACCAACCTCATGTGTCTTCAGCATGGCTCCCAGCGAAAGCACAATCTCCCTGGTCAACTACTAGGAAATGCTACAATGGTGGAATGGAATGTCAACCCTCTGCAGACAGAGATTCACTGTCATTTGTAGCACTCTTCTCATATGGCTACCCAATTGCCAACATCCCAGCTACACTCCCAAACCTTGGTTACCAGCTTAGCCGCATGTTGCACTTCTCTTGTGCCATCAGGGTGCCCATTTCATCTGGTTTGAGCAATTGTAAATCCTTTAAGAAGATGACGTATCCAACTGTGATGAAACTTGGTATGGATTTGCTGTGCTACTAATTCTTTAAGCTATCACAGACATGACGGTGCCAACTAGAGAAACATGATTTCTGCTGCCATTTGGGCCATGATTCATACAGTTCATGCCTTAGAGGGGCAGAGTCAGACAAATTACATTTAGTGGGGTTTCAGAGTGCTGCCCATCTTCAGCAGTTCTGCATTTCCCTGCCATGCATGGTGTCAGAGTAGTGCCATTTGGCAGCCGTGCTGCCCTCCCCCCCCATCCCCATGTTCAGGTCAGTCAGGCCCTCACTAACTGCATTTCTGCTGTCCTCAGCTTGGATTGGGCCAATCGGGCCTTCAGGATGCCCTACCCAATACACATGTATACACACAAACACATCACTGAGCAGGACTCCATAATGCTTTCTGATCAGTAAATGTGAAACTCCTCGCTCAGCACAACTCTACAGTGTAGTGCTGCCAGATTGGCAAGTGTGCCTGTTCCCCACTGAGTAGGTGCTTGGACCAATAAGGCTTTCAGGAGATTGGGTCCAGCCCCAAAACTGGGCCTGGTTGATTATCTGGACCTGCCTCCTCCCAAAGATCAAGCCAGCTAAAAGTCCTCAAGACCTGCTCCTCCCCACCCTCACCCCACCCCCATCCCTGAATTAGGCCAGTCAGATCCTCAGTACCTATTCCCCAACCCACCCACCCAAAAAAAAAAATCATGTCCTCAATAAGTCCTTCTTCCTCCATGGGGTTGGGGGCTGAAGAGCAAGGCAGCCCAGCCCTCTGTAACATAAAAAAGCAAGTGTCTGTTAAAATGTCAAAACCAAATTAAAATGCCAAAACTGTGAGTGAGTGTGCGTGTGTGTGTGTGTGTGTAAGAATGAATATGCATGGCTGTGTGTGTGTAAGAATGAGTATGCATGGGTGTGTGTAAGAATGAATATGCATGGGTGTGTGTGTATGTAAGAATGAGTATGCATGGCTGTGTGTGTGTGTGTGTGTTTGTTTATTTGTGTGCATGTGTGACTGTGAGGACTGAGCAGGCATCATAATAACATGCATTCTAACATAGTAATTAACATTTGGAAGGGATTGTAAATCCATAAGTGCCCCCCCCCCCCAAATCCCACCTCTTACAGCAGCATTCATACCCTCCCTGATACCATGTGATCAGCTCATTTATCAATCAGGGCATTTATGAGTATAACATACAGGTTACAAACTCAGTACATTGCATTTAGACAGTTTTCAAGTTTACTTCTTTATACAACAACAGCCTTTTGCTACCCTATGCATAGCTCAACAGGTAACAGAGGGAGAACCTTTTTATTACTATCAAGCACAGACTACTCCCATAAACCTGCCCTAAATCCCCCAGGTTACTGTACAGAAAGGGGAGTTAACAGCCTGCCTGCTCTCTAAGACAGCGAAAGTTGCCAGATGCTCAAGTAGGTGGAGCATGGGTGACATGAAGGGAAGCAGGGCAGGGAGCTCCCCGGCAGAGTACTAGTGTAAGCAAAGCAGTCTCTCCTCTCACCCACTACCACTTACTTCCTGTTGCCATTATCAGCAGGGAGAGGGAAAAGGCAGCACTTTCAGTTTCAGCACATCTGCTCTGTATAACAGAATGTGCAGGCTTCCCTGCTCTCTTTCTTTCTCCTGGCTCCTTACAGCAGACCAGGAAGAGAGTAAACTACAAAAATAAAAAGAACCCTTCCATTTACTTTACATTAATTTGAACAAGCTCCAAACATCGGAGCAATTACCCTTCTGACCACCCGACTCAGCCGAATGTCGGCAGTTAGGAGGGAGGGCACACACGGCTCATATGCAAAGAGCCATATAACCTCTAGCAATAATAAGCTCAGTTAAATACAGCAGTAGCACAGTCATGAACATTGGATGCATAACAGTTGTTACAATCAGGGCACTATACAAAATATAGTACAATAAGGTTTGTGGCTGACTGTAATCTTGTAGGGCTGCAGAGTCAAGTACCACCTTGTGATCCTGGGATTCTTGTCCTTCATGCTGTTTATCCAACATAACAGATTGCTGCCTGTCACTAACTTAAACTCTGCACCCCACAAGTAGAACATCAGGGTCTCAATCATCCATTTGCTGCCAAACACTCCTTTAATATGGTTGAGTATTTCAGCTCCCTCTCATACAACTTTCGGCTAATGTAAAGAACCGGGTACTCATTACACTCTGTGCTCTGGCAGAGAACAGTCCCTATGCCATGCTCATAGGCATCAGTGTGCACATCAAAAAATTCAGTGAGATCAGGACTGCACAACACAGGAGAAGAACAAAGAGCTGCCTTAATGGCTCTGAAGGCATCCTTGGACTGATCAGTCCACACCACCTTATCAGCACATCTTTTTCTGGTTTGAATGGTCACATGGTTAGCCACTTTCGCAAAGTTAGGATTGAAGTTGCAGTAGTACCCAGTTAACCCCAAGAAGGATCAAACATGTTTCTTAATATTCATGGTTGGACAATTAGCCACAGCTTCAATCTTGGGGACTTCTGGCTTAACTAGGCCATTACCTAAAACATACCCTAGATACTGGGTTTCTTCCATGGCAACGTCACCTTTGGTGAGGTTGATAGTCAGATCAGCTCATTGTATGGCCTCTAACACAATAGAACAATGCTGTAGGTGTGTTGGCTGATCCTGGCTATACACCACTGCATCATCAAGGTAAGCAGCACAAAAAGAGGGTGTCGGGACCTAACAGTTGGTCCATGTATTGTTGAAATGTAGCCGGGGCCCCATGTGAGCCAAAAGGCATAGTAACAAACTGGTAAAAACCCAATGGTGTGGCAAAGACAGTTTTATCGCAAAATTCCTCAGAGGGGTATTTGCCAGTAACCTTTTGTAAGATCCAGCATGGCAGTGAATCTAGCATTACCCAATCGATCAGCAAGTTTGTCTACCTGTGGCATGGGATAGCTGTCGAATTCAGATACCTCACTTAATGTATGGAAATCTAGGCAAAGTCTAACACCTTCTTCCTTTTTCCCTACAGTCACCATGAGTGATGTCCATGCACTACTGGATGGCTCAATAATACCCAGTGCCCAGTGTTTGTGTACTTCTTTAATAACGTCTTCTCATACCCGTTGTGGCAGCCAGTAGGGTTTCTGTCTTATGGGCTTTGATTGTTCCACATGAATGGTATGCTCCACCCCTCTTGCCTTCCCTGGAGTGGCCATGAATACCCTTTGATAGGTCAGTAGCACTTTTCTTATGCCCGCACTCCCTTCTGGACCTAACTTGGGATTGACCTGCACCCAAGTTTGACCTGCACATCAGACACATTTGTCTGTCCCTCAGTCAATCATAGGCCAACTCCAGTTCTCCATACTCATTCATTTCAGGTAGTACCATGAGTGAGGGTAAACCTGTACCTGCTCTACTCATTACTTCAGGAGATTCACATGATAAATGTTCTTTCCTGGAAATTTATCTGGGGCTTCTACTTCATATGTTACATGCCCTGTTTGTCTCAAAACCTTATATGGTCATTATCATCTCATCAGAAGTTTATTCTTTGTTGAGGGCAAAAACTGTAAAACCTGTTCCCCATTTGAGAAAGACCTAGCCCCAGTGCCAACCCTAGCATCATACTGGGTTTTTTGTACCTTTTGAACCTGCACACTGTTCTGATGTGCTAAATCCACATATTTCAACAGCTGTTTTCTGAGCTAAATCATGTAGTCACTGACTGATTGTGTAGTATTCAGTTTCTCTACCCTGTTTTCACATACCACATCCAGGAGACCCCTTGGACGTTGGCCATACAACAGAGAAAAAAGAAAATACCTATTAGAACCTGATGGGCCTCTCTGTGTGCAAACAGAAAGTATGGCAAAAACTGATCCCAGTTCTGTTTCTCTCCCTGTACAAACTCCCTTATTATATGTGTGAGGGTCTGATTGAGTAGTTCCACCAGCCCATCAGTTTGAGGATTATAAGTTGAGGTCCCATTGCAACCACCCCCAGCAACTGATACAATTTCTTCAACAACATAGAACTGAAATTGCCATCCTGGTCTGAAAGAAACTCCTTCGGGATGCCCATTCTACTAAATATCTTGGCCAATTCTTTGCCCACCCTGGGTGCTCTTACCATCTGTAGGGGTACAATCTTTGAATATTTCATGGCATAGTCACAGATGACCAGCACAAAACAGTTCCCTCTCAAACTCTTCTCAAGGGGGCCTACTATGCCTGTTGCAATTCTATCAAAAAGTGTGGTGACTAGTGGCAGGGACATAAGGAGTACCCTTTCCTTGTTCCCAATGCTAGCCATTCTTTGGCATTTGGAACAGGCCCAACAATAGTCCACTACTTCATCATAAATGGCTGATCAAAAAAAGGTGTAACAGCAGAGACAAGGTATGTTCCCAGCCGGCATGTCCAGCCAAAGGTACATCATGAGCCAGGTGTATTAATTGATGTCTAAACCTTTCAGGAACCACCAGTTGCTCCACCAAATCCCCAGATTTAACATCAGTAAATACTTGGTACAAAACATTATCACATACAACATAATGGAGTACATTGTCCATATTGTTAATCCCAACCTGAGAAAACAAGAGTTTTAAAGATGTGTCACATTTCTGTTCAGCCCCTGTGTCAGTACAGTGCAATGAGTCACTATGTAGCCCCATTGTTTTGGGTCTGAACTGTTGCTTTACCCATAATCCTTTGACCTTCCTTTTTCCCCTCTTGGTCTTCCTGTCTTTACCTGGATCCCCATAATAAATCATTGTCCCCAAATGGAAATATATCTTCTATGGTTTGATGAAGTCGGGCTTGTGCCCGGGTGGTGACTACTGCAGACAGTTCTTTCAGGGACCGGAGAAAATATGAAAGCCCAGCAAAGTTATGCCCCAGAATGACAGGGACTAGTAGGGTGGGTACTACACCAGCTTTTACACTCTTGTCTTCCCCTTTGACATACAACTTCACTTGTTTGATGGGGTAGTATCTGGCATCCCCATGTATCATACTATGACCCCAGAAACAGTCATTTGGTAGGAGATCTGCATGAACCAGAGTCTGCTTACTGCCAGAGTCCATTAGGCCTTGATATGTTCCACCCTCAAGCCCAGCAGTAACAATATATTGTCCCCTGTTAGCCAGAGCCAAATGAGACATGTCTCTCTTTCTGGAATGTCTCTGATAGGATTGGCTTTTCTCTTGGCAGTTGTAGCAAATCAATTCTCAAAGGGGAAGTCTTCCCCTTCTTACTATCACTGGACCCCTGCTGAAGTTGCATTTGGTGTTGCACATTCTCCAGTATATGGCCCATGCTCCTTGACCCAGCTCTGCATCTCCATTGGTAGGATCTATATGAACTGGTCCACTACCAGCTTCTCAGGGACCTCAGCTGCTATTATCCTCTCTGGCTGGATCCATTTGTTAAAAAGATCCTTCAGCCTTGTGTAGACCTCTTGAGGGTTACCAATCTGTTGAAACATCAGCGTTTTGAATCGGTGGTGATATGTGTCACTGCTGATGTCAAACCTCCTCAGTATCTCACATTTCACCAGATCATAGCTGTTGGCAGCATCGGCAGTATCCATGTGTCTGTAGGCAAGTTGGGCCCTTCCAGTCAGATAGGGTGCTATGCATATCACCCATTGGACATGAGACCAATTACAAGCTTGCACCACCCTTTCAAAAGCTGTCGGGTATGCCTCTATGTCATCTCCTGGTGCCAATTAGGTCTGCATCATGTCTCTCATGGGTGTGGTAGAAGACCCACCCACACCAACCCCATTACTGCCATATTGCAAGGCTCTGAGCCTCTCTTTCCATCTCACATCCTATTGTCTCTGTTCCCATTTTCTTTGTTGGTCTGCTCTTTCTCGCTGTCGGTCAGTCTCCACCTGCATCAGCACCAACAAGCAAAACAGTTCTGTGATGGTCTTTGGTGATTCTTCCTTCTTCAGTTCCTCTTCCTCAAGTTCCTCTTCCTCTTGTTCTTCTTCTACAGTGGCAGCTGGTTGCTGTCCTTCCATCTTCAGGGGCCAAGCCTGGCAAAAACAGTTCCCCTCATTGCTCTGCCATTGTATCGGTGAGCACACTGCTCTGTACCCATTGCTCTTCTTCACCAGTCTGGCTGCTGGGGTTGTGACATGCACCTTCAGTGAACCTCCTAGACACCAGGACTGAAATCACTGGTTTACATCCCCCCTATACTGGACCATGTACAGGATCTCACGAATAACACCATATGTTACAGATCATGGGAGGTCGAAGAGGTCACACACAAGAGCTCTGGTGCAATATGCAAGCAGCGTAGTTTTATTTACAGTCTATTTACAAGATTTGATTTATTTTAATTTATTGTAATTTTAAACAACTAAAGCAAACTAAGCCATGATAGCATGTTTGCAGATGTGTCTTGGGGGGTTACATGAACCTGTTTTATTTATGGGGAGAATGTTGGAAATGTCACAGAGGAAACTCCCTTACTCTTCTTCAGTAAGTGCCATGGGATCTTTTACTTCCACCTAGACAGTGACTGGAGATGGGTAGAAGGAACCTTGATTTAACATCTGATCCAAAATACAGCACCTAACCAGTGCAACAACCCCACTCGTACTGCACTACAGTATCAGTTATGAGTATTACCCCAAGTACCTGGTGTGGGGATAGAACCCACAACCATCCAATCTGCCAGCCCCAGAGGCTAATGTGCTACCTACTAAGCCACTGCCATGCTAACTGTGCAAGCACATTGACTCTAGACAAAACTAGTTGTACTTTTTTTTGTTATTGACCAGGAAGGAGAACTAGACAATTTTTTGTCTATTTTCAGCCTCGTCCTGGGTGGGAAGGGGGATACAGATGAATGGCAACTGAAATTGAACCAGATTTTAAGCTGTTGGTGGAATATTTAGTGAATGGGGGAAATATGGCCTGGACACAGGGGAAATTCCCCTACTCTTTTAGTGGGGATGGGACGGGAGTTATGTACCAATACGGATTATTTTTGTTTGTCGTTCATGTATGCTGTAATACTTATTTCTGTTTTTGATTTCTTTCATTATAATTTTGTATGAAATACTATGATTTTGTATATTTTGTTTTAAGTTTTCAATAAAAAAAATTCCCCTTCTCTTTTACGAGAAGTGCTATGGGATCTTTAATATCCACCTGAACAGGCAGATGGGATCTCAGTTTAACGTCTTATCTGAAATACAGCACCTCAGGAGT
This sequence comes from Neoceratodus forsteri, assembly GCA_016271365.2. Classification (NCBI taxonomy): domain Eukaryota; kingdom Metazoa; phylum Chordata; order Ceratodontiformes; family Ceratodontidae; genus Neoceratodus; species Neoceratodus forsteri. The sequence continues at coordinate 294,255,926 of JADMNL010000024.1, read as the reverse complement.
GCAGCACCCCTTCATGCTGCACTACAGTGTCAGTATTGGGATTTAACCCAAGTACCTGGTGTGGAGATAGAACCCACAGCCTTCTGATTTTCTGGCCTCAGAGGCAAGTGTGCAACCTGCTGACCCACTGACACTGCTACTTTTTACAGTGATAACAGAGTGCACACATCCAAAACTGCTATACTGAAGTCTAACCTGATCACACTGTTCTTATTGTCTAGTTTATAAACATTTGCACAGACCACTGTTGAGCAACGTTCATGTGATGCTACATCTTTGTATGTGTTTCTAGTTTTCTGATTATGACTATCCAGTATAGTGTACTTCAGTATGTTTCAGGTTTCAGTGAAGAAGAGGATTAACAAGTCCTTTTTATTTTATTAGAGATGAATGAAACACAGCAAACAAAAAACAGCCTTTTACTAAAAGCTTGAAGGATTCAAATATGTACTTTTATAAATATTCAGTACTTTCTGTTTTGAGGGAAAGGGACTTTAAATAACCAGTCATTATTTTTTGCAGTGCATTAACGATTTGCACTTAAAGTTTAACTGTTCTGTTTCTATTTTAAGAACTGTCTTTCAGGAAAATTTAAAACAGTAACTCATTAGATTAATGTTTAAATTAAACATCATGTTGCCTATCACCCCATTTTCCATGGCTAGGTAGCTCTGAAAGAGTTAAGCAACGGTCTGTTGACATTTTGCTTTTACTCCAGAGTCCTGCAACTTGAGTCAGCAGGCCTGTTGATTGGTTGAGCTGCTGTTGGTAGTAATGCAGATCAGATATCAAACTTATTACTTTACTGATAGTCCAGAGTATAGTCTGACATCAGCCAAGAGCCCAGTGATGCTGTGGATAGTAAACTCTGAACAGTGGGAGGGTCCTATTGGCCAAAAGTTAATTAGTCTGTTGCAGAGCTGGGGTAAGCAGTTGTTGTCTTGATGAGGGTCAGTGCTAGATGGGACCAAAACCTTCACAACTCACTAGCTAGTCACAGTAAGCTTGCCTGTACTGTAAGACTTTTTTCTAGCATCTTCAAGAGTTTGGATAAATTAACCCATTATTAACACAGGTCATCTTGCCTCCTTGGAGACAGTTAATGGTTCAAGAGCGGGGTATATTCTGATGCTGGAATTGTCTGTGGAACATCAACATGACACTTTTGAGTTCTGAAAATTCATTGCTGATCCGAAGCAAGTTCAGATCAGGTGAGATAAAACTTTTCTTTCTTGTGAATTGCTCTTTTCTGAGTTCAAACAAGTATTTTAAAGCATAAAATAGTTTAAAACATAACATTTAATTGTAAAATAACATTAGATTTGTGAATTGCACATTTATTTTAAGTGGCTCATAACATAATTTTTTTAGTCCTTGTTTGAATACATTTTTTCCTTAATATATACCATTCTAGGGACAGTATTTCTGCTTCAACTTGTGCAGTAGATTGCAATTCCCACTGATCCTTGCATGTTTCCCTTGATGGGCACCTGCCTCTTTTAGTGATAAAAAGTTATTCCAAGGTGCAGCAATAAAAGACAATTTGTTTAATGTGTATTGATATAGTTATGTAACTGTGTTCTTTACAATAAAAATTGGTATTCTTTTTTTGTACCTAAAAATACTTAAGCATAAGTTTTCCATGAGAAAAGAAAACACTGCACAATGTATCCAGTAAATCACAATGCCCCCCACCCCATGACTAAGGTTTCTGTTAAGTATGAAATTTGTAATTATGCCTTGTGGCGGAAAGTATGACGATCACATATTCTGGTTCCTAGGACAGAGACAGCCATGTCACATAGGCTCTGGACTCTTGTTATGGTAATTAGATGCTCAACACAGGACACCTAATTAGCATACTGAGGGAGCTAAGTCCACACGATGTGGCTCCCTCTGTCCAGGGAGCTGGAAGATATATTTGTCTTACACTTTCTGCCATTAAATGTCATTTTTGGGTAAAAAAGTTGCAAACGTACCAGAAACCTTACATGCAGGTGGGGGATGCTGTGATGTACTGAATGCATTATACAGTGTCTTCCTTTAAAATGTACTCTAATTGTAAAATGTGACTCAGTATCACCTAAAAACAGTGTTTACCCTGAGTTATAATCCTCCTAACATTAAATGGATATTTAATATTAATATTAAAAATGAAATTTTCTTTCTGAAATAGACGTTCATAGTCCTGTTTCTCCATAAAGTTATAGTACTGATAAAAGATTTAGTGAGACATGAACAATGATAAATGCCCCAGTATACTCTTTTTTTTTGTTTGTTTTTTGTCATTTGAGCTTTCATGGTATACAACATACTGTAACTAATACATACTGTATGACATTGACTATGTTAAAACAGTATGATGTTTCTACATTGTTTCTATGATTAGAACTAAGTAATGCAACCCAAGACCACAGAACAAAAATGGAATCACATTTTCAGCATATTGTAGGTGTATTGGCTACTGGGGGAGAATACCAAATTTTATTCTGAAGTGAAGATTTTTAAACCACTGCACTATACAACATAGTAATTTTCAGAGACAACAACTGCGAGTAGGCTTTTAATTCCTTGGGGTTTACTGTTCTACATTTTTATGAGCTAAAAGGCATTTGGCATTAGTGCTATATAGAAAGTATTCTGTTTTGAGGGTCTGCTAGACTGTTTGGGTGGTCAGTTTAGACTGTACTGTTCTAGCAAATAAAAAGTTTTGACAGTTGGTTGAAAACTCCAGGGAATGTTTGCAATGCCAAGCAGCTTGCCTGTCATGATTACAGTGTACTTGAAGTTCATAGCTTGTACTGTTTACTTATCAGCATGATCTTATATATTTTTAGATTACTGTTTCAGATCCCTGATAATATAAGTTTCTAATGCCTACAGAAAAAGGCAATACTTGAAGTCTAGGGCAACAACGGCATCAAACATAAGACAACACTGCCCTCTGTCTGAAGACAATATTATTGAAAGATTTTAAACATCAGGATAAGTTCCAAAACACATAGGTATATGTGACAACCTTTGTATGATATAAAAAAATTATGTGCTTTGCAAAAAGTACATTGATAAAAAGTTATTTAATAGTCATTATATTGCCTTGGCTTTCAATGAATTCCATAAAGGACTATTGATTAGAGTTTAGAGCAAAAGTTTACTTAAAGCCAGAGTGCTTTAAACACAGAGTGCCAAGTATCAAACATCAGTGCTTTTGTGGTACTGTAGTGAGGCTAGGTAGTGATACACAACTATTTATTATTTAAATTAATTATTTAATGACTGCTTTGGATTTTTGTAATCTCTATAAGTCATTGTGTTGCTGCACTTTATTAATATGTGTCTGCACTGCTTAGACTCATGTAATATTACTTGTTAATTTTTGTGCTGATTTGCTCCTGCCTGTTACTCTTGTTTTTTAATTGGATTGCAATGTTCTTCATTCACACTGTATTCATACTGTTTTTATTATTTTTGCTCAATGAACACATACCGTATTACTGTATTGCCCGGTCATGTAACCTCTTGGGTCGTACCTGAAAATAGATGATTAGGTACCTAGTGTTTTGAACTGATCAATAAAAGCAAAATAAATAAAGCCATGATAGCCTTGTTTTGGCTAGTCACCTGTTTTCCAGAGGGTCCTAGGGGAAAGTTACAGAAGTTGGCTGGCACATTAAAACTGTGTAACTCTGAAACATTGTTACTCATTTTAAGTTACTGCTTATATTAATATTTACTTTAAGACAATCATACTGGAAGCAGTAACCATAGCACTACCTGAAATGTAATGAGATCTGGGATTGAGGATTAAGTATACTGTAGGTAGGGATAGGCTGGGTAAATGGTTGCTGGTCAGTGAATAAGAGTAGATCGATGAGGGATTAGTAAAGGTTAGCAAACCCAGCCACTAAGGAGGTGATGGAACAGGGTTTTTCTCATGGGGGTAAGTTATTGATATTATTAATTTTGTCTGGCAGGGAGTTCTAGGTGACTGGTGTATATATGATTAGGGTCTTGTCCCAGGAGGTTTTGTGTGACCTTGGTACTGTACATGCATGAGGTTTCTAGACTAGGAATGCAGCTGGTAGGTCTAACTCGATTGCTTAGATTGGCTGGCATTAAGGAGGACCATTGAAGTTCCCTTCTCTTATCAGATGGGAGGAGTCCAAGGCTATTATAAAGGATGGACATACATGTTCTCTTATCACAGCCAATATTTCATGAATATGGTATCACTAGCAGATCTGTAAACTTTGCCCCACTATAACTGTGCTGGCAACAGAGATTAACATACAGTGGTATTCAGTGTCAGAACCCTTCATGAATGGTCTTGTCAATTAGTATCTCGAGTGAAGACCCATTGAGAAATGTCAAGGCTATTACTTTGCACTGGACTGCCTTCTGACAATTTGCCAGCTCGCTGATCACTAGAACCTGCAGATAAAGGGTTTCTGCACATGGGCATCACTGTTATTGTATAATGGCACCTGTTGACTCTTTAACAGCCCCGCAGATGAGGATGTTTATATATAGCATTTAAAAACAGTGACGCCAAGCATTACGACTACTGTAGTTGTGATTAAGGACTTTGTGACCGTAGTATCAAACTATCTTTAGTCACGAGTGAACTTGATGCTGGGCACCACTGTAACAGCAGTTGCTGTTAAAAGGATGGGCATCCAGACAGACAGACAGGCAGACAGAGAAATAGATAGATAGCGGCATGGGTATCTACTGAAATAAAAGTTTTAAAATCTTTAGGTTTACAATGACTATATTTAACATAATTGTTTTCTAGGTTTGTAGCTTTGTGTCATTATTTATCTTTTAAATAATTTTACATAACCTTTTATCGTTCTATCATGTATTTCAAAAACAGTCAGTAACTGATCTCTCAATAGCTGGGTTTATGACATCATAGTGCAATGTCATGGAAACAGCATAATGTCATAAACACTGTATGACATCAGAAAATCATCTCTAAATCATACACATGTTTTGAGTACATTGTGTATGCATTGTAAGTTCTTGGAAAGAAGTAAAACTTTAAAAAAGCATACTATAGTAAATTGTTTCAGAAGTACATTCTGACATATAGCTCTTCACTGTAAATATTTGTTTAGTATATAAACAGGATTATACTTTCCTGCAAGCCCTTATATGTGGGATACACAATGACCTGACTCAGAATATACCATTGATCTTCATGAGTTTGGGGGAAGGACCATATGTAAGTCTTCACCTTCACAGTGTAGAAGCAGTATAGTGTGAGCCAGGCCATCGTGCGTCCAATTTATACAGTGTGTATTAAATTGTAAAGTTTCTTTAATTAGTTCTTTGTATAAAGATGTAACTGCTTCTGTTTGATTTCACTACTCTGTTTTGAGAGCAGCAGGGGCCATTGTGATGTCATCAGGCATTGTTCAAGCTAATGTCCCATTGGTTAAGGATTCTTTTATGTCCTGTCTGAACGGTGGAGATATATAAATGATTTATCTTCATTTTGAATACTTTAGTGGGCAAAATAAATAATTTATCTCTAAGATTTGACTCTCGGCACCATTGTACTGTATAAACAGAGATTTTTTTTATCTGTTGCTTATATGAATTTAAAAATCATCCATTATAGCCCTTCAACCATATTTTACAATGAAACTTGGCCCACATTAAAGTTTAAAAACTACGTAATATTCAAAAACTACATAATATTGTTTTCAAAACTGTAAACTGTCCATTTTAATGATATTTACAAGAATTGACTTTACCTGATAACAATTTGTATGTATGCAATCATTGTGCGGAGTTCACTTTCAAAAACCTACTAAGAAGGGGATTTGCCAGCTTGTGAGGCTAGGGAGAAACTGCCCTGACCATGACAATGTTCTGTAAATCTATGTTGGTCCAATAAAAGGTAACAAATCACCTACTTAGTGCATCAGACCATGACAGGAAAGCATCTACTACACTACAAAGAACACCTAGTAAATGGCACCAGTGTGTTCCCGTGAGGATGAGACTTGTTGTCTAACAGTAAAGAATCATAATAGAGTACAGAGTTATGAGCTCAGCTACTCCCAGTCCAGGTTTTCAACACCTGCGGTGTTAGTTCTGAGGAATGACTGCCAGTGATGGTGGTGGTGGTGGTGGGGTGTGGGTTCTTTCCTCTTACAGTCTTGTATTACAGTACTGAACTTTGTGAAGCTACAGGTATGGAACTTATACTAATGATGGTTTCAACTGTGTAATAATGACCACCCAACAAGTCCATTAATATGTGTACATTGACAATGTTGGTGATGGGTGCCTTGCATTTAGCAACTTCAGAAAAAAAGTAAATAGCATCTAACAAATCAGTAACAAATGAAGAGTCTACCGCAGTGTAGAAAAAAAAACTACAAAAAAATTTGAATATTTCCAGAGGCAGAGAGTGAACAGATGACTCCTTAAGAGAAAAGATAAGAAAACAACAAGTAATGTAGAGCATTTCCATGTTTTTATGTTGATTATGCACTGTATGTGACAGGATAAATGCTGTTGGAATTAAAAAAAATATGTTTTAGAAAAAGTCCAGTCATTAATATTGCTTAAAGCAATAGCAGTTTTAGCATGCGTAATATGCCACTTGCAGTGTCGAAGCACAGTGTAAGTGGGATTTTAACATTGTTGCTGCTTTGCTCAGGCAACAGGGAAGTTATACAGTTTATATAACTCTAGTCCGCAGATGCATTCACAGCTCACCCTGGAACTGCTGTGTTTGTGTTACAACACATGTATGTCACGAGATTAGGGAAACAGAACTCATATGAAATACAAAGCTTTTACATTTCTAGGTCTATAGAATTTACTAAATTGTTGACCCCTCCCCCACACTTACGGTACACTGACAAACACACACAAACACACAATTGCATTTAGTGCCATGATGAAAAGTAAGCAGAGAAAGAAGTTGAGTTAACACAAAATATAAATTGCATTCTACATTTTTAAAAATGAAACTTGCTGAGAAAATAAACATATTGGAAAAAGGTTAAAAAGTCAAGGAAGAACAGTTTTGTGAAAAGTACATTATACATTAACCAGGAAGACACCGGTCTCAGTCTCACTTCTGCTTCCTCTTTTATTATTTATTTATTGAAATGTTTCACCAGAAAGGCACACTAAGCAACATGTTGATTGTTTCCCAGTGTGACCTGGGGGAAGGGGTACAATAGGGATGAGACATTTTACATTCAAGTTACAAAGATCAACATGGCATACAATTAATTAAGGCAGTTGTTACAAACAGTGTTGCATACATATGTAAGTTGTGAGAACAATAAGTGCAATGGTAATAACTGAACAACTGCTATTATTAAATAAGGGGTGAGAGAATGAGATGACTGATAGTGCAGAGTTGTGTCAGGAGAGACCCCTTCAGGATGCGGGTAACCATGCAAGGGGACAGTTGACTGGAGTAGGGATATATGAGAGAGAGGGAGAGACGGAGGGAGACAGAGAGGGAGAGGGGGGGAGAGAGAGAGAGAGAGAGACCTAGGAGGGGAAAGAAGGCTTGGCCCAAAAAGAGAACTCTTCAGGATACAATGAATCCTGTAAGGAGGCAGGGAAGTTCAGGAGACTGTAAACCCTCTTGTGGTTAGGCATTGTAATTATACAGGGATAGTGAGAGGGAAGGAATGAGAAATAACACCTAGGAGGGGATGAGGCCTGATCCAAGGAACCATCCAGGATGCTGGGGACCCTGCAAGGGGACCTGGAAGGATAAAGATAGGTAAATGGAGGAAGAAAAGTTGGCAAGCATAGGCACTATAGGACCCCTTCAGGATGCTGAGAACCCTGCAAGGAGAGTATGAAGGCTAGGGAAAAAGGGGGAGAGAGTAGGGGAAGGAAGGAAGGTATAAGAACTAGCACCTAGGAAGGGCTAGGGTCAGTAGAGGCAGTAGAGTTGATAGAGGCATTGGGTAAATTCTAAAGGGGGACGAACTGTAAGGAGCAAGACAAAGGAAATTAAGCTGGGTCATAACAGGAACAGTTAGATGCAAGATAGTTGGAGAGGGCAGTGTTGATGGAATAGAGGAAGGGGGAGTGTCAGTTTTGGGGACGAAGAGAGTTCCATATTTTAGGGAAATGGTGAGAGTACCCAAACTGGCTAGAGAGGGTGGAGTGGTGGAGAACAGTTAGTGTACGAGTGTCGGTAGATCTGAGGGAGTGAGAATAAGGAGAGGGTGTTATAAATGAGATGGAGAGATAGGAAGGGAGTTCATCTAGCCAGTGTTTAGCATTGAATTTAGCGCAATGTGAGAGGCATCTATTTGTAAGAGAGGGTAAGGAAAGGCCTTGATAGAGGTCACAATGGTGGGTGCGAGAGGGAGCATCAAGGACAAAGTGGCAGAAGGATTTGAAGAGAGTGTCCAGTCTAGTCAGGCAGGGCCTAGGAACAGCACCATAGACTACATCACAATAGTCAAAAATGGGGAGGATCATCTTCTAGACAAGCTCACACCTAGATGCAAGAGGGATGCAACTGCAGTTCCTGAACAAGGCACTAAGCTTGGGGTGCAATTTTGTCTGGATGGCGTCAATGTGTCCAGAGAAGTTGAGGTGTTGATCTAACCAAACTCCAAGGTATCTGAAGGACGAGGTGTTCTCAAGTAAAGTACCATCAAGAGTGTGGAAAGTGGGCAGGGAGGGAAGCCTAGAGAATCTCTGCCTTGTGCCATAAGTCATGGAGACTGTCTTCTTGGCATTGAGGAATAATTGATGGTGTGCAAATCAGAGCTGGACCTTGTTGTAGTCATGCTGCAAGCTGGATGTAACTTCAGCTGGGCATGAGCCAGATGCATACAGGACAGTATCATCAGCGTATGTGTGTATGGTGGAAGAGTTGGAGCAGGCAGATGGCAGGTCATTAAGGAAGATGGAGAACAGAAGGGGACAGAGCACAGAGCCCTGAGGGATGCCAGTGGAGATCAGGAGGGGTGGCAAGATGGCATCTGCGATCTTAACTGATTGGGTTCTACCAGTAAGTTCTAACCAGTTAGTGTCAGACGGGGTTAGACCACCAGATGAGAGGGAACCAAGGAGAAGGGAGTGGGAAACAGTGTCAAAAGCCTTAGTACGGTCAACAAATATGGCTGAGGTGATTTGGCCATTGTTCATCCCGGAGGGGATGGAGTCAGTGAGCTGAAGTAGGGAGGTGGTGGTAGAGTGTTTTTTCCTGAAACCAGATTGGAATGGGGTGAAGAAGGAGGTATCAGATAGAAAGGAGGTGAGTTGAGAGAGGACTAGATGTTCTTGTAGTCTGGCTAGGGTAAGGAGTAGTGAGACTGCCAAGTTCATAATGAAGGGACATGTATGATCCTAAAAGCGTGTATACTATATAGAGGATAATGTATGGCCAACAGTTAACAACTATGCTGTGCACACTTTAAGAGGTTGGCATGGCAACCTGATAGGCCTCGAGAGCACAGCTAGAGAGGTCTTCAGTTGCCATGCCAACCTTGAGAAGTGTGCTCAGTGAGGTACAAAGTACTGGATGTTGGGAAATCCTGTGTCCTATGTGAATCTGTTAACTGAGCAGACTGGGTGGACCAAGTGGTCCTTGTCTGTCATGAAATTCTATGTTTCTTCTTTTTTTGCAATCATAGTTTATTGAATATTATAGTATAACAGTATATTTATACAGGACAACAGTAACAAAGCTATGCAGTTAGACATATTCAGTAATAGCAACACATAACACAATTAACAACCAATAAATGACATATAACGTGTCATCATGGTCCCTACAATTGAGCCAATGAATATACTTAACTCACTTCCTAGCAATGACTAACATAGTTCATGTCTGCTGTCATGCAGGGCTCTATCCATCTAAAAATGTGTATGGATCTAATCTGGTCCTTCATCTTGCTGTGTCTCCCTTGATGGTACTTCCTCACTGCCCATCTAGATCTGTCAGGGCAGGTTACCTTCCTTCTCTAGTATAGGAGTGCCTTCCTGCTCCTCTAGGTATGAGAAGTAGGGCCACCATCTTGTTTTGATCTTGTCTGTTGAATGTCTCAGTTTTTCAGTCATCCACTCCATTATTAAAATGTGTTTACAAATATCCCTCCAATCCTGAAGGGTGGGGAGGGAGTGGTTACATCCATTCCTGGGTGATAGCCTTCGTGGCTGTTACTATTAATATGTTGAAAAAGTAGAGCTTCCCTTTTGATTTGACCTCACCCCACGTGGGAGATGCCAAATCAGTTGTTTAATGTGATTAGGGTCTCCACCTCTAGTATTTCCCCGACAATCTCAGAGACCATCTCCTAGAACTATGTTACCTTAGGGCAGCTCCAAAAAGTATAGGGAAAGGAAAGGGGAAATTGTTTAACCAGGAGAGGCACAGTAAGCCAGAGCTTGTTTCCAGGTGCAACCTGGGAGCACATGGAAGTTTAGTGCCTTGCTCAGGGTCATACAGTATGCAAGTGGTGGCTGTGGGATTCAAACCCAGGTCTCCAGGTTTGCAGCTCAGTGTCCTTAAACACTACACTACACTGCCTCTTAAGGGAAAGGGAAAGGATGCAAGTATGCACATGGTTAGCCCTCATGTGGCATCGTCTCCAACATTTGTCTGAGGCTGGTATCCTAAAGTAACTGCTTAGGACTTTCCACCTATGTTCCCACCAATTATTCCAGGCGGTGGTTTTTTGATTTCCTTCCCAGCATTTATCCCACTTCTGTTCTACTAATGAAGCCTCCGCCTCCTTTTCCCATTTCTCTTGAATGGTCAATTTGACCTGCCTCATCAGGGGGGTACATAAATTGTACAATTGGGCACCAAGTGTGTCACCTTCCCTTCTCCCCAAAAGGAACCAGCCAATTGTTTTAATGGGCCTAAATCCTATTGGTGAAATGTTTTCTAGGGTTCAGCCTTGACAAAGTGCCTTACCTGGAGGTAGCAGCAGTCCCTAGGGGACAAATGGAATTCTGTTCTAAGTATTGTGAAAGGTTTTACCCTGCCTTCTGAAAATAGATGACCCAGTGTAAGCAGTTCTACCCTTTCCCATGTTTTGTGCATTGGACATAGTTCCCCTGGGGCAAATCCATCCACCATATGAATTTATGTAATGCTGCATATCACTGAGGGGGATACTTCCTGTCTGAGTGCTGTGCTTGGTGCCAGGCCTCTATTAATACGTGGGACCAGGGGTTTCTAATGTTTTTAATTCTGGGTTGGTCTATCCTGTTCAGTACCCTGTCCCAGACTTCTGATTCACCATCCAGTGACAGCCACCCTGGGGTTCCCATGGGCCTTATAAAGGCTTGGAGGTGCTATATTTGGTAGGCATTATAGTATTGCTGGAGGGTTAGGATTCCCCCTCCCACTCCCCTCCGACTTTCTAGTGAAAGTTGCCATCGTTCTCATGAAAGGTGCCTGACCGACAGTACTGGAGACTGAAATCTTCTATTGGCCCTGTAACTGCTACAGGCTGCACAGGTAGTTGTAGTTCTGGATACGCTTCCCTACAGCTCGGTACCAATGGGCATTAACACAGCCTTGGTGGGAGCATGTCTTTTGCTGAGACAGTCATACACTGTGTCAAGTCCATGCTCTTTACATCCTTGCTCTTTTATGGCGCAATGCCAACACAGAGGCCAGTTAGTGTCAAATGTGATGGTGGTTGTACGATAGGACTGTCAGTCAACTGGGAACTGAGACCACTATAACTCATCTCACACACTGTAGGCATTCCCACTGCCAGCCTGGGCTGGTGTAAAGCAATGGTCCAGGGATGAAAGGTTTCATTATCTAGTACACCCACTGCTGAGCTAATAAGACTGAATAAATAAGTAAAATGAAATGCATTAGATAAAAGTATGTATTTTTGGTTTTCTTTAGAATTCCCCCATCAGAAGCACTAAGTACTGAGGAGTTCCAAAACTGACTGCCAATGATTTGTAGATACGATACAGTGGAGTCCACTCAGATGCAACACAGAATACTGCAGATTTCTGCAGTTACCAAAGGAAACTACAATTTCAATGGCAGCTAAACCCTTTTTATGTTCAGGAATCTGCAATATTGTACTGTGTCCTGGTGGGCTTCACTGTATGGGAACAAAACATACCTTATAGTGGGGGGGGCATCTGACAAACCACTACATCTGTTCAACTGTAAATGTCATAGTTTTCATTTTAAGTAATTCTTGACTGAACCAGAAAATGAGGAGTCCAATGAATGGAATTAGAGGCACAGCAATGAAAAAGATATCACTTCAGTAATTTGTCACTCCTTTGCAGTTTTAATATGTTTGCAGTAATAAAAATGCTCAAAATAAGACAGTTTTTAATACAACTTATTGTAAGCATTTTATTCACTGTTACACATATTAAAATTGCAACAGAATGCCTAATTACTGCTGTCTCGGTGACAGTAATAGTGGCATATGTGTCACTGCTGTCCTCTTACATCATGCTAGTGGCTAGTGCAAGTTACTATTCATCAGTCTGCTTAACTTGCTTTCTGGTTAATTTTTTTTTTTTTTTTTTTTATTATTTCTATTTGTACTCCTTCGGTTGGCCGCCCCATTCTGACCGACCCCCCAGCTCCAGCCCCTGGAATAGCCGGCGCTTACCTTGTACCTGGCCCAGGAGCGGAGCCTGTGGGGAGTCAGTCATCACCCTGCTGCTGCCAGCATTTTCTGCCTCCGATTATCACCCAGGAGCCCCAGGAGTAGGAGCGCATGCGCGTGGAGTTGCGCATGCACCCTACAGCCCCATTTACGACTCCTTTCTCCCACCCCATGGCCTAACGCCCGGCCCCCTCTGAGCCCATGGCACTCCTAGCCTCCACTAGGGGTCACCATCGGCCGAGGGGTGCCGCATCCCTCCCGAGAGGAGAGCCTGCCTGTCAACAGCTCAATCCAGCTCTGCCCCCCCCCCCGCTGCTGACCTCCAACAACCCAAGCTTTCTGGTTCATTTAAGAATACCTTTATTAAAAACAAACATTTATCAATGCTGAGTGTTGTCTTGCTGGAATTGGCATTGGTAGTGCAGGAGTTGGAGAGATGCACAATAGGAATGGCAGTATTGAACTGACTCCAACCCCACCCCCACCCCCACCCTGCAGAGACTGTCAGGCATTGGGGTGTGCCTTTGGGTCATCAGCCATAATGCTCACACCATTTCACCTCACCCTACCCTGCAGACACTGACAAGTGTCGCAGTGTGCCTTTTGGTCTTCGGGACTTAAGCATACCCCATTCCATAAGGAAATACACTGAGGTGGGTGCAGTATAGGAGAATGGGGTGAACTTTGGGGCCAAAGAGTCCAAGGCACACCTCAATGCCTTTCACTGGCTGCAGGGTGGGAGTGGGGTGGAATGGTGTGAGCATTACAGCTGACAATCCCAAGTCACACCCCTGATGCCTGTCAGTCTGTACAGGGTGGGGCGTCATGGTTGGAAACCCTAATGCCCTGGGCATTTGTTGGTATTTTCACTCCAAATTTTCAGCATAGGCTTTTTGAGACCCCATATCATGAACAGTGGCACTATCAGTTCATTAGCCAAAAGGAGATTTTGCACAGTGACAGTGCCATTTGGGGCTATAAGTGCCAAAACATATTTCAAGCAGGATGTGAAAAATGACAGCTGTACTGTTCATAAGAAGGTGTAAAAAAATGGCAATGTTGAAAATCTGGAGTGAAAATATAAAAAATTGGCGAACTCACGAGCATGTGTAGAAACAACACAAAGCATGCCCGTAACACAATTATTTGTAGGATTTTTTTAACCACACTTTCAACGTAGGCATTTTTGGACCTCCGCTCATGAACAGTGGCACTGTGATTTTGTTAACGTGTCCCAAAAGTTGATTTCCCACAGCACCTGCGCCATTGTGCACCAGATGTGCGAAAACACATTTCGGGCAGGATGTGAAAAATGGCAACTGTATTATTCATAAGGAGGTGTGAAAAAATGGCAATGTTGAAAATCTGGAGTGAAAATATTAACAACTGTCGAAATTAAGAGCATGCATGGAAACTGTGCAACACACACTCGTAACGCAGTCATTTTTGGGAATTTTTTCACCAAATTTGCAGCATAAGGTTTTTGGGACCCCATCTCATTAACTGTGGCACCATCATTTCATTACTCGATCTCGAAAGGTGATTCCGCGCAGTGACCATGAAATCACCTTTTGGGACTGAATAACGAGATGACAGCACATGTATTCATGAGGTGGAGTCCCAAGAACCCTATGTTGAAAATTTGGAGCCAAAATTTCAAACAAATTGCTGAGATATCCACCTAAGTTGACCCCAAATGATGCCATTATACAGCTTACCGGCATTTCTTCATTTTACAATTTGCTTTGAAGAGTCCAGATGTGTTCCCACTCCACCAAAGATCGCAGCGCCAGACCTCCAGAGGCAAGTATGGGGTGAGGGGGGGTGTGGGGAGGTGGGGTGTGCAGAGGGTGGGTGTGGGTTGGGGGGGGCACTGATGACAACGGACCGTTTTATTTTTTTTAAGGTACAGAAATAAAAATGGACACTGCACTGTGGGACAGTTTTCTTTCTATACAGATGAAATACAACAAATAGACACACTGGGGTGGGCTCCCAGTGTGCCCCATGACTTTCAGGGGGTATGTTGACCACACTGGGGTGGGCTCTCAGTGTGACACACAATGGTGGTGGGGCGGGGGGAAACATGGCAACACGGTCGGCTTTCTATGAGCGGATGCACACTGGGGTGGGCTCCCAGTGTGCCACACATAATGTGGGGGAGTGGACATGCTGACACAGGGGTTGCACCCCCGATGTTGCCTTTGTTTGGGGATTGTGTGGCTGATGGCAGGAGCTGCCACCATGGTTATTGAAATGTTTCACCAGGAAAGGCACATACGGGAGACATGTCATCCATGCCACTGAATGACGAGCTTGTCTCTGATTGCAACAGCACATTTTTCTCATGTTGGTGGCACTTTGCATAAAACTTGTCTGACTGCTAGCATGATCACTAATTGGGGAATGAGGGATGCACCTACTAAAGCATGCCCTGCATTCACATTCGCCAACACTGACACACCTCCGCATTTCTCTAAGTGCCACAAGATGTTGCTTGCGCATGCGCAAGACAACATAACAAGGAGAATCTGTGAGTGTGAGGTCTATGGGTCTTCAAAGCATTGCCCACTAAGAATACTGTACATTGGTCCAAGGCACTCTGAAAGCATGGGAAACCATTAAAAAAAGTAAAGGCAGCAGAAGAAACTACCACTTCATGTCTATCTATGTCAATCCTGAGTTCCAGCTTGGACTAGAGGACCCTGGGCTGGAATTTCAGCCTGTCAGGGACTAATTCCCACTCTGGAGCCACCGCTGCATGATCGAATCTCTGCACCTGCTGAGATTCCGTATCTTCAGCAGCTGCAGCTGTGGGGGATTTTACACATGATCCCACCAAGCATAGCATTTTGGTGCAGCTGTACCAAAAAAATTGTCACAAGCTATCATAAATCATGCAGCCAGTCATAAACCAGCTCCACCTTTGAAAATATCATAGCTGCAAGAAAAACTGTGCACCACAGATATGGCACACCAGGCTTGTGGCATTCTTCTGGCCGGCAATCGGGATGTTTGATCCCGTGCAACAATTCTTGGATGTTAGACCAACTTTTTCCGGTCTAGCTTGCGGCAACCACAGAGACCCATTTTACTGTGTTTGCACCAAAGATTTGGGCCAAGCTGCCGTAAATGGGGTAAACTGTCACAAGTGAGTCTGATCTACCAAAATTAGGTGCCGTTGCAGCAAAGGGGATTGGCACAGCTGCATCATTGTAAGGGTTGGACACAGAGGGGCTTGATGCAAGCCCTGCATCATGCTTTGAGGATCGAGCCCCTAGTTTCACAACAGAAGTTAAGCTCAGTTGAGAAACACGTGATGGACAGTGTCATCCGCAGTGGAAACAATATAAGTATATATAAGTGGGAGACTACAGTATATAAACAAGCATTTGCCAATACCGAATGTTGATTGTGTTGGTCCGTTGAGCTCACTCACTGCCCTGTGTCACTCACTTGTTCTGTTTCTCCCGGTGCTGCAGGCTGCTCTTTCGTACTCGGCTCCTGCCTGTGTTGGCACGTTTTTCTGCCCACAAAGTCATCTGCAGGTGGCCTGACATAGCTCTGTTGAGGTGGGTCGCTCACCCTCTCTCACTCACTCATTCTGCTTCTGCTGGTGCTGCAGGCTGCCCTTTTGTACTGGGCTTCTGTCTCTGTTGGTGGCTTTTTCTGCCCACAAAGAAATCTGCAGCAGTACTGATAAAGGTCCATTGAGCTAGCTCACTCCCCATCTCTCACTTGCTCATTCCGTTTCTGCTGGCGCTGCAGGCTAGTCGTTTGTATTGGGCTCCTGCCTGCATGGCCACCTTTTTCTGCCCACAAAGAAATCCACAGCAGTGACGATAGAGCTCCATTGAGCTCGCTCACTCC
Source organism: Neoceratodus forsteri (assembly GCA_016271365.2). Classification (NCBI taxonomy): domain Eukaryota; kingdom Metazoa; phylum Chordata; order Ceratodontiformes; family Ceratodontidae; genus Neoceratodus; species Neoceratodus forsteri. Next base: position 294,239,442 of record JADMNL010000024.1, on the reverse strand, counting down.
CTCTCTCTCACTCGCTCGTTATGTTTCTCCTGCCAATGCAGGCTGCCCTTTTGTACTGGGCTTCTGCCTGCGTAGGCACCTTTTTCTGCCCACAAAGAAATCTGCAGGTGTCCCGACAGAGCTCTATTGAGGTCTCTAACTCTGCCTGTCTCACTCGCTTATTCTGTTTCTCCTGGTGCTGCAGGCTGCCATTTTGTAGTGATCTCCTGCCTCTGTTGGTGCCTTTTTCTGCCCACAAACAAATCTGCAGCAGTCCCAACTGAGCTCCGTTGAGCTCGCTCGCTCCCCCTCTCTCACTCGCATGTTTCGTTTCTGTCATCACTGCAGGCTGCCCTTTTGTACAGGGTTCCTGTCTGCGTTACCGCCTTCTGGCCACAAAGAAATCTGCAGCAGTCACGATAGAGCTCTGTTGAGCTCGCTCGCTCACTCCCCCTCTCTCACTCATTCGTTCTGTTTCTCCTGCACCTGCAGGCTGCCCTTTTGTACTGGGGCCCCTGCATGCATTGCTGCCTTTTTCTGCCCACAAAGAAATCTGCAGCAGTCCCAACAGAGCTCTGTTGAGCTCACTCACTCCCCCTCCCTTATTCACTCATTCTGTGTCTCCTGCTGCAGCAGGCTGCCCTTTTGTACTGGGTTCCTGCCTGCATTACCAGCTTTCTCTGCCCACAAAGACATGTGCAGCAGTCCCAACACAGCTCAGTTGAGGTCACTCACTCCCCCCTCTCACTCCCTCATTCTGTTTCTGCTGGGGCTGCATGCTGGCCTTTTCAACTTTGCTCCTGCCTGAGTTGCCACCTTTTCCTGTCCTCAGAGAAATCCACAGCAGTCACGAAAGACCTCTGTTGAGCTCGCTCACTCCCCCTCTCTCACTAGCTCGTTCTGTTTCTCCTGGCGATGCAGGCTGCCCTTCTGTACTGGGCTTCTGCCTCTATTGGCATTTTTTTCTGCCCACAAAGAAATCTGCAGCAGTCCTGACAGAGCTCAGTTGTCCTCACTCACTCCCCCTGTCTCACTCGTTCGTTCCGTTTCTGCCGGCGCTGCATGCTGCCCTTTTGTACTGTGCTCCTGCCTGCATTGCTGCCATTTTCTGCCCACAAAGAAATCTGCAGCAGTCACGACAGAGTGCTGTTGAGCTCTCTCACTCACTCCCCCTCTCACTTGTTCATTCTGTTTCTCCCACCGCTGCAGGCTGCCCTTTTGTACTGGGCCCCTGCGTGCATTGCTGCCTTTTTGCACCCACAAAAAAATCCACAGCAGTCCCAACAGAGCTCCACTGAGCTTACTCACTCACTCCCTCTCCCTCACTCACTCACTCATTCTGTTTCTCTTGGTGCTGCAGGCTGCCCTTCTGTACTGGCCTTCTGCCTCTATTGGCATTTTTTTCTGCCCACAAAGAAATCTGCAACAGTCCCGACAGAGCTCTGAAGTCCTCACTCACTCCCCTTGTCTCACTCACTCATTCCGTTTCTGCTGGCGCAGCATGCTGCCCATTTGTACTGGGCCACTGCCTGCATTGCTGCCCTTTTCTGCCCACAAAGAAATCTGCAGCAGTCATGACAGAGCACTGTTGAGCTCGCTCACTCCCTCCCTCCTCCCCCTCACTCGTTCATTCTCTTTCTTCCGCTGCTGTAGGCTGCCCTTATGTACTGGGCCCCTGCGTGCATTGCTGCCTTTTTCTTCCCACAAAGAAATATTCAGCAGTCTCAACAGAGCTCCACTGAGCTCACTCACTCCCCCTCCCTCACTTGCTCATTCTGTGTCTCCAGTTGCTGCAGTCTGCCCTTTTGTACTGGGTTTCTGCCTGCGTTGGAGGCTTTTTCTGTCCACATAGACATCTGCAGCAGTCCTGTCCCGGCTCTGTTGAGCTCGCTCACTCCCCCACTCACTCATTCCATTTCTGCCAATGCTGCAGGCTGGCCTTTTGTACTGGGCTCCTGCCTGCATTGCCACCTTTTCCTGGCCACAAAGAAATCAACAGCAGTCATGATATACCTCCACTGAGCTCGCTCACTCCCCCTCTCTCACTCGCTCGTTCTGTTTCTCCCAGCGCTGCAGGCTGCACTTTTGTACTGGGCTCCTGTCCGCATTGGTACCTTTTCCTGCCCACAGAGAAATCTGCAGCTGTCCCGACAGAGCTCCATTGAGCTCACTCACTCTCCCTCCCTCACTCGCTCACTCGTTTTATGTCTCCCACTGCCTCAGGCTGCCCTTTTGTACTGGGTTCCTGCCTGCATTGCTGGCTTTGTCTGCCCACAAAGACATGTGCATCAGTCCTGACACAGCTCCATTGAGCTCGCTCACTACACCTCTCTCACTCGCTCATTCTGTTTCTGCCAGGGCTGCAGGCTGGCCTTTTGTACTGGGCTCCTGCCTGCATTGCCGCCTTTTCCTGCCCACAAAGAAATCTGCAGCAGTCATGATACACCTAAGTTGAGCTCGCTCATGCCCCCTCTCTCACTCGCTCATTCTGTTTCTCCTGGCACTGCAGGCTGCCCTTTTGTACTGGGCTCCTGCCTGCATTGGCACCTTTTCATGCCCACAAAGAAATCCGCAGCTGTCCTGACAGAGCTCCATTGAGGTCGCTCACTCCCCGTCTCACTCGCTCATTCTGTTTCTCCTGGTGCTGCAGGCTGCCCTTTTGTACTGGGCTTCTGCCTCTGTTGGCATTTTTTTCTGCCCACAAAGAAATCTGCAGCTGTCCCGACAGAGCTCCATTGGCCTCATTCATTCCCCCATCTCACTCGCTCGTTCTGTTTTTCCCGCTGCTGCAGGCTGCCCTTTTGTACTGGGCCCCTGCATGTATAGCTACCTTTTTCTGCCCACAAAAAAATCTGCAGCAGTCATGATAGAGCTCCGTTGAGCTAGCTCACTCCCCCTCTCTCACTCGCTCATTCTGTTTCTCCCACCACTGCAGGCTGCGCTTTTGTACTCAGCCCCTGCATGCATTGCTGCCTTTTCCTGCCCACAAAGAAATCTGCAGCAGTCCCAACAGAGCTCTGTTGAGCTTACTCACTCCCCCTCCCTCACTCGCTCATTCTGTATTTCCCGGCGCTGCAGGCTGTCCTTTTGTACTGGACTCCTACCTGCATTGTCACCTTTTCCTGCCCACAAAGAAATCTGCAGCAGTCCCGACAGAGCTCAGTTGAGCTCTATCACTCCTCCCCCACCCAGTCGCTTGAGCCTAATCTGTCCCAAACACTGATTTCCGACATCGACTGCGGTACTGTGCATCAGAAGCATGGAAACACATTTCATCCAGGATGTGAAAAATGACAGCTGTACTGTTCATAAGGAGGTGTGAACAAATGCCAGTGTTGAAAATCTGGTGTGAAAATGTTACTAATTTGCAAACTTACAAGGGTGCATGGAACCTACTCAACACACGCTTGTGACACAGTCATTTTATGGAGTTTCATCACAAAATTTTCAACATAGGCATTTTAGTACTTCTGCTCATGAACAGTGTCTGTGTGATTTTCTTAATATGTCCCAAACACTGATTTCCCACAGTGACCGTGATATTGTGCGCCGGAAGAGCGAAAACACATTTTAACCAGGATGTGAAAAATGAGAGCTGCACTGTTCATAAGGAGGTGTGGCAAAATGGCAATGCTGAAAATATGGAGTGAAAATATTGCAAAGTTGCGAATGTACGAGTGTGCGTGGAAACTGCGCAATGCACATTCGTAACACACTCATGTTATGGACTTTTGCCACCAAAGTTTCAACATAGGTATTTTAGGACCTCTGCTAATGAACGGTGTCACTGTAATTTTCATAATGTGTCCCGTACACTGATTTCCCCCAGCGACCAAGTGATTCTGTGCCGGAACTGCGAAAACACATTTTGGCCAGGATGCAAAAAAATGACAGCTGTACTGTTCACAAGGAGGTCTGAAAAAATGCCAGTGTTGAAAATCTGGCATGAAAATATTGCAAATTCACAAAGTTATGAGCATGCATAGCAACTGCACAACGCACACTCATAAAACCGCCATTTTTTGGATTTTTCCTACCAAATTTGCAGTATAAGCTTTTTAGAGACCACCTCATGAACATTGACACTGTCATTTCGTTAATCAGTCCCAAAAGGGGATTCCGCACAGTGAACGTGAAATCACCTTTTGGGGCCGAATTATGACATGACAGTGCCAGAATTCATGAGGAGGGGTCCCAAAAGCCCCATGTTGAAAATTTGGTGCCAAAATTCAAAAATGCCTGAGATATGCATCAAAGTTGAAAAAACCCTATTTATTTAATTATACAGCTTACCTGCATTTCCTCAGTTCGTGGTCGGCTTTGAAGAGTGCAGGCATGTTCCCGGTCCACCGAAGATCATCGCGACAGACTCCGGAGGTAAGTATGGGGTAAGAGGGGGTGTGGGGAGGCAGGGTGTGCAGTGGGTGTGCACGGGTTGTGGGAGGGGGGCAGAGGGACCGCCAAGGGACCGTTTCCTGTTTTACAGATTTTAAAAAAATAAAAGACATTGTGGGACCATTTTTTATTTTACAGGGGCATGTAGAACACTGGGGTAGGCTCCCAGCATGCCAGCGGAGACTTTCTTTTGGGGGCAAACCTGTAGCCGATGGGGGATTGGGCACCCCTGTCAGCACACAACAAAAGGGGGTGGGGTATTACATTATGACAACTGGGATTGGGCACCCCGTCAGCAGACAACAAAAGTGGGGGAGAGTTACATAATGCCAACAGGGAGTAGGTTCCCTAGTTGGCATCATAAATCTTGCGGCACTGAAGCTGATGGGGATTGGGGCACCCATCGGCAAATAAACACTGTGAGGGGCACATGCTGCTGAGGGGGATTGGGCACCCCCTCGATGGAGGGGTTAATATTGTTTGTGAATACGGCGTCAAGCCACCGCCATGTTCACAAACAATATCAGTGTTTCAAGCTCCCACCCTGCAACGATGGGTCATTCCCTCATTACAGCGAGTGGCTGATGTTGTAATGACAAGGCGGCCCCTGATTGCAGCGGCTAAATTTTTACAAGTTGGTGGCAGGTTGGCTGAACTAGTGTCAGCATTAGCATGCCACGGCATTGGGGGAAGTGGGCCAAGCCTCTAAAGGCTATGGGGGCATTAGCCACAACAGTGCCGCACCTGCACAACCTGCTTTTGGAGAAAACTGCCGCAATATGTTTCTTGAGCATGCGTGCAATCAACATAAAAAGTAAAGGAAGTTAACCCCCAATGATTCACCCATGTATGACATGGAATCTTTTATTTTGAGGGCTCACGTGCATAATAACTAGATTGCCTGCTATCATATGCTTCACATCTCATTAACCTTTACTACAATCCTTCCTTCTTAAGCATTATATACTTAGTCTCCTTATACTTTCAGTTTTTTACTTCCCCAGTCCATCCCCTTCCCCCTTGACCTACTATTGATCCCTCTTTGACACGGCCCTTTCCACTCCTTCCCTTTCACCACCCCTGGCCACAACACTCTGTATACACTCCTTTCATCCCCCCTGTCACTGCTTCAGCCGGTATTTTCCTCCTACAAATTATTTCCTGTAGATATATCTTCCAGATGTCCATACAGCTCATCACCCGAGCTCAAAAACTTTCTAATAATTCCCCTGACACATTTAACCTTCGCAAAAAGTGCAAGTTTCTAAAATATCCTCCACTAACAAGCTGGCTACTTAATGAATCATGTATATATCTTGGAGTTGTTGTTTTGTATTCATTTGCTATCCTTTCAAAGTTGTGTATTCTTTTTATGTTATATGTCATACAAATTGTATCTTGACCCTACCAAGTCCATCTTGCAAATGAGCATTGCTCAATGATGTTCGCCTGGATAAATAAAGATTTGATTTGATATGGAATACCAAAGCAGATAACTCATACAAAGTTACACAACAGTGGGAATGATATTTAAATATCCATATTTAAGACCAGAGATGGACAGTAGTGTGTGAGAGTCACACGGGTCTTCCAATGTACAATACATACTGTACAAAGAACTACAGTATAAATGTATTAATTGACTGTTTATACTACCAGATGTGGTTAACAAGTTCCATAAAGGAGTTTCTCCCATATGTGAAAGGTGCTTAAAGGGTAAGGTACCTTCATACATAGTTTTTGGGACTGCCCCTAACTAAGTCCGTATTGGTCTAAGGTAGCTCAGGAAATTAACCAAATATATGATGTGGGAGTAGCAGGCATAGTGATGTGTCACTGCTGTTGAGGATAAAGGATGCTGAAGGAGAGAGCTGAGCAACATATCCAATGACCATTTGATTATGTTACTATGGCCAGGAAAGTTATACAGAATACATGGGTATCCACATTGCAACCAATGATAGACAAGTGTTCAAGACTGCATGACCCAAATCTTACTACAATGGCTGACCTGTGAGTTTAGAGTGAAAATAGAAATGTTTGAGAAACAGTAGGGTCCCTTGTTGAATATTTTGCTACCAGAGGAAGCAATGTTTATCCAAAATGGAATAGTGTAGGAAAGATGTTCATGTTTGTACAGCAAGGGAAACACTGGGCTAATGAACTTTACAGCGTTTTGTTATTATTGTATGCTAGTTTTTACTGTACAGTATTTGTTTATTTAAACCATGTCACACTGTTAACTGTCTTATGTCATTGCAAATGAGAGAGTTGTAGAATTTGTGGAATGAGCAGTGTAATATTTGTATGTGTGCACATGATATGTAATCTGTATTCTGTAACAAGCTGGACAATCAGTACAACCAATTTAAACAGCATTTACAGTTATAAAAATATGAGAGTACCCACCCCTTCCTTACACACACACATACACACACACTATAAGGTACATTCTGTCCACATGGCTTGTAATCTGATAAAAAGCAAATAAGTGATCTCTAAGCACCTGTACGGTACTTTTTTTAGGTGAACTCCAAAAAAATTTCAAGGCACAGCAAGAGACAAGGAGTCATAACATAGCTTACAGTACGTCACAGCTATTGAGCTGTTTTTCTAATTATGCTGGGCATCAATGTGCAACGTATTTTACAATAGATATTCAGTACTGTGAGGATAAAAACAGTTTGCAAATTCTAACATTAATTATAGGACAACTAAACAGGCTGAATAGCAGAAATCAAGAGAGCAACATCTGAAAATGTGAGGCTGTGGTCTAAGCCCTTACCTGTCATATGCTGCACTTCATTTTGTCCATAACATCACTATATCAGCATTTTGTTATGTTTTAAAAATATACAAATTGGCAACTCTTTCAAAATGTCCACTCCAGTAATAGCCTAAGATGGCCGCAACGTGCTTGCGTGATGATGTAATTGAAGCCACATAGCACCAGAGTGATAATAGGATCTGTATAGGGACCTATTAAATATATATCTTTTAATACCTGTGGATTGCATATATGGGTAAAATCCTTTACTGTGTATGTGTGAAGAGGGAGTCCGACAGGCAGCTCTCCTCTTCCAGGAAGGGATCTGGAGTCTCCCAGCCTCTTGGCTTGCCACTGAGTTGAGGCTTGGTGATAGTACCAAGCCCAAGGGAAGACTCAGCGCTAGGTCGGACAGGGGAATGGGCCAGCACTGGAGCCACATGGTACGCGCTCAGCTCCATGGGCATGTACAGCCGTGTTCTGGGTTCCCGGGGTTAGGAAGGAGAAAAACAAGTAAAAATGCAGGTGTTGAAACTGACACCAGCCCACTAGCCAAATGCTGGTAGATTTTATATTGGGCTAGTTAGATTTTCCTTTAACTAGCCCTGTGGACTTGTACTGAGAAGTTACCATTTCAGTAAGTACACCAGCTGGGCCAGTGGAAAAATCTGTGGGGCTAGAAGATTTTCCCAGTCACTATCCCTGATGGCTAGTGGCTGCAAAAACTTTATTTTGACCCCTGAAAATACTTATGTCTCCCCATTACCGAAGTAAGACGGGAGGTGGCAACAGGGAGCAAAAAGCTATATGAAAAAAAGTCTTGTTTAAAAGGTCCCCCTTATACAGATACTTTTATTGCTCTGGAGTGCTGTGGCTCCAGTTACCTCATCACGCAAGCATGTCACAGCCATCTTAAGTTGTTACCAGAGCAGGGAAAGAGTCAGTGTTTTGTTTACATTTTTAAAACATGATGAAATGCTGATGTAATGATGTTATGGACAAAACAAAGTACAGCATATGACAGGTAAGGGCTTAGACTACAGCCCTACATTTTCTAATTTTGCTCTCTTGATTCCTGCTGTTCAGTCTGTTTAGTTGTCCTTTAAACATGATGCGATCAGGCTGTAATAACCAGAACAAAATATTTTAGACTGCTGATGCTAGCATTCATTTAGAGGCTGCTGGCACAAAGGTAAATATATATTATAACCAGTTTTATGATTAAGTTATTTAAGCAACTGTTCTGGACATGTTTACATGCAATTAGTTAAACATTGGAAAGTTAGTTGTGTCTCTCAGATCTCAGAAACTGTTAACTACAGGTATTTTTTCTAGCTCAATTATTTTATTTATTTTGAAAAAAGAAGTAATTTGAATTTACATTCTGTTTCACCACTGCAGCACACTGAGTATACCTGGAGGGACTGTACCAGGAATATGGCCTTTCCTAGTGGTTAGACACTAATTTTATGTGATTCTATTTCAATAATAATGTAGGTGTTATAACATGAATTATATATTTTGTGTAAAAATGAGCTCAACAACAACAGTGAACCAGCTCAGTTTGATCAATGTGCACTTTAAAACTGATCAGACAGTTGTTGACATCATATGATGTCATAGAGGTCTGGTCTCAGTTTCTGAATAGAGATGTGTACACTGTGAAAAGGTTTTCTGTCCTGGCCCTTTAAAATCCAGAACCAATTTTGACATTTTCTGTTGATTATTTGAAAAGCCAATAATGTAGCCACTTTGAAATCTTTTTCAAATGGTGCAAAACAAGGCAGGATGTACACTTCAATCTGAAGTTCATCACTTGTTTCAAACTGTTTACAGCGAGCTACATCTAGTAAAACGATGAGCCTGATGAGGCTTCAGTTACTTATTTTGCAGGTAATGATACTTCTTCAGGCTACATCTACATGTGACATGCATTTATCAGCATCAGTCCAACTTCTTATGGCCAAGTGCTCATCAGAAATTCACCACAAACAGTTGACCATGATGCCATAGCCTTTCTTCAAAGTAACCCTAAATCAAACAAACAAGGAGACCAAATTATTCACCAACCAGGGTGGCCTTTTGAGGTTTAGTGTGAGGTTCATGGGCAGAGTAATGCTTGAGCAATGTGGATAAGGATTAAGGATAGATATACTGGGATAACTAAATGACTTGGAATTCCATTGATATTAGTCTCTGGAACTTTTTCCAAACACTGACTTCACACAAATAAGAAGTAACCCAAAGTTTATATTTATTCTACATGCACTAACTAGGCCTTTGAACCCAAAATGAAAACATGTCTCAGCATTTTACCCAGAATTTCAGCCCACATCCTAGCATGGAGCAAACAGACAATACAGGCTTCTATAACTAGTAATCTAAAGTAGGGCTTACAACTGGACCACCAACATTTATGTCCCCTGCATTCCTTACAATCTAACTTGTTTTTTCTATGCTTTTCTGCTCTTAATCTGTATAATATGAGTGGACTGAGTGCTGTGTGGTAGTGTTACTTAAAGGTCAGAAACCCAAAGGGAATACACAGGTCACAGAATCATAGAATCCTGCTGGCAGAAAAGGATCATTCAACCCATCCAGTCTGCCCTAGAGATAGCCCACTCCCTTCTGCCCTTTTAGCCCCTGTCCCTCAGCCTCCCTCTCATCTCCTGCCCAGTCCCATGTAGTTATACCATGCTTTTTTGAATTTCTCCACCATATCCACCCCATCACCCATTCTGGCAACCTGTTTCATGGTCCTACAACCCATTTTGAGAAGTAACACCCCCTTACGTCCCCAAATTCTGCCCCATTCCAGCTTGAGTGCATGACCTCTGGTGGTTATGTCTACATTCAGTCTGAAAATTCTATCCCCCCAACCTTATTTATTCCCTTCATGTATACAACACTGGTAGTACAGCAAATCCAGAGATGCCAAAACGTATGGACATTTTCAGGCTCTGTGGCTTACCTTTAAACTGATACAATGAAAAGATCATAGTGCATGTTTTTAGATAGTGTGCAATACAGTAAGTACAACAAGCAGGCAATATGTAGCATGAATGTAATACTTTATAGCTATTTATTTATTTAGTCATTCATTGATTTATTGAAAATTAATAACTGGGAAAGGCACACTGAACCAAAGCTTGTTTCCATGTGTGACATGGAGGAGGGATTAGGAAGTACATTGAAAGGTAGATTACAATCAATTTAGAAAAGCCATATACAAGCCTATGTGAATTAATAAAGGTAATTAGATAGATAGATAGATAGATAGATAGATAGATAGATAGATAGATAGATAGATAGATATTGTTTTTCTGAAGTGTCCATTTCCAGAAACTCTGGGCGCTGTACAATATAAGACCATACATTTAAAATTGCACACAAATATACATATAAAAGAATACAACTTGGAGTATACAATTATCTATCTATCCCATAAAACCAAATAATAATTTTAAAACATAATCAATAAAATGCTTGCTGGAATAAATATGTTTTAAGGCCCTTTTTAAAGGCTTCCACTGAGGGAGACTCCTTTAAATAACCAGGCAAGGAGTTCCACAGGGTAGGTGCAGCCAACGAGAATGCTCTGTTCCCAGAATGCCACAACCTAACCCTAGGAACTCCCAGGAGGCCTCCTCGGGCAGAACGAAGTGCCCCGGCCAGACACAGCAGTAAACAGGATATATCAATGGGAAAGTAAAAGAGTCAGAAAGAAATATGCATAATTAAGCAAAGTAATGTAAACATGAATACAAAAGTACAAAAAGAGAAGGGAGTAAAGCTGAGCATTCAATAAAATAGCTAACCGGTAGAAGCAAACTGAGAGAGGGGAGGTGGATATAAGAATAACACATACTAGGTCAGCGAAGAAAACAGAAAGATTAAATTAGGAAAGTGGGAGAACAGCAGGCACACTAGCAAAGGCCAGAGCAAGAGGGAGCAAAAAGAAGTTTTAGGTAGTGTCTGAGAGAAAGACGGGGGGGGGAGACAGACAAAGAGCAGGAGAAAGGGAGTTCCAAGTGGGAGGAAGACGAGATGACAAAGTGGATTGCTCGGCAGCAGATTTAGAATACTGGATGAAGAAAGGGCATGAGCTCCTAGAGTGAAGTGCATGAGAAGAAGAGGAGTTGAGAGAGAAGAGAGAGGAGAGGTAGGGAGGGAGAGACGAAAACCAGTATTTAGAAATGAATGAAACACAATGCATGTGGTGACGAGAGGCAAGAGGAGGTTGAGAGGCTAGTATATACTAAACAATGATGAGTAAGAAAGGGAACATATGCAGCAAAGCAGCAACAGGCATTGCAAGAAGTATCCAATCTGGCAGGAGAAGAGGAAAGAGTGGTAACATAAAACACATCTGAATAGTCAAACACCGGAAGCATCATCTTAGCAAGTATTTCCCAGTGGACTGGGAGTGGTAGACAATCCTTGTTGTAGTAAAGACAACCAAGTTTAGGGCAGCACTTTCTGAGAAAAGCGTCAGTGTGTGTGGAGAAGTCAAGTCTACCATCCAGTCACACACTTAGAGATTTGAAATTGGGAACAATATCAAATGGAGCGCAATCCAGGGTAGAAAAGCCAAGTGCCATGGGAAGCCTAGCAAGCTTTTGGCTCATGCCAAAGGTCATGGACACAGACTTCTTGGTATTGACCTGAAGTTCAGGTTCTTGGAACCAGCAAAGAACTTTATCAAAGCATGCTGAAACAATGTTTCCAGGGCAGAGGCTGAGGCACTTGAGGCAAAAAGTACAGTGTCATCTGCATACATGTGAATATGCAAGCTGATACAGGCAGAGGGAAGGTCATCAAGGAAGGCTGAGAAGAGAATAGCACTCTGGATGAAACCTGAGGAACCCCAGACTGTATTGGGGGAGACAAGTCATCACCCCAACCTGTAATACTAACAAAGCTAAGAATTCCTAATGTTGGACTCAAGTTTATTGGAAGCAAGATTCTGTTAAAGCCAGAGTTAAGATTTATGAATTAGTAAAACAATTATTTTAAAATATTACTGGCAGATGATATCCCCTCACTGGTCGCCAGGCAGATTTCTCTAAGCCCCAGAATCAGTACGGCTCAGTTGGTAGCTCTCTTGCTTTAGGAGCAAAAGATTATGAGCTCTGGTCCCATCTTGTGGGAGGCACGGGCCCATATCTTTCACTACCAGAGGGTGGTTGTGGGGGGAGCGGTATCTGGCACCAGAGAGGTAACCAGTGGGGTCCCGCAGGGCTCAGTGTTGGGGCCGGTGTTGTTCAATGTCTTCATCAGTGACATTGGGGATGGCATTAAGGGCAAAATGTGCCTATTCACAGATGACACCAAGCTCTGGGGGAGAGTGGTCACAGTTGAAGGGATACAGAACCTACAAGAAGATCTGGAAAAGCTGGGGAGGTGGTCCAGGATCTGGCAGCTTGGCTTAATTGCCAAGAAATGCAAAGTTATGCATATTGGAGCCAAGAATCCCAGGACAGAGAACTACTTGGGTGGAGTCCGAGTATCTGCATCAGAGGAGGAGAAGGACCTGGGAGTGATGATCACTAGTGACCTGAAGCACTCCATTCAGGGCAAGAAAGCAGCAGCAAAGGCAAACAAGATGCTGGGATGCATATCTATGGGGGATCAGTAGTAGGAGAGAGGAGGTTATACTGCCCTTGTACAGGTCACTGGTAAGGCTGCATCTAGAGTATGGAGTTCAGTACTGGTGTCCACACCTCAAAAAGGACATTAACCTGCTGGAGATGGTCCAGAGGAGGGCTACAAAGATAGCAGGTCAGCAAGGTAAGGCATATGAGGAGAGGTTGAGGGCACTGAACATGTACTCCCTGGAAGACAGGAGAGAGAGAGGGGGACATGGTTGGGACCTTCAAGTACTTGAAAGGGATAAATAAGGTTGATAAGAAGAGTCTCTTTAAGTTGAGTGGCATCCACAACACGAGAGAGTACAGTCTTAAGCTGGAGGGGGGATGTCAGGAAGCACTTCTTCACAGAGAGGGTGGTGGACACTTGGAATGCACTTCCAGAAGAGGTCATCTCATTGAAGACAGTGAGCAGCTCTAAGAGAGGCTGTGATAGGCATAGGCGGAAAGTAAGGATCATGAGTAGCAAGGATGGAAGTAGTGGGGAGGGAGGGCAGGGACAGTAGCTTAAGCTGTGGACCCTGCAATACAAGCAGACTTGGTAGACCAAATGGCCTTCTTCAACTGGCTTCTGCATATGTTCATATATCTGATACTGACACTGCAGTGTCATAGTATGGGGAGCTACCCTACTCGAGGTGCAGCTCTTTTGTTGTTACACTGAGGTCCCTTCTGTCCAATGTCATCTAGGATATTTGTCCAAGTGTAAGTGAAACATCCTTATTAATATATAAGGCTCTGCATGGATTGGGTTCTGGTTACCTGTTAGATCTTCTGCATTCTTATGTGTCCTCATGCTCTAGCTGCTCTTCTGAGGTGGGCCTCTTGACTGTACCAAGGGCCAGGTTAAATACATTGGGAGACCGGGCCTTTGAATTGGCTGGCTCGCTGCTGTAGAACTTTCCTGACAACCATTAGAGAGGCCCCCTCAGGGGAGGCATTTAAGAGGGGTCTTAAGATGCATCTCTTCCACCAAACAGTGGGAGTCTGAAGGATTCCTATGACTGGTTACCATCTCAGCTGTCTTTTAGTAAATTATTGTTCTGAATCCACCTTACTTTTGAGGTACTACATTAGGTGTGTATAGTGACAATTAAAACAAAATATGCTAATTTCCAAAACATGACTGTACCCAATAGCATGGACCAGTCTCTAAATAAATATGCCAACATTTATTAGGATCCAGCCTACTGTAGCTGGCATGGTCCCAAGTTAGGCATTTCTAGTTATCTTAATAATGAGGCCTGTGCATGATAGCAGACCTGATATGCACCAAAGGCATTTGTTTAGTCCGCATAGGCCCAGATCCCCCAAACAGGTACACACCACATGCCATGTACTAACTCCATCCATCTAGGTATGGACACCCCCACATGAACATAGGAGTGTGGTGAGGACAGGGAGCGGGATACTGACAGAGCAGAGGATATCGTAATGCATCATACTAAATGCCTGTCAAACCAACCAGCTGCATCCCCAGATCTGCAATGAGCAGAGGATTGTGAGTACCAGCAGACAGTACTCTCATATGGGTACCAGTACAACACCAGTGCTAGCCTGCAGCCCTCTCTTCATGTTAGGAGGGCAGGGGGCTGTAGGCTAGAGGCAGCCTCATGCCCCACCAGCCCACCATCCACCAGTTAGAGGGGGGCATATGGCAGCTATGTCAATGTGCCCTTCCGCTGGCAGTAAGTGCCATCATGTACTGTGTGTTGTACAGCGTCATCCCCAAGAACTCGCCCCTTCCCCTTGCAGGCAGGCATGCAGTACTAGCCAAAGCTGGGATCTTCAGTGTATAAGGGGTGCATGCCCTTTCATGCTTGCCACTTTGGTCTGACTAAGCACTCATTGCATGGCTTTGCAAGTTAGGGATGTCTGTGCACTACTTATATGTGGCATACAGCCCAATATGCACAGTGGTCATGAAATACATAATTCAGTATATAAACATGCTAATAATTAATCTAAACCCTAAAAATAGCTAACAAAATCCCCAGCTCCATCCTGCACATAAACTTTAACCATGTTAAAAAATCCATAATACTGAAAATGACAGAACAATCATTAAAAAATGCAGAGATGTACTAAATAAAGAAAAGTCGCAATGACCATATTTAAAATGTTCAGAGTTCTCACAGTGACATGGTTATAAAGTTCAGACGGTGAAAACCATTCAAGTCACCGACACTTTATATTGTGAATGTCTAGCAACAAAAGATCCATTATCAAACTAAAACAAAACAGCATTTCACAGTGACTGTCCCACATGAAAAGTACTGTCTGGAACATGCCGTATAACTGCATCACACTGTCAGCTTCAACGAAAGTTCACAAAAAGAAAATCCACCCTGTGGTCACTCCCCAAAAACCAAATCCAAATACTGTTTGTTTTTGTCGGAGATCCTTAAAACAGTTTATAACTGCATTATTCAGTTACCTTTGTAGAATTCAAGGTGATATGTTGTTCCTATAGTACATCACACAGGATCCCTACCTACTAAATGAATTGAACCTGGAAATTTAATATATATCAAGATGCACTAGTGGTCATCCTCTTCAGTTAAAACCCACTAAATTTAATACCATAAAAGGAAACCTCTTTCATATACAACAAATAATAAATCTATGGAATTATTTATTGGAAAATGTAGTCATATGTGATACAAAGGCAAAGTTCAAAAACCAACTAGATAAACTTATTGTATCAATGACATCAACATTTGTATATTACAGTTAAATAATAGCTAATAATGGGCATTAGCCTTTTCAAGCTCCTTAAGTATTAGGGCCATTAGTGACCATTATCCTCTGATAAATTCTCAGTAAATGATTTCAGCGGTTCCTCCATCTCTGGAACACAACAATTCATCCCTGTCATTTGGCTCCATGACAGCTCGCCCCAGACTATTAGCTCCAGCGTCATTCAGCTCCCGTGTCAATTTGTCGCCCGACAACTTGCTCCCACTACATATTGCACTATACTCCAACAACAATTACAGTATGACTTCCACTTCTACAGCCCTCAAGCACATTACCTCATCTGGTGGAATTGCTCCCACCTGGAATTTATTTAATAATATATACACTGGGGATGAATTGTCCAGGGACGAATTGACATGGGAGCAGATTGACGGTGGAGCTAATAGTCTGGGGCGAGTTGTCGTGGAGTGAAATGACTGAGGTGCCAGGCATCTTTGGGATCAGTGTACACATGTATCTTCTTTTGTGAACATTCCTGAGTCAGACAGGCTGAAGTATAATGTGAGTTATGTTCGTTTTCAACAACTCTGCCCAAACCCCATCAAATTGTTTGCACTTTGTCAAGCTGCATAAGTAAGATACAGAAATATCTTTACTCTGGCTTCATCTGCAAATATCTCCTGTTTTGTATGTGTGAACTGCAGCACCCAATCTTGCATGTGAATCCTAGACATAACTACACGCACTGTTCAGGACCTTGTAGTCTTGGCAACACTCCCCCATGGAATTACCAGTATGCCTTGCCAAGTGATATCGGCTGTCCTTCAGGGTCTGCTCCCCGTACCTCTGGCAATCAGTCTAATAAGAAAAGATAGGCAATCTTCCTCTATACCTCCCAAGAGCCAGACCTCATATATTGTACAATTTTAGTTTTGATTTTCAAGCATTTCAAGCTGTGCTCAAAGTGTGCCTTCTTTCACAATGCCTGCTGCAGGCACTGCATTGCAGTCTTCACACATGACTCTGCCCACTTTGTGCTCTACCCTGGCCAATCTACAGTTTTTGTAATCTTGTCCTACTTCTTATTGATGAGAGCCATGGATTTTCACAATTGCTGAGTTTTAGAGTTGATGCTCATCACACTCGGGCCTGCATCTAAGCTGAGGTCTCTCTCCACACCTGCCAGCTTAGGGCTCTTCATGTGACTCACAGCCTCTTTCGTCTAAGCTCCATCTCCTCTACTGCTACCCAACTTCAGTTTACCCATTTCATCTATTTTGGTAAGTCCCTATGAAGAGTATTCCTTAAGTAAAGTTCACAAAATTAGTTTAAATTTTTAATTAAGAACAAGTCCATAACGAAATTCACAGATCGCCAGCAATAATCCTGTTCAGCTGAGATATAGGCCATGCCCCGCCAATAGCCTGCACTGTACATGTAATCAAGTAATGTATTGTACCTTCAGAGGAATTCATCAATCTAAGAGTACTACAAATGCTGATGCTGTTTGATGTGAATGCCAGTGCAGATAATAATCACAGTTACCTAGCAGCAAAATTGCGGGACACAAACTGAGATACCGCCACAGGCTGTGTGGACTTAAACATTCTTTGGACTGAGCTTTCACTAAAAAAGTATGAAGCTGCAGTCTGTTTTTGTGTGTAAATGATGACACAGAACACGAAAGATTATCACTGAAATGATACGAGGTTAATATGTGCACCACTGCTGACGAATAGCTTGATATATACTGTCCTTAGAATATATTATTTATATAACACTCTAGTAGTATTACAATAGAAGTAATATCTGTGGAGCAAATATAGTATACAGTAAATCATTTACAACAGCAGTGCTCTGACTGGCATATAACCATTGCCATTTAGTACAATAATGTTGCATTACTTTAGAAAAATTGCTGTTCTCTGCTGTTTTTGGTATCTGAAATGGAAAGTTTATAGACTTTAACGGATATCATAAATATTTTCATTATACTCAATACTGCAATATTCTGGCGCAGAGTTGCTGCAGGAAACACAGCAATTTCAACTGCAGATAACCCCTTTAGGCATGCAGTAACCTGAGACGCTGTGTGGCATTCTGGCGGGTTCCACAAAATATCTATAAATGATGAGTGAATGCGGTGTATGAAGAAATAGACTTATCGATGGGCTAACAAGCACATAAAGGCTATAAGACCCCCATACAGGACTTACTGAACATGTATTTTATATAGTACTTGAAGATGGACAATTTTGTGGCTTTGTTCTAGGTTTTGCAATTTCTGAATATCTTTAAGTGCTTCTCTGTAGTGTTTGGGTTTTCTGTAGTGTAGGGATTTACCTGGGTAGTGTTTCTCCATAATGTAATGGCATTTCTTTTCATAAATGTGATTTGTTTGCCACTGTAGTATTTCTACAGTGTAGGAGCCGCCTAAAAAAGGAGGCGTCACTCCAGACGTACTTCCTTTGGTCAGATCAGGATGAGGAGTGGTCAGTAAGGTAGAACATCGCCTACAGAATGGTAAGCTACTAACATTTTTAGACACCCAGCAAAATATGGGATACCCTCTTTGGGTTGTTTTAAGTACCTTCAACTCACCCACTTATTAATTCACCATTTTGGGACCCAGGTATGGCCTAGTTCATATGGGACACAAATTCTTAATTTGGCGGCCAATGTAGCCATTCCTCATGCGATATCCTCTTATTACAACAAATATTATGAGATCTTCTCATACAAGGACTCAGTTAACAGTTTACTATTGGGACCAGGCACTCCCTTCCCCAACGGGGACTTATGATTAGCCCAAATTATGGCGGAGTGCTTACAAGTATTTAAAGTGGGACAGGTACCGGTTAATGCAGTTTAAAATGTATCATAATCTTTATTACATGCCAGTTAAACTGCATAAAAAGGGCAAGCTCCCCACTTCTATTTGTTCTAGATGTGGTAAAGACACAGGAACATTATTACATATTTTCTGGACCTATGAGAAGGTAGCTCCTTTCTGGGAGGCCATACACCAGCAGCTGGACACTTTACTGGGCTTAAACTTGGACTTTCTTCCAGAAATATGTTTATTAGGTGCCTTCGAAGATATTTTGATTGGGAATCCATGACCCCATATGGACTCAATTAAGCCCTCTTAATTGAGTCCATATAGGCACACGAGGGCAAAAGTATTAGATTTCAGGAGGGCAGATGTCAGTGAAATGGGAAGATGTTTAAGAGCAGCCCTGGAGAAGGGAGAGGTAATGGAGGGAGTGGAGGAACAGTGGGGGAAACTAAAAGGAGCCTTAGTGAAGGCAACTAACCAATGCATTAGGATAGTGGCCAAAGGAAAAAGAAGATGAAAACCACTATGGTTCTCTAAAGAGGTAGTAGACAAAGTAAGAGATAAAACAGCAAGTTTCAGAAGTATAAGGGGATCCAAAGGGAGTAGGACAGGGAGTTGTACCTTGAATGTCTAAGGGAAGCAGGGAATGTTATTAAGAGAGTTAAGGCACAGACAGAGGAGGGTTTAGCACAGTCTGTGAAAAAGGGGACATTTTATAGGTACTATACATCAGTGATAGAAGAAAAACCAGGGGGGATTGTGAGGCTTAAAGGGGAGGAGGAGGAAGAGTGTAAGGAGGGGGATCTAGACAAAGCAGAAATACTGAACAAATACTTCTGTTCAGTATTCACTAAGGAGGGAGAGGGTCAAGGACCACAGTTGGGGAGCAGAGGCAATGGGGGGGAGTGGACACCAGTCCATTCATGGCGGACAGAGTTCTGGAAGAACTCACAAAGCTGAAGATGGATAAAGCCATGGGGCCAGACAACATATACATGAGGATATTAAGGGAGCTGAGAAGGGAACTAGTCAGTGCCTCTGGCCACCTTGTTCACAGAGTCACTCAACACAGGCATGGTTCCAGAGGGCTGGAGGAGGGTGCATGTAGTCGCACTGCACAAAAGTGGCAGTAGGAAGGAAGCAGGGAACTACAGGCCAGTCAGCCTCACCTCAGTGGTGGGGACGATCATGGAAGCACTGCTGAAAGAAAGGATAGTGGCACACCTGGAATCCAATGGTGACCAGGATCTGAGACAACACAGATTCACAACAGGAAGGTCTTGTCAAACAAATCTGATAATTTTTTTTTTATTGGAGAACTAGAGAAGTGAATCAGAGACAGGCAGTAGATATCGCCTACCTAGATTTCAGCAAAGCCTTCGATACCATCCCACACAGAAGGCTGGTTAACAAGATGAGTAGTCGGGGCATGGGGCATAAGGTGATACACTGGGTTAGAAACTGGCTGATGGATAGAAGACAGAGGGTGGTAGTAAATGGGATCCACTCAGGGGAGAGAGGGGTGACCAGTGGAGTACCACAGGGATCAGTACTGGGACCAGTCTTGTTCAATGTCTTCATTAGTGACATTGCAGAGGGGCTGGAAGGCAAGATCTGCCTACTGCATTTGCAGATGACACCAAAATCTGCAACAGAGTGGATACTCCAGAAGGGGTGCAGCAAATGAAGAGGGACCTGGAGAAGCCTGAAAGATGGTCAGAGGTGTGGCAACTGAGGTTCAATGCAAAAAAGTGCAAGATAATGCACCTGGGAATGAGGAACCCTGGGGAGAGCTACATAATTGGGATGGGGAGGTGCTGACTGTCACCAAAGAGGAAAGAGACCTAGGAGTCATCATATCTGATGACCTTAAGGTGTCAGAGCAGTGCGCAAAGGCTGCAGGGAGGGCCAGTGGCATGCTGGGATGCATAGGCAGAGGCATTACTAGCAGGAGATGGGAGGTGGCGATGTCGTTGTATAAAACATTGGTAAGGCCTCACCTGGAGTACTGCATGCAGTACTGGAGACCACACATGCGTAAGGACATAGACAAGGTGGAGGCTATCCAGAGAAGGGCGACAAAGATAGTGCATGGCTTGCATCACAAAACATATGAGAAGAGACTAAGAGACCTCAATATGTACTCACTGGAGGAGAGAAAGGAGGGACATGATAGGAACTGTCAAGTATCTGAAGGGCATAAACAAGGTGCAGGTTGTGGATCTTTTCCAATGTAGAAAAGATATCAGAATGAGGGGACACAATATGAAATTGGAGGGGGAGGAGTAGATTAGGAGGTAACGTGATGAAGTTTTTCTACACAGAGAGGGTGGTGGATGCTTGGAGCAGTCTGCCACAATAAGTTGTGGGGGCAAGCACAGTGGAGGGGTTTAAACATGCCTGGGACAGGCACAAGGGAACATTGGGTGGGGAGGGAGGGAGTGATGAAAAGCAATTGATCACTTAAGAGTCAGTGACTGCATACCAGTATAGGGCTCAGGGCTAGACTAGATGGGCCTAGTAGTCCTTATCTGCTGACAATTTGTATGTATCTATGTATAGCACTAATTTCTGCCTGTGCCAAAAATGTTATCTTAAGACATTGGTGCAATTCATTAGTTCCTCAAAATTTGGAATGGTATAAGGAAATCTTATTCGCTCTACAGGAGGGGTGGACTATAGCCAGTTTAGCAGACTTTCTTGATGGTTATAAAAGGTCTGGGAACCATGATATGTCTTATTAACTTTATAAGGTGATATCCCACTTTCCATTGCTCATGTGGGGTAGTCCAGTCATTGGATATGGCCCTATTTGGTTCTTTGTCTGTCGTTTTTGAGTTTTATGATCTGTCGACTGGGGGATCAAACATAGAAATGTACCATGTTCTGTTTTGCTTCATTTTGTATATTGTTATACTTCTTTATGGACCTGCTTATATATGATTTACAGGTTTATATGGGTTGCATCTTTAGTTTCCATTACTTTTGTTTTTTTCTATAGATGGAGCCCATAGAACCTTTATTTCTCCTCCAGGTGGTGGGATTGGGGGGGGGTTGTTTGGGGGATTAGGATAGGGTGTGAATATAGTGTTCCATGTTGTTCCAAAAGTGTTGATGATATGTTTGTCTTTTTTTATAATTGAAAACTTAATAAAGCATATTCAATTTACAAAAAAAAAGGACGGGGAGTGGGGTGGCATGCAATCTGGTGCAGTGTGGAGAGTGTGATCGTGAGTGATGAATTACTGTACAGTGTATTGTGTGGTTGGGAGAGTGGTCCAGAGCAGTGGCAGGAGATTTGCAAAGAGCCCTTACATTGTCATAAGTTGTGGCGATGTAGGACTGTGACAGTCTTGGGGTGCATCAGGGGCCCTGCTCCATATTTTAGAAAATGAGGGTCCCTGTGCCCAAGACCTGAGATTTGCTGCATCCACAGGGGTGTGCCAAAGAACTTGCACACCTGCAGGCTGTGATGGAAGGATCCATCAAACCCAACCCCCACCCAGCGCAACACCCAAGGGGCTGGGAAGGTAGGGAGGGTAACGTATGCCAGGAGGGGACCAGGAGACAGAAGAAGCATGGGGGGGAGACTTTGGAGACTATGGGGGCATGGTGCTAATGTGTGGGGGATGAAGTAGCACCCTGTGGGGGTGCCCTGTGCTCCTACATACAGCAGATTGGACCAGAACAGAGGGCTGGCAGAAAGGGACTGGGACCTGGTCTCAGGAAGATACAGCCCTGGCACCTGCTCCATAGATGCCACTGACCACAGCACCATTGGTGAGCAGCAGCCTGCCTACATGTGGGGGACATGGTACCAGGGGGATGCTGTGGTGCCTTAGGACCATTCCCAGCAACTACTTGCACCCCGCAACTTGCAGCCACTGCTTTCTGCTGACAGTGTTGTGGTCAATGGCATCTATGGGGCAGGTGCTAGGGTTGTATCCTCCTGAGGCCAGGTCCAGGTTTCTTTCTGCCAGCCTCCTGTCCCAGTCTGATTTGCTCTAGCTAGGAGCACAGAGGCACCCCCACAGGGTGCCACATCATCCTCCGCACATTAGCGTCGTGCCCCCATCACCCCCATGGTCTTTCCCCATGCTTCTTCTGCCCCCCAGTGCCCTCCTTGTGGCCCCCCAATTGTTGCTTTGCCAGGCAGTGGTGCAGGACCCTTAGACCACCTTCTGGCTGGTCTAAGAGTGGGCCCCTGTTGCAATCATGGTGGGACTTGTAGAATAGCAAATAAGGGGATGATGCAGCCCTGCTGTGGTGCAAGCCCCATTGCGACCTGGCACATGGGTGCCTTTGCTGCAAGGATGGTGCAGGGGGGCTTCACCATACAGCAACCAGATTTTGCAGTAGCCTGCATTTGACAATTAGGATTGCCACAAACTATGACGCAAGGTGCCACTTGCGTCATCCCCATTTGGCACACACACTTTACGTCATAGATTGCCTTTTGAAAATTGAGCCCATGATGTCTGCAGTCAGGAACATTGTGGGAGTCTGAAGTAGCATGGAGAGAATAGACATATGGAGGGCCTGTGAGAGCAAGTGTGAGAGAGTTACAGCTTTAAGGAACATGGTTGCTTGATAACTGAGGCTGGAGAGAGATATTGGTTGAGGTACAGGAGTTCAGACTAAGGCAGTTTTTGTAGGTAGGGTTTTCTGCACTGTTTTAGGTTTAGGATCCTATATTTGTGAGAGCTTTGTAGGGTGCTTGTTAAATGTGTTAATAAGGTGACAGCTACATGTGTTAATCAGGTGACTGTTACAGTGGAGCAAGGATAAGGTGCTTGAGGAGTCGGCCCCAGACCCCTCACTCCACATTCAGATTAGGGGCACTAGTTCAATTAAGGACTCATGGGATGAAGCATGTGGGTTACTAGACAACTCTCACAACAATCCCTGGCCTGTGTTGAAGGGTCCCCCAGCCGTGAAGCAGTCACTTATCCAGTGTCAGAAACATAGCCTAGTCTGAGGCTGTACACTCCAGGGTATACTAGCCTCTGTTCTAGTGTTGCTCCTCTCATCCACACCTGGCACCCTCCACCCTCCCCGATCACAGCTAGTGCATTGCCTGCTCCTACTTGGGACTTTGACCATGGGTTCACCTTCCTCTCTGCTCCATCCCAGGTATGCTGCTTCTCCTTCATGTTGGCTTGCTAGCAGGTAGAGATTCATTTTTTTTTATTCATTTACGGTTTATGTGGGGCATTTGTTACAGAGTCCATGCTCCTGAATTTACCTTTGTTTCTGAATGGATAAATTTTAGTTCCTCATAACTTGACTGTGCTGTACATGGGACAGAATTATTTTCATGTGGGGCATTTTACACAGGGATCTATTATTTGTGGAAACTACTCTTATAAGGAGCCAGGCATTAAATCCTTCCCACTCTCTGAACACTGACTATTTCAGCCACCCTTATAGAGTCTCAGGGTGTCATGAGCTGAACAGGGACTCCTGTATTTATTAGAAAGTGAGGGGTCATACTCCTGGAGTTACTCAGCCTCACACCTCCTACTTCAGGGGGTCTGTTTTGATTTCAGATTGAACTTTTGGACATTTTGTGTTCTTTCTACTATTTACATATGACCGGTATGCACTGATATAACTACAGCACTGGAGCTCCAAACTATGGGACTGGAACTACAATGGGGGGGGGGATATGTAAGGAACCTATACGCATGTAATAACAGTTCATATCATCTTTCCTATATCTTGGAGTTAGGCCTGATGTTAGCCTCCATGGTCCCTCAGGCCATCTCCACTCTTAGCATGTTTTGATATGTACTACGTAACCTTCATTGAACTCCTGACAGGCTTTCTAATCATCAGATCCAGGAACATCACTCAGCTATATACACTATCCATACATCAAAGCCAAATAACTGCAAAAATATTTTTATTTGCCAAAGTCTGTCACAATAACAATTGATCCAATTGGACCCAGTCACCGAGTGAGAACAATTTTGAGAATTAATATGTTACAAGATTATGGCTTAAAACAGCTGCTCCAAACATATCATAGTTGGAAGATATGGTGAAGGATGTGTGTAAGATGGAAAAGCTTACTGCACAGTTACAAAAAAAGGGACACTCAACATCAAAACAAATTGAACATTTGGCTTCTCCGTATTATTTGGACTAGACCAGACATTATTTCCTGAAGAGCTGGAGAAGATAGGTCTTCCCAACAACTTACAGACTAAGACCACTTGAAACCAGTGGAGGGTGTGGGTGTGTGGCCACAATGGACATGCGGACCTGGGCATACAACAGATGGACGGGCTTTACTAGGGGTGGGTAGTGGGTATGCTTCAGTCATGCCTGACTCACTTCAGTCATTAAAATGAATTGATCTTAACATTGCATACTTGTATTCTGGAAGAAACATGTTTATGTTTTAGTTTGAACTGTAGAATGATTGTACTGTAATGCCTTCTGAGTGCTCAGAAAAACGTTCAATAAAATTCAAGTTTTAAAAAAGGTGTCTGTTACACATGTTAGTAAGGTGGCTATTACAGGTGTCATTAAAGTTGTTGTTTAATGTGCTGATAAGGTTGTAATAAGGTGGTACAAAGTATGTTAATTAGGTATTAATCTATTATTAATGTGTTAATAACATTAATACAGTGGTGGTAGTCAATTGGTTGCATAATTGATAATTGATCACCATCCTATACTGGGAAATGCATTATATGATGGCTATTTATATGAGGATGAGGGCCTAGCCATGTATATATATTTACTATATATATATATATTTATACAATGTATGTTTAGGGATAAATGTCAGGATAAAATGTAGTATTTCAGCCAGGTCATGGAGATATCAATGATATCTTCACATGTGAAGATATCATTGATATCTCCACGTTCCTATACGTCATCACTGTCATCGTTGTGAAACTGAAAGTGTTTCACTTTCTATCCTGTGGCTTTCTTTTTTAAGAATAGGACCCCCCTCCCCCCCGGCAGCTTTCTCTTTAGAAGGAAGACCCCCCCCCTCCATGCTTGCTCACATCTGCTTGTATGCTTATCATAATCATGTCTTTAAAAACATATCTGGTTGATCCTCGACTTTCTTTTTCCACCGAGCTGTCAATGTAGCATTACGGCGCTATTCTCGAATGTAGTGTCACCAGCCGCCACGAGGCTTAGATGTGAGGCACTGCATGTTTTACTATATTTTGCCGTAAACATAGAGAAAATAAAGTTATTTTTCATTAGTGTCGAGAGCCTTTAGCCAGAAGCTGCCGATACCGAGAGAAGCGACCGCGGCAGCCCAGAATATTCGATGTAGCCGCCAGCCGCCTGCTGCCATAGCAACACATGCCCGCGCCTGCTCTAAGTGTTCTGAAGCTGCCAACTCACCGCCATCTCTCTCAGTACTGTCGGCAGCTTTTTGACAAAACTATAAGCACATATTAAGAAAATGGCACATTTTTATATGTTTTACAGCAAAGCGCCATAATTAAAACTGTCTGACAGTGCTTCACATCTGAATCTTCCAGTACTTTTTCACGCTTCATTCAGGGCATAGCGCTCGGTAACACTACATGACAGTTGGAGGTGCAAAAAAGAAAGTCGCAGGATCAACCAGATAGCGTATATTTTTAAATAAGTACGTGTCCCAGGCATTTGTTTAATGATGCAGGCAGGATCAGCCAGATATCTATTATTAAATATCGTAAGAGGCAAGATCAGACATTTTTTTCATCTGCTGTTTTGGGGCAGGGGGGTATGGAGAATTATATTGAGGGTGGCCATGGCTCTGTCAACCAGAATCCAGACAAGTTTTTTTTTACAATTTAAAGAGGCAGGGTCAGCCACATATATTTTTTTAAATAACATATGGCATCTGTTGTGTTGCTAGAGATACAGCAGATGTGTGTTTAAACAGCCATCACCTCAATGTAGGGGACTGTAGTAAGGAACATTTCAAGCTTTTGTTGAGTGCAGCCCACAACATACATTGTATAAACCCGAATATGACATGGCCTGACTGAAGATATCATATTTATCTTCACTTTCGAGGCCAATGACATCAAAGATATCTCACTGTGTGATTAGCCACTCGTGAGATATCATGATATCGTGGCCTCGTGAAGATAAATATGATATCTTCAGTCAGCATATATATATATATATATATATATATATATATATATATATATATATATAAAATGCCCAATTAACAATGATCAGTGGCATTGAACAAACACCATCAGGTGACCGTGCTTATATCAGAGCGTGACCACACACTGGACTTTTACCCCCTCCAAAATAGTTTTAACATTTTATAAGACAGATGAACCACTCTGAGGGTGTGCATTCGTATGATCTATATTACGCCTTAGGGTTAGTACACAAGGCATGCGTATATAAGAGTGCGACCGCACACCTCAGAGTGGTTTATCTAATATATATAATTTATAAAATGGGCAAGAAAAATCTGTGAGAATCCAGTCTCCTGACTGAATGAAACACATCACATAACCATGCATTATTGCACAGCCACCTCATGCCTGCACTTCTTTTCATCCCTCAGAATCTTCTGCACATTTTATAAGACAGATAATCCACTACAGGGTCTGTGGTCATGCTCTGATATATTCAAGCCTTGGGGGGCTGAACGCAGTTGGCCTGTGGCCTCATGTGTAACAACACACACTAAGGCATGCATATATCACAGCATGATGGAACACCCTGTAACAGATTATCTATTACATGTAATATATATATTTACTTGTGCAGTCATGCTAGTATAGTTAGGGTTGAGTAAGCAGTTTAATGTTAAACCCCAAATTTTGCACTTTAATAACTTTGCAACCATTCAATGGATTTGCACGAAATTTGGAATACATGGTCTTGTATGGTAGATCTCTTGATTTATGAAGTTGTGTTTTGGTCAGACTTGTGGTTTCCATGCAGTGAAGTGCTGAAAAATGCATTTTTCACTTCGATTAGCACTTTTTTGTTGATATTTGCCCATCGCTCTGCGGCCACACCATTTGGTATTTTTGTCTGATATTTTCAGGGTAGAAAGAGTTTTTTTTTTAAAGAACAATCCAGCATTGATTTGGTGAAAAAATACAAATCTATTCCAAAGTTATTTGATTTTGAATTTTCGGATTCTGAGCATGCTCAGTTCACTCCAAGATTTATATGTATGTTTTGCTAAAGAGGATTGGGCTCATGATCAAAGATTTTGTTAGCTCACGAACAGAGGAAACATTCTTTGTTTGCAAGCCACCATTTTGTTTTCATTTTTTCCCCAAAACAAAATATTGTAGCTTGCCCCACACGTGACTTCTTCTACAAATAAGGCATGGATTTTGTTCAGGGTGACACCCTCTACAAACCCATGCCAATAATTTCCTTTGTTTTGGCCAAAAAACATCCATTTTAGATTTTAAAATTCTTAGTTTGTGACTCGCTTCCGATCCTTGTTCACAAGGTGACAAAATCCCGTTCATGAAGCGGAGTCCCTTTTGCAAAGAGCAAAATTCTTGATTGCGACTTAGTGACCAGAATGGCCCTATCTTGCGAACAAGGATCGGCTTATGAACGGGATTTTGTCACCTCATGAAGGATTGGGTTTTGAATCCCTTTCACGAAATAGCAAAATCCCGTTTCATGACTTCCAGATCAGATGGCCAAAATCTGACAATCAAGGATTCCTCATGAACGTGGATTTTGTCAGCTCGCAAATGGAGATTGACTTCGCAAATGGGGATTTTGCAAACCTCACAAACTAGGATTTTAAAAACATTGCCACTACACTGTAAATAAACGTTTTGGTCTTTTGGCTTGAAATTTGCAGGGTATAAAGGGGATGTCCCAGAGATGTGAATTATGCTATTTTGGTGTAAAAAAAGTTAATGAGTTCCATAGATATGCCATCACAAAGTTGAGATTTTTCCTGTAGGATAACAATGCGG
Organism: Neoceratodus forsteri; assembly: GCA_016271365.2. Lineage (NCBI taxonomy): Eukaryota > Metazoa > Chordata > Ceratodontiformes > Ceratodontidae > Neoceratodus > Neoceratodus forsteri. The sequence goes on along the minus strand of JADMNL010000024.1, from coordinate 294,211,167 downwards.
CACACACAGTGAATTTCGGTGCCCATATCTCCGAAACAATGTGAGATACAGATTTTTCGCTACCCACAGCTTAGTCCACCTTTAGGACTAAGCATGCATGGAGGTTTCAAAGTCATGATTACAACTGCAGTGGAATTTTTTTCATAGGTTGTATGGTTACTGAGATATTGGCAAATTAGTGTTACAAGGGTTCCTTTTCAGCCCTATAGGGCTACTGTATGGCTCCATTGTTATGTGTGTGGGGCACAGAGGCCAGAGGCCCATACTCCCACAGACACATATCATTATGTGCAAATGGGCAGCTTGGTGGGAGTGCGGACTGGGCCCACACTCCCACCAACACATACCATTTACCAGTTACATTACACTTTCTCAAAAAGTAAAGAAATTCATTACAAAAAACTTTGTTAATGCATCAGTTAGGGTTAAAGTGACAAAAGTAGGGAAATTAGATGTTAGGGTTGAGCCCCTAACCCCCACCCTACCACACCACACCCATCCTCCACACAACAACAGGCATTGGGGTGTGCCATGGGTTCATTAGGCCTAACTCTTACCCCATTCTTCTGTGCTGTACCATGTCAGCCTCCTTACACATGAAATGGGGTGAGAGTTGGACTAATGACCCCATGGCACACCCTGATGCCTGTTGGTGTGGAGGATGGGGGTAGTAGATGGGGGTTAGGACTCAACCCCACATCAAACTTCCCCTACTTTCTGCCGCTTTTATCTTAACTGATGCATTAACAAAGTTTTTTTGCAATATATATATATATGTCACAAACCCACTCAGCAGGTCAGGCCCTCTACTCCCCAAGTGCCAACCTCTGAGCACAGTTTTGTGAACAGTGTAACAGACAAGGTAACCCTCTTGTCTGTTTTTGTGAGTTCAGATCAACCTTTGGTCTCAAGTTCTGGAGGGATTCAAACTGCGAACCTCTTGCAACCATACCCAATGCACAGACTCAGATATTTCTGTCTTTGGGGGGCCAGATATCTTTGCCTATGGACACCTAACCAGGTATACAGAGATGAACCCTTAAAAACTTTAATAAAGACCTCAGATTTAAAAAGCTTCTCTTTCCAGTTTGGTACCACCATTCAAGCTTATGTTTAGTATCTGCAATAACCATATATTTTTCTTACAACTAAAAAGAAGTAAAACACAGACCAAGTAAGTTCTAAAAAGAATTTTACTAAAATAGTTAAAAATATGTAAAATGCAAAATACAGAACTCTTATATCACAAGACATACAAATCTTTAAAAAAAAAGAACAAGGTTTAAACAGTGCAAATTCCTACTTACAGTACTTAGATTTGAAATCTTTCTAAATACTTGTTTACAAGTGCTCCAAAGAGCTTTCCTCAGTCAGAGTCTAGGTAAAAGTGTGTAAATAAAACAGAGTATTCGTTAAATGACTGTATGGGACAACCCATTTTTGTGTGAGGTCAGCTAGCTCCTCCTCTGTCAGATTATGTATAAAAAAATATATGTCTTATACAAAAGTATTACATTCTGCAACTTCAGCATAATTCATGTCCTTTAAATGACACTTCTTTTGATCTCATAATATGCTTCCTCCTTCCAGGACATGACAGCATCTTTATGATTTTCGCACTTCTGTATAATAACCTCGGTTTTCCTTCTAATGCCATAAAATGGATATGTTCTAGCAACTATGGCTGTAATTAACTCAGACAGACAGGATCCTTAATTAAGGCCTTACATGTAACACATGGTCTCTAAAAACTGAGTGTGTGTGACCTCACATGCTGTCAGAATTTTTCTTATGGCTTTCATCTTTGAGCTGAAATCTGGGGGTGAGTGAGGTCATTCTAAGTGCATCAGATTTTTTAAGCAGAGACAGTCAGTCATACATTTTATATTAAAAAAATGATACAGCACTCAGAGCTGGCTGTCTACGTCACTATATATATATATATATATATATATATATATTTATTCAAAAAACTGCATTAATGCCTCAGGGTTGATGTTACAGTGACAAAAGTCTGGAAATTTAGTGTTAGAGCTGGCCCCACCCCCACCCCACTCTTCACACACCAACAGGCATCAGGGGTGCCTTGGGGTCATCAGCCCTAACTCTCACCCCATTCCATATTTAAGGAAGCTGAGAGCATACAGTACAGAAGAATGGAGTGAGAGTTAGGCCCAATGACCCCAAGGCACACCCTGATGCCTATTGGTGTGTGGAGGGTGGGGTGGTAGGGTTGGGAACCCTAACACCAAATTTCCAGACTTTTGTCACTGTAATATCTACCCTAACAGATGCATTAATAGAGTTTTTTGCAATGAATTTCCTTTCTTTTGGAGACAGTGTAATCTTACCATTATTTGGTTGTGGGAATGCAGGACACTTCAGGCTCTGCGTTTCCATCAGTCCATAGTGTGTTGTGGGAGCACAAGGCCTATGCATGCATATTGTAATTGTCTCTGATTTTCATGTGGAAGAGCAGGGCCCTCCAGGCCCTGCACCCCTATGCAACCATAAGTGTAGAGACATTGTAATGAACCCTCATCTCCCTGTGGGAGCGCAGGACCCTCCCTGTACTGCATAATGGAAGCCCCTGAGCTCCCATTACTACATAATGGCATCCATATGTGGAAGTGCAGGGCCTTCTTGGCTCTGTGCTCCCAACTACCCATAAGCGTAGAGACAGCGCGCAGGCTTAGAGACATTCCAAGTAACCCTTGTACTGCAAATGGCCCAATATCACAGTAACCATAGGAACATTGGAATAAACTATACCACAGTTGTAATCATGGCCTGACAACCTGCATACTTGTGTAGTGCTCCTAAAGGTGTACTAAGCTACATTTAGTGAAAAATCCATATATCGAATAGTTTTTGAGATATAGCCGCCGAAAGGTACCACAACCGCCACAATGTTATCCTATGGGAAGTTTCTAAACTTTGTAATGTTATAACTATGGAACCAATGTAAATGTTATGACCAAACCAGCAAAATGCACATCTGTGGGGCATGTCCTTTCTACCCTGCAATTTTCAGCCCAAAAGTCCTAACCACTTATTTGCAGTGAAGTGGCAAAGAAATAGGATTTTTTTGTAAGTAGTGTTGCAAATTTGCAAAGGTTTTGCAAATTTTGCAAAAGCCATAATGAAAACTGTTGCAAATTTGTGACAATACATTTTAGAAACTTTCACAATTTGTGAAAGTTTCCAAAAAATAGTGTCGTAGATTTGTGACACTTCTAACTGCTAAATTGAAAAAAACATATTTCTAAACATCATTTTTAAAATCTAACACCAGGATCGTGTTCCTCAGGCCCCGATTTGGTAAACACAACAGTAGGTGTTTACCAAGGGGCAGTAATTTGAGAATCATTTGAACTTTTTAGATGTTCGAATAGTGCTTAACAGTTTGATCGGTAATTTACCGTTCAAACTTAAAATTTTTAGTGAATGCCGTATCTCAGTATTAAAACAACAGTTTAACATATTTGCAGATGAAATTAAACAAATGTAATCACAGAAATGAAAATCACAAGTGCTGAACACCCCAATAAATCATAACACACTCACGAACATGCAGTATTTTGATTAAGAACACGTTTTAAACATATAGGCAGAAAACAAGATGGCTGCCACTTCATTTTTTTTCCAAGTTTGACCACTTAATCATTGCCAATTAACAGTTCAAACATTTTTCAATAACCGAGCTGTCTGGCGGCTATGACAAAACACATTATAATTCAAAAATTAGAAAATGTCATTACATCAAACAGTCCAAAGGCACACCCTACAGATTACCCCATCATCCCCTGAAAATTTCAGACCAAAATTGCATTCCCGCTGATCTGTAGACAAGAGCAAAGAATCCCATGTAAACCTATGGGAAACTTTTTTTTTCTGTTTTTTACCACTTTATATTTCAACAGCCATAGAAGATACTTTAACAAAACTTTCCACATTTCAAGACATTTACAAGGTTACCATGCAAGCCAAACATCCAGCTATTTCATCAAAAAATGTCAATGTTATTAAAGTACAAAAATTTAAATTTAACATACAGCTGTCTATACAACCCCTAACTATAGGGGTGCTATCACTCCCCTATAATTCATATATATATATTGATATATACAGAAACTAAAATAAATCTAAATGTTGTATCTACTCAGTGTAATAAATCTAAATAACATACCAATAAAACAATTAAACTCCTACTGTAATTAACAAACTACACCCTATAAAAGGATACAGTCACAAAGCACCTATAGTATTTGAAATCAGATCCCAACAAAATGGCTGAAGACAACACATCAGATGAAAGAGAAAAATTCATTAATGTCAAGGAGAACAAAAACACAAAGATAAAAACAAATGACAATGTACAAATTATCAAAACTTACCTTGCCAAAGTAGGAGAATCGAGGGACATCCTTGTGATACTGTAAATGAACTGGACCAGCATTTAGCCAATTTTATCTTCATGTACAATAAAACAGATGGCAGTGAGAATGAGCCAGGAACAGTCAGGGGTGTTCTGTATTCTGGGCAGCATGGACAGATACTTTTAACTAGAAGATTACTTATATTCAGTTTACAGAGGTAAAGATGTGGTGGGGAGTTTCCAAAGGGTTGGATGTGGACACAAATATATGCTGCATCCATTTTTTTGCATCCAGGCAATGTGCTACTATTTTCAGAAGTTGTGTCCATGACAAAAGTCCCAATTTGTGGCAAAAATGGATATAATTGCATACAAATTAGACAGAAGTGCAACCACATCCATGTACGAATGCAAACCTTGGATGCTGTTAGGCCAACTGGTAGATGGTCTAACAGGTTTGGACACATTTCTGCTTTGAAAATAGCAGCAGATGCATCTTGGGTTGATCTCTTTGAAAATCCCACCCACAGTGTTTAAAGAAACCATGAAAACCATGGTCGCAAAGCACGGGTTTCAGGACAGGGAAAGGGAGGGGAGAGGAAATCAGTCAAACTAAGCAAAACCATTAACTAGCACTGAAATTGGCCTCCTATACTCAACTGAAACAACAAGAATGAATAGCCTAAAAACATTCTTACATATCAAGGACACATCTGGAAACAAGCTGTTATCAGTTCAGTATGTCTTTACTGGTAAAACTTCTGAATTACATAAATAAATACATAATATATAAATAAATATGTTTTTTAACATAATCATCCAGTCTGTGCTACATACAATGGAGCAGTACATTTTACAATGGGGTGACATAAAACTATACACTGATGCACAAGGTACAAGGTTTCTCAAATATACAGAATGGCAGACAAAGACACAGACACATGGAAATCCAAAAAACATAAGACTATTAAAGCCCAAACTATATGAAAACACATTAAACCTTGAAAGAGACATTATTACTGTCTATCTGAAATACGCCTCTCAGAGGCCAGCACAAATGAAGTCAGAAGAATTCCAATTTTATCTTGCACTGAACAGAAACCATAAGCCTGAATCATTATGGTTTAGAAACATGAAAACTGGTAAAAGTAATATGCATAACATACTTAAACTGCTTAGAATTACAGTTGGATTACCACAGAACAATGGATTACAAACCAGAGCACAAGAAAAACTGCAGTACAAATGCTAGTTAATTCAAACATTCCAGCAACAGAAATTGCCCAGATTTCAGGACACGGCAACCGGCAATCAATTAACAATTACTCAGTTTCAAATGACAAACATAAAATATCAACTATTCCATTCAGAGAAACAAAAAGCAACCTCAAGTATCCTAAACTAATCCTTAATGAAAGACAGAACTGCAAAAACAAAATAAAAGTGGTAGCAAGGAAGATGTGGGCAATTATAGGCCTGTGAGCTTGACATCAGTGGTGGATAACATAGAAACACAGAACATAGAAACATAGACTTTGACGGCAGATAAGGACCGCTTGGCACACTTAATCTGCCCATTTCCCTACTAAGCTGCAGATTCTAGTTAACCAACAGCTTACTTCTTCCTACCCCCCACCAAAATTGTCTAATGTCTGTCCCATGCATTCTTGAATTCCCCCACTGTTTTTAACTCCATGACCTCCTCAGGAAGGCCGTTCCATGTGTCTACCACCCTCTCTGTGAAAAACTACTTCCTCACACTGCCCCTGAGCTATCCCCCGCTATCTTCAGATTGTGTCCCCTTGTTCTTGCACATCTCTTTTTCTGAAAGAGGGTAAATTAATGGAAATGCTATTAAAAGAAAGGATTGTGAAATATCTTGTATCCTATGGATTATATGACCCAAGGCAGCTTGGTTTCACAGAGGTAAGGTCTCACCAAACAAATCTGGTAGATTTCTTTGACTGTGTAACAAAGGAGTTGGATGAAGGAGGAGTGGTAGACATGGCCTACCTGGATTTCAGCAAGGCTTTTGACACCATTACACATAGGAGACTGGTAAGAAAACTACTATAAGTACATAATAATGATACTTTTATTAGACTAACAAAAAGTTAAAGATACAAGGTTTCAAGGCCTACAGTATAGTAAGGCCTCTTCTTCAAGTATGTTACAATGTAGGCTTAAGAGCCATTTGTAGGAGCTTGGTTCTGATTATCATAACCAAGCACAGGAACCCAGGTGCCCTGTATAAAGCCAGTTATGACTCTACTTTTTCAAAAAGTAAGAAGAGTAACTTGTTTCATGTAGGACCCTTTGAGATTTCAATCTGAGTTTACCTTTGGCATTCAGCTTGATGGAGTTCATTAGGGTGGTGCATGGGGTAGATAGAATAAAGGTTAAAAAAATCCCTAAGATCAGACTACATTACTTCTGATGTTTTAAAAACACTTGTATTACAGTGGCATGGTAGTTCCACTATAGTTAGGGTCGTATCCAGTCAACGCCATGTCGGAAGAACGGCACAGTCGAAAACCACGCTGACATTACAGTGTGCATGGTTTTGGATGTTGGTTTATTTATATTAGCACAGTTTTTGACCATACCCATTTCCTGGTGTCTGTGCTGCGTGATTTTTGACTGCGTCATTCTTCTGACGTGGTTTTGATCTGGTCCTGTTAGGGTTGAGTAGGATGTTCAGTGTTAAACCCCTAACTTTGCACATTAATATCTTTGGCACCATTTGATGAAATCAGCTGCAATTTTGCATTTGTTGTCTGGAAGGCAAGGTCTTGATCTTTGGAAAGTTTTGTGATGGCAGCTTGTGCGGTTTCTGATATCTGCATATGTAATTTTTCTGTTGATGGCCAATTTTTTCCCTATACTCAACATGTTTTTTTTTCTCTCACCTACAGCCTACATGAAATGGATTTTTTTCCCAAACGTGCAGGGGACATGTGTCATATCCTAAGGGAGTGCCTTTGATAGGTCTGATGAAAAAATATTAAACAGTTCCAGAGCTATAAGGCTTTAAAGTTTTGTGTTTTCCATTCTAAGCATGTGCAGTAGAGTTTTTGAGATAACGTTCTGGTGCAAAGTGAAATATTGGATGTCACAAGACCCTTTTTTGGTTTCTCACCACTTGCTTGGCAAAGTACCAAACATTTTTGTGTACCATGAGAAGCACCATCTTGTTGCTTTTCTCCACAAACTAACAAGCATGGAAAATACATAAAAATGCTGGCATTTTAAAAAACAAACACCAGAACCTAACTAAATGGGCCCTGTTTAGTTAGATTCTGATGTGTGTTTTTATTTATTTATTGATTCTAGGATTATACAACCTTTAAGCTAAAGCTCATTTACAGAGGTTCCATGTCAAAGAGTGCAGAAAGGTAACACAATAAATACGCAAAATTACAATAAGTTACACAAAATTACAAAAAGATACTAAACAAGACAGAGAGCATATCATTACATACAAGGTAGTTACTCTTGGTTGCAGAACATACACTGTGTATAACAGTGAGCTAAGGTTATCAACAGCACAGGAATCATTATAGTTTGGAGGTAGGAGCAGAGGTAGTAGTGGTGGGTAGGGTCAAGGGGGAGACAGCACAGGTATGGCTGGGTGCAGCTGAGCTAGGTCTTTGTCAGTGTGTGCAGGTAGGGAAGAAGGAGCAGCCAGAGGTAAGCATTGTCTAGGATTATGGTGGGTAGATTAGCAACTGCAGTTGCACTTGGCATTGTTGTTCACCAGGAGGGCCTTCAGATTGGTCTTAAATTGGCCAAGCTGGGAGCAAGCCAGTATGTCAGGGCAGAGTGAGTTTTTATTACAATAAGAGCCAGAAATATCTTTTGTAGGCACCCAAAATTCCAGGTGCCCAGTTTAACAAGAGGAGCCATTCACCCATGTTCCCTGTAAAAGAACAGTGTGACTTTGCTGACTTCTGCAGCTGCAGCTGGAACTCGTGCTGTGGGCTGCAGTGGGAGCAGTGAGCCCCAATTTTTCTGGTGTCTAGTGGCACCCCCCATTGCCATCCTTTTATGTGTGTTATTATTTCCTGGTGTCTAGTGGCACCCCCCCCCTCCAATTGCCATCCCCATAATGAGTTAATCTTTCTCTGGTTTCTAGTGGCACCCCCCATCCTCTGATAGCTGTCCCCATAATTAATTTAGCTTTCCCTGGTATCTAGTGGCACCCCCCATCATCCAATTGCCATCCCTGTTATTTTGTTGTCTTTCCCTGGTGTCTAGTGGCACCCCCCCACCCTCTGATCGCTATCCCCATTGTTTTATTGTCTTTCCCTGGTGTCTAATGGCACCCCTATGTTCCAATCACCATTCATCTTGGTTTGTTGTTTTTCCCTGGTTTCCAGTGGCACCTACACCCTCTGATTACTGCCCCTGTTGTTTTGTTGTCTTTCCCTGGTGTCTAGTGTCACCCCACCTTCCAGTCACAGTCCCCATTGATTTGTTGTGTTTCTCTGGTGTCAAGTGGCACCCCCACCCTCCAATCAGTGTCCCCATTGTTTTTCATCTTTCCCTTGTTTTTTCATCTTTCCCTGGTTTCTAGTGATACCTCTCCACCCTCTGATCACCATTCCCATTGTTTTGTCATCTTTTCTGGGTGTCAAGTGGCACCCCCCAGCCTCTAATCGGTGTCCACATTATTTTGTCATCTTTCCCTGGTCTCTAGTGACATATCCCCACCCTCTGATCACCATTCCTATTGTTTTGTCATCTTCCCCTGGTGTCTAGTGGCACCCTCCACACTCTTATTACCCTCCCCATTGTTTTATCATCCTTCCCTGGTGTCTAGTAGTACCCCCACCCTCCAATTGCCATCCCTATCAAAATAAACAGTCTCTTGATTTTTTTTTTTGTAAACCTACAAAAAATATAATAGTCCCTCACTAATCTGCCCCCACAGCTCCACCTCCAACTCAAGGAGGGCCATCAGATTGGTTTTAAATTGGCCAAGCTGGAAACAGGCCAGTAGGTCAGGGCAGAGTGAGTTTTTATTGCAAAAAGTGCCAGAAATACCTTTTGCAGGCACCCAAAATTCCAGGTGCTCAGTTTAATGAGAGGAGCCATTCACCCATGTTCCCTGTAAGAGAACAGTGTGACTTTGCTGACTTCTGCAGCCACAGCTGGAACTCGTGCTGTGGGTGGCAGTGGGAGCAGTGAGCCCCCATTTCCCTGGTGTCTAGTGGCACCCCCCATTGCCATCCTTTTATGTGTGTTATCATTTCCTGGTATCTAGTGGCACCCCCCTCCAATCGCCATCCCCATAATGAGTTAATCTTTCTCTGGTTTCTAGTGGCACCCCCCCACTCCCCAATCATGGCCCCCATAATTAATTTAGCTTTCCCTGGTGTCTAGTGGCACCCCACATCATCCAGTTTCCATCCCTGTTATTTTGTTGTCTTTCCCTGGTATCTAGTGGCACCCCCCACCCTCTGATCGCTATCCCCATTGTTTTGTTGTCTTTCCCTGGTGTCTAATGGCACCCCCATGCTCCAATCACCATTCATGTTGTTTTTCCCTGGTGTCCAGTGGCACCTACACCCTCTGATTACTGCCCCTGTTGTTTTGTTGTGTTTTCCTGGTGTCTAGTGGCACCCCACCCTCCAGTCACAGTCCCCATTGATTTGTTGTGTTTCCCTGGTGTCTATTGGCACCCCCACCCTCCAATCAGTTTCCCCATTGTTTTTTCATCTTTCCCTGGTCTCTAGTGATGCCTCTCCACCCTCTGATCACCATTCCTGTTGTTTTGTCATCTTTCCCGGGTGTCAAGTGGCACCCCCCCACCCACTAATCAGTGTCCACATTATTTTGTTAACTTTCCCTGGTCCCTAGTGACATCTCCCCACCCTCTGATCACCATTCCTGTTGTTTTGTCATCTTCCCCTGGTGTCTAGTGGCACCCTCCACACTCTTATTACCATCCCCATTGTTTTATCATCCTTCCCTGGTGTCTAGTAGTACCCCCACCCTCCAATTGCCATCCCTATCTAAAATAAACAGTCCCTTAATGTTTTTTTTTGTAAATCTGTAAAAAAGATAACAGTCCCTCACTAATATGCCCCACAGCTCCACCTCCAACTCAGTGCCTACCATCCCCCAGTACAACCCCACACACCCTCACTCACCTGAACAGAACACGGGGTGAAGATCCACACTCTCATGAAAGACATGTCTTGCTGCTGGAACCACCAACTGCAGTATGAGAAACTAAGGTAAGTGTGGTTCAAAGTATTTCAAAGGAGTTTTCAACTTTAATGCATAATTTAGCCATTGTTGCATATTTTAACACCAGATTTTCAACATTGCCCTTTGGGGGCCCCACCTTATGAACAATGATGGTTGAATTCTGCAAATCCAGCCTGAAAAGTGATTTTGTGGTAGCTTGAAGAAATCACCTTTCTGGCCTGATTTGAAAATATTCCCCATGATGAACCCAAGACACACCCTGACCTCAGTTGGTGTGAACAGGGAGGGGGTGGGGTGTTAGTGTTGAAACCCTAATGTTGTATTTCCCTCCTTTTTAGGGTTTGATATCAACCCTAATTGATGCATTAACATAGTTTTTGCAAATAATTTCCTTACTTTTTGAGACAGTGTAATCATAGCCTTATTTACTGTGGGGACGCAATTGCCCTTGACCTGCCCCTCCATCCCGTAGATGTGTGTATGTATGACACTGTAGAAGGGCCCTGCACTCCAATTTATAGGACAACAGTGACCAAATTGCCAGCATAGCCATCTTATTACCCCACTTCATGTACCTGATACAGAAAATGTTCAAAACCCCACCAATATATAATTCCGCACAACTACAATGCCATTCTGTGTCACAGGTGCAAAAACACATTTTGACTAGGATTTGACAAATGATGGCTGTGACATAAATGAGGTGAGATAATATCAAGTCTATGTTGAAAATCTGGGGTCAAAGTCATAAAATTTCCAAAGTTACAAGCATGCATAGCGAAATTACAATGAATGGTCATAACTTTGCCATTTGTACATATTCTGACCCCAAATTTTCAGCATAACATTCTTATGACCCCACCTTATGAATACTATAGCTGTTATTATGCAAATCTTGCCTGAAAGGTGAATTCACCAAGCAGTTGCAAAATCACCTTTCAGGTGGGAGTTGCATAGCAACAGTTATATTGTTCATAGGTGGGGTTCTCAAAAGGTTATGTTTAAAATTTGGAGTCAAAATATGCAAAAATGGCAAAGTTATGCACCAAAGTTGAAAATCCCTTTGAAATACATTGATTTACCATATGAAAGAAGATTTTATTTTGTGAGTCTCCATATGAAGCAAGATCTTACTTTGTATGAGAAATGTTAAATAAAACACATTTTAAGAGCATTTTTTTGAGCAGTAAAGTGCATAATACACCTAAGGGGTCCCAATAAGCAAGCTAAATTTTATTTATTTAAGTCTTTGTTTTCCTGGTAAGTGCACTGATCCAGGGACCATTTTCAGGCACAACCTGGGCCACAAACAATTACACAGAACAAACAATTTGAGATATTATACAAGCCAAATAGTAGTAGCAGGTTACAGACAATACAGATAAATCACAAGGAAACAGTACATGACAGAGTAAGCAATGGTACAGAGAGATAATGCATAATGTACAGTTACAAGTTTCAAAACAGAGTAGCCAAAAAATTTGGTACCAGCAGTAACTATTAAATTGAGACATGGCAAACAAAACCTAGAAAGGTAAACAGTTCACAGGCAGAACAATACCTAGGTGGAGGTGAAATGAAATGAAGCAGGGGAGATGAGTTCAAGTAGGGAACAATAGAGCCAGTTCATAGTCATCCACTGAGTGCACTAGGTACTGAGGTGATTGACAGGGTGAGATTCCTAGGAGGGGTCTGTAGTAGGGGAAGGAGGGAAAGTAATGAAATTAAGTGCCAGTGGAGTCATAGGCATACACCAGATTGTTAAGTAACTAGGTAATAGGGAGAGGGGGAAGGAAAGAGGGTAGGAGGATGAGGCAGGGCATCTAGGGAAAAGAGCTGGGGGGAGGTGAAGGCAAAGAGGACATAAAGTAGCAGGGGTAGGGATGGGGAGGTGTGACAGAGCAAGTACGTAGGGGAGAGGAGGGGAAGGGAAAAACAAAAGGGCCAAAAAAAGGGGGTGGGCTGGAGTGAGGGAGGGAGCTAGAGGTAACTGCACCCCAGAGTCAGAAGGTCACCCTCAGGAGCATGAGCAAGTGGATTCCAGAACTAATCAGGTTCTGAGATTGGATCTGAAGGAGTGGTGCAAAGTGGCCATGCGGATAACTGGAGGGAGGCTGGCTGTTCCATAGAGATGGTGTGGCAACCATGTGTTGGTTCCTCCCCAGAATATCATTTGGGGAAAGGGTTCCAAATACGAAAGAAGATCTTGCTTCATGACTCGGCATAAGAATCAAGATCTTACTTCGTATTATACTGATATGAAAGAAAACATTCGATGTTAAATAAAACACATTTTAAGGGCATTTTTCGAGCAGTAAAGTGCAGAATGCATCTAAGGGGTCCCAATAAGCAAGCTACTTGTGTTGGTTCCACCCCAGAATATCATTTTGGGGGGTTCAGAAATTATTTTTTCTAATTTTCAAAATACAATAACTTAAAAACGGCTTTTTATTTTTTTTACAGGACTAGCAAAAATCACATCTGTGGGCTACACCCTTTCTGCCCTGAAAATGTCAGACCAAAAAAAACTAAACTGGCTGGACTGTAAGCAAGTTCAAAGAAAAATCACAGCAAAGTCAATGAGCGAAAACATGTTTTTTTCAACTCTCCTTAACTCGGAAACCACAAATCCAACTGGAACATACTGTACAGGTTATTTTCACTGTCTGTATAATTTCACTATATTCGCTATTGCTGACAATCAGTGAAAATAAACAGATAGTGAAAAATAATGGACAGCTGATTATCAGTAGTACTATATTGAAAAGTAAGCCATCCGCACTAATTCTGTCAGATGTGAATTTGTATAGAAGGTTGACTCCCTCTGAATATAATGGATGCTAATTCGACCTGCTATACAGCAACTAGCTACATCAAGAGATCTACCCACACAGGGCTGTGCATACCAAAGTTTGTGCAAATTTGTTGAAAGGTTGCAAAGTTATTGAAGTGCCTATTGAACCCTAACTACAGAGTCTGCGACCGCACCCTATAATATATATATATATATAACATATATATATATATATTCATTAAAAAAACTACATTGATGCACTATTAGAGTTTGAAGCAACAAAGTTTGGAAATGAGATTTTGGGTTCCTCAACCCTAAGACCCCAATCTCACCCTTGGTTGAGTTAAACCCTAGGACCCACTCCATCTCAGATGCAGGAATAGGTATGAGGGTTTGGGTTGCAAACCTCTAATGCTCACCCCATTCCAAGATTAAGTAAGCTAAGATGGGCACTGAATAACAGAATGGGGTGAGCGTAAAGGTTCCTATTCCAAAGCACCCCTCACCTGTTCCTGTATGCAGGGTAGGGGTATGGTCCTAGAGCTGGAAGCCATGGGTAGGGGTGGGTTCGTAGCATTGGGGACCCTAAAATCTAATTTCCCAACTTTTGTTGCTTTGAACCCTAATGGTGCATTAACACAGTTTTTTGCAATGAATTCCCTACTTTTTGAGAAAGTATAATCATAAGGAACCCTAATGGTGCAGTAATGCAGTGTTTTGCATAGAATTTCCTTACTTTTTGTGAAAGTATCTCCATAGCTGTAGTTGTTTATGGGAGTACAGGCCCTGTTATCCATAAGTGTAGAGACACTGTGTTGAGGGAGCACAGAGCACTCTGGGCCCTGTACTTCCATGTATACATATTGTAATTGTCCCTGATTTTCATGTGGGAGCTTATCCATAAGTGTAGAGCCATTGTAATTAACCCTCATCTCCCTGTGGGAGCACAGGTGCCTCCAGGCCCTGCACTCCCATCACTCCATAAAGGTATCCATATGTGGGAGCACTAGGCCATATGGGCCCTGAGCGCCCATTTATCTATATGTGTAGAGACATGGTAATTAACCCTCATCTCTCAGGCCCTGTGCTCCCATCAGTCCATAATGGCATCCATATGTGGGAGCATACAGCTAGAGACATTGCAATTAACCCTTGTGCTGCCAATGGCACAGTTTCACAGTCAACATAGGACACTGATAAAAATGTCCACCGCAGTTGTAATCAAGGCCTGCAAACATGCATAACTGCTTAGTACACCTAAAGGTTGACAACTTCAAGGAGGACTCTACCCTTGATTAGCTTCAGGAGCAGTTTAAGCTTAACCCAAAATGTTGCATTAATGCAGCTTTTTGCAAAGAATTTCCTTACTTTTTGAGATAGCACAATGGCATATAGTGACTGAAAACTCTCAGCTACGCTCCATGCCTTACCCCATATCCAGGGGTTGAAAGTACGCAGCTGTGCCCCATGCCTTATTATGCCCCAGAGGTATAGTGAAGCACTCAGCTACATCTTGTATCTTACCCACACCCAGAGGCTGAAGGCACTCTGATGTGCCTTATGCCTTACCCCACACTCAGGGGCTGGAGCAGATTTTCTGCATCCAGAATTAAAGATACTAGTTGGGACCACAATTTTGGAGTCGTGAACCAGATTACCAACTGAAAACTACTTTTTCTGGTTTGAGGGAAATGTATAAGCAGCAAATGATATTTCATGTGGTAAGTGCTTACTGAGCATGCTCAGAAGCCAGATTTAAAAATGTAATAACTTTAGAACAGATTCATATAGTTTCACCAAGCCATTCAAAGATGCATTTGTAGGCTAAGCCCTTTCTAGCCTTAAAATCTCAGACCAAAATTCCAGACCGTCTGGGCTCAAGGTGATAACAAAAAAAACAGCGAAAAAAACAACAATTTTTTTTACATTTTTTCACTATCAGCATCTCGGAATCCGTGCATCTCAACTGAACAAAACTTGACACATCAAGAAATCTACCCCACAAGACCAGGCATTCAAAAGTTTGTGCAAATCCGTTGAATGGTTGCAAAGATATTAAAGTCCAAACTTTGAGGTTTAACATGGAAACCACTGCTCAACCCTCATGATTATTCAGCTTACACTCACATTTTTGAAAAAGTGGGGCACATAAGGAACTGTTATTCTTGCAATGTGAACAGGTGAAAAAGAAATTGTTGTAAACAGTGATTTTGAACAGATCAAGCTTCCCAAAGAGGGATAGCTTCTAGTGTTCACTCGATTTTTCTAGCTCCCCCAGTTTTAGAAAACAGGTATGTAAGATGCTTATTATTATTCATGAGCTCATGAATAATAATTTTTATAGCTATTTTTGAAGTGCTGACTGAGCATGCTCAGAACCCGAATGATCAAAATTTAAAAACTTTGGAACAGATTAATATTTTTTCACCAAACTAGTGAAAGGCACTTCTGTGGGCCAAATTCTTTCTATTGTGAAAAGTTCAGACCAAAATTCCAAACTGTCTGAGTGCTGGTGGCAAAAAAAAACCCAGAAAAAAATGGCGATGTTCTGTGTTTTTTTTGCTATGCATACCTCAGAATCCACACATCAAACTGAAACAAGACTTGACACGTCGAGAGATCTACCCCCATGAGACCATGCATGCAAAATTTCATTCATGCAAATCTGTTGAACAGTTGTGAAGATATTAAAGTTCAAAATTTGAGGTTTAACATTAAATTGCCTACTCCACCCTAATTATAGTATATATATACATACACACACACACACACACACACACACACACACACACAGTGCTTGTTAGGTATTAATATATTATAAATGTGTTAATAGCACATTAATATAGTGATAGATAGACAGATAGATAGATAGATAGATAGATAGATAGATAGATAGATAGATAGATACAGACAGACATGCAGACAGACAGAGATAGAGAGAGAGAGAGAGAGAGAGAGAGAGAGAGAGAGAGATGCCACTACAGTTCTGAAAAGAGGCAGCTAAGGTGCTGAGGGACAAGAACAGCTTACAGGAAGTAAAAAAGATTCAGATGGAGGGGGACAGGGAGGTATATCTAGATAACCAAAGAGAGGCAGAAAGGAGGGTGATGGCAGCAAAGGTACAGACAGAGGGGAGGATCACCAAGGATGTCAAAAAGGGGGATCAGACTGTCTTCAGGTACATGAGTGAAAAGAGGAAAGTAAAGAGGGATAATGAGGACATGGAGAGCATGGGGGGCTGTGCAGAAGAAGATCAAGAAAAAGATAAGATATTAAATGAGCACTTCTGCTCAGTCTTCACAGTGGAGGGGGGCAGATTAATGTGTATCAGCTGGCAGCGGGGGAGGGGGGAGTATACACATGTTCATACTTATAGGAGAGAGTCCAAAGGGGATTGGAAACCCTAAAGAAAAACAAGACAATGGGACCAGATGGAATTCAACCAAGGGTTCTAAAAGAACTGCGCGCAGTGTTAGCTGCCCCTTTGGCAGTACTATTCAGTACTTCATTGGAGGTGGGGTGGTTCCAGAGCATGCTGCCAAATTCCATAATGTGTGCATACCTCCATGTATGCACATTGTTGTGTCGCACCCCAGCAACAGTGAGGCAGGGAGAAAATGGAGGAAAAACCTCCCATGCATCAGGATGGTCAACTGACCCTCCATAGGCACTGCACTGGTGGCCGGGCACAACCATAGTCCTCAGGATGAGGATGACAACTCAGGTAAGCCCCAGGGGGAGCTGGGGGGTGTCCGTCAGTCGGTCAAGACGGGGGCTGCCAGGGAGAGAAGGGGAAAAAATACAATATAAAAAAAACTGAATGCTTGCAATTTTCAGAGTAGGAAGTACATTTACTAGTGCATGGGCCAATACTAGAGAGCACAGAACACACTTCTTGGCAGTAACTCTTCCTTTATATTCTATAATTTGTGTTGGTAACTCTTCAGCTTTAGAAACATCACCTATGATCTTTGACATCCCATGGGACAGACACCACATGTCAAAAACAACACTTCATAAAACACATAAGGAGGGCAACAACAGCTGCCTTATTTGCACAAGTGACATCTTTGGATATAAAAAGGTCAGAGCAAGAGTTTGTTTCAGCTTTTCTGCCTTGTGTTATAATGAATTGCACATGGCGTATGCAAGCTGTCACTTTAATTTATCTGTAGCACTTGGCTGTTGAATATATAAACAAGTTAGGTCAGCTTTTAAAGGGAACGGAGGTGGTCCTAATAAAACAATTTGCCTTTTGAATTCATTGTTAGGAACTGCTTTCTATTAATGTGTAAACTTTATTCTGAAGCTTTGTGATCTCTTTCCTTGCTGGCCAACAATTAATATGAGTGACTCAACAGAGTGATGTGTTTAATTTTGTATGTGTTGTAGTAGCTACTGGTTGGAAATATAAGAATTTATTTGATTAAAATTAAGGCTTTGTTGCATTTGTGATTTTTCATTTTATTGCCATTTTATTACATCTTTAGCACTCCTGTTGTAAGTTAAAAGACAAGAACAATTATTTTTCTCTTTAGGTCTCACAGAGACACAAACCAGTATCATCATTAGACTGGTCGACCCAGTATCCTAGACTGAAGCAACAGCTGCAAAATACTTTTGAATCCTACTAAGGGTCAAACACATGTCTAGATTGCTGTGATCAATGCAAAAGTTTCAACACAGCATCTGGCACCTAAATGAGCAGAAACAATCCTATTTTGAGGGAGTAGTTTGTTCCAGTGTGGGTCAAGATGCACAATGCAAAGACATTGCAAGTAGAGACTCACTCACCACAAAATTATTTATATGTAGAACTATTTCTATGATGCGGTTTTCAGCCTTTGCACATTGTGAGGCCTTTGGGCATTCCACAGCCCTGTGTATAGCCTAGCCAAATATTCATATATGCTACCAATGATCCCTTGCATTGAGAGACAATGTGTAATTGAGTGCTCCTTTCGTAAGTAGTTTACACTCACATGTGCCACATCATATTACTGAACAAGAGGCTCAAAGTTTGATTTGAAATCACAGCCTCCTGATCCCTAAATAATACCAGATGAGCCGAAGGAATAGCTCCCTTATTTAGTAAGTAGGTGACTTTGTTAAACAGAGTCATTGCTCAATGTGATCCCTACATAAGGCAAAGCCACCCTCCTGGTCATGTAAGCAACAGACTCACAGACAGTAAGAGATAATGTCATTCCACTGTCAGTGGTGCAATTTTAAAAGGGTATAGTGCTAAATAGCAGGGGTGGGATATTGAAATGTTATAGAATGGACACAACTCCTAGTTACTTCACTGTCAGAAACTGCCCTGGTACATTTAGACCATGTTTTACCTTGTTGGAGCTATTTTCAAAAGTTGGATTTATCTCTAGAATTTCTTTCTGTATTATAGCACTTTACATCCAGTTTTAGATAACAGAAAAGTTAGACATAAATTTAAATAATAGGCTAGAGTACACTTGGGGGGAGGGGTGGCGGTTTCAAAGCCTATGTTTAGATGCAGTTTTCTATTGCACAACTTTAGACATAAGCCAAATTGTCCCATATCCAGTTTTCAAAGGTAGGACATATTTAACTCCAATTTTCAAAATTCTGACTTAGTTATGTTCAATTTGCAAAGTTCAGATATGAATGTACCTGGACACATTTTTCAGACCAATTGCAATCTGGTCTATTATTTACATGATCTAGACAGTCCAGGACAGTTTATGACAGTATTGTAACTAGGAGCTGTGCCCACTTTATGTCTTTTGAAAATGCCACCCTTTGGGCAGGATTTTCCATCAGGTGGACACAACACTTGTGTCCATATTTCAGATGCACACTGTATCCACGCAGATGCATTCAGATGTCTGCATCCTATTCACAGATATATGGACACATTTTTGACACTGGTCATGGTTTAGAGCAACTTTTACTGCCACTGCCGGACTCAAATCCATTTTTCTATGCAAGGGCAGTTCCATCCAGTAGGTTAGAGCAATTTGTTTTGGTCTAACTTCCTGGGTGGATTTCCATTCATGATTCGAAAAATGGATGCAGGTCTTTGAAAATGCAGCCCATTGTAACAAGGAGCTGCATCCATTTTGTGACTTTTGCACATCCCACCCGACGTACCCTGAAGTTGCGTCTGTTTTATGATTTTTGTAAATCTCACCAAATGTAGCGAGGAGTTTTCCCAATTTTATGACTTTGGAAAATCATCTCGTCAGTCTGACCATTGTGTCCAGGCACATTTGTATTTGAATTTTGTAAACTAGATATAACTAAGGCAGAGTTTTGAAAACTGGACATAGCTATGTCCTATCTTTTAAAATTGGACATGGGGCAATACGTCATATGTCCAAACTGTACAACAGAAAACTGCATCTAGATCAGTGGTACGCAGTCATATGAGGCTTGTGTGCCACATTTGTTACATTACTTCTCTAGGGAGTCACAACCCATATACATGGCATCCTTATTTGACAAAATCATACATGCACACAAAATGTATAATGTTCAAAACATTGTATTGCTATTTCTAACTAATGTTAACAAACAAACATAACATAAATAACATTGTTAAACAGGTTTAATAGACTATAATAGCCAGTCAATTAGATATGTGACACTCTTTCTTTGAAACAAGTGTAGTGAAGTCTGGCTTTATGCCGGACACTGCAATTCGAATGCATTCTTTTGTATGTTGGATACTGAGTCTATTTTGCTTGAAATGGACCCTCCCAGGACAATGGCAGGGCCTAGTATGAAGTGTGAAAACTAACTGAAGCAGTTGCATACATCTTTAACAGCTACATGAAAAGAGTTGTCTGTTAAGTTCACAAACAATGAAATCAACCTCACCTGTTTAGCGTGATCATGTTGCCATTGATAGCGCTAAGCGGTTAGCGGTTAATTTCATTGCATGTTGAAAGACTCCTTATGCGCAATCCATCAGGCAGCATTTAAAGAGACGCAGGTATACGGTCATATGAGAGGATTAAAGGAGCCACAAGAAAAGTGTTAAACAGCTGTTTGTGGCTCGCGAGCCATGGTGTGAGTACCACCGGTCTAGACATAGGCTTTGAAAACACTCCCATAGACTTTGAACCTCCTCATAGCTAAGACAAAAGGCTTTAAACTATTATACTGTATTGATAGCATATAGGTTGTACTTTAATGTTTCTATTTTTCCTACTGCTTTTACTTATTATTGGTCTTTTAGATATTTCAGATTATGTTGTACATATTTCAGTTTGTCTTTCAAAAAGCATCTGACTGTCCCCAACAGAAATCACAATTGCTACACTATGTTTGTGGCATCACAGTGCACTTCACTGGAAAACATTGTGACATTATGAACAATGAATATTATGAGGTCAACTGGGATCTATAAAATGCTTTTCATACAGACCTCTTGGATAGGTTATTAAAATATGTTATAAATTCTAGAACTAAACATGGAAATTTCAAAAATGCATTCTCTAATAAATCATTTTATAGCTATAAAGTTATATTCAAGAAAAGGCATGCTGATGTGGATATCCAGGGCAAGATTTGTTAAGTAATGCATCCGGGTTTTTTGGACGCAAGTGTAGGATTCTGCCCGAAAAGTTAGACCACAAAACGCTGGTCTAAGTCCCAGGATGGAATTCCACAGTTGCATCTGAAAAATGGACTGCAGTCCTGCAGTTGCAGCAGAAATTGCCATAAACTGTGGAACTTGTTGCAGATGTGTCCAGATGTCTGGGAATAGGAAGCGTACATCTGGACGCATCTGCGTGGTTACAGCAGGTGTCCAAAATATGTACACAAGTGCTGCATGTACCCTTTTGAAAATCCCCCACCCACACACACACACATACTATTTGTACATTGGGAAGGAAGGATATGGAACAACATATAGAATACACGTCTTTACTCAGAGAGTCAGTAGATAATGGAATGGTCTGTTGGAACACACAGTACAAGCAAACAGTGGTGAGGTATTTTAAGCAAGTCTATACATTTTACTATGGATACCAATACCATGGGTTATTAGATCTGAGACTTAGTATTAGAAACATTTGAAACATAGAAAGTGACAACAGAAAGAGACTGAGGGTCTACTGAGTCTGCTCATAAATTACCCGAGGCCCAGTGTCAGTCCAAGAACCTATCCTTCCTTAATAGCTCCTCCTCCTTCTCTGGCTTTGTTATCTGTACCTTTACTTTGTCCCACTCGTGCTTGAAACCCGCCACAGTCCTAGCACCCACCGCATCAGCCAGCAGGCTGTTCCATGGCTCCACCACCCTTTCCAAAAACAGTATTATTCAAATCCCTTCTGATGTCCCTCCCCCTCAGTTTCCACTCATACCCACGTGTCATTCTGCTGGTGCTCCTATTGAAAAGCATAATGTGGGGAACTTAAAGTTTTCAATCATATCCCCCCCTCTCCATCCTGGCCTCCAGTGAATACATGTTCAGCACCTTTAGCTGCTCCTCGTAGGAAACTCCCTGAAGGCCATGTATCATCTTCATCACCCTTCTCTTTACAACTTCTATCCTGTCCTTATCCTTTGTAAGGTGAGGGCTCCAAAACTGGACACATTACACCAGTGTGGTCTCACCAGGGATTGATAAAGGGGGAGGATAACCTCCCAGCTCCTACTATCTAGTCTCCTCCCTATACACCCCAACATCCTGTTTGGTTTGTTGCACTGCCTTTATTGTTTTAGACTGTCACAAATTATGACTCCCAGGTCTTGTTCTTCTGTTGTGGCACTAAGTTTAACTCCATTTAGCCAGTACTCAGTCCAGAGGTTACTTTTTCCTAGGTACATTACTTTGCACTTCTTCACATTAAACTTTAGCTGCCACACATTTGACCATCTTTCCAGCCTTTGGAGGTCTTCCTTCAGCTCCCTAACTCACTCTGCACTGTCCACACTACTGCTAAGTTTAGTGTTATCAGCAAAAAGGGCAAGATTACCCAGTATTCCCTCACCAGTATCATTAACAAACATGTTGAAGAGGACTGGACCCAGGACCGATCCCTGAGGTACCCCACTTATGACATCCCCTTCTGTTGATCTCACCCCATTTACAAAAACCCTCTGTGTCCTGCCCTTAAGCCAATTTCCCACCACCTGATTATGTCCTTTTCACCTCCCAGGTCCTCCAACATCTTCAACATGCACCTATGTGGCAATGAGTCAAATACTTTACTGAAATCAAAGCAAAGGAGGTCCACTGCATGGCCCCTGTCCAGCTCCCTAGTCACTCAAATTGAAAAAGACAATAAGTTTGGTCTGGCATGACCTCTTTGCCATGAACCTGTATTGCTTATAATCCTGAAGACCATGTGCTTCCAGGTATTCCAAGAGGTCCTGTTTCATAATGGTCTCCATCAGTTTTCCCACAATAGATGAGAGACTAACTGGCCTGTAATTTCCCACCTTCTCCCTGTCACCTCCTTTGTGGAGTGGCACTACATCAGCCACTCTCCAACCCCATCTGTTGTGAGCTGTTGAACAGATGTGCTAGGGGGTCTTATAGTTCTTCCTCTAACTCCCGTAGTACTCTTGGATGCATCCCATCTGGGCCTGGAGCATGGGGTTCATTATGATCACATTGATTAAAAGGAAGTAGTATGCCAACGAGTGCTAGAAGAGGCTTAATACTGTTTTTGTATGTCATTGTGACAGTTTCAAATGATACAATTCAATGACTGCCTATTTGAAGTTATGCTTATGTGTTCATTTTACTATATGTATTTTTGTATTGCTTTATTATTTTGCAGGATGGCAATAAAATCAGGAGTATTGTATGTTCTATTAGTCAGATCTTGGGTGAAATAAAGATCTTATAGCACTTACTTACTTATGTACTAACTAGGAGTCTGCTAGGCTTTGGATTTTCAGAGTTGTTCCCTTTTCTTAGAGCAAGGACCCTTAACAGTATACAAATATTAACTGGAGTTGAGGGATACAGTGGGGAAATACTGACCCTGTCCCCTAGGGATGAACTATTGGCTGACAATAGTTAAACTGTTTGAAACCAAGGATGGAGGGTAAATGACTAGTGGAGGTTGGTCATTAATCCCAAAGGATCAAGATTTTCCACTATTGTCTATCCCAAAACAATTCTTGTCAATATCCATGGTTTACTAAACCTTGCCTGAATTACATTACTTGTTGGATGCTGCCTGTGGGATTTTGGATCAACGTCTTGCTAGCTGCTGGTATAGACACTGGACACCCTCTGCTATGTATGCTAGCTGTCTCAATTATTTAAACAAAAATACCCTCTGGGAGTCTCTGCTTGTCTCTGGTCCCACAAAGTGATGTTTTTACTAGTGTTTTTTTTTTTTTAAACTGTTATTACTAGCAGTTACTAGCTATTTACTAGATTTTTATTTAAGCCTCTCAGGGTTTAAAAAATATTTTTAGAAAACCTCCTGGGCTTTCCAGCTGTCATGGGTATGGCATTCATCTGCAGTTCCTGCTGCATCCATTTCGGCAGCTCTGGCTACTGGCACTGCTACCCACTCCCACATGAGTTACAACCGCATACTCATGTGCTCCTACATTTGATGAACCTGGACAATCTCTTTTTTCTATTACCAGTTGCTATAACCTATTGCCCATCATCAAGTAACAACAAGGGCAATAGTGCAGACTTGTTCTGGTCATGTGACCAGCTCATGGTCAATGAGTGAGCAGAATGAAGCTCCAAGATTCAATAACTAGCAATAATACACCACCCTGTGAACAACCAAAATACACAAAATAACTTTGGTTGAAATTGTCATGAAGATAGGGGACAGAGCAGATGGAGAACTATGTCTTATTTCATATTGTAACTCCTAAGTTCTGATGTTTTCATGCACACATATATGAAATCTCACTACAGTGAACTGATCATCTACAGTGGGTTTTGAACTCCCAGTCTTCTGCTCTTTTCATAAGAGTACTACCAGATGAGCTGAAGGAGTAGCGCCCTCAGCTTAGCTGGCAGACTATTATTTTATTAAATCTTGGATCTAAATCACATCCTTTGACTGGCCAAAACCTGATCCCATGACCAGAAAAAGCTGACACTTTTTTTTAATACTGACTTTATTGAGGAATTTCATGTTACATGAGAATAAACACACTTTCTAAGGTCCAGATACAAAGTAGGAAGACATTTGGTAAACAAATTCCAGGACCATTACCATTATCAATTGTCCCTCATATTTTTAAGTATGCAAACCATGTGAACAAATACACAATAGACAAGACAAACAGTAACAAACTTAAAGAGGCTAAGAAAGATAAATGTATTTCTAAAAAGCTATAAATGTCAGTTTTTATAAAACCAACAGAGATTTCTCATGGTACTGGGTCCAAAGAGTGCCAACAAGAATAGTGTCGGCTAGGAGTGCGCATTTAAAATGGCACCGATTTTTCTTTTGCAGGGGGCTGTGCCTCCTGCACCTTCCAACATCTATAAGCTTCTCACTTCAAGGAGGAATGGATCCTGGGGAAAGTTAAAATTTGTGGGGTCTTGGAATACTGCTTCCATAGCCCCATGTAAAAAAAAAAATCAAAGTCCCAACATGCTAAAAATTTCAGATACCAGGATTAGAACCCTGATCTCCACTACTGTTGGCCAAGCTGCTCTGTGCCCCAGCCCTCCACACCACAAGAGCAGCTCAGCCAGGCTCCTGGATTCTGCTGTCCTTGTCCATATAGTAGTACCATGGACACTGACCAGTGAGGCGCATATAGCTAGTGCTGTAAATCCCTGCTCTCTGTCCCTGGTAGCACTATACAGACTAGTGCTCCCTTGACTGGCGCTATTAATGTAGCACTCTTCTGACCGGGTACCATTTCTCATATATCTGGAATAGAAATAGCTGGTGCTTTTGCCCTCAAAATCCCTCTCATAATAGTCCTAGTAATGGTCAATAGTCTCGAAAACTATTGCACACTGTGCTGGCACATGCACACAATCTCTTTAAAAGAGTAGCACAGGTCCCCAGTACAGAGCACTCCCACATGCTATCCCCTTTTTCCTGTTTCCAATTGTTTGGTGCAAAAAAGTCTTCCTTGGTAGTCCAGTGGATCACCCCCTCCTAATCCCTCCTAATGCCACCTGCTTCTAAATACTGAACATATAGAACTCAAACCACCCAGTATTGTTTCAGTAAGTCCTCTATAGTGCCTCAATCGAACCAGCAGCACCCTATGGTCCACTGGATCAAACTCCCAGGAGACAGCCAACAAAACCAGATGAAACAACATTTGCTCTCTCCTGCAAGGAGGAGATCATTGAACACCTTGATGAGAGCAGTCTTAGTGCTATGCCAAGGCCTGAACCCAGACTGGAGAGGCTCAAAGATCATGTAACATTTCAGGTGACTCTGAAGTTAAACCACTACCACCTATTCAATTACATTACCTTCCATAAGAAAGGAAGGTTTGTGGATTCAGCAGTGGCCGACTCTCTCTTTACTGCAGCCCTGCAGCCTCATTCAGTGTCGAAGTTATATCAGCTCTTCCAAACTCTGGATTCTAATAGTCCAGTGGGGACTTGTTTTTATTGGCAGCAGATGCTAGGTTTCCATGAGGCTCTTAAAATAGGCAATCAGTTTGGTGGACTCTCTACAAATATGTTAAACAGGACAGGTTCAGATTAATTCAAGTCCGCATTCTTTATAACCTGTATTATACACCATCTAAATTATTTAGGATGAGTAAGTTAACTTCCCCCCTTTGCACTAGATGTGGCCATGTGGGGGGTATGTTAAAGCATGTGCTGTGGGACTGTGATAAGGTGACCCCCTTTTGTAACATTATAAGGATTCTCTGGATCCCCTTTTGGGCTTGGAAGATCTTTTTTCCCTTGAAATCTGTTTAGTAGGGCTCTATCCCCCAGATCTTCCTAGTATTCACAAAGCCCATATTGCCTTAATAGCAACAACTGCAAAGCTAATCATATTAAGACACTGGAAGGACACTTCTATTCCTCAGTATCGAAAATGGCATTAAGAGATTCTGATGGCTTTGATTGTTGAGAAACATATAGCCTCTCGTTGGCAGTGTCCTGACCAGTTTTGGTCCAGGTGGGAACCCTTATATACTTTATTATCAGTACCCTCCTCAAGGCCACGACTACAGATTTAGTTGTTATATCCATGTGTGGGTACATTACTCAGATGTTCCAGATCTTCCTGTCCACAGAGCCCCTTTTATCTTATTTCATAATAGCGGTCTAATGGCTGAGCTCCTGGGAGGGGGTATGGTGGGTGTTTTGGGGGGTGAGAGGCTGGGGTTTGTTGTTTCATGTTTGTTTGATTTGGTAGTTGTAGTATTGTGTGTGCTAGTTGTTACATGTTTCATGTGTGTTATGTCCTATTATATTGTGCTGTGTTCTTGAAAACCAATAAAGTATATTTAATGATAAAAAGGGAAGGTTTGAAACTAGCCTGTAGTTTGCCAGATCATCAGGGTTCAATAATGAGTTCATCAGAACGGGTCTCACCACTGAATTTTATTGGTAATTGTCACCAGGACCTCCCTGCAACTTGAAAGAAACTGGTAAGTCCCGGGTCCAGCACATGCTATCTCGGGCACAATCTCAAGACCACTCAAAAAAACTAATTTACCAAAACTGGGTCAAACACTACCCATTGTAACAGAGCACCTGCACCCCTCACTAGTTGGGTTTACTAGCTCATGACAGGCCACTTGGGATGATCTCGGCCCTAATAGAGGATACTTTGTAAAGGAAGAACCAGTTAAACTCATCAGATTTCTCTGTTTTAAAGACTCTTCCCAACTACAGATAGGATGGATTTATCAAACTGTCTACAGTGCTCAAGAGTTGAGCTGATCAATTGTTCCCTTCAGCAAGCAATCATGCGTGATAGGAATGCAGTCTTTTTCAGGGTGATCACCAGTTGATAATCACCACAGTGAGTTTTCAGCATCAATCTAGCCTTCTGTGACCTATATGTCTACCAAGAATGCTCCAACCTCCACCCTTTAGTCTTCAACCACCTAAGATCATCATCAAACCACGGTGTCCTACAGTGGGAGATCAAGGGACGTGCACAGTGGGGTGCCAGAAAGTCAAAGACCACCATAAGGGCATTATAATAGTCTTCCATGGCATTCTCTGTACCCTTAACACTCACTGTCACCATACCCAAAATGTCAAGTACACCCAGGAGGTTACTAGGCTCCAGAGTTCAAACAGGGCAGTATCTGACCACTGTCTAGTGGGGGTGTTGCCCATCAGGGGATCCTACAAAGGAACAGTATGGCATGATGATCTAATCCTGATATTATTAATGTCAAGACCCAATTCAGAAACCAGATCCAAGGCATAGCCTTTTTGGTGGGTCCCAGTGGCAACTGCCTGTACAAGGCCCACAAATGTCATGAACTGGAGAAACTATTTTCCAAATAGTTTCATTGTTGACCCAGCCATTGAAATTGCCCAGCACGAATAAGCTGGACAAGTCAACCACCAGGCTGGCCAAGAATCTTTGTAGTTCGTACAGGAATTCATTCCTGTGGCCCAGAGGATGGTACACAAGAATAATCTTACAACCTGTACTCAGCTTATCCTTGACAGTCATGCATTCAAACTGTTTTTTCACTGTGGGGTACGCCACCAGCCCCATGGTAGATCTAAAACAGATAGGATCCCCCACCCTCTACACTCTGGTCTCGGAAACATATATGAAAAAGCAAGGAACATACAGTGGTAGTCATATAAAAGTTGACTGTGGCACCGCTGTATTTAGGCAACCGCAGAAAAAAATACCGTGACTTTACTGCTACTGCAGAAAAATGCATGTCATTCAATGTATTTTTTACCATGGAAGTGGCATACTAAGGTATGTTTTTCTGCAGCTGTGGCAAATACCATGATACCAATCAACTTTTATATAACTACCACTGTATATTAAAAAAATAAGAACATTTGGGACCAGGACAAGAACAAAGGCAAACTGCAGTACAATGTAGTAGTAGAAGTCATTTTTTTATTCATAAAATCATGAACAGGGATAAAAATAATTCCATTGCACATAGCTCACTTCCAAAGTGGTTCCTTACCATTTATACCATGTTTCGTAGGAATAAATTAAGAATTCTAATCTATCATATAATTTAATAACACATACAGAAAGGATAGTAAGTGATTTTAAATTAAGTACATCATGTTTACACAATAGGTTGAGTTTAATCAGTTACACAATTGACAGGAAGATAACAATAAATTATGTATACATTTAACACATAGTACAAACTACACTAACAAGCAGAATGCTCTCCACTAGTTACAATTTTCAACAGTGCCAGTGACTCACCCATGACAAATATATTTTAGAATAATTAAGATAGTAACTGACTGGCTTCAACTAACAGATAGCTGCTCCAACACCAAACCTCCCGGGTTATCTAATCTCTTCTGAGCAGCAAGGTAATGAAGCAGTCATCATTGGGGCAGGGAAGGACATAACTAGAGCAAAGTTTAATAAAACAGATATTGAGTTGTTTCAGGAAACAGTGGAAATATCTTGACCCCTTGGAATGAACTATTGACTTTCAATAGTTCCAATTGCCATTAGTCCAAAACTATTGTCAATGATGGTAAGTCAATAGTTTATTTCTCGGGGTCAATATTTTCCTACTGTATCCCTTAGCTCTGGTCTATATTTGTATAATACTACACTGGAGCTCTTACATTGTACTTCCGCTCAAGGTATTACCTATTAGTAGTGTTGGTTCAGTGACATTACGACAGGCTGCCTCACAATAGTGCCCTTTAACTTCCGAATAAGGCTTTAGTAGGAGGAATGAGCTCAGGAATACTGCAATATGTGTCCCTCACTATGTTATGCCTCTGACATGCAGGACCAGCAGTTTTCTGGCAGCAACTCTCCTGTCTGGTGCCTTGAGACCCAAAAACCTGCTTTAGGACCTTCAGTTTGCCTCCTGACCAGTAGAAAGGATATGCAAACTTGGCGGCACGGTAGTAGCCATGACTTTCCATACTATCACATTCATTTCTACTCTGAAATGTTTTGAAAAATGGAAGGTTTGGGGAGGACATCAATGGTATACAGGGAGGGATCCCACAGACTACAGTAGTGACACAACAGTATAAATAGTCTATGACATTTAGATGTTTGCCTTGAATAAAGCCTTTACAGTGTTTGCGTAACAAAGATTTCCACTTTTACATTTAAATAACTCTGTCATGAAGACATCTGCTGTTAATGAATGGATATACAATACTGAAGAACTCTGATTATAATGCATGCAAATCTCACAAAAATATTTTACACAAAGTTCTGTCTAGTCCTTTTTATTTTGGTGGAGCAAGCAAACACTACCTTTTTTCAGAGTCACGGAAAATAACTAAGGTAAAAATCAGTTTTATTACCTTAGTTATTTTTAGCGTACAGTGGTACAATTTAATATGGGAGCCTAGTCGCTCACTTGGTGAACAAAGGCATGTGCAGAGTTAATGAACAAGGAGGCTAGAATCCTCACAAAGCTAGGGAGGTCTGAGGGCATGCCCCCACCTGAAAATTTTTTAAAACATCACTGTAAAATGGTGCATTTTCCTGCATTTTAGAGCTAAGTAAGATGTGTTACAGCCCAGCAGGATGAAGCATTCTGTCATAAGGATGTTATTGTTTCCTGCAACAATGTTTTAAAAATTTAACTATTTATGAAATTGCATTCTTTGCTTCTTTTGTAAAGTGGATTTTTTCTTGCTCTCCATTTCTCTCACTCTCCCTTTCTCTCACACTCTCTGTGAAACATATTTCTCAGCTCACACTAAACCCCTTTGTTAATTACCCCCTTCTTCCACTACCACCAACTCCCTTGGATGTTTTGCCAGCCCACTGCCTGCAAGCCACACACCATGCCCAATTTGCAAGAAGTGGACAAGCAAGGCAGTTTAGGCAACAAATTGTTATCATACAAGCTACCATTCTCATTGGAGCAGAGGCAAAAAAGGGACACAGCAGCAGTGCACTAGAGCAGCAGGCAAAGAAAACAGAGAGGAGGGGACCCAGTCTGCTACTGCTGAGGGACAAATTAAAAACATTACAAGTTGCACCCACATAAAAACACAAAGTCTGAGTGAACAGGGTCCCCTCTGTTTTCATTGCTTGCTGCTCCGAGTCTAAAACTTCACAATACTAAATTAAACACAAAATGGACAATGAATAAAATAACATGCATGCAGCACAAATCCTCCATACCATCTACTTGTATAGTGAGTAACAGAAAGTGTCTGCCACTGGTGTTTAAAGTCAGCCCAGTAAGCAGCATGGATGGAGTGCCCTGTGTTAGGAGGATGATCACATCACAGCAGCTTTCACAACTACCAGTGTCACTGGGTCTACCCTGTGGAGGACTGCTCTGCTCATCCATGATCATCAGCTCAACACTCTCACACTTGATCCTCATGGTGAGTGTGTGTGTGCGTGATTGACCAGCAATATCCTCCATTTGTGGTGATTTGGGTCACCTGAACTGACCCAGCACATACGGCACACTGACACACAGAATGCCCTCCCTCTCCCATCCAAACCCCTGTCCTGGCTGAGTCTGTCCAACTCCCAAATTAAAAAAAATGTATTAAAATTTGGTTGGAGGATGACTTTTAATGTGGGGGGCCAGGGTTGGCTCCCCCTGTGCACGTCTATTAGTGAATCAAAAACAGCACTGCCCAGCTAACTTGAACTGCTGCTTTAAATAATAAATGTCAGTAACATTACAAAAAAGCTGCAGAATCAGATACTGACAGCTTTTTGTTTCTATGGTTAGGTGTTTTGCCCAGTTTGGGTTTGCGTTCTGTGGGTGATGTACTCATGCATTACACACTGGTGTCTGATATGCTCTTGTGAATGTCTGAATATAAAATGATTTCACTGCGGCTTTAGTGCAGTGGTGAGTTTATGAGAATCAACCTGTGTTATGTGAATGCAGATGTTCTTGCAGTTTATTAAATGAAACTGAAAGTGACAGTGAATGCAGCTTTGAGAGCCCATAGAGACTTATTATGGTGTTACATAGTACTTGTTCCCATGATTTCAAAGCTATTGTAGTACTGGCAGTATAGCCTAGAGGTTAGAGTAACCAGCTGTGAATAATCTTGGTACATCCAGCAAGACCAGACCTGAGTCTGCTTCTCACAACCTCCACTTGCATACTGTGTGACGCTGAGCAAGTCACTTAACCACCCAGTGCTCCCAGGTCACCCCTGAAAACAGGCACTTGTGTCTAATGGGCCTTACTTGATTACCAAAGACTAAAATAAAAAATAAATGAATGCACTATAAGGATGTCTTTGTGATCAGCTCTGCCTATCACTTGAGTCTTTAAAAGTAATTTGTCCCATAATTATTAGATGTGTTTTATGAAGCATGATGAGCTTAATAAATTAAAAAATAAACATATTTCCATCCCTCGTCTATGGTATTGCACATATAGACTAATATGTGGGAAACCATACAGAACAAAGCTGTATTTTCATCAGGGTTTGGGATGACATCATATGGACCTTGAAAGCGAAATTCAAAAGGTCCATGCTGAACTCTCAACCCTGAGATGTAAACTTATGTCAAATGTGTGGCTGGCCATATTTAATTTTATATAGTGTACGGTTATAGTCCTTCTTCCCCACTCCAAAATGTGCCAGTTTGTTAACCTTGTTTTTAATTCCACCCCCCACCCCGACCCACCTACCCTGTGGCACAAAGAATATTTATTAATTTGAAGCCACATGAAAATAAACACTACCGTTGAAACACCCAGCACCATGTGATGATCCTCTGATAAATGCTTGCATCTGAAAGAGTGAACGCTAAATCATCAAATCATGGAGCTGCAGGAAATTATGAAAATTAGTGTTTTAACAATGCAGAGTTTGTTGTTTAATGTTCATGAAACATCATTGATTGGCATAAGCCTTTGCATTTAAATACTGGAGTACAAGATGGGAAAGATGGAAATATTTGTAGTAGAATCCAAAATATCATAGCTGTTGAAGAATAGCTAAGGGATACTGCACAGTTGTAAGATGTTTCGGTTCATGTTTTGCCACTTTAAAATTAAGTGAATGTGCACAAATACTTTATTTACTGGGCATTCTTTTTCAAAACAATGTCCCAAAATATAATTATGGACTAATACACGTTAATAGTATCGGCTATATTTGCAAATGTACCTGTAAAGTAATTAAGCAATAAGGTATGATGGGATGTGCACTGTGCTGGGATAATGGCATGCCTCAGGTGGGTTGAAGCGCAAGGCCAAATGCTGAGTGATTCCACCACCTGAGAAGTGCTGTTGTCCCAGCACAATCGCCCTCTGGAATGCCTTATTGCAATTATGAAATAGGTACTAAAATTTTAAATTAAAGGTTTAAATTAAGTAAGTAATTTTTAAAGCTGAGAAAGAAAAAAAAACTAACAAAGAAAAAATCAGAAAAGGAAAAAAAGTAGTGCATTCCAATACAGGTTGCTTGTTTGAGTGTGATAGTCCATAGGTCTAGCCAGATGGCAGTAATACAAAACTAAAGAAGTAAGGGTAGCACTGGAGTAAACTAAGGGCAGAGTGCTGAATGTGGCGATGGCATGGCTGCAGCATGTTTGCATAAGTCAGCTTTTTTGGTTTTCAAATTTATTTGTTCACAGGCTGCAGACAGTTTAATACTATTTTTGAGAAGCCCAGTTGGAATGTGCAGAAAAGCCCCATCAAAGTTTGCAGTAAGCACAAGCTGTGATCAGCGATTGTAGTTAGCAGGAGTTGGTGTCAGCTGCAGCAGGCACTTGTGCAGAGGAGCAGGTGCTTTTAGTGAAGGTTAATTGCTGTCTTGTCAATGTCAGTATCCGTGTTTTGGCTTTGGAAGCAGTTGCAAACAAAGGGAAACAAAGGAATGTGTGTGTGTGTGTGTGTGTGTGTGTGTGTGTGTATGTGTGTGTTTGTGTGTGAGTCTCTGTAGAGTGCACTGCATCCATGGTGTCCAGTCGTAATGCCCCAAGCACCCAGCCCATGTTCCTGAGCAATTCATGGCATCCAGTGGTACCCCCTGACTGTCAGTTACCAAATGAACCAGTGACCACTGGCAGTTCAGCTCGCCCCCCCATCCACTCCACCCACACCCAGCACACCACCCAGCCAACCTCCCCATATCTGTTATGGCAGGACCATGCAGGGAGCCCAATATGACAACCAGCACAGCTCTGCTTTCACCTTTTCAGCTGGCTGCCATACGGGATGACAGGGAACGCGCATACAGTATACTGTATACTATACATGTGCTCCCTGTCATCCCATATGGCAGCTGGCTGAGGACGTGACAGGAGGGCATGCCAATCATCATATTGGGCTTCCCACATGGTCTTGCCATCACAAATACAGGGGGTTGACTGGGTGGTGTGTTGGGTGGGGGTGAAGCAGGTGGGGGGACTGCTGAATCAACAATGGTCGCTGGCCCATTTGTTAACCAGCAGTCAGATGGGTACCACTGGATGCCAGAGATTGCTCAGGTACATGAGCTGGGTTCTCGGGGGGGGTAGCAACTGGACACCATGGATGCAGGGCACTCTACAGACTGGGAGACTGTGGAGCTACTAGCCACCAGTCACCAGGGATTCTTTGGAAGCAACAGGATAGGTGATCGAAGGGGGGGTCCACTACTCAACAGGGGTTACAGTATGCTGTACCAGGATCAGTGATCAGAGGGGGCCACTAGCCACCAGGGAATACAGTACATCATACCAGGCTCAATGATCAGTGGAGGGGTGCCAATAATCACCAAATGATGCAGGACAATGTACCAGGATGGGTGATTGGCAGGTGGGGGTGCCACTAGACAGCAGGAGGGACAGTGACATACATGCAATTTATATAGTGCAATGACATATTTCTGACTATCTGGCAATATGTTTTTGCTTTGTTGTGCTTCACATTGATTTCTGCAATAAGCTGATTATTAATTATGTTTTGCAATTTACCAGGTGCATATTTCTTATATGATCTTAAAAAAACACTGATACCACCAGAAAAACTTTGAAAAAACATAATATTTAGAGGCAAAATGGCTGACATTTTTTTATGAGCTCTGTATTTCTTCTTGCCAATATTTACCACTGAGGGCATATGCATGAAAATCTCATGTATAAGGATCTCTGTTCCTTGAGGCTTCATCTACGCCTGTTGCTTATCCCCAACCTGATAATACACTGCTTGTGACATCACAGTCATTCCCATGGAAACTGGCTGTGACTCCACAACAGAGCATTATGATTTCAAGAGAGAGTAACCCGTTGGGGCAGTTGAAATCTAAGGGATTAGGATCCTATTTTTGTGGGAACTTCCTCAGTAATAAATAAGAGTGCAAGAAATTCTATAAACTGACAATGAAGTACAAGCTGAATTTTATCTAAAAAATATGTGTTCCAAAGTTTTCCAAGAGGCATCAGCAGTTCCTTAAAGATGGCTTTAGTTAGCAAGACATAGATAATGCTTGCTGTATGTTACCATCTGGGAGGCTGTTGCATTTCTGTTATAAAGAAAAATTTTAAAACAAAGTTACAGATGCCATGACGTGTGAGAATAAGTTACGGCTGGCATTCTCACTAAGTATTCTTGCACTTGTTATGATTCATAAATGTGCAACTGTAATGGTTTTATGCAGTTTCCACCATATAAGGATTCACCTGCAGGCTAGATTGAAAGTAGAACTGTTACTCACAATCAAGAAAATAAATGTAAAAGTCTTTTGGGGAAGAAGTCATTTATAAAACCTTTTAATTGATTATATACTGTACAAACAAAAATGTTAAACACCTACACTCCCCAACTTGAAAACAAAACTCTTTGCAATGAGCCGAAGTCCATTTATTCAGCTCAAAATAGGAGCTAAAACTGAAGTAATCTCACTAGAAAGGCAACACAAATTCGGGGATGTCACCAATCTAATTTTTTTCACCAAAAGCGATTTATCCCATGAAGCTCCAGAAAATCCCTAACTAGCTGCAGTGTGGGACTCTGGAGCTTGCAAGTGAGCCATGGCCTCCCAGGTGGTAGCACAAGACCTCCACACCACTAGACCAACCCAAGAGCTATGAGGAGAGGTTGGTGGCTCTTAACATGTTCTGCTTGAGAAAGGGGGCTCAGAGGGAAAATGATCCCAGACTTTTGCATACTCAAAGATATCAACAAGACTGAACAGAGGTGTTTGATCTGTTGTCCTTCAGCAGGACGTGAGGACATGCTCTGAAGCTCAGAGGTGGTAAATTCAAATGTTATATTAGGAAGCACTTCTTCTCCCAGAGGGTGGGAACCAATGAAATGGCCTACTAGTGAAAACAGTGGACATGAAGAATGTGTAGGTTGTAAAGGTAAGCTTGGGCAAATTGTTGCTTAGCAAGGGACACACAGGGTGCACTGGGTTGTAGAATGGGCAGGGTGATTCCTATAAATTAGCACATGTTTGCAAAGAATATGCACTTCTCCCTGTTCATGAAGGATATCCATACAAGATCCCGACACCTAAAATCCCAATGATCAAAATCCCAACACCAAAATCCCGATGGACACAATCCTGATGATATGGTGGACTTCCAACGGCCACATTCCCCAGGGTATAGGGACCCTGAGGTGTTTCTATATATTTTACGGGGGTGCAGGGTCAGAGCCCCCATGGAACAGTATCAGGATTTGTGCAGTTGACATTTTCTTACCATTGGGATTGTGGCCATTGGGATTTTGATCTTTGGGATTTTGGGTGCCAGGATCTTGTAGTAGACCCCTTACAAAGCAGGGGTACAGACATGATGGCAGCCCTTCCAACCTTAAATGACTATGTTACTACTGCATGTAGCCCATATTTCTGTTTTGAGCTCAAAATGCCATTAGATTGCCAAAATGCTGTATCTGTGGAAACAGTGTGGGCTAGGGTTAGAGCACTGCCTTGTGAACTGGGAGATCACAGGTTCAAACCCTGCTAGAGCTGAACACTCACTGTGTGACATTGGGCAAGTCACTTAACTCCCCAGTGTTCAACCCCACCTGACTGTAGAAATGAGTAGAAGCAGGACCCTGCTGGAAATTAGATGTTGCATCACAACTGGGCCATCCTGGGTAAATGAAATGCAAAAAAAATAAAGTAATAAGAACACCATACTGGCTAACATCGATGTACAACAACCCAACTTTAAATTTAAAGGAACGTGGTCTTTAATTCTGGCTCCTGCACCTGCAAGGCTTACCCCCACGGTTTAGCTTTCTACATGAAAAGCGGCGGTTTTCTTGTGCCGCAAAGTACTTTATTTTAAAGGGAAAAGTCCACTGCAGAAGTATGGCAGACATGGAGGCTCCATTAACTATAAGGTGCATCATCCACCGCTCACTTCAATACCTGTATCGAAGTGAGCAGTGCAGCCACCCTTTACAGTAAATGGAGCCCCCTCCTCGAATTGCTATACTTCTGGTAGCACTCTTTCTTTTTAAAATAAAGCACTCTGTGGCATGAGAAAAACACTGCTTGTCATGTAAAAAGCTAAACTGGGGGGTAAGCCTTGTGGGGGTGGGAGCCAGAATTGAAGACTGCTTTCCTTTAACACTTTGTCGGGGAAAGGTACTCCTTTAAAGAAAGTCCAGATTGCAAAACATTGCATGCCTTATATAAGGTTATAGTCAGCTGCAATACTTGTTTGCTTCTTAATGGCAACATGTCATAAGGTTGTCAAGACTTCAGCAGAGTAGGTCCATTTACAAAGCAAGCATTCATAGACCTGATAATTATACTTTGAGGAGGGGAAGGCAAACCAGTAATGCTGTTCAAACACGTTGGTGTATTTCTGCACACTGTACCTATATAATTATCTGAAAGTTTACAAATGTGTTAATTATTCCTGTCTCATACTTGTAACTTATTGTTTTACATATCTGTAGCATCTGTGACCAGTGTTCTGCCTGAGCTGTCAAATAACAGTTCTTTGTCTACTGTATTAGTCTCCATCTGACATGGAACCTTTGCAGACGAGCAAGTTGTGTTCAAAGGTTGTTACCAATAAATAAATAAATATCGAATGCATAACTAATGATACTATAGTAATTGGGTAGATTACAAAGAACTAAGTGTTTTTAACACTAGTAGTGTTAGACGAATAAGGATGTCGGGATAGCTTAGATGATGTGTTTAGGTGGACACAAGATCCTAAAATGCTAGCGAATGGTTCTGCAGCATACTGTATACTGATGCTAGAGTTCAACAGTACTGTAGTTAATTTCAACTGTGTAGACTATGAACAGTGTGGAAACAAAAAATATTTCAAAATAATTATTATCAGTAGCTTTGATAAGACATTGTGCTGTACAGTATATCCAAGAAAATTCTTTGTCATACAAAATAGTGAGTGATCTTCTATATCGCTTTTGTTGTACAGCATCCCCCACCCACCTCCAGACCACACACTGAAAACACTGAAAAAAAAGTTTTGTTTAAACACCAGAAGCTGTGTTTATAATAATACGATATCCTGTTTTGCTAAGATATTTCCTAGGGTACAGTTTCTGTATGTTTCTTTTCCTGCATCAGAAGGTTCATGTTGTTACTTTAGAGGCTGAACCACAGCAGTCAAAGCTCTACTGCAAACAAAACCCATAGATTTGCAGAATAAAGCACTTTTCCTCTTAACAAACATACCTCTTTCATTGCAGAACCTAAATTCTTGCTGAGCCAAAGGCATAAACATCCAAAGTGAGGTCCAAGAGCATTTTTAAAGATTGCTTCCTTGCCAGAATACAAGCATAGATAATAGCAACAATAGTACGCTTTGGAAGGTGCATCTGCTGATGATATGATAAAAGGCAGCAATGGCAGATAGTCAGTGTAGAACTATTCCCTTTAGAACTCTTGTCTGTGGAGGAGTTGGTGGGTTTTCAGAGCTTATTAATTCTTATTACAAATAAATGGCCCTGTTAAGGACAAGGCAGCAAATCTCAATTTTCAGTGACTGAACTTTATAAATAGGATTCACTTACCCTATGAAAAAGAAATCATTGTTGAAGTAATCATTAATAGCTGTCCTTTCTGTTTTTCAAGTAAAATATGACCCTTTAGAAAATGTACTCTCTAGCCAGAGACTCCAGCCTTTTCTTGAGCCAAGGGAAAAAAGACCTAATGAAGCTCATGTTAGAAAGTGACAGCACTGTAAGGTGAAGCTAGCTGCTTGACTTTTTTAATTTTTCTAACAGTTCTACAATTGCGACTTCAGCAGAGAAGGACCCGGGAGCAGCTGGCAGACCAAGGCATCATGCCTCGTGAGTTTTCTGAATAACTTTCACCCCTTGTGTGAGTCTGTAAAGGTAGAGAAATATTAGGATGTGCTGTTGTGTTAAATCCCTGTTTTAAGACTCTCTCTGTCAGAAGATTTTCTTTGCTTTTCTCATATTTGAGATCAGGCTTTTGTTTTAGGTTGTGAAGCTAGTTCTGTGTACATATGTGTGTGTCTGCGTATATACAGTATATGCATGTGTGTGTGCATGTATGCATGTGTGTGTATGCATGTTCTTTGTATGAAATAGATTTCACTTACTGTATAGAACAAAAGACTTTTTAAAGAAGACAGCTTAGCAGATAAAAGTGGACCCCGAAAGACATTGCTGTAGCCCAGGCAAAATAATTATTTTTAGTTCCTTAACACAACTTGAGTACCTGCAAACCAAGGCGTTATGCCTCATGAGCGTTCTACCATTTTGGCTTTGATGAAGTGCCAGTCTCCAAATCTTAGCTTTTTTTCTACTACTTGGCAAACTGTCTATAAATTGCCCTTGGGTAATTTGTGGTGATTTCAAAGTGTCTAGTATCATATTGTTTGCATAGTGTACTGTTCATTTTCATTGTTTGTGCTGAGTTTCCTGGTCTATTGGTTCTATATGCTAAACCCTGTACATACAGAATAATGAAAAGTATGAACCTAGGGCTTGAAAACTTGCAATCCAATTGACTTAAAAGCAGTTGTATTAAATAATAATTACACCAAGCCCTCAACACACAATATGAATGCATAAAGACATTACAAAACATATATTTACTGTAAGGGCCTTCATTGGTTTATATTTTTAATTTTTGAATTCTTGGCTAGGAATAGCATATTGACTAGCAGCTGGTTTCAAAATTTAACTGGAGAGAGAATTAAGCACAAAGAGGTTGAATGACTTGTTCAAGTTCACATAGTATGCAAGTGGTGGTTGTGGTATTCAAACACAGGTATACTGGGTCTCCAGCTTCACAGCTCTATGTCCTAACAACTAGGTTTTATCACCTCTAACATAAGATCCTCCACAACCAGTATTGGACTAGCCCATCTGGATATCTGGAATTTTTTTAGGTTGGCCCCTCACCTGGGCCCCCACCCACCTTTCAATTTCTGAAAATCCTTTTTAATTAAATGGGACTTTCTGAGCACAGAACAAAATTATACAGAATGCAAAAACTGAGTCTGTGTACCAAATTGAAGTATAAAGCTTATATATCACCCCTGGGACTTCTTATTCATTTCCCAAGTGGGCCCCTACTTTCAACTTTCCAGGTATGCCCCCTGTACCCCAGTTCAACCCTGTCTACAACAAGGATTGTTATGGAACATTGAAAACAGCCTGCAAAATAATAGGTTGAAATTCATTAACAAATGTCCATATTTCATGATAAACCAGGCTATCTTAGCCCATATTGCTTAATTATAAGCCAGAGTGTCCATATTCCACAATCTCATCAGAGGAAAAACAGTTAAAAACTCATGGATCTATCAAAGTTTTCCATGTGCAAAACATTAACCCTCCAATAGCTTTCATTGAAATGCTGGAAGAGATGTTTTGATTTAAAACGTACAGTGGGTTTTTCAAGCAATGATAACTGCAGTAACCATTAGGAGTGCATAGCATTTCTTCAGGCCCTCTTACTTCTCTAACTGGTGTACACATACCATGTATTGTCAATATTACAGTTCCAAAGCCATACTCACTGACCTTATCATAACATGTTCTATATCTACTATGAAAACAATGCACAGATGTGACTTATGGTGTCAGTATTAAATGAGTATGCACTTCTTGGTTTTGATCAACCTGATGTTAAGTGGGACAACAAAACATAGAACTCTGAAGACATTCCTGTGTCACTGTCCTTGTACTTTGAATGACTTGAAAGCTAGAGGCTAGAATTCATTTATTTAGTTTTTGTTGACCAGGTAACTGCACTAAGCAAACAAAAAGCTATTTTCAGGCATGGCACAGGTGATTACATACAAAATGCAGAGTGTAATAAAAACACGTGGCTTAACAAAATTTAGGTAGAAACTTGACGACGTATATTAATGCGTGAGTGAACTAGTGTAAGACTAAGTACACAGTAGATGGTGGAAAACGATACAAAACATGGCTATGAATCCACATATGACCTGGGATAATACCCAATGAACTATACAAAAATTGCACAATGACTTGATTCCAAGGTAGGTTACAGTACAAGAATGGGTAGAAACAACTCATTGCCAAGGGCACATTGATACTTTAAGTAGATGTTCGCAGAACCTACTATGGAATGAGGCAGCTGTGTGATATAATATCAGGCAAGATGGAGTTCCATAATGTGGGGACAGCATTTGCAAGGAATGATTCCCCTGACCTACTTTTATGTTTGGGAATAATCAATAGGGTGTTAAAATCAGACCTCAGAAGGTACATGCTGTGCACTGGATTTAGGAGGGAAGTGAGGAATAGTGGCATTCGATTTTGTTGGATACCATAGATTAAAAGCCCCAAAGGAAAGTACACAAGACTGTGACAGAGGAAGCCAGCTGAGTTTGTCATAAAGAGAACAGTGATGTGTACCTCTATGGGATGCCAGTGCAAAGCAACAGATATTATTTTAAGCCGCATCCCATCTAAGGAGAGTGATTTTGGAGGTTGCATTGAAGACTGGTGATCCATAAAGAAGCTTGGGAAGGAGCATTCCTAGGGCAACAGCCATATGAGCTTAGGCAGTTAGATTGCGACCAGTTTTATAGGAGATACCCACCATGGAGCTGACAGCTTTACAGGTGCCCTGCACATATAGCATGTACTCTAAAGAGGGCTCAAAAATGACACCAAGGTAGGAAAAGGAGGTGACAAGGGGGACTGGAGAGCTGTCATTGTAAGTAACAGATAATGAGCTAGGCAGTGTCTCTATCTAGAGGGTGTCTGAATAACATCAGCTGTGTTTTTGTCATATTGAGAAGGTTATTTCTTGACAGCCGTTATGCACAGCTTGAAGGTAAGGGGTGAGCTGTAGGTTGATAATGGTGATATCTTTAGAGCGGGTATAAAGTATGAAGTCATCTGAGGACAGCATAGCAGAGCAAAGGGACAAGCATTGGTTAATTAAGTTTATGAGAAGAGCAAAAAGAAGTGGCCCCAGTATAGAGCCTTGAGGGTCCCCCACCCTTGTGGGGGCAGGTTCAGACTGAGAGGATGCAAATTTAACTCACTGCGATTTGTCCGAATGATAATTAATAAACTAGGGTAGTGAAGTAGGAGATATACATAGACAGACAAGCTTGTCACAGAGCAGTGACTGGTCAACAAGGTCAAATGCCTTCGTCAGATTGGTTTTACTATAGCAGGGTGACATCCCCAACATCGACATCCCCGACAGCGTAGACACAATGCCGAGTGTCAGCGTTGTACTGTTGGGGATGTGCGAGTGTTTTCTTCAGGGGGGCTGCGTCCCCCCAACCCACAATTTGGGGGCTCTGTCCCCAGCCCCTGGTCTCTAAATATACAACTCTGGCTCAGATTTGTATCAGGGAAGGGGGCGCAACACTGGGAGATGCATCACCGGTGTCTGCAGGGAACAGCACAGCAACACGATGATTTCAGATGAAATCTGTCACTGTGCTGGTATTCGCAGTTGCATTGTTGACCTTCAGTCAGCATACTGGGCAGACCAATGAAGACCACTCCTGTGAGGTTACCACTATCCATGCTGCAGCAGTGCAATTGGTGATACTATTCAGGACAATGGCAATGCTATACCCCTTGCAGAAGCCATGCTGCAAGGGAAAGAGAGGATCATATGCTGTGAGATAATTGGCAAGTTGGGTGGAGACAGTTTTCTCCAGGATTTTATTTAAAACTGGTAGTATGGCAATGGGCCTGTAGTTTTTGATCAGCGTATGATCCTCTTTCTTAAAGATAGGCACTATAGTTGAGATCTTCCAGTGGTCAAGTACCATACAAGAGGATGGGGATAGATTAATAACTCTGGTGACAGGGGAGCCAGCTCATAGGCAGCAAGCCTGAGAATGATACAGTAGTCCTTTACTCTACTTTCCAGTTGGCACTTAGTTTGAAATAGCATGTTTCTTGGCCCCAGCCCATATGAAATTCTATGGTCTAGCCAAATCTAAATTAGGATATATAGTAACATAGAAATTTAAGATCAGAAGGAACTCTAGATCCCTCAAGCCCACCTCTGCTCTTAAACAGGGACTAACAACAGGTATGCTGCATAAACATGTACTCATTTATAGGGACTTCCAACCCACTGTACTACCCAGGGCATGCTGTGATTCCCCTTGCTAAGCAGAAATTTGTCATGGCTTACCCTGAAGCCATGTACTGTTGGCATGTCTGCTGTTTCCACTGGTAAGCAGTTCCAAAGATTCATCACACTCTGGGAGAAGACATGCTCTGAACTGTATGCTTGAATTTACCACCTTTGAGCTTAAGGGCAGATCGTTGAATCCTGCTGGAGCACAGCAGATCAAACTGTCCAACCTTAATGACACCCTTCCATATATGGAAAACAGATATCCTTCCCCACCCGCACAGTCTCCTGATTTTCAAGGGTGAACACATAAAAGTCCTCCAGTCACTTCTCACAGCTTTTATCCTCCATGCTACTGATCATTTACTGGTCTTGCATTGCACCCTGTCTACCACTTCAATGTCCGTGGAAGAAGGTTTTGGTGCATCCTGCAGCTCCTACTGTTATCCTGTATTCCAGCTATTCTTTGGCTTCTTTTATTCTTTTTTTTTTTTGCAGTCTGTCAGTGCTGCTCTGTACTCCTCTCTTGGCTGGAGACAGCATGTCTCTTTCCAACAGATATTGACCCTTACTGTTTGTGTAGAGTCAATTGCATTAGGTCAGTGTTGAGCCAGGGGATCACTTCTTGGCTCCTTTCCCCTCACTGCTTGCAGAGATGCAGACATCTGCAGCTGCTTCAAGCATTTCCTTCAACAAACCGATGTGCTCTGTATTACAGTATTACTAGCCTCATAGAGCTGCTTCAGACCCTTGGCCACCAGATCCCTCATCTTAGCAATGTCTGTTTTTCTGAAGCTCTGGGTCCTGGTGGCTGAGACCTAGGTAGTCTTTCCTGTCATAAGTGAGAAAGTTACCCAATTATGGTCACTGCCTTCCACTTCATGTTCACACTGGAGATGATCCCATAACCACTGCTAAGGACAATGTTAAGAATGGCTTCAAACCCAGGGCTAGAAAGCAGTCCTTGAAAGAGGACAGAAACTCAG
This sequence comes from Neoceratodus forsteri, assembly GCA_016271365.2. Taxonomy (NCBI): domain Eukaryota; kingdom Metazoa; phylum Chordata; order Ceratodontiformes; family Ceratodontidae; genus Neoceratodus; species Neoceratodus forsteri. The sequence continues at coordinate 294,167,194 of JADMNL010000024.1, read as the reverse complement.
TCTCAGCCCTGCTATTAGTCTTCTCAAGGTGCCTGCATGTGTCTTGGAGAGTGAAGTTTTGCAGGATCACCAATGCATCTATCTGGCTGCTCTCAAAAGTTTTTTATGCAGCTGGACATCATGCTCTTTTGACATGAATTGTGTCTCCCTTTTTCCTCTACCCTGAACAAGACAAAGTCTGTGACATTGGTCCCCCCACCACCAATGTCCTCTTTGTCCTCCACAGTGATTCTCTCCCTTAAGAAGAGAGCCACCCCTTTTCTATGCTGTCAGAATAGTCTATCCCCCTATCCTGGGGTCCTAGTCATTTTCTTCTCCCATCAGGACTCTATGAGTGCCAATAAGTCCTGGCCTTCAAAGAGCGTCCGACCCTCAAGCTTGCCCATTTTTATGGGTGCACTCCTCATATTAGCCTGAGTGAAAATGAGCACATGTTCCCCTCTATGCTGCCTCACTCCCCTTGCAGGTCTCCTTCCTTATTGCTCCCTTCCTCTGCTTTCCTTCTTCTGGTGATCCTCTCTGTCTGCCTCCTGCCATTGGTGAATCCTTGCATAAGCCCATCTTCCCTATGCTCTCATTTAAAAACCTGTTATTTTACCTCTCTGTTCTCATGGCCAGTACCCCCATTCCCTTCTGGCAAAGGTGCAGCCCACCCTTGTCTTACAGGCACCCCATGCCCCACAAGGCCCTCCAATTAGCCAAAAAAAGGAACCCTTCCCTTTTACACCAGACCATTGGCAAGGATTTGCCTGCCTAATGGCCCACTGCTACTCCTCACTAAACATAGAAACATAGATACATAGACTTTGATGGCAGATAAGGACCACTTGGCCCACCCAGTTTGCCCATTTCCCTACCTATTGGATATTCTGCAGATTCTAGTTAACCAACAGCCTACTTCCTGCAACCCCCCACTATAATTGCCTTATGTCTGTCCCATGCATGTTTGAATTCCCCCACTGTTTTAGACCCCACAACCTCTCCAGGAAGGCGGTTCCATGTGTCCACCACTCTCTTCATGAAAAATAATTTCCTCACATTACCCCTGAGCCGTCCCCACTCTAATTTTAAATTGTGCCCCCTCGTTCTTACACATCTCTTTTTCTGAAAGATGCTACCCTCCTGGAATTTGTTGATTCCCTTGAGGTACTTAAAAGTTTCTATCATGTCCCCCAGTCCCTCCTTTCATGAAGGGTATACATATTAAGCTCTCTCAGTCTCTCTTCATATGGTTTCTGATGTAGACCCTGCACCATTTTAGTTGCCGTCCTCTGGACTGCTTCCATCCTGTCTATATCCTTGCATAGATGAGGTCTCCAAAAGTGCACGCAGTACTCCAGATGGGGTCTCACCAACTGTCAGTACAGAGGGATAACCACTGCTCTTTTTCTACTTATGATGCCCCTCCCTATGCATCCCAGTATCCCCCTGGCTCTCCTTACTGACTTCTCACATTGCTTACCCACCTTTAGGTCATCTGATATGACTACACCCAGATCCCTTTCCATTATTGTTGTTGTTAGTACCTTCCCTGCTACTGTGTACTCTTCTCCTGGATTTTTATTTCCCAGGTGCATTACTTTGCACTTCTTTGCATTGAATCTAAGTTACCATATGTCTGACCATTCCTCCAACCTTGCCAAGTCCCTTCTCATCCTTTCTACCCCCTTGTGTATCAGCTTTGTTACAGATCTTTGTGTCATCTGCAAAGAGGCATACCTTTCCTTCCAGACCCTCTGCAATGTCACCTACAAAGACATTAAAGAGCACTGAACCCAGTACTGAACCCTGAGGTACTCCACTAGTAACCCTCTTCTTCAGAATGTGTTTTATTCACTATTACCTTCTGTGTCCTGTTGTGCAGCCAGTTTGCTACCCAGGCTACCACCCTGGGACCCACTCCCAGTCTGGCTAACTTGATTATTAATCTTTTGTGCGGGACTGTGTCAAATGCTTTGCTAAAGTCTAGGTAGGCCATATCCACAGCCCTCCTGGTCTTTACTTTGGTCACCCAGTCAAAGAAATCAATTAGATTCATCTGACATGACCTTCCTGCTGTGAATCCATGCTGCTTGGGTCCTGTGCCCGCTGGCCTCTAGGTACTGAACAGTTCTTTCTTTCAGTGATTCCATCATTTTCCCACCACTGAGGTCAAACTAACAGGTCTGTAGTTTCCTGCTTCTGCCTTGCTCCCACTTTTGTGAAGGGGAATCACATCTGCCCTCCTCCAGTCCTCAGGCACCACCCCATCTTCCCATGATTTGTTAAAAAGTGTGGTTAGTGGTGTCACTAAGTCCTCCCTTAGCTCTTTTAGGATTCTAGGGTGAATCCCGTCAGGCCCCATTGCTTTGTCTACCTTGAGTTTCTGGTCCCTGAGACTGAGAGAATCCCCCTGGATATGTTTTCTTATAGGGACATCCCTAATTCCATGAATGACCTCTTCATGTCCTCTGGTTATGTGCACACTATGTCATTTATGCCAACATGGACAATGACCTGCTTCTTTCTCCAGCTGCATTGCTTGCCACTGGATAGCATTTGTTATAAACATGCTTCAGGCAGGAATCTGCCTGTCCTGAGAAAACATTATTGTCCAGCAAAGCCACTTCTATTTCTCCAACTATCCTATCCAGGAAGTCAGCAATGACTACTACCTTTCTTTCACTTAACTCATAATTTGTCTTCCTCCTCCATGGCAGGTTGGGTGACCAACCTTTAAAGCCTCCTTAAAGACATACTTGTATGAGAAAGATTTTAATTTTATTTGAATATATTTTGATTTTAAATTTCTGGGGCCTGTCTTATTGTGAAGTGCTCCAGGCCTGTGGATAGGGCACTATATAAATAAAATTTGCCTTGCCTTGCCAACTGTCTGGGCTACCCCCACCAGACCTACTCACCTGTTGACACCCCTGAGCCTGGCTAGTTACATAATTATACCTGTAGCTGGTGTGCTCTGCTTATGCTGTTCACTTATTAACACCCTTATGAACATGCCGTTTACACTCTTCTTTTACTTGTATCCACATCCCATCTCTCCCACTGGAGATTACAGTCCCTTGCCACCCTCCTTCTTACCTAACCTTTCCCAGTCAACAGCCCATTTTCTGGTCTAGCGCCCATAACCCAAGCCTCCTCTCCCTCCATTCTCTTCAGTTTTCTTCTCACTTATTCTGTGCCCACGTGGTACCATTATCTGCCACTTAAGCCTGAAAATGTACCTCCTGTGAACGCTGACCAAACTGCAGTGCCCGCAGAGGTATCTGCCACCTTTTATAGGCAGGGTGGTACACATCACACAGCACTATCAGTGCACTAGATGAAGGTCCTCCCAGTGTCCTGGACCCTAGCTTCCCACCCACCTCTCAGAAACCCCCTCAGCTAGCAGCATTATTCCCTGTGCCTCTATGGTACCAGCAGCTACCATTATAGTCTGACAAACACTCCAGAGTAGCAACCTGCTCACAGCAGCTTCAGATGTATCACCTTCTGCTCTCTTTAGGTAGGATGGCATACATCATGCGGCCCTGGCAGCTCACTATTCTGTTTCCATCCTACCTTACACCATTAATAAAATTGTTAATAACATATATTTAATAGTTGCAGAAATTAAATAAAAATTTTTGACAAATACAAGTAAATAAATATATAATAAAACCATTAAATACTTAGCCTTGTTAACAGAATCGGAAATATCTTCACCAACATACACAAAGTATTTCATCAAGCAGAGAAGCCCATTTAGGCAAGCATCTAAGGTTGTATGTTGCCACATGTAGAGGGCTCCTGCAGAGCTTCCAGAGTATCCCTATACTGCCACATCTCTTTGTAGTTTGTTGCCTGCTTTGGGATACAGAAGTATGAAGGCACTATTGAGATACTAAATTCCTTCTTTCCTATGCACCATGAACAGTTTTCATCGGCCTTCTGAGAGTCAGAGGGAGGGAGGGTAAAGAATGTTCAGGAAATCTGCAGAAAGAGAAAGAGAAGAAATTATGCACAGAGAGGTTAAATGACTTCCTCAAGGTCACACACCTTAGTGTGTCTCTCCTGGTTAAACAAATAAATAAACAAACACACAACATGTTAAGTACTGCTGGTGGGATTGGAGTTAGACATTGGCCTCCAGGTTCACAACTCTGTGTTCTAACTGTTAAGTTACCCTACTCTCTGTTAGCAGAAGGATTATGATACGGTGTTCATCAGAAGTCATTTAATTAAACTCAGTGATAGCCTTTCTGTCTGCAGCTCTTTTAAACCTGGTTTGCTGAACTTTTGCACAGGCAATATATTGATGACTTTGTGACCGTTTTTACTGTATGGGTTCAATACAGGCATTACAGCTATCACAAAACAGGATGAATTCTACATGACGCCCCCTGACAATGACCAACAGGTCGAAGCCCTGGAGTTTCTTTTCTGCAGTCTCCCACTGGAGTGGTTTGCGTACTATAAAATAAAAAGCTTAACTTTTAAACTTGCAAGCAGTTTCTATCATGGGTTTGTGACTCTCCTGGAGTGTTGGTATTAAGAACTGTTGAATGCCACATGTTTTTCTGTTTATAACAGACTCTTGCTCCACCAGCCACTAGTTTGATCAAACTCAAAGGATGCATCCTTTGTTTACTCCCAGCTGTCACTACAGATGATTAGTGTAGCATGGAGGGGTAAGACATGTCCCTGTCCTTTAATTCTAGCACTATTCTCTTTTTAACTACTCTCTCCTCCTCCCACTGCTGCAGTTGCTGGAGCTGTACTAGTCCTGCTGACAAAAGGGTAGAATGACCAGTGTGCTTCTCCATCCTTAGATGTGCTAAGAATTCCCTTCCTTCCATCCTTCCCCTAAAGAACATTAGCTCCATAATACATCACTGAGGTAGCTATCCCATGATGCTCCCAAACTTGGCACACAGAGCAAAGAATTTGCAGTGTTCTACCAGAAGTAAATTAAATGAGAACTTTTGAATGAAAAGGTAGATTGATGAGTACCCACATTTGTTAAAGACAACTTAGAAATCTCAGGCAACAAATTTGATTTGTTAGTACTCACATGATACACAGACATTCAACTTACAATAAACAGAGTCACATCTAGAGACGCCAAATAAATCAGTAATAGCAGAAGGGAGTGTTGGTTCCAGTTGCGTATAACAGTATCTCCTTCCAGCTAAGCTAGTGGAACTGTTTCTTTACGTACAGCTCTTGCTTTTGGAATTTGCTGTGTCCCTCCCATTCACCACTGCCTCCTCTAACTGCACATGTACTGTATATATGATAAGTAGTGCCCATCTGCAATGTGTGCAAGGCTCATGGCTCTGTTGATTGCCATACCAGGGAGGAGTACCTTTATTATGAGAGGGAGGAATACATGAGGGTTCTGACTGAGTATTTTGGAATCTGATACTAGCTGCTGTTTAAGCTCTTGTAGAGCCCTTGCTTTAAGGGCTAGACGCATGTCTTTCAACCCTTTTTACTGAAATGTGGCATACTGACTCTGAATGAGTGAAACAAAATGGGACATTGGCCCTCAGAATGCATTGCACATAGTCAAGCATGGTGGTACAAGCTCAAAACACAAAGGAAATTATGGCTTTTTGTGCAGTTTAACACAGGTTTCACACCAGAGAAAAGATCCAGAAGCAAATGATTTGATACCTTTTAATGGACCAACATAGATGTAACAACAAGAACAAAGTGCTCTAGCTTTCGGACCAACCAGTCCTTCTTCAGAAGCTCATGGCAGTTGTTTAGAAAATACAATACTTATAACAGCTAGATAATGCAGAGAAAAACAGAAAAACTTCCCCATTGGTTTAAAATACTCATTTAAAAAAAAAAAAAAAAAAAAAAACAGAAGATGATGTCAGAGAAGTTAAACAGTACAATACTGCCCTCAGTCCGAATGAACCTTGGGTTAAGATGTGCTTGGTGCAACAAACATAAAGAATCCTACTGCACATAAATTTAATTGACATAAGATAACACTGCTGAAGCAGATAACTCCCAAATCAAGCCATGAGTGTCACAGTCAGTATAAGGATGTGATTACTGAAAGGCAACCCCACCCAGCTTAAAGACAAACTAAGATAGTTATAGGGCTCATGAAATTACAATGTATGCATTAAAGACAAGAATACCAGTAAAGTTGTCTAAAAAACATCAGTGCACACTGTGTGATGTGTAAAACCTAGCTAGACATGTCACCCAGCTGTATTCTCAAGCTAAATAAAAGGCCCAAGAAATTACAAAACCTCAGGACGATATAAATGATAATATAAATATAAATTGATAATATTAGTGTTAAACAAAAACTCTAGTAGAGGAACCTCAAGAATTCAGACCATGCATCCTGATATGTACTGATGTCAATATATACTGAGAATGTAGCAACTACATGTACCACAAGTGTCTAGGAATCTGAAAAGAGATAAAAAGTAATTTATCTCCTCCTGCTCATACAAACAGTACAACCTAACCCACCCACATCACAATAATGTGGGTGGGGAGATCTATAATTAAACGAGATGTTGCTCTCTCTCTCTCCCCCATCTTTTCTCTCTCTCTCTGTCCCCACAGACACACACCACACACACACACACACACACATATACACACTCTCAATCTCTCTCTAGTGAACCTATATTAACTTCAGTCACTGTAATTGTTCCCCAAAGGAATACAACTTGTAATGAAATTCTGAGTAAATTACTACAATATTAGCCTAATGTAAAAAGATATGTGCAGGACTCCCAAGCAAATGAGATCACACATCCCAATATGTACAGAGTTACAAAAATTATATATAACAGTATAAGATAACACTCCTGTATGTACACTAGCAGGCTGGGTAAACTGAATATGGTGCAATGGAATCAATCCCCCAACACAGGCAAAGATAAAAAGTAAGGAGAAATTTGTTGTGTGTGAAATGAAAATAGTAACACATTATACCTCCATATAGCTAAATAGAGACTTACCTCAATGTGACAGCAAGCCCCACATCTATTATATCACATACCTCACAGCACATACCCACACACATACATACACACACGCATCCACATCTCACATGCTGAAGTCCTATAATATGTCAGCTTGAAGAAGAAAAGGTCTGTGGATGTTAATTTCTGTAGTGTCCCATAAAGCCAATATCCAAGTTCATCCCATCTGCTACCATATTGAGATGTAAAATAAGTTTAATCTCAAAAGCTCGTCTCTGTTGTGTGTTTTGAGATTTCCTTTTAAGACCATTACTGACATATCTGAGACTGAGTGGTCAGGCTGGGAGAAGTGATGCCCACTGGTTTTCAGTCTTCCTTGCTGTAATAGTATGCCTGTGTGAGTTCATCCTAGTGCGGAGCTGTTGGCGTGTCTCTCCTACATAACCTGTTTGTGGACATCTCTTGCTGAATGAAATAAACAACATATCGTGACATGCATGTATAACTCCATGCACCTGGAATTGTTTGTTTTGTGATGTAACCACACAGTCTGAGGTAGAAATTAGCCCACAAGTCTTGCAGGGGCGTTTTGTTTTAACACTAATATTATCAATTTATATTTATATTATCATTTATATAGTCCTGAGGTTTTTGTAATTTCTTGGGCCTTTTATTTAGCTTGAGAATACAGCTGGGTGACATGTCTAGCTAGGTTTCACACATCACACAGTGTGCACTGATGTTTTTAGACAACTTTACTGGTATTCTTGTCTTTAATGCATACATTGTAATTTCATGAGCCCTATAACTATCTTAGTTTGTCTTTAAGCTGGGTGGGGTTGCCTTTCAGTAATCACATCCTTATACTGACTGTGACACTCATGGCTTGATTTGGGAGTTATCTGCTTCAGCAGTGTTATCTTATATCAATTAAATTTATGTGCAGTAGGATTCTTTATGTTTGTTGCACCAAGCACATCTTAACCCAAGGTTCATTCGGACTGAGGGCAGTATTGTACTGTTTAACTTCTCTGACATCATCTTCTGTTTTTTTTTTTTTTTTTTTTAAATGAGTATTTTAAACCAATGGGGAAGTTTTTCTGTTTTTCTCTGCATTATCTAGCTGTTATAAGTATTGTATTTTCTAAACAACTGCCATGAGCTTCTGAAGAAGGACTGGTTGGTCCGAAAGCTAGAGCACTTTGTTCTTGTTGTTACATCTATGTTGGTCCATTAAAAGGTATCAAATCATTTGCTTCTGGATCTACTCTTGCAAGGACCAATACGGCAACTACTAAATCAAGATTACACCAGAGAAAAGTTATGTATGAGTATAAAATGGAAGGCAGCGATCCGTCATAATGTGGAGCAGCTGAGAGATATGGCTAGAATGCTGTGGAATTCTTGGCTCAAGATTAACATTAACTCCTCTCAAGCCACTGATTGAAGCTCTGTGCACACCCTTTTATTAAACAGCAGGGGCTGCATTGTCAAAGCCCTCCCTGAGATTCTCACAAGCCCCTGGTGTGCCGATCGTTTGGCGCATGGGGCTTGCGGCATTCTCATGGCTGGCGATCAGGATTTTCAATCCTGAGCACAAAATGCCGCAAGTTGGACCAGCTTTTCCATTCTCTAACTTGTACCATTTGGGGACACTTTTTACTGGGCTTTTGCCAAATCTTTGGGGCAAGCTGCTGTAAACTGAGGAAGTTCGCAACTGCACCCGATGTACTAAAATAGAGAGAAGTTGCATCAAAGGAATTCGACACAGCTGCACAAAAAATTGTGTTTGACGCAGGGATTGATGCAAGTCCTGCGTCACCCTCTGAAAATCGAGCACCATGTGTTTTCTTCTAATAAACAGACAACTGACTGTTTTATTTATTGTATTTTGAAGTGTTAGTAGTTCCTTTATACCTTTATAATAAAATATTTGTTAGTGCAGTGAAACAAGTGGGTTTCCACCTTTACTTTCACACTGCTAGTAAAACAGAATTCAGTAAAATTCTGGTATTGTGATGTCAGAAACTGCCAGCTACAGTGCTTATGAGCCGAATGTATTTCAATGAGAAACTAAATATATGCTTCTATCTTTTTTACAAGAAACAGATGCATCTTTCAGCAACAAAATTTTGTCTTTTATATGTTTGCACTACTGTGGTCCATCTGTATGATTTTACTATTTTTAAAACAGTTGTTGGCTTTTGTTCTCTTCTTCCCAAGTAAAACCTGAGTATGAAGAAACTGCCACCTGCTAAATTACAACAAAATGTCACAAGTTATCAAAAATCACATATTTCTATTGAATATGTAATATTTTGGTGGTACAAAGTGTTATTTCTCTCTATAAATACTCAAACACAGGCTTGCAGTTTCCCATTTAAATGCAAGGCCAGCTTTGCCAGTAAAACTTTCCTGACATCATTAGACTAGAATTCTGTTGGATTCTTTTTTTATTAATAGTTGTCAAAATAACAAATTAAATGATGAAAAGGTCATTAAAATAACAAATAAAAGCAAGCAAAATGATTACATAGGAACATAGGAATGTGGACAGCAGAAAAGGACCACCAGGCCCACCCAGTCTGCCCAGTTTGCCTAAGTAGCATCTTAGGCCTTTACAATAGACCTCCCCCCTACCTAGCATCCCCTTGTGTTTATCCCATGCCCTCTTGAATCCTCCCACTGTCTTTTCCCCCACCACCTCCCTCGGCAGCCCATTTCACTTTTCCACCACCCTTTGAGTGAAGAAGTACTTCCTAGAGTTGCCTCTAAATAGGCATCTAAAGGCCCCATACCTTCAGTATTTAAACTATACATCCTTACTAAGCACTTGTGTTTTAAGGCTGCATGTTACTCTGCACCACAGTAACAAAGCACCAGTGCTTATCATTCTTTTTTAATTTCATAATGCAAGGTAAAATATATCTTCTAACAACAGATTACCACAAACCAAACCTTCAGCTGTCAGACAGAATGCTATAAAATCTGTAATTTTATTCATGAAGTATTTACAGATGCATAAATTCAAAACAACTTGGAACTGAACAGACTTGCTATATGGTATGCAGAGGATCTGACGTTTTTAATTTTTCATAGTCTCACATAACTACCTCCTTTGTCTCCTCTTCGTTATGTCCAATATAGCTGTGTTAAAGCCCTGCCTTTGGAGTCTTTTTGTCTAATAGACTACAGCCCCTACCCAACAGTATTTGTTAATTTGTGTTATACCTCCAACAGGCACTTGTGAAAGCTATTGGGTTACGATATCATATATCTAAGCAGGTGCAAACTGGTTGAGGACAGCATGAAATGTTGAATGCCACATGCATTATAATGCACCTTAACTTACTTAGAATTTTCAAACAGTTTCCAGTCACATTCAAATAAGGGTGGATTTTCATTAGAATAACCAATTTTCCTAGATGTCGGCACAAGCCTTTAACCCAGATTTTGGCTGCTTCTCTAAAAGAAGCCTCTTTTGTTCTTTGTCATAGCCTTGCCTATTGCCTTACCCATACCTCAGCCATCAAGAAAGATAGCAACTCCTAACCACAAGGGCTCCTATCACTATGAACTTTAGTGACTTTTGTGTACAGTGACTAGAATATTATATGAATGACCCCAGAGCTGAAATAATTCTTACCATTTTCAGAAACTTCGAGTATTACATATTTCAGATATATCACACTGTTGCTATCCTTGACTAAGACCATAAATTAAAATCCTTCTATGCACCTACCATTCACCACTTACGAGTACTTCCACATGAGCATTTTGCCAGGAAACGTTTAGGGTTTGCATAAATGTAAGTTTTTCTCTTCTCTGTACTTTTCCTTATGCTCTTTTGCATGTATAGCCCCCTTGGCCACAGTTGTTTGTAACTCAAGATAACAGACTGCCAGCAAGTGCTCTGTTTGAGCTTTTTGGGATGAACATCTCTACCAGTTCAAATCCCCAGTTTCTGTTATAGGGGTTCTGGACTGGATTTTCAAAATGTCCAGTTGCAAGTTGTAGACCTGTCAATCAAGACATGTCTCACAGATGAAAAACTCCCCTAAATTTCAACAGAGAATTTTTTGGGTCATAAGAAGAGGATTTACTCCACAATTCAGCACTGGAGGGGCCTTACTCATGCAAATCATACCCATAAACATGACAGCTAAGATGAGGGCCAGTTTGGGTATTCAGAGAGTTGTTCCCTTTCAATATTATAATAACAAAAATACGATTGAGGACTTCTTGTCTCCCAGGAAGATGGGGAAGGTTTCAAAAAGCTTAAATATTTCTAGGTCAATCCCTGGTGAGTGGCAGAGGTGCACTGTAGCATACTGGTAACCCAGGTTAAAGTCCTGAGCCTAGAGCACCAGTTTAGCTAGCCAGAGGATGCAAGAGTACATCAGAAGATCCCTGATTTGGTTGGGTTGCATCATCTTACATTGCAGCATACTACCACTCAGCTGCTTCTTGGTGGCTGGTATGATGCAGACTTGTGTGTGCATGGAGAAGCCACCAAAGAGTCCTGTACATTTCTGTTGTAATAACCTGTCCCATTCCAGTGTCTCCAGAGGTGGGTCTATCATAAATAGGTAGAACAAATGAGGAGCAACATGGGTGAATTTCACAGCCCCCCCCCAATCAGATCTAGATTTGGGCTGTCTCTAGGAGAGAGAGACTGACCTACCAAGGAATGGCATTGCTTAGCAGTCTGAGTCTGTGGTGGATTGTGGACAGCATGTTCCTCTAGAGGTGTGGGCAGTGGGCCTCAGGGCAGCACAGCACATCCAACACAAAAGACAAGTCAAAAAAGTTTCAACAATTCTAGTTGGATAGATTGCAGCAGGTATATGTGGATAAACAACATTGCCCCTTTGTGGCTGTAAATAAATGATGATGTTGTAGCCCCCAAATGGTCAAAAATATATAGCATTAGATTATTATTTTAAGAAACAGCAGTCAGCACCACCAGCAAAGTCAGACAAGCAGCAGTATCCAAATCTGTTGTTGTAGCCCCGAGATGCCCTGAATTTAAAAATGTTTTATGAAATGGGTACACAAAATCCAGAAATCTGAAGCTCAGATCCCAGTACTTAAATCAAATCAAAATAGCACTGGAAAAAGATCCATATCATCACTGACCTGGTTACATTAGGCAGGTACAACTGGATCACTACACCACAATTCATTTACCTGTATGTCAATAAAAATGCAGTTTACAATCTGCAAGCTACTGGCAAAACAGAAAAATTACAGTGGTACTATAGGACTACTTTTTTTTTACCCTTTTTCATATATTTACATATTTAAATAAAAAAACTTTAAAAAAATATTTCTTTACTAATCCTAATGGACCCATTTCATAATCATAATAATGTACTCCAGGCAGGTGTACTTTTTGCTGGGATATCAGCACTTCTCCAGTGTATCATGATGCCAGCACGAAGTACACCCTGTCATACCTTATTGTGAAATTAGAACCAGAGTATGTGGACGTATTCATGGGGTTTGGGTCCTGATGGTGCCTGAAGCACTGCTTTAGATTATTTACAATGTTTACTTTATCTGGATGAAGTTTTATGAAATAGAGAACTGTCTCTAATGATGTGCTGTATGTCCACTAGCAGATTAATCTATGTTACAAAGTAATGTCTGCTGCACTTTCAGGCCAGCAAAAAGTAACTGTTTTAACTTAATATGAGCTTGAAATGGAACATTTTACATTCTGGGGGAAGTGCTACCCATTGACAAAATTGCAACCCCCTTGAAAAAATTCTTGATCCATCCTATTTTATATCTAAGACAGCATGTAGCATATGTAGATCTTTGAGTTTGGTCACAAAAATGGGTACGCTACCCGTGACTTACCAAATAGTCTTAAAATCCTCAGGAAGTGCAAACCAAACTTTATTGTAAGAATTGCGCTCTACGGCTGTCAGTCTTCTGAAAACCCAGCTCCTGATTTTGTGTGGGGGAGGAGGTTGTAGGTCAGGCATTCCTATTCCCTGTCCTCCCACCCAGGCCACTGGGGCTCCTATAGCAGTAACTTGTCCTCTGGCCAGGAGAGCTGGCAAGTGATTGCTGTCACAGCCAACACATAGGACTCCCATAAAACTGTGATCCACATCTTGTGTGGCTATCTAAGAATCCAGTTAATTGTGAAATTTTAATAAATAAACACCAGCCCAGGGAAGGATGGCAGGAGGTGCATAAATGCAGTGTAGTCCTTACCCATCCTCCCCATCAACACCCCCTGTCCATGACATGCTTAGCCCTTGCTGATCCTTGGGGAGAGAACCCAAGTCTGGTCACAAAGCTTTTGTTTCCTAGGTGGTGCTATAGAACACTACTACCTCACTTTGCAGCAGTTCCCTATTTTTCAAAAGATTTTTGCCACAGGCACAGAATGGGAGAAACTCTTTCAAAAATAAAACACTACAAATCAGAATTTCCCTGTCACTGGACATTGGGTCAGCCACCTCACCATGCTTATTTGATCTAGATGCATTCAAAGTTAACAGTTCACATTAATAGATCAAACCCATGACCTGCACAATTAAAGCTAATACTGGTACCAATCAGTTGGTCATTAATTGTATAAATCTATTCTGAATTGTTTGTGAAAGAATCAGTAACATTTAATATTTCACTTGGAGTTAGACTGTCATAAATGTTTTTGAGTTTTGATGAATTTTAACTTACTATATATCTTATTAGTTGATCTGCAACAAAGAATTGTTCAACTAATGTACCTTAGACTGTCATCAATATTTTGGCCAAAAAGAAACTTATAAATCAGTTTCAGGGTCCAGATAGCTCTTCCGCATTGTGCATTTTGCGATTTATATCCACAGCAAAAGAAGATTTTTTTGTTCTGTGCTTCAGACATCTCTAAGTGCTTAGAATATGTACCATTAATTACTGAAGGCAATATATGTTTTGGAAATTGGACTGACTTAGTAGAAGACTGTGGAAAGAAAGAATCCAGAGGCCAAGCTTATCAGCTTCATGGAGTCTGTTAAATAAATAAAGAAAGTGATTGCTAAGACCGGAGTTTACCAAGAAGGCATTTTAAATTGCTGGTTTGTCTATTGCTTTGAGGCCTTCTGTCTGAAGCACTAAGAGATAGAAAGTATAAAACAGATACACAGTTTTGTGCAACAGATTTTTTTGTGAGGGGGCAAAATAACAAAATCCCTTCCAGTTTCACTGTAGGGAGCCGTGTTCAGAGACTTAGCTACATACTGTATTACTATAAAGGTATAAAATAAGTGTTAGACTGGGGCACAGGGTGACATCTGCATTAGGTTTCACATTTACTGTTTTGTTTTTGCATATTATTCATGTAAACCCCTGAACAATAAACAGCACTTGATATATATAAAACCACTGGCATTCTTCTCGGCATACAGAGAATGTTGCCCTCCAGCTGACATCAGCTAGCAGCTGAGTTTAAGAATGCTTTGATATAACTGTGGCTTCTCTGAGGTTTACTTTGTGGTATACAGTATCAGGGAAGTGAGCAGGTGATTGCACTGTCCTCTCATTGTAAGGATTTTGTTTTCCATAGGAGAGACAGACAGCAGTCAGTAGAAAATCTAAAGGGAAAACTCTGGCATTAGAAAAGATTTTGGTATGTTGCCAGGCCACAAAAATGCTATGCAAGCTCCTAGAAAAATGTCAACAGCAAACTGGTTCATGTAGCATCAACATGTTTGAATAATATGGTCATTACTGTTTGCCTCCATACACAAGATAAGCGGGGTGACTGTGCCATTTGTGCAGTTATGCAACTAATTTAAACAAAAAAAGATGTTTGCAAGCAAGATACTTGCCTAAAATGGCACAATCAGAAAGGAAGATGTCATTTGTGGGGAAATGTACAGTGGAGTTGCCTGATTGCATTACATGCAGATTTTTGGTTCCTGAAGTAAAACGATGCAGTTATAGACTGAGCAATATGTGACTCTTTAAAGACCTTTGACTGGCTCTTCATCACCATCACAATCACCAGGCTTTTGTCTTGCAAACTGAGGGATGAGTTTCAAAATGCAGCTCGTATAAAGTGTGCCATTTTAAACTATTGCATATATAAAATGAGGTGTTTGTTTCAAATGTTGCTATTTTAAATTTGCTTTTGACAAAAATCTTCAAAGGGCAACACTTATGATCAGGGTTCATCACAGTCTAAAGCCCACAAGCAGCATTTTATTTTTAACAATGTACTGTGCTGGGCTTACCTGTAACTGGCAGCAGTGCAGTGATATATTCTAGACTAAGTCTGCTCTATATTGATACTATACTGCCACAATTTCTTTTTGCAGTTACATTTTTTATTGTGTTATAGAGACAAGGCATATATCTCAATACATATATGAGCATTACACTCCATTCAGACTTTACATATTGCAACATAGTGAGGTATTCACAGTTAATTCACAATACTCAGAAGGAAATGAAAGAAATCACAGATTTGATGTGGTACTGGGTTGGTTACTTACAAGGAGGGATGCTGGGGGGGGGATGATCCCATAAGCCATACACTATTAACGGCAGGTGGTGGAAGGAATATGAGGCCTGGTCATCCATCAAGGTGGCTTTAACATAGCCTTACCCAGAGGGTTTATATGATTGGGGAGTGAGTTCTGAAAATAATGCATGAACGGAGCCCATTTTTCCGAGAAGGCTCACATGGATGCCTTAGCCAAATGAGTCAGCTTAGAAAAGCTAGCTATATTAACCATGGCTACCAGCCAAGCCATAGTGAGAGTACCTCTGTAGTCCTCTATCTGCACAGAAGTAGCCATTTGGCTTCCACTGAGGCTTGTACAAGCCATGCCAAATGGGGGCTCGATGGTCTGTATTCAGTGGGCGGAAGCCCCAGGATCCAAAAGCTAGGGGAGGTAGGGACCTTTTGTCCCAGATATGGGAGCAACATTTAAGTATTTCAGATCAGAAAGGACGAATGGGGCCACATTGCCATAATACATGAAGTAAGTCTGCTCCTGCCACATTACATCTCCAACACACATCGTTCGTAAATAAAAATAATTTTGTTCAGTACTACTGGGGTACGATACCAAAGGTATCTTATTTTATTTTGAATAAAGAAACTTCTAGGGTCTCCACAGGCTTTTGTTGCTATTAACCAGCTACTCTGCCAGGCATCCTCACTAAAAGGAAGATTCAGCATACGCTGCCATCTTGCTTTGGCAGGTAGGGATGGATCTGGTAAGGATCCCCTCATGAACTTATAAATATGGCCAACCAGGCCTTTCTGTGATTGTAGCCAGCTGTCTAAAGGCAATTTGTTTTGCATGGCTTTGCCATCATATTGGCATATCACACATGTACACCCGCTTTTAAGCCAGGATGAATAAACATGTCTCATTTTAAGATATCTCCAAAAATCACTTGGGCCCAGATTATATTTTCCTTTCAAGGAAGTGAAGCTGTCTTGGGTGTGGCCATCCCCCATTAGTATATCTTGTAGTGTATTAATCTGCTTCCCTTTCCAGCCCTCCCAGGAAAGGGGCTTATGGTCAATGGTCCAGCCAGGGTTATTCCATAGAGGAAGGTACTTCCCCAGATTCAAACAGGTCTTGCTTATGGCCCCCACTTGTTGCCAGGCTTTGTGAGCTGCTTTTATTGTGAGTCAATAATGAAATTTGGAGGGGAGGAGGTTGCCCAGGTACCCAACCAGATGGGTCCCATTCAGGGCATTCCTCTCAATTGATTCCCAAGCTGGTAAGTTGGTGGTATTTCCCCGAAGCAGTTTACATGTGGCTGCTGCTGAGAAAGCATATGTGTAGTGTTGGGAATGCGGAAGGCACCACCCACCCTTATTCCAAGGGGCTCTGAGTTTGGCTGTACTATACCTCGGGGTTTTATTGTCCCACAGGAAGGTCCATAGTAGACTGTCCAATAATTGAAACCATTTCTTTGGGATCTCAATTGGTAGATGGGATAGTATATAGAATACCCTCAGGGCAATCATCATTTTAATTGCTGCCACTTTCCCCGGGAGGGAGAGAAAGAGGTTCAACTGTTTCCACGTTTGAGTTTCTATCTTAAGGCTATCAATTAAGGGAGAAAAGTTAGTCACTGGTAGGGAAGTCACATTGGCATTTACTCTAATGCCTAGATACTTAATACCTGCCTTAGAACTAACTAAGCCCACTGCTGAGATATCTTCGGATGAAAGCTGCCTATTTAGGGGGAGGACTTCTGTTTTACCTTGATTAACCCTGAGGCCTGAAATGCTTGAAAAGGATTGCAATAAATTCACAATGTATCCAGCACTGGCATGAAAATGGTCAGTCAGAAAGAGACAGTCATCAGCATATAACAGTGCATGATACGAATCGGGGCCTACCCATATGCCTTTAATATTTGGATGTTCCCTCACAGCACTAGCCAGGAATCCTATAACCAGCGCGCAAACAACATCAGAGAGAGGGGACATCCCTGCCTAGTACCTCTGTGCAACTTGAATGGTTCTGACAGTGTATTATTAGTTAGCAGTCTGGCCATAGAAGACGTATAAAGAGTTTTAACCCAGCCCCTGAACACATCCCCAAAGTTATAGTGCTGCAGCATCATATGGAAAAAGTCCCACTCTACTGAATCAAAGGCCTTCTCAAAATCCACCGATATAGCAGCTGCTGGAGTAGGGGTTTTTCCTGCTTTCTGTACAAGGGAAATTAAAGATCTAATGTGATCAGTACTGGCACGGCCCTTCACAAAGCCCACTTGGGAAGTGTGAATCAAACAGGGAAGGACTTTCTCCAACCTGGCTGCTAACACCTTTGCTAGAATTTTGGTATCAGCGTTAATCAATGAAATGGGTCTATAGCTTGTAGGCAGGATGTTGCCTTTGCCTTCCTTCGGAAGGACTGTGATGATCGCCTCCATAAGGGTGGCAGGGAGAATCCCCTGTACCCGAGTTTCCTGTAACATATCCCTCAGGGGGTGAGATACTATTTCTGCTATGACCTTGTAAAAATCAACAGAGAACCCATCTCCCCCTGGGGCTTTCTTAGAGGCCATCTTTTAAATTCCCTCCCTGATTTCTTGTATCTCTATGGGCATCTCTAATTGTTCTCTCTGGGCGTCTGTAAGCCTAGAAAGCTTTGTATCTGCTATAAAATTCTCAAATTTGGTCTTGTCCCAGGTAGTGTGGGGCTGTACAAGGTTTTGTAGAAAGATAGCATAAGTTGGTTAATGACCTCTGATTTACCATGTTTTTCCCCCTTATTGTCCCATAATTGGACTACATACCTCTCGGCTTGTTGTTTTTTTAGACGGAGTGCTATAAGTTTCCCAGCTTCCCCCCTCCCCCCTAGTATTTATGTTTTAGTCTTAATATTTGAAGTTCCACTTTTCTAGAAGCTAGCATATTCAATTTCATTCGTAGGGCCAGGAGGTCATGCAGCAGGTCTGGGTTTTGGAGATTAGTGGGATCATTCTTATACAGGCCTTCTTTCTCTCCCAATGCCCTCTCCAGCTCCCTAGTTTCATTTTCTCTCTGCTTCCTACGGTAGGTGGCATAGCTAGTGATGCAACCTCCAATCGTGGCTTTAAAAGCCTCCCAAATGGCTGCTGCAGATGCAGACCCTCATGTATTGTCAGAGAAAAAGGTTTTTACCTCCTCCTTAAGCCACTCCTTAAAGTCTGTCTCCTGCAACAATAATGGGTCTAGCCTCCAACTAACTGACCTGGTAGTGGGGATAAAAGGTCCCATTGCTAACGCAATGGGCGTGATCTGAGATATACAGGAGGCTATGGTGACATCCAGTACTTTGCTTATAATGTTTGGGGAAGTAAACCAGTAGTTGATCCTCACTTGCAACTTGTTTAGCTTCAGAGAAATATGTATAGTCCCTCTCAACTGGGTGGGCTACCCTCCATATGTCTTGCAGTTTATGCAGAGAGGCATATCCTTTAAAGCCTAATGGATCGGGAAGGTGCATCCAGCTTGGAGTTAGATCTATCCAGGAGGTAATCCATTGTCAGATTAAAATCCCCCCCAGAAGAATGTCCACTTCCCCTGCTGCCATCTCCAATAGATCTTGTGAGAGTCTGTGAAAGAAACCGGGGGTGTCCTCATTTGGGGTGTAAATGTTAGCTAGTAATATATCTCCCATGGGGGTACTTACTTTAGCTAAGACCCATCTCCCCCCTTTATCAGCCCTTTGTTCCTGCAAAGTCCATTTTAGGTTTTTGTGGCACAATATGGCTACCCCACCTTTAGTTTTATTGGCCACACTGTGGACCTCCCAGCCCACCCATTCCCACCTTAGTTTTTGAGCTTCCATATGATTTAGCTTAGTTTCCTGTAAGAAGGCTATCTGACAGCTCAGGAATTTAAGTCTGGCAAGTACTTTGTTATGTTTAATGGGCGAGTTCAGGCCCCTCACATTCCAGGAGGTAGCCGTCACCATATCTTTACCTGCCATGATGTAAGTCAATCAGTAATGCCCGAGGCCCCCGCCTAAGTAGAAGGAAACCGAGTAATCTGCATACAGGAAGCTTGCCCTTAGAATCATCCCCTAATCCCTTCCCCTGTCTGCCCCTTGTAATTCTGCAAACTCTACATAAACTATGGATCAGTCCACATATTGACACTCTAGTCTCTATAATGAATTTTGTTTTTACCTCTCCATACCATTCTCCTTGTACCACACCTTCGTCCAAGAGGCTATCCCTATATGACCTGACCACTGCAGGTGGATGTGGTCCATGATCAAGAGGACCTCTCCTGAGTGCGGGGCCTGGTAAATTACCAGGAACCACCAATTTGTCTATCATCAGATAATGTAACCAACTCTGCTACTTAACCCGAAGTAGGGCCCAGTGAACCCCCGCTAATCTAACATTAAAAGAAACATCAGGTTTGAAAGCAGCAATCATTAAACCTTTAAACTGAGAAACTGATAACATGATAAAACAGTTAAAACACTTCGGATCAGAGATAAGCCCCCTTTATAACCAATGGGAAGGGAATGCACACTCTCCAGTGGAGTGAACCCGGAAAGCGCTGTAAAAGAAAACTTTGCGCTCACTCTCTCCTGCTTATAGTAACCAGGAAGCAGCCTTACGGGCAAAATTTATACAGGCAAAAAAAAAAAGAAAAAAAAATGCCTCCTGACCATTTTAAACCTAGCATGGTACAAATCAGTGGCATGCTCAAAGCTCTTGAAATAGTTTTAACCGCCAACTTGTGTCTTCTAAGTCAGGGATGTAGAAACCCCGGTCTTGCTCGCGCCACCGCGTGGTGAGACCAGACGGGAGCTATCAAGCTTAAAACAGGCTAGCACAGGCATGCCACCACCACAAGGCGGGTGGGGTGACATCTTACCGTTAGAGCAACTGGTGAGGGAAACAAGATTTTTCATATTACCAAACCTTAACTAGTAATAACCACTATAAGCCATCTGGCAGAGGAAGCTGGGCAGGCCCCATATATTGCCTCCACGCCATAACCAGCCGTATCATAACATTCCCTGGTCGGGTGCCTGACTATCAATGTAAGATTGCAGGCGAGAGGGAGGGAAGGGGAGAATAACTCAGCCCCTCCACAGTCATTCGAGGCCCAGCAATCTGAGCAAAAATAAAAAATAGTCAGGACCCCTCAGTCATCTTGGGGTTGTTGTTCGGCCAACAGCTCCCCATCACATTCGGCCCAGTCTTTACAATGCGGGGCCCAGAATGTGAGCAGACTCTGGTCCATGAGATCTTCTGGCATCGGGCAGTCTGAGTTCCTTGCTAAATCCAGGGTTTGTGGCACAAGGTCCCCCAAGGGTTCATATCTATTGGACACCTTAACTGGCGTGGCGGCTGGGGAGATCGTGCTGTCATCCGACAGGATTTGTAATTTCTGGCGGCTCCTTGATCTGTTCTTCTTGGCCATAGATTTTTTTTCTTGGGGTATCTCTTCCAGGCTTCCTCGAGTGACCTCGCTGAACTCTCTGCCAAGCCCCCTCTGGTTCTGTGTCTTTCGGTGCAGTACTAGTTGCTAAATCCATGGATATTGGGGAGTTCTCCCTGTTCAGTGTATTAGTACTACTTGAAGGTTGCGGGGATTTGTTCATGCCCCTGCCTGATACTTGTATGTTTTGCAGAAAGTGTTCCACATCTCCAGGGTTGCTAAACATGTGAAAGACACCATTATACTGGACTCTTAGCTACGCGGGATATCTGAGCGAGGTGGGAATACCTAATTTGTAAAGTTGCTGTTTCACCTCTGCTTATGCTCTTCTCCACCTTGCAAGCTCCTGAGAGTAATCTTGGTAAAGCTGGATGGAGCATCCCTGCCATGTCAGTGTTTTTAGATCTCTGGCCAGGCGGAGGTAGCGCTCCTTCACCGGATACCATAGAAATTTGCACAAAATGGGGCGAGGGCAATCCCCTGGTTTAGGTTTGGGAGCAAGCGTGTGATGAGCTCGCTCAATCTCTGGTGGGGCCTCGAGCTCCAGCCCTAGCATCGCTGGCAACGCATCCTCCAGAAAAGATATCATGTCCCTGCCCTCCATGCCTTCTGAAATGCCCAAAATTCTGATGTTCTGTCTCCGGGCTCTATTTTCCATGTCATCCACTTTAGAAAGTAAGTACTGAATCGGTCCATGATGTTCCCTCATGTACCCCACATGTTGGGATATTTGCTCAGCTTGCTGCTCTTAACATAGCCGTCATATTTGCAATGTCTTTGGCCATGCTATTACAGGTGCTGGAGGTGGCCATTGCTCTCACTGTTGTCCCCCGATTGCTGCCTGTTCGCCGTGCATCAGGGTGGGGACTCTGAAACTCGGTTGGCACTAAAATCATGGCCTGTAGTGAGCTTGAGATGCAGTTGGGCCCGGGCTGTTAGACACAGCGTTGACTCACAATTCTGCCACTGATTTCAACAAAAAATGGCTCATTTAAAAGTTCTGGTATTTCGACATTGAAAGCTTACTTTTCGGAGTGCCGAACTACCGACTGGACATCATGGATGTGCTGATAGGGGATCACAGGGAGTCTCCTGCAAGAATTAGTGTGCCACCATGTTGGCTGCCAGGCTCCACCCCCCCACTGCCACAATTTTTACGAAATATTGTAATGTCATGCAAGCCCCATCTAGCTTCATAACTTTTTGGTCTTCAGCATTAATACTATTTGTACACAGTCTAATTTATGTTTTAATTTTGATATCTTTTTTTTTTTGTTTTGTTCATATTGTATTTATCCCCCTAGCCCATGACAGAGGGGGCTCCCTTCTGCTGAACCTCACTGCACTTCCCCACCATACACAATCTCCTGGGGCTTTTCTGGCACCTTAGTTACCCATGGATTGTCTACCATGGTGGGGTTAGGAGAAGAGGGGTCAAGTGGGTGAGGGCTGTCCTCTTCCCCTAATGCCTGAATCCAGTCATTGCCCCAGGTTGTCCCTGACGTGGCAGGTGGGGATGCAGAGGTCGGGCATCATACAGCCCCACTGTGCCTTGCCATTTTTCTCCCCAGCCACAGCATACTCAGGTAATGAATGCTCATGGAGGTGTGCATGTGTCCTGACACATAGCTCCCTCCCCCTCTCTCTGACTTTTCTCTGCCTCCTGCCACTCCTATGGGCAACCACCAGGCCTCTACCTAGTGATAGCCAAGAGCCAGTATGGCCAGCCTCCCTAATCCAGGAGGAGAGCTGCCTGGTGGCTGCTCAATCCTTTCCCAGCCCCCCCAACTGGCTAACCCCTGGCAACCTGCTCATTCCCAAACATGGGTCACCAGTGTGGCAGGAGGTAAGGTGCTCAGTACCTTAGTCCTCCATGCCACTGGGCTAGCTTTAATTTATTATCTTATATTTTGCTGCACCCTAGGCGCTTGGCAGATGGGTACTGTAGAAATAAAAAAATAATTTATTCATGCTTTTTTAACTTATATTTTATTTTAATAAATATTTCCTAAACTATAATAAATGCATTTGCTAAAAATTTCTTATTCAAAGTTTATTCATTCATTCATTTATGTTTATTAAGTATTATAACTAGAATGACAGATAGAAAATCATCAGTAAAAAGGCTATAATTCCATTGTGGGTTTCTGGTGCTATCATAAACCATGAGAGCAAAGCTTGAGTGGTTAATGAGGTCACCAGAATCCCAAGATGGAATGACATGCCTAGTTACTGCTGCTTTCTTATCTGTTATTTTTTTGTAGTATATGGAACATTCCAAACATTTCATTTCACAGTACCATTGATCTGATGTCAGAATGATATTATTATGACTTTCTGATGTCAGAGTGATGGTATTATGAGCTTTTGATGTCATTAATTCCCTATGGGGAAAAATGACACCCATATATCACAAGGCTAATTAATAATTCATGAAGTCATGGCCATCTGTAATTGGCTACTGGATTGATTGTTAATGGCCATGAAATGACTGAACCAGCTGGCAAACACAGCTGACACACCACATCATGGATTGATTGATTGATTGATTGATTGATTGATTGATTTGAAAATTGACGACTGGGAAAGGCACATTGAGCCGAGGTTTGTTTCCTGGTGCAACCCAATGGAAGGGGACGGGATATAAAAATACATAACACAGATACAGTTTATAGTTATAAAAAAGTACAATCAGAAAGCATGATGAATACAGGTATATTATAAGTGCAGAATGAGTAGGCAAGAAAAACAACAATTAAGCAGCTCAACCACACCTACACCAGGGTAGGGTGGCAGTTTATTTATTTATTGATTGATTGATTAATTGATTGATTTATGCATATATGTATGTATGCATTTTTTTTATTTCAAGAATTTCACCAGGAACTCAGGAAGAATACATTGAGCTTAAAGTTTATTTCCAGATGTGACCAGGGGGAGAGGGAGGTGGTGAGTGCAATCACAATTATAACAATTCTTAACATAATACATTCAACAGTCATGACATTATACATAATAACTTAAAAATCATACAGACAAAATAATAGACTTGGGCCATTGTGCATAACAAATACATAAAATGTATAGAGGTAGTTGGGCATACCAACTATGCCTAGGTTGGTTGAAGCATAGTAATGGCAAAGAACACAGAACGGGTGGTGGACAAGTGGAACACCCTGCCAGAGGAAGTGGTGGGGGCTGAAACAATCACGGGATTTAAGAATGCATGGGATAGACATAAAGGAATTCTAGAGGTCAGGGGTAAGGGGCAACAGACTTCTAGGAAAACAAACTGAACTTACAAGCTCAAATGGGCAGACTGGGTGGGCCATAGGCCCTTATCTGCCGACACTGTCTATGTATCTATGTAAAACATAGTAGCAGTAGGGTGGGAGGTAAAACAGTAGTTATTGGGGGGGAGTGACTGAGGTAACAGCAGAGGCTAATGAGGCAGAGTGAACTTATGGTAAGGACAACAGGTAAGGATGGGGCAGTGAGAAATTACAAGTGTTACTGGCAACTGCAGGTGTGAGAAGTGAAGTTACAGATGAGTGATTTAAATGAGAACAGAGAGGAAGCCATGCAAATGGCAATGGGGAGGGAGCTCCTCAATTTGGGGAGGCAGAAGAATGTAGCTTGACCAGCAGAGGACTGTCCAAGTACATGTGAATGGATGCAGAGAAACAGGAGAGTGGAAGTCATTGAGGAAAATAGAGAAAAGAATGGGCTAAGGACAAAGCCTTGGGGGATGCTTGAGCAGATAGGGAGGGGAGATGGCATTACTAGTATAGACTACTTGATCTGCAACTGCAGAGAGATGTCAGGACAAGGGAAAACAGGAGTGGGAGGCAGGGAAGGAGTTTCAGCTGACACCTGATTGAGCCAGAGGAGACAGTAAAGCAAAGGGATGTGGGGAGCTTGTTCAAAAGTGTGGGAAGATGATAGGAAAAGTCTAATTGTCCAGCAGAAGAGTGGGGATGAGGAATGGAGAAGGTGCAAGGATTCCTTGAATGGAGAGAGCAGGAAGCAAAGGGGAGAAAGGGACCCAAACCAGTATCTGAATATGAAGGCAGTGCAGTGAATATGGTGACATGAGGGTACAAGGAAAATGGATAAGGAGGAGTAAAGTGAGTAATGATGAATACAAGGGGGGAGCTGGTAGCAAAGTGGCAAAAGGAGTTGCAGAGGGTGTCCAGTCTGGTTACGGAGGTGAAGGGGTGGTGCCATACACCATGACTGCTGACGTTCAACTCACAGCACATCAGCACAGACAGCCACCACAGCTTAACCCGTGAAAGTGACAGGTACATCATATACCTCAGAGGTGAAAAAATGGAGAAACTGACATTAGCTTTCAAAAAATGTCTCACTTCCTGCCATTTGGACTCCTAAATGGGTTATAACCAGAAGCTTTCCTAACCTCATTAAATGATGAAAATGTCACAGATCACCTGTTTACTGAAATCATGGCAACAGCTACTAGTCTAGTGTGACCCAAATACAGTCAACCACTAATCATTCAAGTATTAGAGTGAAAATAGTAACAGAAAACTCTCACCATAAAATAAAATCGCACACAAATGCATTTTTGAGAAGATGAATAAGTATGATCCCATACTATTTTACTGCAGCTGGTACATGTTAATAAGTGCATAAGCTCATACACACACTGGAACTCTGATATAACAGATGCTCACTAATAGCCATGTGCTCACTCACTCACTCAAAGTTCAAAATGGACCCAAAAAAGTAAATTTTTTTACCATCAAATGAGTATCATTGTATGTAATTAGCCTTATGATAACAAAACCCAATGGCAAGTTGTTTCTTGGGATTAATGACTGGGTAGTAAGTGGTGACCCATGGCTGTGCTTCAGCCATCCAGATCCCCAATGCCCACCCAGTCATTAATCCCCAGGAAACAGCCAGAAGTTCAGTAGTTATTTCTTAAACAACTGCAACAAAATACACTTTGAGAGTCAGCCCAATGTCAATGGTTTCCAAATAAGAACAAAGCAAACTACCTACTTATTTTATGAGTTTTTTATTTATTTTCTATTTAAGCTCCTCCCACATGGCATCCCTGTCCAGCCACTCCTTCAGAGTGCCAAGGTCTCTGACGCCTACCTGACCCCTACCACCACCTACCAACCCCTGCTGCAGCTTACCAGGTAACAAGATGTATCCCTTCATCAGGAGGGTCCCTCTTTTCCTGGGGGGGGAAGTGCCTTTGATGGCAAATTTGCATCCCAAGACTGCAGGGCTGGTCCGGGCTGTCTCCGGGGCTTCATGATGGCAGAAGCTGGCACTCATCATCCAGTCAGGTGGGGAGTCCTTTTCTCCTTTTCTACCCTGCCCACAACAGTTCTTGGCCTTGTGTGAGTGCAGATGACCTTGGGCAGGGATGTGCAGGGAGCATGTCAAGGCATCATGTCCCCCAAGCATGGCACCCAATCTGCACACAGGTGCTACGGCTGGTCCCACGCCCTTGGAAGGGAAGCATCCAATGGATGCTGTGAATCCCCCTTCCTGCCGGTCTCTACTCCTGGTACCCGGGCTTGGAGCATGAACCCTAGTCACCAGCATGTCAAATGAACCCCTTTGCTCAGTACCACAGAGCTAGCTGATGAGGGTTTTTTTTTAGTCAGGTAAATGATTTAATGAATGAGCTACTTAAAATGTGCCATGTTAAAAAATAAATACAGAGCTATTAAAGAGAGAACTACCTGGATCTAAAAGGGGGAGAAATAGTGAATGATGACTGTGCAGGTGTGTGTTATGAGATTATCACACACCAAGGGTGTGTGAAAAATCCTTATAAGATAAACTTTACACAGGCACTATTTTTTATAACAAATGGTGCAAGGTTTCAACAGAGGGAAAAATTGTAAGCTGTATTTGAGCGAGCAAGTGTGTCCCTGTCTGAGCAGCCTCCGTACTCACACAAATTCCATGTGCTTTCTTTCATGCTTCAGTGAAGTGAGAGCACAAAGAGGAAGATGCCATATTATACAATGGCAAGAAAATTTCCTGGACTCTGATTGGTCAGTGTGTACCTGAGACAGTGATGATATTACACAATAACATCACTGTGTGGATTTATTGGCTGCCATCCACTAGTTTTTTTCAGAAACAAAGATATATTGCCACACTATAACTCTACTAAAACCTTTCTTAAATATTTTTTTTATTTTGTATAACATCGATCCATTGTATAATTGCAATAAGGCACTCCAAGATGTGTGTTATTGTGTAATAACATCACTCCTGGGGTGGTGGAAGCACTCGCCTTCGCCTCGTGCTTCAACCCACCCCAGGAGTGACATTATTACACGATAACACACACCTTGGAGTGCCTTATTGCTTAAATAACTCACTATGGAATCATTACAGAATGCAGCAGGTTATTAAGTCATTTTATCAGGACTACGTATCCAGTCACTATAGGGGGTCACCAGTTATTATATAGGAAATAATACATAGGCAACTGTGTGTTATGAAGCTTTTTTACACTCCTGAGGTGTGTGATGTCTCATAAACCTTGAGAGTGAAGCTGACTGTTTGTGCTGAAGTGCTGCCTATTGCTACTGCTACTGCCAGTTCAATTCAAAAATCTGTGCTAAAGTTGATGCTTACTGGCTTCACCCTACGTGGGTGATCACTAGTAGTTAATTGAGTAGTCTGTTTTGTAGCAGCACTTACTGCTATCACTGATACTTCCAGTTTGATTCAGATGTCTATGCTAAAGTTGAAGTCTTGGTGAGCACTAAAGTCCAATTAGATGTCTGTTTTAGTACTAAAGTTTCTGCCTAAGGTATTAGTATGGGATACAGAGGGGAGACAGTCAGTTGTGGTGGCTGTGGGGTGATTAAGAGACTTCCTATCCAGAGAATTGACAGCTCAGATGCTGATATACTGTAAACTGGCTGCACAACGACTTTAAAGAGTCACTGACACCTCAAGAAGAACTTGAAAAAACATAATATTTGGACACAGAGCAGCTTATATTTTTCATTTGTTCTGTATTTCTTATCCTCTTATTTACTACTGAGGTCATGGACAGTGGGCAGCTTTAAGAGAGGCTTGGATAGGCATAGGGGGAAGGTAAGGATCATGGGTAGGGAGGATGGGAGGAGTGTGGAGGGAGGGCATGGACATTAGCTCAAGCTGTGAGCCCTCCACTACAAACAGACTTGATAGACCAAATGGCCTTCTTCTGCTGGCTTCGTCATATGTTCGTATGTATGTAAAACAGGATAGCTGTTCCTTGAGGGTTCATCAGCTCTTAATACTTATTCCCAACCTGATGTCATAAAGCACTGCTTGTGACATCACAGTTATTCCCATGGTAACATACTGGGATGGCACAACAGGGCATTATCATTTCAAGTAGGGAATACGGTGTAGAGGCAGATGAACTGTAAGGGATAAAGATCTTGTTTTTGTGGAAATTTCTTCAGTAATAAATAATGAAGAAGAGAAATCTACAGAACATATATGAAATACAAGCTGAATTGTGTCCAAATATTATGTTTTCCAAAATTTTCCAAAAGGCGTCAGCTGCTCTTTAAAGCAGCAATATTTGTTAGATGGCAAAAAAGTCCATCTTAAAGGGTTTTTTTTTTTCAGCAAAAATGTAATTGTGATATCCTTTAATTCATAATTAGTATTGTTATTTTCTCAGATATTTTTAAAACAGCTGTATGGCCACCATTCACTATTTTTAAAAATCTCTTCCATTAAGGTGTTATGTTTTGAATGTGTGTGCTATATTCATATTGCGGATGTAATAGAATGGAGCTGCCATGTGTTTCTGATAGCAAACAGCATAAAACCAAGCCAAGATATTTATTTTTGTTTGTGGTGGGCATGGTAAGAGAGCGGGACATTCTTAAAATTTCAAAATTCCAATCTTAGTTCAGGAATGAAAGAAAATCCAAAAAAAATTGTATATTAATGTCTTTGCCAGAAAAAATAACATTATTGCTGAAAGAAGGTACATGGTTGCTAACAAATTCTGCTGCTTTAATGTGAACTGTACCACATACAGTATATGGACAGTAAAAATGTACCACGGAGTCTAATATAGTTACGTACAGTTATATTGTCTTTTCCTGGAGTTTTACTGAAACAATTTTAAGGACCTCATTGTCCAGTTGTTAGAGCACAGGACTGTAAACAAGGAGGTTCCAGGTTTCAAATCTCACACCAGCACTGACTCCGGTGTGATACAGAGTAAGCCACGTGACCTTCCTTTGTTACAGGCCTCCTAGCTACAAAATTGGGTAGAAGCAAAATCCCACTAAAATGAGATATGCAGATTACTTCAGCAGTCCTGGCTAAATAAACTGTAAGTTCAATCAGATAAATAAACAACAAATATATATAACAAACAATTACAAATAAAAAGCAGAATAAAAACAAAACTGGTTTTAAAAAAGACAGGTTTGCATAACTGTAGTATAGCAGCAATATTTGTTAGACAGTAACAAAATTTATCATATAGTTTTTGTAGCGAAAATGTATTCCTGACAACCTACAATTCATGCTCAGTATTTTTTTTTTGTTTTCTCAGAAGTGTTAAGACTTTTTTCATAGCTGATTTTGTAATCAATGACTCATGTCATTAAAGATGGCCACCATTCACAATTAAAAAAAAATCTCTTCCCCTGGTGTTACTTGTTGAATGTACATGCTAGATTCATGCAGTAGTTGTATTAGGATGGTTCTTCCACATGTTTCTGATAGTAAACAGCACAAAATATTACATTATTTTCATGGTGGGTGTGGTATGGGCGTGGCATGAGTGTGACATAGGTGTGGGAACTTTTAAAAACTTCAAGATCCCATATCTTGGTTCAAGAATGAAAAAAAAATGAAAAGGAAAATATGTATCTTGATATTTTTGCCAAATGAACATTATTACTGAAAAATGTGTATGGTTACTAACAAATACTGCTGCTTTAAGCAATAAACTGAGCAGATTCTAACATTTTTATTGTACAAATGAGTTTTCTAACACACAGAGAACAAACACATAATTTCAACATTTAAAGAAAGGAAATGTTTTCTATGAGTTTTATGGGGAAAGGGAAAGGAGAAATTGTTTAACTAAAAAAGGCACACTAAGCTGGAACTTGTTTTCAGGTGCAGCCTGAGAGCACAAGGAAGTTAAGTGACTTGCTTAGGGTTACACAGTATGCAAGTAGGGGCTGATGGGATTCAAACCCAGGTCTCCAGGTCTGCTGCTCAGTGCCCTTAACCACTACACTATGCTGCCTCCTACAGAAAACTGATTATGATATTCTATTTTCTTTGTTTCTATGGAGACTATCAGATATTCCTTGGTCATACTCCTAGACATAACTGAAAACAGTTGATTTAGGGAATTGCTCTCTCTTTCTCTCTCTACAGATATATATATATATAATATATAATATAATATATATATATATACGCATACACACACATATACACTACGCATGTGTACGTTATATATAACAATTTTTAAGTGGGTCAATAAATTTCTGAATATGTGATATAAGGTACTATAACAAGAGATATCATTTTTCAACAGAGTAGAAAGCAAGATGTTTAAGTGCTACACCAAGTTAATGTTTATGTATGATTAATTAAAGAAATGCCACTAATGAGTTTAGCTGTTATTAATCTTCCTTCTAATCAGCTTGATTGTGTGTGTTTATTATTCCAGCACTGAAGAGCCCAGCTGCATTCCATGAGCAAAGAAAAAGTTTGGAGAGAGCCAAGGTAACATTTGCAAACATCAGAACTTGTCTACATACTGTAAATCAGCGAAACAGTTAGATCAGGTCTCTCTTCGAAATGCATTTGAAAGAGATGTGCTAACTGAAGTTTAATAGCCTAAAGCAGACTATGCACTGTGTACTCCATTAGACTATGTCCAGTATTGTGTTACAGTATCGTTCAGCATATCTCACCAGATTACCTAGACTGCAGTGGATTAACATTACACAACAGAAGAGCCTGTTTTAAAAGGTTTGGTTGTACATTGGCATTACTAGGCACTATCATAATATGTCTTTATTTAACCATGAACTTGCATCACATCACTTCAGAGCAATTTAAAAAACAATTTACTGGTCAAAACTGTCCAGGCCTGCCTGCTTTCAGTCTCAAAAGATGGCAGGGGATGATCTTTCTCATAAATGAGACAAAGCAGTCCCCTTGGTACTTATTACTGCAACTGGCAGCCTGTGGTTTTGTGTCGGGCTGTTAACTAAACTGTACACCACCTGTTACACTCAATAAAGGGTAATGAAAATTGTTGATATCATCCACTGAACAAAGATCTTTATTTTAAGTTATGCTTCTCTTTTATTTGGCCTAAGGACCCAAATTATGTTCAGAGAATAAAATATATGACTTGATCCTTGTGCAAGAAAATGAGATCAGACAGTAATATTCACTGTCTGTCTGAGCCTAGACAAGTAACATTTCTTCCACCCGCTGAATAGGTAGCAAGCCAGATTTAGACAGACATTTTCAGCAGCACTGCTGTATTCAGTCACACTCAAGCCAGGGTTGACTCAGCTGCAGCCAAACTAAGCCTGAAATCAGGATCCTGAGTACACTGCAGCAAAGTAGACCTACATTCTGTGGCACAACCTCATGCTTGCTGTGGCCAGACTATGAGCAATTCTGCCATAATTCTGCAGCAATTCTGTAAAGGGTTTTACATTTTGCAGCAACTCAAATGAGCCACCAAATGAAATCTAGTGGCCCTGAAATTTGCTCACAGAAAAGGTGGCCTGGGGCAGTTCAGCAGATGCACAAGCATGGCCGCACAAAGTAATTCTGGCACGCACCATGATTTGGATTGGAGGTAGGGTGCGGGGGAATTCAGTGGTTATTTATTTATTTTTATCACAATCTGTTTAATCCTCCATTGGATCTTTCCCACCTTCCTAGTGTGTTTGCCTCAGCAGTGCTCCTGTGGATTTCTCCCTTTCTGCCCACATACTTGAAGACCAGTAATGCCAGCTTTCAAAGCAATGCCACTCCAGTGACTCCCCCACTTCCACTTGCTTGAGGCCTGGTGGCATTGGTTTGTGCAGCAACACCACTCCAGCTGCTTTCTCCTGCTCACCCACTTTAACACTGGTGGTGCCATTTGTGCCTCAACAGCCGGGTTTCCACATCTCCTTCTGTCTCACCCTTTAAGGATTTACTGCAAGGCAAGAGAGCAGCTGAGCCATTTTACATTAGGCACAGGTCCACTAAGCCTCCACTTTCATACTTTTGCACTAATTACTATTTTATTCCGCAATTCTGCAATCGGCAAATAGAACCACAATTCTTCCATGAACCTGACTTCCTGCCATTTCCTCAATGTTTTTAGAAGGGCATAATGGCTGTATGCTTGAGGGCTGAGTCCCAGTAGACTTGGAATTCAGGAGGGAGAGAGATTATTATGGAGCTGCTAGCAGGCACAGTAATGCCATTTTAAGCATGTGTAAGCATTTTAGCAGTTTAGTTGGGACGCTTCAGTAGCAAAGGTCATGTTTGCCACATGAAACATGCTGCAGCAGGGGCTTGTTTTTGTTTCAGGACTATGTTTCTGTGGGTGTTGCAAGTACAGAAAGAATCACAGAAAACATTCAGCACTTCCTAAAATGTACTTGCCTGAAAGCACCTAAAATGTACTTGCATGAGGGCACCAACTCCTCATCACTGCTTTCTTCAGTTGAGGAGACTGATCAAGCAATGTTCTAGCATAGAGTTTCTTTCTAATTTCCTAGCCCTACAAACATGTTCTAAAGGCTACACTTTGTTGGCTTGATTGTTAATCCATTTTATACAGTGGTAAGATGGCAAAAAGGTAAAAATCATATTTATGGCATGGAAATTAAGCTTGGTTGGTTTATCATGCACAGCTTCTAACCTGATTTTGTCCCTAACTGTATATGGTGCTTTCTGGTTTGATTTGACTGTATCAGAGAATTCACAAAATAGTTTGCACAGCTTCTTGCCATCCATAAGTAGCAGTACCTCTGGGTAAACACATGTGTTGCATGTCAGAGCTTTACAATCTGTAAATGGATGGGCCTCCCAGGTCTTTGCGTAGGGTGCCACTTGTGCTATAATTAAGACACACTTAGCAGCAAACATCTAAACTCAGACATGTGACTTCAGTGAACACAGAGATTCCCCATGATGCTGTCAAGCATCTCAGACTGTTAGCGGCCACTGTTAAATCTCTCCAGCTCTCTCTGGCACCAGTTATCATTCCAAACTTTGGGATCTTACCAGTTGCTGCTAATGATAGAATGTTTTAGATAAGATTATCAGTTTTCCCAAAAGGATGTAGAGGCCATTTTCTCTTAAAAAGAGAGTTTGTAACTTTTGCAGCAGAATATATTTCTGTTGTTTCATGTACTGCCCATAACATTTAAAAAGTTCATTTCTGTTTCTAACTATGAACATTCTACAGAGAATACTGCATGTTCAGTGGATTTGAATGTTCAGTACTGTATATGATACTTTTTTTATCTGATCAAAACTCAAAAATGAATGCAACCTATGGAAGAATGTATTTATTGATCTGTAAACCGAAGACCTGGAACAGCACACTGAGCAAAAGTTCATTTCTAGTTATGACCCAGGAAAAAAGTGCACAGTGGTCATTCCCAATACAGGAGCTTTTCTGCCAGAACCAAATTAAGTGGATGATGCAGGTCTTGCATGCAGTTTGTCTTAATCACTCATCCTAAACACCTGCCACTCAGAAGATGGAGCATTATCTCTGAAAGAACTGTCCATCCAATGCTGAAGTGCACATCTTAATGCAGAATGCAGGGGCTGTTTCCTGTGATTGTATTGTCTCCATCTGTGATACCAAGAGCCATTATTAGGAAAGATAGAGATAATGTGTACTTCTAAGATTACTGCTCACACTACTATTACTAATATTACTAGGTGCGGGATAAATATATGTAGTTCAGCAGAGTTGGCATGTCAGTTGTAACAGTCTGGTAAAATTGTGTTATCCAGTGTACCCAAGGTTACTACAAGAACTTTTTACCTATTTCTTTTTTTTCAACTTTGTTGTTATTAGACATACACAAAACAGAAGACATACAATAGACACAAACAATCAATTAAGTGCATTTTTACCTGTTATCACATTCACAGTCACACAATGGATAAACAGTGTAGATGATCTGGTGATGAATAAACAAAGACACCAAGAAGCAGTACTACCTTGTACACCATGCTAGACATCCCTGACAGAGCACTGTGTTTCAAAGATATGACTTCATTGACTTCTTTCATACAGACAAAAACTGGGCACTCTCCCACAAACAGCCAGAACACAGTTATACTGTGCAAATCTTTTATTAACTTGTAAAAGTTCTATAATTGTAAACTGGCCCTGGAACACAACCAAACGCCTGACCCATTTCACAATAAATGGTAGCAGTGTTAGGTTTAAATAACAAATTTCAGTTGGCTCAAATTTTCAAATTGTAGCTATATAATGACTGCCTAACCAAAAGGGTTTACTCTAAAAAGGATATCTTACTTGCTTAACGTTACCTAATAGTAATTTTAAATTCTGTCCAGTTTAATAACACTCCTGAAGTGTTGACTAGGAGTGGAGCTTAGTCATTGTACTGAATCCATTATGTGGCGTGGGGGGGGGACTCACTCATTTTCTCATCTAATAAGGCATTGACCGATGACCTGCTCATTTAACATCACATCACACACAAGCCCAATGCAAGTCAGGCACTTCTCCCAAGCCACCCCATTGGATCCTTGTCTCTCCTGGGATCCCTCATTGGTAGGCAGGTTATCATGGGGGCTGTCTCAGAGGCACCAATCATACACAGTCTTCAGTAAATGAGATGCATGGGTGCAGAAGGACCAACATACAGATCCACACTGAATTCAATAGAATCAGTTGTCTTTACTAAATAATTAGAAAAAAGCCAAAATTGACCTCCTGTATTTTTTTTAAACTTTCATTTGTTGCAGGCCCGTAATCCACAGCCTGATTGCTGCTGCCACCTCCACACCACTTCTCTTTCATCTGCCTCGTCCATGCTGCCACCATTACAAACATAGAGTTGCCCCACCATCGGTCCACCCACTTGCATGTTACCCCCCAAACAGAATCTACATTACAATCTTCATGTTTACTCTGCTGAAATTGCTGTAGCAGTTTAATGCTACTCGAGTTGCTGCTGCAGTTCAAACATCAGAAATGCTGAAAAGCTGACCACAGAACCTTAAGTTGGCCGCTCACTCAATGGTTCAGCAAAGTGTTCACTCACTCCACATTGTAATTAAACACAGAGCTGTTTCACAGAAAAAAATTGATAATGTAGATAGCTGGGGGACAAAACATAAATACAGTGAAGGTAAAGGGGACCGTTCACTCACTGATGCAAAGTAGACATACAGTGTTAGGTGGGGGCTTCAGTTTATGGAATTTACATCCAGATACCCTCTACTGGAAACCAAAAAGTTCTGCAATACAGTACATAAGGTAAGTACTTTACCAGACTATTTTCTTTTAACAACAAAATAAAAATAGCTGGCCTGCTGGTGCAGCGGAAAGATTCACTGCTGCAATGCTGATGACCCAAGTTCAGGAATGGACTCGGGCATTGGAGGACCAGCCGGGGAGAGAAGGCTTGAGCATCCACTGACTGCTCACCTTCTCACAGGAGGAGGGTGGGGTCAAGAGCCCGGCACCTGATGACTCCTGGCGGAGGCTGGGAGAGTAGCAGTACATCAGAGCTCCACTGCCTAAGGGGAGAGCATGTCAGACATCAGCATCTGCCTTGAAATCCTGGATGGCATGCCTCCATGGGAGAAAACACAAAGAAAAATGGAGCCCCAGCCAATCGGATGACAGCCTCCTGGACCTCTCGCCACTGGAGTTCCTGACCACCGATGACCACTCCAGTGGCACCCAGGACCATTGGAAAGTCCAATAAGGACATTTCCCTTCATAGGAAGGGAACCCACCTAATGAATGGATACATCAGGGTACCCTGAAAATGGATGCGATGTGAGGTGGTAGGTGGGGGGAGTAGCCTGGGGCGAATAGAGGGCCTTGGGAGGACCCAAAGGAGTAATTGGCCAGGGTGCTGGCAGCAATAAAAAAAATAAAAACTCATTTTTAAATTTTCCAAATGACTTTTTATGCCTTGTTAAATTTTTCAAACATTTACTTGTGGGACCCATTTTATAAGGGCAATAAGACACTTCAGGGATGTGGGTTGTTGCCTGACAAGAGCACTTCCCAGATGCCAAAGGCACTCGGTGCAAGCACCTTGTACTTCAGTACGCACCTGGGGTGTGCTCTTGAAAGGCAAGAATTCACATCTCATCATGTCTTCTTGCTTACTTATGTGTGAGAGGATGGTGTGGTGAGTAAACATTTGCCCAGTGAGAGAGGTCAACTTCTGCTGCTCCAGACAGATGGTGTCACTGCCATATCTGAGATCTGTGCTTTTTGGCTGTCAAGGAGTCTGATTAAGGTGTCATCATCTTTGCAGCACTTCAAGGAAATGGCACTGAAAGACAACAATTAGGCACAAAACTGGTAGACTGCTGACTCAGCTGACAGAGGCTCACAGTGTGCCATCACAATTAGGGCTTTGTAACAACAGCAAGAGTGACAGGGGCAATCTTAATTTTTGATTTCCCCACATTCTCATTATGTTTTGTGCCCCAACAGTTTTCCTCTCTTTCAGGCCAGAGTTGGTTATACTTTGTTTCATGGGTTGTGGGGGTGAAACCCCCCTCAAAACAGTGATGTTTTCTCCACAGCACTTCAACACTCTGGCTCTGGGGAATGCAATGCCTGGTGTTCCAGAGCCAGGTGCCTTATTGCCTGCACCCATATTGGTGTCTACAAAAAATAGTTGTTGCACCAATAGGGGTGAACCACTGTTACCTTGTGCGTGAATGTATGTCTGTCAGTCACTGTCATCAAGTCATGACTACCCACCAGATGTTAGACTGTCTGAGACCCCCCCCTCCCGACAACACTACAGGTTCCATGCATATAAAAAACTGTCACACAAACACACAGAAAAAGGCATGGTCACAAAAACAAAAAAGCTAAATATGTATTTTTGGTACCCCTTAAAGAGTTGCTGATGCCTCCAAGAAAACCTTGAAAAACACAATAATTAGGTACAATTCAGCTTGCATTCCATATGTATTCTATAGATATATTCTCCCGTTTTTTTATTACTGAAGAAATTTGCATAAGTTTACGTGAATACATGATCGTTATCCCTTAGAGTTCATCTACCTCTATAGCTTACTCCCTATTTCATGTCACAATCCTCTGTTGTGACATCACAGTCTATTGCCATGGGAGTAACTGTGATGTCACAAGCAATGCATTATAACCTCAGGTAGGGAGAAAGCAATATGACTAGATTAAATCTTCAGGAACAAAGATCTTGTTTTCATGTAAATTTCCTCGATAATAAATAATGGGGAGGAGACATACAGAACTAATGGGAAATACAAACTGAACTGTGTCTAAACATTATGTTTTGTGAAAGTTCTATTGAAGGTGTTGGCTGCTCTTTAAGAATGAGCATTCTAGGCAACTGCCTGGTTCACCTGACCTATCCATAAGGCCGGCTCTCAGGATAATAATAAGAAAGTATGATTCTTATGCAGTGTACAACTGGTGCTAAAATTGTCTGCCATTTCTACCAGTTGTGCAGTTTATAGCATTGACCTTTCATATTTTGTTTTTCAGACTGAAGATTTCATAAAACACAAAATAAGAAGTAGGCCCAGCAAGTCAGATCTGCTGAATATGCATATTTTACAAGGTAAGCAGTGTTTTTTAATTGTTTACGTAGTGTAGCCTAGAGATTAGCACATTTAGCTGGGAATGTAGAGTCCCAGATTTGAAGCCAACCACTAACACTTTATGGCCTTGAAAACTTCCCTTCCCTTCACTTCCCTGCACTGAACCTTTTCACTCACACTCCATGCTTAACTGCCTTGTGCTTTCCAACTCCCCCCCCATACTGCATCTCACGTTCTTATTGCATATCTAATTGTTACTTCAGCTGTTCATGGCCTGTAATGCTCTTTGAGATGCAACACGTATAAAAGATGCTTTATAAAAACAAAATTCCTAAGTTATCGTAATTTACTATACTTCTTAAATGCTTTTTATCTCAATAACCTTGATGTTTACAGCTGTTTATAACCAACAGCAGCTGACCAGCTGACCAAAAATGTGCACAGACATGCTTAACTAATTAACAAGAAACTCTGTGTCACAGTACAATATACTCTTCTGCATCATTTATTTTGGGGGAAATAGCTATTACATGCAGTACCTAGTTTATATCTTAATTTGCTGTCATGGAAAACGTTTTAAAATCAGTAGGTTAGTTCTCCTCCTGCTAACATCTACACCAAGTTTCTCTTTAGATGTATCAATATCAAACTAACTATAATTAATCTGAACATCTGTTCTAATTTGAATAAATCCAAAGGGCTGTAATATAAAGAGGAAATGTACAAGAATTATTCTCATGAGTACATGACAGTCGGGGTGATGCAGATTTATCGATGTTTACAGCAGCACAAAATAAACATGCTGAAGTTTTGTCTCTCTGTAATTTCCCTCTGCAATAAGTTTCATTGACCACTTACTGTTTGCTTAAATATGTAATTTTATGCATGATCTGAAAACATCTGCTGCCCTATTCTCAGCTGCAAAGGGTGCTGGCAACAAAACAAAGGGCAACCCATTGTCCCAGTCCACTGCCACCGTTTGCGCTATTCTCAAATAATTTCATTTGTTGCAGTCACAATTCAAACTGATTTTCCAGCTTCAGGTTGTATCATTCTCTGTCTTCAAATGTCATACCATTCTCTGCGTCCCAAATTTCATCTATACAGTAGTCTCCCTATAATGTATTTATTTACATATGTAAGACACCCGGGGCCAGATTCACAAAACTTTGCCCTAGCACAAACCCAGTATACGTGTCATAAACTAGGCTTAGCACCAACCTGGTATTCACAAAAGCCCAGTTTGTGTCAGGGCAAAGTGTGGAGGGGGGCACAATGCAAATGAGGGAAAGAGGACCTGCATATCCATGCAGCTCCATTCCCAAAGTATTTTCTCCATGCAAGGGCCTTTGGCAGGGTCCCCTTCCATGGAGAAAATACCATTCAGTCAAACCTTGTTTTAATTCCATGCAACCCTAGTGGTTGGCACAAGTATTGTGGCACCAACCCATTACCAATCGCTGTCCTGGTATAATATTAATACATTTGCCTGGCAGTCTAGTGGTCCTTCCCCCCAATCACCGTCCTGTAATATTAAATAAAATATTTCCATGGTAGACTAGTGGTGCCTCCCTCGATCTCCAATTGCTGTGCCATAATATTAAAGAAAATATTTCACTGTTTGTCTAGTAGTCCTTCCCCTGATCTCTGATCACCATCCCTTTATAGTAAATAAAATATCCCTGGTAGTCTAGTGGTCCCTCCCCCGTTTGCTGATTGCTGTCCCATTATATAAACAACAACTTTCTCTAATAGTCTAGTGGTCGCTCCCCCTCCCCTGTTGACCAATTGCCATTCTGTTATGATGCCAAGAATAACTTCAGTGGTCTAGTGGTCCCCCCACCCTATCCCTGATCCCTTGCTGCCATACCGTAATAATTACTCTGGTTGTCTAACGGTCTTCCCCACCCATCCCTGATCTGTCCCTATATGC
Organism: Neoceratodus forsteri; assembly: GCA_016271365.2. Classification (NCBI taxonomy): domain Eukaryota; kingdom Metazoa; phylum Chordata; order Ceratodontiformes; family Ceratodontidae; genus Neoceratodus; species Neoceratodus forsteri. Next base: position 294,127,560 of record JADMNL010000024.1, on the reverse strand, counting down.
AAAAGTATATATTCCCTGCTGTCTAGTGGACCCTCTACCCCAGCAGGTAGTGTCCCACCACCCCACCCCATCCTGAAACTATGCTGACAACCAGCACAGCCCTCCTCTCACCACCATGGCTAGCTGCCAACTGAGCTCTCAGTGAGTGCATACTGTATACAGTACACACTCATGGAGAGCTCATTCACTGGCCAGCCTTGGTGGTGATAGGAGTGCTGTGCTGCTCGCTGACTCAGTTTTGGGATGGGGGAGCAGGGTGGTGGGACACTACCTGTTGGGGTGGGGGGTGGGGGTCCACTAGACAGCAGGGAATTTATACTTTTGATTATAGGGGCAGATTGGGAATGGGTGGCGAGACCACCAGACCACCAGAGTAATTATTTACAGTATGGCAGGAAGAGCTCGGGGATAGGGTGGGGGACCACTAGACCATTGGGGTAATTCTTGGCATCATAATGGGTTGGCAATCAGTGAATGGGGAGGAGGAGGGACCACTGGACTACCAGGGAAATTTGTTGTTTGTATAATGGGATGGAAATTGGCAAATGGGGAGGGGCAAGGGACCACTAGACTACCAGGGATATTTTATTTACTTTAACTGGATGGTGATCAGAGATCAGGGGAGGGGGAGGGACTACTAGAACACCAGGGTGATGAGTTTATACAAACAGGATGGTACTTGGTGATGGAGTGGCCATGCTATACTCACCACAGCCTACACAAATTTGCTCATAATGGGCATGCAAATGGCCACCTAGAACCTTGCATGCACAATGGCCTCATTTGCATGGCTGGCTTTGTGAATTGCAAATAGCACAGAAGCGCTATACGTTGGAGTGTGATATTCCTGGCTGCAGGTCTGGGCAGCACTACAGGGGTTAGCGCTGGCTGGCTCTATTTGGCCCCTATTCACAGTTTGATAGCACAGAATGCTATCCAACTGTGAAGAGGAACTTTTGCACCCTGGGCAATCGCAAATTGCAATGCAAAATTTTGTGTTGCACATTGAGATTTTTGATGAATCAGGTCCCTGATATGCTATGTACTACCCGTGCTGGATACTCAAAGGTATCTTCTTTCACCAAAATCATTGTTACTGAAAGTTATTCTTTTTCATTAGACTACATCTGTATCTTGTACTTTATGCACCATGCTTTCATATTGTAAATGTACCTAATGTTACCTTCCCCCAGGCGGCACCTGGACATGAATCATCTGTGGTTAGTGTGCCCATGCCAGTCAAAAAGAGGAAATAAATAGCCAGATGCTAGTAGATGCAGACAGGGTTTACATCCTCTAACATACTGGATTGTGACTCACACACAGTCATATCTTGGCAGAACACTAGTGACATGGTACTATGCCATGCTGTGAATCAGTATAGTTCAGCAGTACCACTAGCAAATCCTTCCCACCTGAACCTTTTCACCTTTGAGTATCCTTTTCACCCTACTGAGCCACGCTTTATGACAAAGTGTGGCCCAATGGCCATCCTTCCTGTTTGCCCAGTCCCAGCCCTACACATTGGGATCCAGTATGCCCCAGTAGTGTAGTAGTACCCACTCCCTAACCCCTGTTAGTACACAGATGTTGTCTTTAGCACTGCACCCCCAAATTGCTTCCCCTGCTTGCCCTTTTACTTCCTGTTGCAGCTCTCAGGGGAGGGGGTCACAGGAGGAGGTGGCAGGGTTTGCCCTGCTCTGAGAATGTCCTTGCGGGCCATTTGTGTGACACTCCCACCCTCCTTCTCTGCATGGTTATGATGTGTTTAATTCTCATGCAGATAAAGATTCTGACCCCCATTTTGGAAACGTGTTACTGGCATTCCATATGTCACAGCACCACTTAGGGACAATCAGTGTAGTTGGGAAGAGGGCCCTATCTGTGTATTTCCAGCTCTGAATATACAAAATTAATAAACTGTAATTGTGACCACTACTATATTTATTTTAAATTACTGACTGCTGATCCAACTGTGACTGTCAAATGTTAAGGTATTGGCAATCATGCACTATAAGAAAACAATGCTGGTAATCGTTCTAAATTTAGTGGACCAGATAAAAAGGAATGTTTCATGGGAGCTGAAAGCAGTTCTTCTTGCAACAATGCATGATGCTGTGTTTCCTCAGTGCCTGAAACTCTAGTCAGTTTAATGAGGAAACCATGCTGACAGAAATCAGATCACAACTTTGCAGGCAATGCATTTTAAATAAGGTTCAGGAACTAACCACTAAGGTATTGACTTTGTAGACCCATCTGCCGAGGGGCCCAACCAAGCTACTCAAACCAAGCTGAAGAGAGCCAGACTTGCTGATGACCTCAATGAAAAAATCGCCTTAAGGCCAGGACCTTTGGAGCTAGTAGAAAAGAATATCATTCCTGTTGATTCCGCTCTAAAAGAGGCCATTAAAGGTATCAATAGAATGATGTTTTAATATCATTTTCCTTAACATTGAAAATTAATACAGCAATAATGGTGTAAAGACCTTTAATAATATCTCAAATGATGCAGGGACTGCACCAAAAACCTTATGAGGAGAGGCTGAAGGACCTCAATATGTATTCCCTGGAGGAAAGGAGAGAGAGGGGGGATATGATAGAGACATTCAAGTACCTCAGGGGGATAAAAATAGTTCAGAAGGGCAGCATCCTTCAAAAAAAGAGATGTACAAGAACAAGGGGTTGCAATATGAGGCTGGGGGGAGGAGACTCAGGGGCAACATGAAGTAGTATTTGTTTATGAAGAGGGTAGTGGATGCATGGAACAACCTCCCTGAGAGAGTCATAGGGGCAAAAATGATAGGTGAATTCAAGAATGCATGGGATAGGCAGAAGGCAACTCTAGTGGCTGAAGGAGAAGGAGAAGATAAGCTACAGATCAAATAGGATCTGGAGTTTATGCAGTAGATAGGGAAATGGGCAGACTAGGTGGGCCAAGCGGTCCTTATCTGCCATCAAATTCTTAGTTTCTATGTTTCTATGAAAATGCGCATCTTTTGACAGATCTTCCATTAGGTATAAATCAGTGTACCACTAGGGTTACCACCTTTTAAGAGGCCCAAAGTGGGGCATTTCATACTGAAGCATGATTTTTTGCAGGATGATATGTAATCCTGGTAAATGCACAGTGGTGGATCTAGGGGATGGCAAGTTTGCAGCTGCACCCCCCCCTCCCTTGTAACTTACTTGATTGCTGCAGCTGCATTTCATTTTGTTGAAGAAGTCTGATTTATTGATTGCACATAGTTTATATTCAAAGCTATAGATTACATTTGTATTTTGGCATTATTCAGCAGAAAGAGATAAGTAGTGTTGCCCCTCTATAGATCAATGGTGATGCCCCACCTGGAGTACTGTGTCTAGTACTGGAGGCCCCATCTCCAGAAAGACATAGAACAGGTGGAAGCAGTAGAGAGGAGGGCAACTGAAATGGTGTATGGTCTGCATCAAAAACCCTATAAGAAAGATTCAAGGAATTAAATATGTACTCTCTAGAGGAAAGGAGGGAAAGGTGATACATGATAGAAACATTCAGATACCTCAAAGGTAGTAATAAGGTACAGGAGGGTGGAATTCTACATAGAAAAAGATGCATAAGGACAAGAGAACATGATATGAGGCTGGGGGGAGGCTCACAGGGGATGTGAGAAAGTACTTCTTCATCAAAAGGGTGGTGGGCATCTGGAGTAGCCTCCCAGCAGAGGTGGTGGGTACTAAAATGGTAGCAGGATTCAAGCATGGATGGGATAGACACAAGGGGACCTTAGTAACAGGGTTGGGGGGGGAGGTAAGGCCAGAGATCGAGTTAGGTCTGCAGTAGCACAGTAGGTAGATAATTTTGAGCAGACTAGGTGGGCCAAGAGGTCCTTTTCTGCCAACAACTTTGTGTCAAAAATGTAATTAAAAAGATAATAGCGGACAGTATAAAGAATTAAAAGAACATTGAAACAATTGCATTATCAGGTATGCACACCACCCCAACAACATCCGTTGCAAAATCCGGGTTCCGCCACTGCCAATGCAAAAGATTTCTTTTCTCTAAATAATCAGAACTAAGATTAATTGTTAAAGACTTTTAGTTGTTCGTGTTGTTTCCCATCATTTTAAGGTATTCTAGTTAAGGTGTTATGTTTTCTGCAACTTCTAGAGGAACACAAGAAAATATTTTTTGTACTCTAAGATCAGGACATTTGACATTTTTCATGTTTATGGCAGGACACAGCTGCCAAAACAGGACTGTCCTGACAAAATTAGGACAGGTGGTAATCCTAAGTACCACCAGTTCAAAGTCTGATTTCCAACACACCATTTGTTGACTGTACTATAAACCAGTTTCTTAAAATATCCAATACAGAGGTTTGTTCTTTATAAGAACTACCTTTAGTGGATATGCAGAGACTTTGTTTTCTGGGTTTACCAGACCACTTCCAGATTCTGGATTCCTTCTGTGCAATGGAACATACCATGTTTAAACAAAACCTTTCCTTGGGGCTTCTTCTGTATATTTGATATCAGGATACAGGCTGGCCAGAAAAAACAGTGAGGTCATCACATTGATGATGTAATGACAGTATGATGCACCTTTCAGAATGGTAAATGAAAGAAAAACATGCAAAAATTATGAAACCAGTGTAGTCAGTTTATCAGATGTCATGCAGTGGATTTTGGGAAACAATTGAAAATGTTGGCCCTGAGACATGAAATGGTGGTAAGCTTTTGGATGTTAAATACCAGCAATTGTGGGTGATGATTCAGAGGGCATCTTCTCTTGGGTCCTGTGGAAGCTGATAGTTGTTTCCCTAGGTATAGCGTAACTGTAGAAAATTGCTCCTCTTATTGAACAGCACTTAGAAATTTTTCACAAAATATTTTTCTAGAAGATACAGTTTTGGATTTTAGAATCAGATAGAAAAGCTTCTGTACAAATAGAACAGGAACATCACCTTATAAATCTGTTGTTTTAAAAACCTGGAGAAGTGTATTTTTAGAGATATGTACTGTTACATGATAAATGGTAGGGTCTGATATCAGCCAGAAATCAGACTCTGTGCACTCTGTATCACTCTACTGTGATATCACAGCAGGTTGATACAGAGATATAGTACTCACAGCTGATCTAACAGCCATGTAGCAAGCTATTATGCTGTCACAGTAATTGGCAACAGCTGTGACTGTGTCTCCTGGCTTACATTTGCACTTCCAAGTCCTCAGTAAAGCTAAAAGGTTGTGATTTGTGTTTTTCTGACAAATAAAATCACTTATTTCTTATTAAAATCCACATTTTCCCCAGGCAATCAGGACCAGATCACTTGTGCCTAAAGTTAAAAAAAAGGGGCAAATTAATTTGTGATTAGTTCTGGCAGATAATCAGATCCCGAACAAGTGTTATAAAAAACAAATTATGGGAGAGTGAGTGATTTCTCATTTTATTTGTACACCAACAATGTGTTTTGCCTTTATAAACCACTTATGATTTGCTCTTGTGGTTTATGTGGCAAGACTCATCTCAGTGTGTAAGAAAATCTTGTTACACTCACATGTATATTATTCTATATATACATTTTTTACATTTGGAGGTAAAGAGGTTTAAAAAAAGTCTGCAAATAAGGTGCCGTATTCCATAGAGCATACAATACATGGATTTGAATGGAAAGCTTGATCAAACTGCAAGTGTTTTAACCAGTTTAGTTAAAGTACAGCTATATTTCTGAGTAATGGTTGTTTAAAATGCAAAACCCTTTTTATGGCTGTATGGTCAGAGCCATGCTTATGTATTGCTGTTATGCAGAAGAGAGAAGGGACGATGGAAGCACGTGACCGGATACCTTCCCTCTGTTTTTCCACAGTGCTGCAGTCAATACTTTTCTGTTGTTTCTCCACCATCCCTCCCCTCCACGGCTGCACTAGTTCCCCTCTCTGCAGGTGTGCTATTTTATTGATGCCTGTCACTTCCCTTTCAGTTCCGCAGTTGCGGTCGAAGAAAGCCCACCCTGCCCAAGATGGCTACCATGAGCTCAGTGCACATGCACAACTTCACTTCTGTCCACAGTTGCGAATGCATGAGTTCACTTCCGCAGTTGCAGTGAAGTTGAGTATGCGCACTGAGCTCGTGGTGGCCACCTTGGGCATGGCAGGCTCTTTTGTTTGGCCCTGTGAGCACTCTCAAAGCGGCATAGAAGCTGTGTTGGCTCTGACCAGAGTTTTTTCATATAGGAACAGATTTAAACATAATGCATATTACTGTTAAAGGCAGAGCTATAGTAGTACCACTACATTCTGTGGGCGAAATTGTAATTAGTGTTATATATGTCCACCCTCAGAGTGCTGGATATTGCGTCTGTTGTCTTTAGCTGAAAGGTTGCAAAAGATACTCAAAAACATCTTTCTTAAAAATTAAATGCCAACAGGTAGGAAATTCTTAGCACTAAGAATTTACTGTCATCTACTATAGAGCCATTAATACTTATAAATATATTAAATTTTAAAATAACAGAGCTGGTTGATAAACATAATTTATCTGTCTGTCTATCTATCTATCTATTTATTATTTTTGACCAGAAAGGCACTCTAAGTAGTGATTGTTTCTAACTGCATCCACAGGGTGGGTATTATGGACCTGTTTTATAAGAAATATTCTGTAACACCATGACAAAGTTCATTGGTAGCCTGGTGGGTGGGTATCAAGGTCTGTTTCTTCTCATAATTTTGTCCATTGTAAAGTCACTTGTAAAACTATACTGCACATGCCAATGTCTATGGTTCTATTGCTCAGAAGTAGTACAGGCTATTGTCTACATGGTAAATTAAAGTCCTTTTGCTGTCACTTTTTGAAAACTTTGCTTTATTTAGCATTCTGTTTTCAAGTAAACTGTGCTGAAACCTATGCTTTTGCAATGGCATTGCAGTGTTTCTAGCATGCAAAAATAGTATGTTGGCATTGTTGAACACATTCAAAATTACCTTGATTTTTCATCCCTGTAAAAAACTACAAAGAGGAAGGTTATGAACCCTGCTTAGAAAATGACTATGCAACACAGAAGTTATCCGTATTTATTTATTTACTTGACAATTGATAACTGGGAGAAGTACACTGAGTCAAGGCTCATTTCCAGGCGCGACTTGGGTGAGAGGAACAGTGGAAGAACAGCAGCACAATACACAGTAGCAAAACATTTGAGCAATGTATGGTAAAAAAAGAAGTACAAAATTAGAATAAATACAAAACTTGTATGTGCAGATAATAAATTGTGATACAGATCTTTAAGAATGCCTAGCAAGTGCATATTCAGAAGTGGCAGATACAGATACATGAGCTGGGAGTACACCCAATATTATATGGCACTCGTTATCAGACTGCAAATATCATCTGACAGGTTTTAACTGGAGACATTTACCCATATACTTACATTAACTTACAGTAAGAGCTACACAAAACACACAGCAGAGGATATGCAAGTAGAAAGTGTAAATTGGGGGGCACATTCACAGCAAGGATTGCAGATCTTGTGAACTGTTTTGAGTTATGTCTGTGTCTGTACATCAGGTCCAGTTTGGCCAGGGTTGGACACTCACTGCTCAACCATGTGCAGTGTTGTGTCTTTCCAGGTCACCAGGATGAGTTTCTTGGCCACCAGGAATTGACACATCAACTAAGTACCCTTGGGACCCTGTAGTGAACAATCCAAGTTCCTGAGACCCAAGGTGCACATTGCCGGGGTGAGTGTTATAGGTCTCTGCCATATCATAGACAGCTCTTGTTTCACATTCCGACAGAAAGCCTGAGATATATCAAAGTGCCATAACAGATGTGGCAGAGCCACACCACTTTTCCATCAGGTGTCATTTTCCCAAGATCCCCCACTTTGCATCCTAGAGGGGGTCCAGAACATTCTATGCACAATCTTAAATTGTGACATATGGGGCTGTAATTCTACTGAGAATTCGTTAATGTCTCAAAGCACCTGGTCCCATTGCTCATTAGTGATATCCAACCCCACATCTGCACTCCAGATCCTTGTACCCACATATGCCTGCCACCTTAAAAGTGTATACATCAGTGAGGCATAATGCAGTCTCTCCCATGCTTGACATAGAAAATCCCTTCTGGTATAGACGGTGGTTTACCACCAACTCTCATCAATGCTGCTGACACTGCACTTCTTAACTGCATCTTTTTCCAGAGTTGGGATTCTCTAAACTGTATGTTCTTCTAAATTGCTGGAATGGTAGGAACCCACTTTCCCCGAATATCTGGGCTAAGGTCTTTATTCACCTCTTTTTTTCTAGGCTCTCCAATTAACTGTACCCCTGTCCAGTTTAATTTCTTGAGTTACACTAGAGAGGTGCATGTATACAGAGTGAGAATATGCACTGTAGGCTTCTGTATATTGCTACACATGTGCCAGAGCTTGTTAAGGTGCCTAGGGGTGGTTCATTATTAAAAGTGGTCCTGGTTGCAGATAGTATTTCTCTAGGGTATATGGGAAAAATTGTACACTTTCTAACTGGTACTGTAGCACTGTGGCACATCAGCCCTCCTCAGAAAATAGCCATGTGGCATCCCATTATCATATTAAGGTGAGGTGGCACCACCTGATATTGGGTATACTTAGACCTCCATGGGTGGTGAGGAGGTACAGCATGTGCAGCACCAGTGCTGGTTTCTTAGCCTCCAACAAGGTCATTCACAGTACTTGGTCCCATTGCTGAAATACAGATTCAGGTATATTATAATGAATTTTTTGCAACAGGTAGTGGACTCTAGGTGCTAGGTTCATCTGAACCATGTTTGTTTTCCCCCATAGGGAGAGGCAGAGGGCAGTGCTTCTGCCAATATCCACTTTCATGGCAACAAATAATGGGTCAAAGTTAAGCTTCTGGAGAAACTCCCGCTCCCTGATTAGCCAAATTCCCAAGTACTTGAGCTCATTTGGAACTAGTTGAAACCCCAGTTGGTAAACAGAGTGCTAAGACGGTATGTAGAAATTGGCAGAGCTGGCCCGGTGGTGCTGAGGGTTGAGGCGCTGGACACCACACCTTGCCCCATGCCAGCAACACACGTTCAGGAGTGAGCATGGATTGCTGTGGGTCAGCTGGGGGGGGGTCGAGGAGCTGGATTGAGCTGCCAACTGGCAGCTCTCCTCTCCAAGGGAGGGATCTGGAATCTCCCGGGCTCTTGGATGCCACCAAGTGGAGGCTTGGTGGTAACACCAAGCCCAGCAGGAGACTCAGCATTAGGCTGGGTGGGGGGCAGGGGCCATAACCGGAGCCATGGGGTACATGCCGACGTCTATGGACACTTGTGTCTGTATTATTGGATCCCAGGTTAGGAGGGAGTAGAATCAAGAAATACCTATATCTCCCCATTGCCGAAATAAGGAGGGAGGCTGCAACAGGTAGCAAATAGCTGGATAAAAAAATTAAAAAAGAAAAGAAATTGGTAGAGCTTTGGACTTCATCCAGTTTATTTTATCTTGAAAAGTTCAAAAATCTTCTAAATGAGATGTGTTTAACTGCCATTTAGCTGAGTGTGGAGCCTCAACCACAGGAACCAGCTGCAGGGAGAATGTGGTGCAATCCGATATGGATCTTATTTATTGATTGATTTGTTGATTGGTTTTTTTTGACCGGGAAAGGAGATCTAGGCAGTACTAACTATTTTCAGTCTTTTCCTGGGGGTGGATATAGCTTGAGGATATAGGGATCATTACAAAATAGCGAGTGGTACTGTAGAGCGAGTGTTAATAAATATCGAGTCAGTGAATAGCAAGGCAGAGGCAGTAGGATGAGGTTATAGTGCTTTATTCAGCAAGCCAGTTTCAAGCTGGCTGCCTGGCATGGTGGTTACAGTCACCATCTCTGAAGCTGATGGACCCAGGTTCAGGACTGAATCTGTTTGTTTTTTTTTTTGTTGTCTTTAGTAGTCTAATTTTTACTTTTTTTGTAGCTGACCTCCCATTTCCTTGACTTTGTTCCCCTCACCTGAAGGTTGCCCCCTCAGTGTTCTCCCCCTGCCAAATGGTATCCCACCATGGAGTATCCCCCTCCTAGATTTTCCTATGTCCCCCATTGTCAGCACCCCTTGGAGTTGATTACTCTAGATATGGGAGTATGGGGAGCTCGCCCCTGCATAAAAAGTAAATTCAGATCTCCCCCATAGAGAAAGTATGGAGTTGTCACTCTTTTTAATTCTCAATGAAGTGCTGAGCGCCATTTTGTTATTCTGCGATTTGAACTCGCTATATTTGCAGTCACTGTTTTATTTTCGCTTTTATCACATGGAACCTATAGCACTTCCCTAGTACTGCATTTGGGTGCCAGTCTTTGTGGCATGAGCCCAATCCTGGTGTGATATTAGAACCCATGACCTTCTGACTCAGAGAAGGATGTGCCACCATCTGAGCCATGCTTCCACCTTAAGTCTAAATGCTTCTCCTATGTGCCCTAAGGAGCAAACATGTAAATATTTAGGGTTTGTGACATTGTTGTGGCATGGTTTTTGAGCAAAGGCACCTGCAACATCTCACTTTAAGTAAATGTCATCACCCTGAACTGTATATATAGAGCTCAGGTGACATACACACCACATCCACTCCTCCAGCATGATAGCTGTCCCCAATATGGGCAAGCCACTTCTCCTGAGAATCAAAGGGGCTCTGGGTTCCACAGGACAGGAGGCTAATGAGGAAAACATGGTGGTAAGTGGCCTGCCTGGCTCAAACCTAGACCCCAAGGAAGACCCCAGTACCACCTGACCACAACTATCAAGAGGCCAAACCTGAACCTGGGAACTGGTATCACCAGGTGCTTTAGGGGCACAGAGCAGCACAGCTGGATTTGTACTAGCATCCTGCTTACACTGATATAAATGAGGCCAGGGCCCCACAGTGAGTATCAATCAGCTTCCCACTGTTTGACTTGTCCAGCATAGCTCCCACAACTCCTTTTGTCTGCATCACTACCCAGTCCTCCTGACCCCATCCAGAGTATCAGTGCACAGCAAACTCATGGTCATGGATAGTTATTGACTATCTGCTAAAGCCAATCTTGGAACTGCATTGATACCTGAAGCATAAGGTGGAACAAGCAGTTGTGACATAGACTGCTCAGAGCTTCTTTCACAGACATGTCATCTGCAAATACATATACTGTGCCATCATGATGTCCTCCCCCCTCATGAGCCATCCTGACTGACAGTTCCTCCCTTAGCAGTCACAATCCCGCATCCACCACCATGCCAGCCGCAAGAGAGACCCAGGCCCTTATCTGAGATACGTACATGTACTGCATGTACAGTCAGCCTTCCATGAAGAGAGGAAAAAACTGGCCCAATATAAATAGGAGAATGTCCATGTCCTATGTATAACATGAGATCTTCAAACCCTCAGCTGTCCCATACCCACCAGGCATCCCGTATTGGTGCAAACATTCCCTCAGTGATGGAAAGCCCTTGGGCAGAAAAACAGTACCAGAAACACCTGAAAAAATAATTATTCTCTGCAGCCCACCTGAGGTCCCAGCCCATACAGATACTGGGCTCAATTTTCAAAGGGTGACACAGGGCTTGCATCAACTCTGTGTCAAACCCTTTCTTTGGCACAGCTGTGCCAATTACCTTTCTTGCAACTGCACCTGATTTTGGTAGGTTTCAGTGCAGTTGTGACACTTTATCTGATTTATGGCAGCCTGTGGCAACTCTTTGGTGCAAGCCCCATAAAGAGGGTCCCTGGGACTGCCACAAGCTAGACCAGAAAAAGTTGTTCTAACTTTCGGCAGTTGGTGCATGGGATCAAAAATCTCAGTCACCGGCCAGGTGATTGCCGCAAGCCCATGCACTATATCTGTGGTGCACCCAGGGCTTGCAGCAAATGGGGATTTTTTGAAAATTTAGCCCACTGTCCCAACTCCCAGCACAGCATGAGACATGAAGAGTAGTCCATGCTTGGTGTGGCTGCTATAAATGTTTATAACCCGCTGTGTAGTCCTAACTACATTTAACACAGCCATATGTCCAGGAGTTCTGTAACAAAAGCCTCAGCCACAGGACAGCATGACATTTCTTGCTGGTTGAATGGTAATTACAGAATGTGTATGTCCGTCCGTGATACATTTTGTGCCATCAAAGTAGAACTATACCTAACTATGGCTTAAGTGGAGGAGGTGGAGATGGGTTCTAACAGATGTGCTTTATTGCCTCTGCTGGGGTGCCAATCATAAACAACTTGAAAGCAATGCTGTAGGACAGCATAAAGTGCCACCCAAACTCACAGGCAACTCTTTTTGCCCCAAGGGAGGCAGTTTTGTCCTCTGCCACCTCACAATTCTGAAAGAGGTTAAGTTTGTTAGTATCCCACATGAGAGTCCCCTATTCACTGGCTGCCTGGAGCACACACTCTTTAACTGTATACCTCAAGAAGTACATCACTACTAGAAGTGAGGGCTAACCAGCAACTGACAAGGGCCCTGACATTCTGTGCACACTCTCAAGATCCAGGTTGGAGTGTATAGGGAGGTTCAACAGCTACAGTAGCATTTTGGCTAAGAAATTAGGAATATTTTTGCCTTTGTTCTCTTCTTGCTGACCCATCAGTCTTATATTATTGTGGCGTGACCATCCTTCAAAGTCTGCCACTTTGGTCTTTAGTGCTTTGACTTGTTGCAGTGCATATCTCAGTTGAACACTGATGACCATGGTGGCATCTTTGAGTTTCGACACTCATCCCTCCACCTCTGTAAGGTGGGTACCTAACTTGGTGATCACCGATTGTAGTCCCAAGAGTGTGATCTTCATGCATGAGATGTTTTGTGAAACTAATTGAAGTACAATGTAGTTTTTATTCACATCCTTCACCTCAATCACATTCCCACCATACAGAATCTGTGGTTGAGGGTCCACTAGTGGCTTAACATCTTTTTTAGCCTTTTTAGGGTCAGGGGCATGGAGCTTGGTGAACCCAAGGATCTCAACATCACTAGCAGGTAAAGCAAGTGGTTTATATAAAGTCATTGCCTGTACAAAATTCCAAAGTAGCTGTGAGATGAGCGAGCTCTCTGTGTTCAGGTTATCACCACCATGCCCCACTTCACATAAATCACCCTTGTCTAGAGCCGATCAACTCCGGCTGCTTAATCTTTTGCCAGAGTCAAAAGACACATATTAAGTGGCAGTCATTTGCACCACACACCCATTAGCCATGCATGTGAGACAGCCATGGCCTGCCTCAGGGCCTATTCAGACAGGTAGCATCTTCTGACTGGAGAACGCTGCCTGTCTGAATATAGGGCGATGTTAGCACAGCACACAGTGACTATAGGCATTGCTCATACAGCCCTCTGCAAGAATAAGGCCCGCAGTACTGAATGGAGATAATGTGTCCCAAACAGGATAGCTCATTTGCTCCTGTGAGCCATATTTAGCCACCAGCATGCTAATAAGCCTATAGGATATGTAAGGGGCTAATGGGTTATTTGCATTCCATTATCAGCTAATTAGGATAGTTGCATAGTACTGCTATGAACAGCTGTGCAATGGCACTGTGCAGAGCTGTGCCACCCACACCCCCCAATTCCCATACTAGTCTCCATTTTTTTTTTATTCTTTGATATTTGGTAAAGCCCCCTAGGCACAAGTGCATGTTTTTAGGAGTAGTCCAGGATCACTGGGGAGGTTAAGTGACTTGTTCAGAGTCGCACAACATGCAAGTGGAGGTTGATGGAATCAAACCCAGGTCAACTGGATGTACTAAGCGCATTCACAGCTCATTAATATAACATTTCGGTTATACTGCCAGCCCCAAAGGTATCAAATAGTCCACCCCAGATGGGGCATAAGCCCAGGTTTAGGAGGTCAGTGCCTTATCCATTAGGCAACTAGGGCACTTAAATCACCATTAGTTGCATTAATGTGAATATCGCTGGTATGTAGTGGTCTCTCCAATCACAATTCTGCTCCCATTATTACATTAACGTGCACATCCCTGGTGTCTAGTGGCCCCCATCCACGATCACTAGTCTGAACTCCCCCATCCCACTCATGCAGGACACTCAACCCCCAACCCCCAATGCCCCCCCACTCGCCCCAGTAGGCATTTCCAACACTCATTGACAGAGACTGGCACAGCACATGCACTCACCTCCTCGGCCAGCTGCAGTCTGGTGGCAGGGAGTGAGGGAACACTTACTGTAGAAACAGCTATTTCTATAGTAGACGCGCACTCACTTCCTGTCACTTCATTTGTATACAACAGTAAAACTGGTGAATGTTCAACAAGATTAGTGAATATTTAATAAACAAGGGGAGAACCTGCATGTCAACCAGTTGCCAAAAGTTGTTTAATATTCATCAACACTGACAACAGTTTGTTGACAATAAATGAACATTGTTTTTTCCTAAACCAAGTATTTTAGGAAATAAATGTTGATGTTTTAATCAGTATGTGACCAGTCGATACTGATGAACTCATGACTTTGTGAAAGTCAATATTTACTGAGTGCAATTCTAATGTATTAATATCATAATGGCAAGTGATCCGTATAAATTTCTCATTTGAGAATAACAACTTTACCAAATGTTAATAAAACTTTGGCAAACTAATAAATCATAATGAAAAGAACCACTACATCCTTCAATAAATGGGGGATATGCAGTAGGCTTACCTGAATTTGAAATATGTAATTTTTCTTAATGAGCAAGGGACACAGGACCATAACTCATGAGTGGCAGAGCCATGAGTGAGTTATACAAGTCATGCCCCCTCACAAGTAATGATCTATTGCAAAATTTGTGTCAGCTTATTGCTTATTCAGTTTTTACAATGCCAGTTTACCTGTCATAGCTTTTAAATCTTTTTTTAAGAAGATTTAACTGTTTTTCTTTTATTTCAACTGCAGGCTTCAGTGCTGCACAAGGCTATTATGATATCAACAGCATTGTGAAAGCTGCTCTCTGATTTTTTCAGTATTTCTGTGTGATGTACCCAGCTTTGCTGTATCTCAGCAGTGACATACCCCCAAAATGCAAGCTATCATAACATCTTGCAAAGTGGGTCCAGCATATCAGATTTATTCTATGGCATTTCTCTTTCTGTACCTGTTGTACAAATAGAAATCCTTTTCTAACCAAAATATTAAGGAAATCCTTTTTCAGTATAATATGTGTTGGAAATCCTTTCCTTTGGAAGGAGTCAAGAAAGAATATAAATGGTTATTCAGTGTTCATAAATAATATTTCACCCTGTGGAGATGACAGTGCAATTAAAATAAGACAACCAAATCTCATTAAATGATCTAATCAATAAATGCCCATAAAGGAAAGGATCATACAGAAGAACATATATTTTTTGGCAAAAAAAAAGAGACCATTGGTACACTGAGTTCCGTCCCCCATTAGCTCAGTAGGAATACATTGTCACAGACTGGCTTAGCCCATGATAAGCAAATGATCAGAGACTGCCTACCACTGCAGTCCCTCGCATATTTGAAGGTTGATATAAGAAGCTGTTTATACTGGGTCCTTGTCATCACTCTGAACAATAGGCCTGATGGGACAAAAGCCAGTGTATTGAAATAAGCACAGAGCAAGCAGCATTTTGTTTGAGATTACAGCTCCGACATGGGGTCCTAAATAAAGTAGATATATAGACATTGGCACAAGGAAAGATAGGACATGAGCATGGCATTCTTCATCCCCACATAGCATAGATGACTATTACTGGAAATGTACTGATAGTAAGCAGTTCTCCAAATGTTGCAGTTAAAGCAAATTAAATGTTGCAGTTAAAGGGATAATGGCCCATTTTGATCGACTTGTTTAAGTAGATGGAACATCATAGCTATTTAGTTTTTTAAATGCTCACTTAAAACAAAGAATGCATTGTATTTATAGAACTGTGCAGTATATTTTAAAGATTTTAAAAGAATTGACAAACTGCAACTTTTGTGTATATAATAACTTATAATGACCTATATAGCTGGCTGCAGTAATAAAACTATTGAGTAGTGATTTCTGCATAAACGGCAAGAGACAGGTTTTGCCTAATTTCTAATAGTATGTCACAGAACTGATATTAGATAGTATTTGCACCATCTCTTGCAGCTATAAGCACAGTATTAGTAGTTTTCACCTTTAGTTTTTCATATCTAAATCAAAACAGTAAATGTTTATTAACAGATATCTGATATAGCAGTATACATATATATATATATATATATATATATAAACACACACACCGTATACACAGTATCTATACTACAGTTCTGTTGACTAATGTCAATCAGCCTAAATCTATCAATAATGAAAATATACATTTTTACTGTATTGGCATTAGTATCAGTAGCAGTGTTTTTTATTTATATAAAGCCTCCCCCCATTTCTCATAGCACTATTACATCCAGAAATGGCAGATAACATTATGCAAATACATATGATTGATTAACAGATCAAACTAAATCATTCTAGAAAAACAACAATAAAGTCTAGAATGAAACAGTTCAGTCCACATGATCAAAATCCTGTAACATAAAATTACACTTCAGTAAATATTTAAAGGAGGCAAGGGAAACAACAGACTTAACCTCCCTAGGGAGCACGTTCCATAGCATGGGTGCAGCAATCACAAAAGCCCCACCTCCAGCGGATTGAAATCACAAGGGTGGCACCATTAACAATCCCTGCCCCACAGATCTCAACTCCTGATAGGTGCATATGAAATCAGGACATCACTGAGATGCTGTGGGTCAAGCTCACTCAGGGCTTTGTACATTGTTAAAAAAAACCTTGTAGTCAGTGCAGCATCCAAATGACAGCTGTCCCAGAACTGGAGTGGCAGGGTGACATGATCTTGCCTATGAGCAGAGATCAGAATTCTTACTGCAGAGTTCTGAACAAGCTGCAAACAACCTAGCTGACCACCAGGCAAGTCCTTGTAGACTGCACTGCAGTAGTGGCGCTGAGAAAAGATGAAGACCTGAACCAAGGCATACAGATCAGCGATATTAGGTAGGGGATGAAGTTAAACTCCATTCATAAGATTACAGAAGCAGTTCCTAGCAAAGATGACACCTGAAGAACAAATGTCAACTGTCTCTCAAGAACTACTAACAAACCCCACACCTTCGCTGCTGTGTTCAGTTGCACCCCATCAAAGACGGGGGGTCATATTCTACTGCTTAAGACTGATAACTGCCTATCACTCCCCACCAGGAGCTGTTTAGTCTTACCAGGGGGGAGTGCCAACCTGTTGGAGGTCATCCAGATTCTAATTTCCTCTAAGCACTGCTCTAACCTAAACACAGATGACACCCTGTCAAGGGCAAAGGACACATACAGCTGTATAGTGTATAGTCAGCCCTTGCTGCATATGAAAATCTGTGGCTTTCAAAATGTTGTTATACCACAGTTCAAAAGGTCATGGAATGAGATTGTACCCTACTGTGGTACAGCAACATTTCAAAAACTTCTAGAGGTTCTGTCACTGAAAGAAACTGGCCATGAACCCACCTGACAACATAAATGGCAGGATCAGCCAAATAGACACTAGTAGCGGTGGTGGTATGATCACTGGAAACCGCGACACAAACAGGATCAACCAAATAAATCCAAATCAAATGCAGTATCAACCAGATATTTAAAATAACTTACAGAGTACATGTCTGTCTCGGAGCTCATGTCCTCACTAAGTGACAGATACAGTCACCATTTTTTTTGTTGAAAATCCCTCCCACACCTAATTGACAGTCAATAGAAGACTGTGCAACAAATGTAGGGATGTCTGCTCCCTAGGAACCACACATGTCACCCTAGCGAGCAGCCCTAACTCCCAGAACATGATGGGGCAACATTTGTTTTTGTATTTTAAGAATTAAAAAGTGTTAAAACTGCACTGGCAAGGGGGACTGTACACTATTAAAAATAGTGCATGGGCAACCATATGCCCAATCAGCCTATTGTGCCACCTCGAGGTTCTGATTATCTCAGACCTCTTGAGCTTCTCTCTCAAGGTCTGGGGTAATCAGAACCTCTCTGTGGCACAATAGGCTGGTTGTGCATGGTTGCCCATGCACTATTCTATACATATTGCCTGTGCACCACTGAGCAGTTTTTTTTCCTATGTATGTGTCTGTATATTTTTACAAAGACTTTCTTTGTTTTAGGAATCATTATAGCACATTATTGTGTTGGAGACTTCAGGATGTCCTGTTCTTTGTGGCATCCATAGTGTTACCAGCACTGTTTATAAATGGCAAGGACAAATCCAGAAATCTTATTGGTCGAGATATGTCACATGACCTGCATTTACTATAAAAGCTATGGATGCATAGTCAGTTATTGAATCTTATTTGCATGCTGTGCTACCCTCATTACCTATGACATACCACTACACAGAAAAATGAAAACAAAAAACAGTAACGGCCAACATTAATTCTCATCATCTTTTGCAAACACAATATTACAAATATCTCATTCCTTAATAGTTCACCTCCTTTATTTGCAACTAACATCAGTCCCAGTCTCTAACTACATTTCACAGGGTTCCCCAAAGGTTTGTAAAATTAGCAATCCTCCTGACTCTTCCAGTTACTTTCTGTGACCTGTGTGCACATCTCCTCATAATCACACACTGACATCTGCTTCAGCACCCAGATGAAGCATCACATTGTATGTACGACCACCTCTGAACCCACACCTCCCTGTACCCATCAATGAACAAACAGGTAACTAACCAAAACTACAAGCTGCAATTCATGCTTTCTGTACAACTCTTAATTTGCCTGAGAAATGCCCACTGTAACAAATCAATTTGGTAAAAAACGTATTCCACAGCAAAGTCATTATTGTGCCAGCATGACAGAATGACAGAAAGACTGCAGCAAACATGGCCCATATTCAGTAAATAACTAGAAATCCAGTTAGAAAGTTTAAAAACTAAAGCAATCAAACAACAACAGTGTCATGCTTAACCAGGTGTCACACAAACACAACACGGCATCAAATAAGCATGATTTAAGAAAAAGCAGTGTAAATTAAAATGTAAAAATAGGAAAACAATCACTGGATCAACAGTGCCACTTGCTGGCTAAATAGAAGAAATCCAGCTACTGTATTTAATCAACTCATTACAATTTTTTTACCTTTAAAGCAACTATAAACATACCAGTATTCCGTCACATAAAAAACAATACTAAAACAAAATTTCTTCTCTTTATTATTATAGGAACAGTGAGTCATTTTATAAGTACAGAGAAGCTACCCCTGGTTGTATACTAAAGTATGTGTGGTACTCCCTGTCATGGCTTATTGCTTATGGGCTTGGTAAAACAAGTCTTGCAATGAGAAATATCCTGTCACATTGTTACTGCATCAAAGGAAAGACACAGTATTTTCCATAGGCCAATGGCAAATATTATTTAGATTCTTACATCCTGATTCTTCAGTACTTTTACTATTACCTGTTCACTTAAAGGGACACTGTCAGCATTTTGTTTTTTTTCTGCTGCAAACTGGTGCTTCTTGCCAGCTACTGTATATGACCACCGATTGCATGTTCGGTCTATGATTAACATCCTGATTGCAACAATTTTGTGCTTTCTTTTTTTTTATTATTTAATATTTTATTACAAAGACTGCAATACAACAGGTGCACAACCATACATGTCAAACAAATCTGAAACATAAAGCTTGTGCAAAAGAAGACAATTTCATCACATAACAATTCATAAGCAGAATCACTCAGCCTGAACTTTCTCCTGTAGCTCACCGCTCCTGTTTGTCCTGGAGAGAAAATGACACTGCCAATCCTGTGTACTCATGCTTGAGTGAGTGGATTATTTTTTAAGCGCTGGAGAGTCAATGTCTCACTTGCGGAGGCAGGGGGGCTTTCAGGTGCAAACATCTCCATAGTCTGAATGTGTCTCTATGTGGTTGTTCTCTCCTCCTTTTGAAGATGCATGATTGTGCAGCTCTAACATGGCATAACAAAAGCAAAATTATTTTCTTTTTATAACTGCTGTTCAAACTTAAGGAGAAAGTCATCTTCATCTAGCATTCCAACACCATCCAGTGCTCAAGAGGAAGAAGCACTGAAGTGCTGAAGCCTTTTATGGCTGCTGGGTCACTAGGGTAAATCCTTAACAACAAAAAGACTGCTCAGAATGGTAAATCTAAGATTATGAAGTAATGTGATCATACAGCATGTGTGTAGCACACGAAGTACAAATGCACATTTCAGCTGCACAGACAAACTTAAATAAAAAAAATACATTATATAGCATCATTAGTTTTAGAGGCAGATGCGGGCTCCTGGACTTTCTTCTCCCTTTCCTTCCACCTTCTACCTCCTTAAATACTCTTCTTAATAACCACATGCCCATCCACTCCTGACTCATCGAACTGTTGATGAATCAGCTCAGCACACAGCTGGAACGAATCTTATGCCCACCAAGAAGAATCGGCTTTTGCATGCTTATTAATCATTTTAAAGATCTGATAATTCTGCATGTCAGAACTGAACCATACAACCTTACACTCTCTGCCCAGAAGATATGATACTAACATAAGAACATAAGTATTAGTAATATCTAATATCTAAGCCCCCGAATGCATGCACTATGTGGGGACAATGTACTATGTGTTTACTGGGCGTCTCGGTGAAACATGCTATGACTGCCCACCACCAAGAAATAAGTTCTCTAACAAATATGACTGATGTGAATGTCAAACTATTTGATCTTGCCTTTGTGGATATGTTGATTTATTGATATGACATTCACTAATTACAGCTGCCATCGAGGTTTCTTAGAATTAGCAATGCTCATTAGAATTTAAATAATACTAAGGCAAATTTAAGTCCCTCACAGGCAACATTATTTTGACACTATATACAGTAGTGCCAAGTTAGAAAATTTAATTTCTTCTGAACCCAGCACTAACCTAGAATCAAGGGTTCAGAATATAAAGGGAGGTATGTTTAAAATGTATAAGGCATCAGCAGGGTTTCAGAGTTCTTGATTTCTTTTTTTTACTGTTCTCAATCCATTGAATTGTGCGTCCTATGGTTCAGATATGCAGATGATGATCTACTTACTAGCTGCTGCAAATGTTGTGCCAATAGTTAAGCATATGGGATTGTATGACATATTGAAAACGTAAACTCTTATCCTTTCAGAATGGTTTACTGGAGTAATTTCTATACTATGCAGGACTCCCAGGCAATGGAAACCTAAGGACTGGTGGACTCGGTCTTGTACTATGGGTAGTGCTTTGACAGAACTAACTCACTAATGCTCCAACTGTAGTTGTGTTAAATTCATGTAATTACTTTTATTTATTTATTTTTTAGTTATCTTATCTTGTAATAGCTCTACACAAGGTTTACTGGATCTCTATGTAGGTGCATTACTCGTAGGTTTTTGCCAACTTATTTAAGTTATATAGGTTCCCCTATAACAAACTGAAGTGACCAGAGATGAACAGAATGGTCCTCAGTTTAACATTTCTTCTAAAGACATCACCTCAACTGTGCAGCAACCCCTTGTACAGTCTCAGTTATGGGTATTACTGTATTTATGTACTGGTGTGGTAGCACCAGCATAGTTAGGGTTAAGTAGAGTGTTTAATGTTAAACCTCAGTTTTTGCACCTTAATAACTTTAGTAGCATTCAACAAACTTTCCCCAGGTTTGACAGAATTATCTTGGAGGCAAGCTCTCAAGATGTGAGAAGTTTCATGCCAGCAGTTTGTGCAGTTTCTGAGATACAGAATATAATTTTTACCATTAAATCTAACTTTTTCCTATACTTATTACACTTTTTTGATCTCACCTATAGCCTAGATGGTATGGAATTTTTTCCCAAACCTTTCAGGGTAGAAGAGGCCTGTGCCAAGGTAATGCCTTTCAAAGGCTTTGTGAAAAAGTATTAATTGGTTCCAGAGTTACAGATTTTATTTTTTTTCTGAGCATGCTCAGTAGGGCTTTTGGATAACTCTCTGAAATGACACAAAAATGTTGGTGTTATGAGCATTTTACTTTTTCACCACTTAAGTTCTCATGACATGGAAAACACTTCTTCAGGTTGTGATATCTGCTGTCTTTTTGTTTTACTAAAAACACAGAAAATACATACAAAGTATTAATTCTGAAAAAAACACACCTGAAGCTAGCCAAATGGGACCTTTTTGCTTAGATTCTGATGTTTATTTGTTTGTTTTTATTTGGCCCAGAAATACCGTTCTGGGCACTCCAAAATCCTAGGTGCCCAGCTTAATGAGAGGAGCTGTTTTTGTGTTGTGTCTCAAGAATTCCCCTTTCTCATGCAAAACGGTGTGACTGAGGAATTTGTTTTTCAGCTCACTAAAAAAACTCAATGAAATGCTATCTCCACCCAACTCACCCAGCCCTTCCTCATTGTTCTCCATGTTTGTTTAGTTCAACTCCCCCCAGCTCAGCCAGCCCTCACTCGTCCTTTCCAATTCTCTTCCTTTTTTATTTAAATGTGTTCAGTATTTTATTTTAGTACCTCCTCTCATAGCTCAGCCAGTCCTCCCTTGCTCCTCCTGATTGCTTTATATTTATAGTTTAACATTGTGTCTTCATAATACAATTATTATTTATTTATTATAAATATAAGCAGACTGGGGTGCCTACCCCACCAGATAGCGCTGCATTTTCTAGCCATCTTTGGTGTCTGCATGTGCGCAGGGCCCATAGGGCCATGCACTAGGCAAGATAGACCTTTATCTTGGTGCAAGGACCAGAGGGCCCTGAGTGTCCTGACATGGCAGTCTTTAGTGTCTGCCTGTGTGAAGAGCCTGCAGGGCCTTATGTGAAGCCAGACTGGCTGTTTTCTTGTTCCTGGGCCCCAAAGGCCATGCATGTCATGGCATGGCAATCTTTAGTGTCTGCCTAAGTGTAGGCCCTCTGCAAAAAAAGACAGACCTTTGTCTTGGCGTAGGGGCCCAGAGAGCCATGCGTGTCCTGGCATGAAAATAGTTGGTGTCACAGGACCCACAATGTGTCACATATTCTGTTTATTCTAATGCATGAATGAGGCTATGATTCCACTATCACAAACAGAAAGGAAACTACATTAATGCAGACATAGAATGCAAAGAGCTCAAAGCAAGAAAATAAAAAAGAAATTAGTTTGGAGTCTCAAGAGTTTTGGAAAAAAATCAGTGCTGTAGTGTTCCTTTAGTTTTGAACCATAATGCCCCCTCCCCCAGCCTTATGTTTCAAGGACAGGTTACAGGTCCAGAACATGTGGTTACTGTATGAAGAAAGTCATGAATGATATTCTGCTTTGCACAGTGCCAGCAAAGAAAGTTATGCATGAACTTGATCTCCTGCTTTTCTTCTTCTACAAAGTTATGACTGATTCTGTGCATCCCATGTGGAGATCTATAGTTGTCTAGCTCTGAGCACCTCAGACTCTGGGGCATGGGCCTGGACCTATGGCTTGTCCTTGAGTTATGAGTTCAAGGGCTAGGGGAGGTGGTGGGCATTAGTGTCAAAAACCCTAAGGAACACCACAGCATCAATTTGCCAAGACTCCTGAGACTCCAAACCCCAATGTTTTTAATGTCCTTACTTTGTGAGCTTTGCTTTCTCCAACCCTAATGTCTGCATTAACATAGCATATATACATGTAGATATATATATATATATATATATATATATATATATATATATATATATACCAATGATTTCAATATTCCAATTTTTAGCAGAAAGAAAATGATTTTGAATAAAATTACCTCATGCTGTTTCCCATAAAAAGATGTCACTCTGAGAACTCAGGGCACATGCAGCAATGACAAAACACAATTTAGTGGTACATGTCAACATTATTTGTTTAAACATAATGTTATGAAGGCACCTCTGCAGTAAAAATCACATGATGCACATTTTACATTTCCAACTGTATTTATGCTTGTTCTTTTTGCACAGTGAAATGGTTTGGATATTGCCTGCTACTGTGTTGTAAACATACAGTTCAGTGTACTGTACATCATATGACTCTAATCTGTACAACAAACATTACAGCAGTAGTGATATATATGTATGTTGTAGGAAAGACCCACATCTCAGGGGGAGGGAATGGACAAGGAAATGATAGAAGGCATCCTTTGAATGGCAGAAAAAGGGGAGATATTGTTGATGGGGGACCTGAATATGCCAGATGTTAACTGGAGCACCTTTGCTGCAGGCACATCCAAGAGCACGGTCATTCTTGATGTCCTACAAGGGGCATGCCTCAGACAGCTAGTATTGGAACCCACTCGGGAGGGAGCAATCTTAGACCTGGTACTCTCAAATGGGGATGGAGAAAGAATCTCGGATTTTATTTATGTATTGAACTATTTCACCAGGAAAATTACACTGAGCAACAATATCCACGACTCACGGTATGCTCCATGGGGGAAGGGAAGTGGAAGTACATAACATGAAACAAACAGTATACATAGAATCAAGTAGCAGTTAATGTTACAAAAACAGACAGTGCAAGATTACAACAACCATGAGTGTTAACATTTCACATTTCCAGATTGATAAATAGAGGGAGTTGGGCAAAAGAGCAGGATTAGGGCATGAAAGGAAGGGGGGGTGAGGGTTGGTACAGGAGAAGTGCAAATAAGTGCTTGTTGGCAGGAGAGGTAAGGTTAGGGGGAGTATAAGGCCCAGCTGGAGGAAGGGGGCAGTATAGTCCAGCAGCTGAGACTTGAAACCAGTGAGACTTAGGTGCAGTTGCAGTTTGTCACTAGGTAGTTTGTTAGGGACGTAGAGAGTGAACTTACTGAGGAGGAGTGGTGGATTTGAGTCGGTAGTTGGTTCCATAGTTTAGGTAGGTGGTGAGAGAAGGCCATTTGGCCAGAAGTAGTGTTTCTGTGAGGTATAGTCAGAGACTGTGAGTCACCAGATCTGAGGGAGTATTTGAGGGGAGGGCAGATAGTGAGGTAGAGATGTAAGAGGGAAGGAATCCTAGTCAGACTTTTGATATAAATTTGGCAGCGTGAAGGGTTCTCCTGTTGGCAAGAGTAAGAAAATTTAGACAGCGGTAGAGTGTACAGTGGTGGGTCACAGCTGGGGCATCAAGGGTAAACCGGCAAAAGGAGTTAAAGAGAGGGTCCAGCCTGGATAAGGAGGATTGACGGGTAGCACTGTATACTATGTCACGGTAGTTGAAAATTGGCAATATCATTTTTGTACCAACTCACACCTAGTAGGAAGTGGGATACTTCTACTATTGCAGCAAAGGGCCCCTAATTTAGGCCGAAGTTTTTTTGAATGGCATCGATGTGGACCGAGAAGTTGAGATGCCTGTCTAGCCAAACTCCGAGGTAGCAGAAGGAGAAGGTGTTGTCTAAAACAGTCCCATCAATTGTGTGAAAAGTGATCAGGGAGGAGAGTCTTGCTAACCTCTGCCTAGTGCCGAAAGTCATAGAGACTGTTTTCTTTGTGTTTCGGAAGAGGTGGTGATCTCTAAGCCAGAGTTGGACATTGTTGAAGTCCAGCTGGAGTTTGAAGGTAACATCAGAGACTGATTTGCCTGTTGTGTACAGTACAGTGCTGTCTGCATTCATGTGTATGTTAGTCGATGCACAAATCTGTGGGAGAGCAGGAGGATTTAGAAGTGGGTAGCCATCTGAGAATAAGGGACCACCAAACAGTGTGGTCCATGATAAACATAGCCATAGAGTCAAGCCATACAAAAGCAAGAGTATTGGACTTTAGGAGAGCTGACTTTGGGAAAATGAGAGAGTGCCTCAGAAAAGCACTAGCAAACAGGCAAGAAAGAGGGGTGAAGGAACAATGAGGAGTAATCAAAACAGCCATCACAGAGGCAACAAGTCTTTGTGTGAACCAAATCTACACAACACAATGAAGGAAAACACTCCTATGGTTCTCAAAAGAGGTGGCAAGGAAGGTTAAGGAGAAAAGGATAGCATTCAGGAAATATAAGGAAACACAGAAGCAGCAGGACAGATAACTTCATCAGTTAAAGCAGAAAGAGGCAGGGAAGGCAGTCAGAATAGCAAAGACCCAAACTGAGGAAAGGATAGCCAACTCTGTTAAGAAGGAGGATAATACCTTTTATAGGTACATTAGGGAGTGAAGAAAGACCAAGGGAGGGATACTGAAGCTTAATAACGGGGAGGGAATGTGGGCAGAGGGTGACAGTAAAAAAGCAGGGATACTGAATGAATATTTCTGCTCAGTATTCACAAAGGAAGAGGAGAGGAAGGTACCTAAACCAAATAAGAGAAACACTCTTGATGGGGGTCGAGACCAGTCCATTCACAGAAGAAAAGGTTCTGAAAGAACTAGTAAAACTGAAGGCGGACAAAGCAATGGTGCCTGATGGGATTCACTCAAGAATTCTAAAAGAACTAAGGGTAGAACTAGTGACACCACTAACTACTCTCTTTGACAAATCATGGGAGGATGGGGTGGTACCTGAGGACTGGAGGAGGGTTGATGTGATTCCTCTTCACAAAAGTGGGAGCTGGGCAGAGGCAGAAAACTACAGACCAGTTAGTTTGACCTCAGTGGTAGGGAAAAAGATGGAATCGCTTCTGAAGGAAAGAATTGTTGATTACCTAGAGGCCAGTGGGGCACAGAATCCAAGGCAGCATGGATTCACAGCAGGAAGGTCATGTCAGATGAATCTAATAGATTTCTTTGGCTGGGTGACCAAAGTAGTAGACCAGGGAGGGGCTGTGGACATGGCCTACTTAGATTTTAGCAAGGCATTTGATACAGTCCCACATAAAAGCTTAATATACAAGTTAGCCAGCCTTGGAGTGGGTCCCAAGGTGGTAGTCTGGATAAAAAATTGGCTGGACAACAGGACGCAAAGGGTAATAGTAAACAGAGTCCACAGTGAAGAAAGGAGGGTTACTAGTGTGGTACCACAGGGTTCAGTACTGGGACCGGTCCTTTTTAATGTTTTTATAAGTGACATTGTAGAGGAACTGGAAGGAAAAGTATGCCTCTTTGCAGATGTCACAAAGATCTGCAACAGGGTTGATACACAAGATGGAGTGGAAAGGATGAGAAGGGACTTGGCAAGGTTGAAGGAATGGTCAGATGTATGGCAGCTTAGATTCAACTCAAAGAAGTGCAAGGTAATGCACATAGGAAACAAAAACCAAGGGGAAGAGTACACAATGGGGGGTGAGATGCTGACAACAAAAAAATGAGAAAGGACCTGGGGGTAATTATATCAGATGACCTAAAGGTGGGCAAGCAATGTGAGAAGGCAGTAAGGAGGGCTGGGGATACTGGGATGCATAGGAGAGGCACCAACAATAGAAAACAGGAAGTTGTTATCCTGTGTACAGACAGTTGATGAGACCCCATCTGAGTATTGTGCAGTCCTGGAGACCCCATCTCCGAAAGACATAGACAGAGTGGTGGCTGTCCAGAGGAGGGCAATCAAATGGTGCAGGGTCAGCACCAGAAGACATAATGAAGAGAGACTAAAGGAGTTTAATATGTATACCCTTGAGGAAAGGGGGGGGGGGACATGATAGAAACATTCTAGTACCTCAAGGGAATCAACAAAGTCCAAGAGGGTAGTATCTTTCAGAAGAAGAGATGTGCAAGAACAAGGGGGCACAATCTGAAGATAGAGGGGAGATGGCTCAGAGGTAATGTGAGGAAGTATTTTTTCATGGAGAGGGCTGTGGATGTATGGAACAGCTTTCTGAGGAGGTCTTGGAGTCAAGAACAGTGGGGGAATTCAAGAATGCATGTGACATACATAGGGCAGTTCTAGTGAGGGTAGGAGGAAGTAGGCTGTTGGTTAACTAAGATCTGCAGCTTATCCATCAGGTAGGAAAATGGGCTGACTAGGTGGGCCAAGCTGTCCTTATCTGCCATCAAATTGTACGTTTCTATGAAATCCTGTAATGCATATAATTATATAAGATTTATTTGAATTTTCTTGTTAACCAGGTAAATCCCACTGAGACAATGGAGTCACTTTTTCAGGGGTGACCCGGGTTAGTTACATATCAAGCATTTCACAGTGATAGTACATTGCATAGGACATTACAGTACAGAGATTGACACAGTTGGTAAGGACAAGGACAAGAGTCCTTATTGATCAATAGGTAAAGACAAAACACAGGAGCCAGTTATGAAACCAGCAACTATAGTAATTAGTTATAGACGTTTGAGTACATCAGGGTGTGGAGATTCTTAAATAATATCTTATCAACTGCAAAATATGTACCTATTTAGAAAAGGAAGAAAAGCAGTTGGAACAACTGATTAAGGGCTAGGTAACTTTGGGGTCAAGCATAGCACTGACAGTGTGCCGGCACCCATTGGAGTGTTTAATGCCTTCTTTTGAATTGCATGAAGGTTGAGCTTGCACATACTGCTAGAGGTAGAGAGTTCCATAGTGATGAAGTAGTCACAAAGAAGGATCTACTGCCGGAGGCAGTCACACCCCTTGGGGTGTCTAGCAGCATGCTAGTAAGGAGTCTGTGATTTGGCAGGCCACCTATATTGGAGTAAGGTGGAGAGGCTGGGAGGAGCTGTAGGTTGCAATAGTTTATAGGTGAGACAGTGACATGGGAACCATAATCTCACCTCCCAGAAGGGCCACCCTAGTGAGGTAAGGACATAGCAGTGATGCTCTCTCAGATGGGCATCCTCAGTAAAGCATGCTATTTTGTTGTAGAGTTCTTAATTTAGTTAGTACAGACTCCCAGGTGGGTTGTGTTATTGGAGTCATGTAAAAAAGGGTAAGTAGTAGTGTGCTTTTAGATAATGCAACTTGTGCGGGAGCAGAAAGGTTGGGGGGTGAGTCTATATAGCAGGACGAGCTTTTGGTTTAGGGTTTTGGAGAGTGTGTCAACATGGGGTTCAAAGGACATGTCTTGATCTAGTAGCACACCTAGGTATTTAAATGATTGCACTACTCCCAGGCTAGTGCCTGAGTTGGTAGGGAGTTTGAGGAGGTGGTCTCTAAAGGGCCCCAGCCTTTTACTACCAAACAGCATGATCTTGTTTTTTTTTTTTTTCGTTAAGTTCTAGTTTACTTTCTGAGAACCACCATTCTAGGAATTGGAAGTCGTTGTGTAGTTGGAGATTTATCCAAGTGACGTCAGTACTGGACCTGTGTAGAATGGTTTCATCAGCATATAACTGCACAGATGCATTACCACAATTGAGGAGTATGTCATTTATAAAGAGGGAGAACAGTAGGGATCCAAGGATGGAATCTTGGAGCAACCCCGCTGTGATCTGTTTGAGGGATGAGTTTATCTCTTGCCACCTTATATATTGTTTCTTATGTGTTAGGTAACTAGTAAACCACCAGCAGGTGAGGATATCTAGCCCAAGGTTTTGCAGTTTTGCTAGGCGAAGGTCATGATCGACTAGGTCAAATTTCTTTGTCAAGTCTGCAAAGATTGCCCCTGTCATCATCCCCACATCCATGGCCTTAAGGATGTCAGTGGTGACCCGTAGCAGGGCAGTGTTTGTCCTGTGAGTTTTCAGAAAGTTGTGTTGAGCATGTGTTAGGAAATTGTTCCCATTAAGATATTCCTGAAGTTGGTCAAATACCAGTCGTTCCTGGACTTTTCCAAGAATACTGAATAGTGAGATTGGCCGGTAATTTTCTAATAATCATTATGGTCTCCTTTGTGAAGTGGGGTAACAATTGCTATCTTCCATTTCACCAGGACAGTCTCTTGGACAGTAACCATTTAAAAGAGTGCTTCAAATATAGTGCCTGTAAGAACCACGCTGCAAAAAGCACATCTGCCTTGATAGCGACAGGGGTAAGATGGTGCACGTTAATTACCACTACCCCTATAGCTGCCAAAGCAGGGGAAGAAATGAAAAGTGAGGTGGTTGGCCGAGCTGTTCCCATGGCGAAGAGGCTTAAGGCATGGGCAGCATAAAGTGGGAGACCAGGGTTCTCTTCCTGGTCTCCTGATAGGTAACTTTTAAGTATTTGTTTTTGAAGTTTGTCCCAAACATTGAAGCCCCCCCCCCCAAGTTTCTTCTCTTCCCTGTGTTGGCCCCCCCTGAGTTGAATATTTAAATATCAGGGGGTGCAATGTGTATTTTGTAATTTCGCCATGATAGCAGTCATCAGGTACCATTGCCACTATTTCTTTTGGTGGTGTTTTGGAATGGGGTTATTATTGTTGGCGCTATTTTGGTGGCACACTTGTTGAAGGCATTCTTTTTGAGTTAGCTATCTTGACCTAGTGCCCCTTGAATGAATAACTTGTTAATGATTTGTGCAAGGGGGTTGGCAATAACTGGTGCAGCTATTCTGAGGAACTTAGGTTCCATGCCATCAAATCCTGGGGTCCCGTCAGCTCTTAGGTTCCACAGTTTTTTAAAGACTTCACTCTGTGTAACTAATTTTAGGTAGAAATTGAGTAGAAGCAGGAGACAGGGTGTGGGCTGGTGGCAGGTTGAGGTATCAGTAGGAGGGGTTGGAGGGGCTTTGCATTTTATAGGTCCGTGAAGAAGTTGTTGAAACTTTCCATGATAGCTGTGAGATCGGAGATGGCTCGTCCATCAACAGTAATTTCACCTATTGAGACATTGGGACTACCCTTTAAAAGCTGGTTGATCTGGCCCCAGAAGGTTATAGGGTCAGACAAATTGGAGAGTTGAAGCAGCCTCAGATATTTTTTTTGCCACTTCAAATGCCATTCTTGCAGCTATTCATTAGATTCCTTAAACTAAGCCAATCAGCTATCTGTCCAGATGTTTTGAACTTTTCCCAGACCCTATCTCAAAGTCTCATTTGTTTCCTGGGTTCACTGGAGATCCACTTGGTGCATAGGCCTTTTGCCCTATGTTTTCTTAGTGGAGTGTATCTATTAACTACACTACTGAAGTTATGGATTAAGTAGTCCAGGGTTTGGTCAATGTCAGGGAGGTCTCTTACTGGTGCCCAGTTCACTGATCTCAAACTTTCCAGGAAGAGGCTTTCATCAAAGCCAGTCAGGTCTCTGACCAAGAAAATTGGGAAAGTTGCTTTTCCAGATAAAGAATATGGGAGAATGATCACTTAGGGAGTCTGGGAGTATTCCTGCTGCCATAATTCTGTCCACCCTAGCGGTTAGTACCCAGTCAAGAAGGGAGTGGTTGCCAGATTTGATGTTCAGCCTGGCAAGATTCTTTATTATATGTGCCAAGTTGGCATTTGCAAAGAGGGATTTGGGTTCATTCATTTGGGGGATAAGTCAGTTTAAGTTGATGTCCCCGCCGATTATTAATTCTTTTGTACCTTTATAACATGGGAATCTCTCCTGGCTTTGGGGAGTGAGTTTCAGTTTGAAGTAGTTATTAATTTTTCATTCCTTTTTTGTTATTTTATTAATTTCAGAATGAGTCACTTAATTATAGGATTTTGAATGAACCACTCAACTCATGCGAACATTAATGTGGCAGCGGATGGCATGAAAGTCTACTGAAACTATACCAACAATGGAATCTTCAAATACAGACTTAATTTATATGCTTTAACCAGCAGTAAACATAAATAAAAAAAACAATAAACATTAAGCAATTATTCATGCAGAAGTATTGTTTACTGCTGGTTAAGGACTATGAACATGCAAAATTTACCAGCAGATAAAGGCCAAGAGGTCTATCAAGTCTGCTCGAATGTGCAGCTAGTGTCCTTATTCTGCAGCTGCCCTCCCTCCCACCCTTCCCTCCATTGACACTCCCCTGCCCTGTCCCATCCCCTTGACACAGTCCACTGTTCTACTAGATACCACTTCTGCTGGTAAAATATTCCACCCAGCTACCACCATCTCTGTAAAAAAGTGTCTCCTCATCTCCCTCCTGAACCATCTTCCTTCCAATCTCATATCATGGCCCTCGGTGTTCCTCCCCTCCCTTACTTTGAACAGTCCCTCCATACCTGTGTTTTTTATGCCTTTCATGCACTTAAAGGTTTCAATCATGTCCCCCCTGCCCCTCCTCTCCTCCAGCAAGTACATGTTCAACTCCCTCAACCTCCTCTTGTACGATAAGTCCCCCAGCCCCTTGATCATCTTTGTCACCCTGCGCTGCACCCCCACCAGTAACTTAATGTCCCTCTTCAGATACAGGTGCCAGTACTGCACACAATACTCTAGGTGTGGTCTAACTAATGATCTATACAGTGGCAGAATCACTTCCCCCCTCCACGAGGATATAACCCTTGCAATGCAACCCAGCATTGTGTTGGCCTTTGCAGGTGCCTTCCTACATTGTGCCGAGTTGTTCATTGACCCTGTAATGAGCACCCCCAGATCCTACTCCTCTGTCTTGGCTAGCTGCACTCCCCCCAGCTGGTAACTCCTCCTTGGGACTAAAATGTTAAATTTATGTTAATAGTCTCTAATGCAGAAAACGCTACAGTGAAGATGTCCATCTCTTGGACCTGCACCTTTCTTGCCACCATGGGCACAGTATACTGAAATCACATTTTCACTTGCTATTTTGAAATGACCTTTTTATGACATAAATATTGCAGGAGATTATAAGGGGACCTTTTTTCCATTTTCACTTTCTTGCTCCCTTATACTAGTATTCTCCAGCACAAATGCTGAGCCATCCTTCCACCCTGAGCCACCAGGTGTCTGGAACTTTCCCTTACTGGGAGGACCCACCAGGCTTCCACCACCACTGGGAAACCTATGTGCCAGAGCTGGGGCATGGGGTTGAATACAAACCTGGGCCATCACTCCCTGCTGAGTGTGTATTTTTTTCTCAGTTTAGACCCTCCAATAAGACATGAGCATTTAAGAGCTCAGTAGTGCATCCAGTCAACATTTTGCTCACCACAACATCACTACTTGATGACTGCAATGTTATTGTAATCCACCAGAGTGTAGTCAGGTACTGACATATGCCATGCTCCCTCCTTGGAGAAGAAGCCATGTGGAGGTTCTAGCTCTGGACCTTAACTCAGGCCCCCAGCCCAATGCCATAGGCTGGCCAAAGGAGGGACATTTGTAACTAAAGAGGAGTCTTGGCAAACCACCCCACAAACCATGCAGAGGGCAAATTTCCAATCTTTCAATACAGAGTCCTTTGGTCTATAAGAGTGTTAAAATGCACCTTACTTAGCTCCTCTAGCAACTCAGGAGAACAAACTGTGCAAAATGTGCTTGCCATATTCATACTAGCAGCTTGCTTCATGCATTTAACTGCACTTCCTGTCCAAAAATGATGCTTCAGATTTGTGTGAAATCAATGCTTACAGATCATAATTATCACTTAGTCAAGTTTGACATTCCATGTGGATGCAAACAACATTCACTTAAAGTCAGCTGTGGTAAAAAAAGAAATTGGTAGCACACTTATCAATATAAACCAAACCACATACTCCAGTATTGCTGGATAACAAAAATGCTGCTGTGTCATCTAGTTCAAGAAAATTACTTATGAGTCTGTCCAAAGTAAAAGCAAATGTTTGACTGTATTATATTTACATATAAAGTGTTACAATTTTTATTGTGTAGCTTATTAGAATATCTTACAAAACATAGTCCTTCCCACAGTAAAGTAATTGTTTGCTTCTGACTTGCTTGGAACTTTTTGATCATATAGTCTCAGCTCCTGCCCTTGCTATGCAACATATAGGACAGTGACCTCAGACACAAAAGGACTTTAAACTTTTAAAAAGCCAAGTAAACATAAAACACTAATTCAAACCAGTAATGTTTTTTTGAACAAGGTTTTAACATGATTTACACCTAATAGAGGGACATACTGTATGCAGTAGTGAAAAAAAACATTATTTTCTTCATTATTTTAATAATGGTACCAGTATTATGTTACTATTTTGGTGTGGGGGCAACCTAATAATCAGGAAATCACAAAGTGTTCCAGTTCATTTTAAAAATATGTTTTAAAAAAATATCCCTCAAGTCAGTCTTAACCTTTTTCATTGTTTCACCATCTTACTTGTACAAGCATAAACTAAATTGAGAACAGTCTTAGTATGTGGGTGCATTATCATCTGCTGAAGTGTATGACACAAAATAATAAGTCCATTTCCAGTAAATGGTAAGTCCTCCAAATGATCTAAAGTGACAAGTGGAGATAGCTTGTAGTCAGGTGTCCCCCACGGCTACAGTATGGAGCCAGACACCATACAGCCACATAGACAGGTGTGGAAAATAAAAAAAAATCCCTCCCACCCTGTCCCTGTTCCACTTTCACCACTCTGCTATGAGAATGTGAGTTTGCAGGACAAATACCAGGATCTGTATTTAGCAGATTAGAAGCTCATTGTAATAGCCATTCAGCTGCCTGCCATTCATTCTTCAACTCTCCAACTGATTTTGTTGCAGTAACTTCTTTTCCTCAACACTTTGCTTATCAGGAAATCCTGAGGTCAAGAGCTCTTCTGAGTTTGAATCCCTGCTGTTAGAAAATGTGCTAACATTATTTAAACTAAACCAGTAACTAAAAGCTATGCCTGGATTTGTTTTTAGTAGTGTGGTGTACTGATACATTTTACATGATTTCACGATTGTGTTAGCTTGCATTGATCAACTTTATTATTTTAAATAACCCTCATGCAGTGCAGCATCAATATTTAATTTATTGAATTTTGTTGACCCGGTAAGCCCACTGGGGCCTAGAAGTCCCATTTTCAGGGGCGACCGGGATACAGATGGTAAGCAACTGAAATGGCAGATGGGACCTCGGTTTAACATCTCATCTGAAAGACAGCATCTTTGGAGTGCAGCACCTCCCCCAATGCTGCACTACAGCATTAGTATTGGGATATTAACCCAAGTGCCTGGTGTGGGGATGGAACCCACAGTCTACTGATTTCTTGGCCTCAGTGGCGAGTATGCTAACTGCTGAGCCACTGACACTGCTTACCTTTCCTTATCTTACCTTTCATGAAAATCTAATAAGAAGGCATTTCATACATGAAATAAAAAATAAATTACTAAGCTAATTTTCAGTGGTGTTAGAAGGGAGGGATTCTGTATTTCCATGGTCTTGTGTTTCTGGGTAACAGACAACACCAAGTAGTCAGCAAAACCAAGTAGGATGAGAAGTAACAAATATGTTAGCTGTGGCAAAAATCTGCATTAATAAAGCTGGAATAAGCCACACCACATACCATCATTGCTAACTGGCATCAACATAAGTAAGCAATAAAAGAAGATGAGATGTGGGTTGTTGCCTAATTAGAAAACACCCCAGGTGCATAGTGAGGCAGGAGGCACCTGTGGCAAATGCCTTCAGTACCTAGGAAGTGCTCTTATCAGGTAAGAACCCATGTCCATAAAGTAACTTTCTACATTTATAAAATGAGCCTCAATTAGTAATAATATAAAAGAAAAGTATACGTTTGTTAATAAATGTAACATTTTAGGTTAAAAATGTTTTTGGTGGGGTCGGGAGAAAGTAGTCCATACTTTATATGTAGGTAGTGAACTCAGTAAAGAGACTGAGTCATGCAGCTACAGAGTGCTTGGTATAATGAGAGTGAGCTCTCCTATCCACTCCCCACCTCCACTGTGATACTGTTTGCTTTTGCATGAGCTTTACTCCCTGCCCCCCCCAAAATGTGCTACTGTTTGCCATTACTTTTGATGGCTCTGTGGCTCCCTCACTGAATCTGGTGTTTAACAAAGGCTTTGACACAGCATGAGAGTGAAAACTGCTGAGTGACATGTCAGTACAGTACTTCAGGTTTAGGCAGTCATGATCAGTGGTCGCATTCGACTATGCTGTTGACTTTGAAAAAAAAAGAAATTTTGGTTTTTGGCAGTTGGTGCTGTGCCACGATGTATACCGGTGTTGTGGTTTGGTGGTGGGGTGCAGTGCGTGAGCTAGGCATTAAGTGGCATGGGCGAACCGAGTGCGAGTGATCAAGCTGGTGGGCAGCTGGTGGGTGGGGCACAGTGTGAGCAATGATTAGCATGGGAGGAAATGCAGGGAAGACAAGATGGGCCGCTGGGCCTTTTTTTGCAATTAGCATCTATATTTCTGTTTCATTGTGTCACTTTGTAAAATTGTATGCTGATTACATATGAGACACGATGAACCAAGTGTGCCTTCTGACCTTAAATTACTATTCAAC
Source organism: Neoceratodus forsteri (assembly GCA_016271365.2). NCBI lineage: Eukaryota > Metazoa > Chordata > Ceratodontiformes > Ceratodontidae > Neoceratodus > Neoceratodus forsteri. The sequence goes on along the minus strand of JADMNL010000024.1, from coordinate 294,091,479 downwards.
TTTGTTACAATGGTCATTTTGAATCACTAATTGCTGTTTATCATCCTAAAATATGTACATGACAGATGTATGATAATGTCATGAGCCTAGTAAAACATCTCTAATCAGAACAAACTTATAATGTGTGCAGCAACACTTGGGTTTTCATATGCTGGAAGCTCACAGAGGCTAAAACTTGACCCCAGAGTCTTAAAGATTCTTTTTCTGACAAAGCCCAGTAACCTGTGAATCAGGTCACCCCTGTTTTTCAGTTGATAATTTGGTTTGTCCAAAATTGATAAAGAATTACTTGGGTCATGTAAATGTGATTCTTACAAATCTGTACAATAGCTAGCTAAGGGGCAACATTTTTACTCAATGCAGAACTGATTTCAAAACTGTTTCTTGCTTCTGATATGCCAGATGCCAAGAGAAAAGGTTGCTGGGAAAATGTTGGGTGGTTGCAGTATTATTGTATGTACATGTAATTGCTAATGATCAGGAAAAAAGAAGCATGGGTAAAGCAAAATTCAACGTTCTCTGGACTGACAACATACTGCTTTCAAAGCTATAATTGTAAAAGTCTTGTTAGTCGTATTATACAGAAAACCACATGAGCTGGGGAGAGCGGGAGAAAGAAAAAGAGACAGCGATCCAATGCAACAGAGATGTTAAGAGTTTAGAATCAGGTTTTCCCGAGCCTGCAATGATCTACAATCAGCAGGTTCTCTTCACTGAATTAGATTCATGTCTGTTCCCCCATACCAGTTGTGTCTTTCTACGCATGTATTTTTATGGAAATGTATTTGTAAAGGGTGTTTATGGTTGATGGAAAGACCCCTGAAAGGGCAAGAGAACTGCATCTTGATCTGAGTACACTATGTACTCGGTAACTCAACAGTATTATTACATAGATGTTTATATTCTGGTACTCACTCTCTTATGAAGGAAATCACTTGAATTTCCCTACATCATCTGATGCTTTTTCCTTCGAAGAAGAGAGCAGCAACGACGATCTGTCTCCAGAACCACCAAGAAGTGAAGAATCCCAAGATTCAGCAGGTTCAGCAGGCTCTCCTCCAGAGTCAAAGAGCTCACAGGCAACTTCGCCTGCTACATCAGAGACAGTTCAGGTACCACCTTATCACAGCTCTTGTAATCAATATAATCCATTCACAAATGGGCAAGTTTTTGCCACAAATTTTAAAACGTTGTGACTCTGATTTGCAAAACATTTTTGGGGCCCTTTAGGAGTATACATTGCAAATTTGTGTACACATACCCACACACACACACACACACACACACACACACACACACACACACATATACATGCATTCATACACCTAGTGCATTCTGTATGCATGCATTTTTCCTTTTTAAATAAGGCTCACTGCATGCACATGGGCACCATATTGCTGACAGTATAGAATAGAGGTTAGAGTAATAAGCTGTGAATGAGCTGGGTAAATCCAGCAGACCTGGATCTGATTCTCACAACCTCTACTTGCATACTGTATGACTCAAAGCAAGTCACTTAACCACCCCTCTGCTTGTAATGGGAACATTTTATTAGTAGCTTTTATTTTTATTTTATTTCTTTATTTTAAAATTGGTGATCAGGAAAGGCACACTGAGCCAAGGCTCATTTCCAGGTGCAACCTGGGGGGGATGGGAAGAGGACTGCAGTACAACACAGCATCAATTATTAGGTACAAAGCAAAGAGCATAATGATGTACAAATAACAGGATAAAGGTATAGTGACAGTGACTGAACCATAAGGTTGAACACTGAGCAGCCAATACATGTAATAAAGAGACAACAGTGCAGGTGAAGTAAAAAAATGCATTGTTATAACTGTGGTGAAGAGTCAAGGCAGTGGTGGTACACAGGTGACTGCAAGTCTGGAATCTGCATATGGCAGTGCCTAGCAAGGGAGGGTCAGGTGGAGGCCTGCCAGGAGCATGACGGGGTGGAAAAAAGTTTTAGCTGGTGTTTATAGGAGATGGGGGAGACAGACGGTGGCAGGTAGTGAATTCCAGAGGGAAAGCAAACAATTGGAGAAAGGAGACTGCCCACCAGAGGAAGACGAGTCGAGAAGGGAGAAGCTTGCACACATAAAGCTTTTATTTTTAAATGAATAGGCAATGACCAGGGGACCCTAGCATGGGCAAACATGCTGTGGCACAGAATGTGCTGGAGTCATGACTAACGTTCCTGATAACCACTGGATCACCTTGCAAAGAATATGCTTTTAATGGTATATTTAGGTTTTTACTAAGTACTGTTACAAATGAGGCAACAGCAAATTAGTGCAAGGGAGTGAGCTTCCAACATGAATGTATACCTTGTCCATAGAGCACACAGTGCTGCTCACCAGGATGAATCTCTCTGTAATTAGATGCCATAGTTTCCTGCATAAAAACTGCAGTATTTGCCATTTGATTACATTGATTCCATTAGTATCCGGTAAGGTATCACTGGCTGAAAGTGTGATAGAGTGCTTTATCCTGGAGGGCGGCACTGTATTTTAAAATGTTAAAAATAATGGAGCAATGTGTAAAAGGATCAACACAATAAACTGGTTAAATGCCTTGACATGCCCTATAGAAGAAATATGGCTCAGTTTAAATATATATGTCCCATAGTTGTGTGTGCATGTCTGTACAAAACTTCTAATTTGCAAGCACAACTGGAGAATGATGTGTTCCCCAAACAACCTACATGGTCACCAGCTAGGGAAAATATCTCCCTCAGAAGGAAGCCAGGACTTTTATAATAATAAATTTACTTACATTTGCACAAGATGTGGGCATTTTTGTAAACTCTGCTCCCATCTTATTTTATAAAGAAGATGTCAAATTTGTAGGGAAGCATTTTAAGCATTTGTAGATAAAATGAACATCATGCATAAAAAGCAGATTAATAATATTTACAAGTGGAAAAACACATTTCTATGTAGCAAAACAAGATTAGAATACTTGACAAGCAGGAATGTATCAGCTAACAGATAGTTCAACGGCCCTGAACTTTGGCTATAATGCTATCTTTGTACAGTACTGCCTTTACGTACATGGTGTGCATTCAGCCATTTGGCAATTACGACTGCCCCTGGTGGTCACAGTGGACATGATGATGTCCTGCAAAGTCTCTAAATGAATGTTAACCTGAAAGTGGCAGATCCTTGGCTCAGAGCAGCACTCCTCATTCCTGTGTCTTTGTTACATGGTGTACTTGGCATTGGGTATCACAATTTTCCAGGCATTCCTCCTATGGGGGCCAAACTATTGTCTATTAAGTTTGTATAATTACTTGAGTCTAATAAAGTATTATTGGTCTCGTGTGTCAACGTATAATAGTTTGAACATCAGAGATTAAAAGTTCAACACTGTTTTAACCAAGAAGAGGTTTATAACATGGTTGTCTGATATATGCTTTGCATCTAAAAATATCTAAAGAGCGTACCATCTTTTCCATTCAGTATAATCAACTTTCTTATAGCAGCTTGCAGTATTCGGAAAGTATGTATAGAATACAAATGATGCAGCTTAATATACATCCCTTTTTAGATATTCATTTTTTCTCCTTGATATTTTCAATATCACTTGTATTATTCATTAGTAGCATACTTTAGATGATAGGAAAATTACCAAATTGCATTGTCTTGTGTTTAGTCATCACAGCATCAGTATATTCTGCCTGTTGCATTCTTTTTAAAAATGTAATTGTGCCTAAATACTTAATCTCATGCAAACATTTTCTTCAGTCACAAATTGGGTTACTGAACACCTGCTAAATTAGAGATAAGGCCACTGATTTGATACTCTGGAAGTAATATATAGTAGTGTAGTTTACTAATAATTTGAACACAGCACCAAAACTACTACTCACATACAGTATTGCCATCCCATTTATCCTCATGTGCACCCATTGTCTTCTTTTCTTCCAGAAGCATTCCCAAATTGCAGTCACAGATGGTCATAGTATGGAGCAGAGTAATCAGCCAGAAAGTCCCAAGCAAATCAATGGTAAAGAGACACCACCTGTACCACTACCAGCTGTAGTAAAGGTAATCATTACTAGCACAATTATCATTATTATAACTTTGTAAATCAATGGACAGGAGTGTGTCATGTTTAGTAGACTTGTTTAGGTGAGCAGCACACTAGGACTAAAACAATGAGGTTTCATACAAGTCAGTAGTCATGAATTATTCCTAACACTGCCACATTTGGGATCGTTGTCCTTTAACTTACCTACAAAGTAAAGAGTTCCATATTTTGACAGGCAGACTGGATGGGCCAAGTGGTCCTGATCTGCCATCAAATTCAATGTTTCTTTGTTGAGGTCCATTGGCCCAATATTTGAACAGTTAGCGCCATGCTGACAAGCTTTCTACCACACTAACTCTGCGTTGTATGCCACAAGTCTAGCAGAGTGCCCAGTGTCATATTGAAAGGCACAGTTAGTGTGGCACTAAGCCACTAGCACTTGATTTGTGCCATGCATACAGCGTACCCTGGCATATTTGATCAAGCAATCAATCAAAAATGTATTTGTATAAGGCGCCCTTCCCATGGTCAGGGTGCCTCTACAGTACAAGATAAAAACACACAATATTACAATTTAAAACAGATAAAAACATATCAGTGTGCACATTAATAAGTTGCTGAGAAAGCCTTATTAAATAAATGGGTCTTCAACAATTTTTTGAAACCCTCTACAGTCTGGCACTCGCATACCTGGTGAAGTAGGGAATTCCACAGGGTAGGTGCCATAAAGGCAAACGATCTTCCTCCTGATGTTTTTAGGGATACCCTGTGACTCTCTAGCACTCCCTCGCCAGAGGATCAGAGTGAATGGGTGGGGCAGTAGGGACACAGGAGTTCTTTCAGGTAGTGGGGTCACTGCTCATGTAGGGCCTTACAGGTCAGCAACACGACCTTGAAGGTAATCCGCCACTGTATTGGCAGCCAGTGCAGTTCACTCAGCACAGGTGTTATATGACTGGATCTAGAAGTTCCAGTCAACAGCCTAGCTGTCGCATTCTGCATTAGCTGCAAGCAGCAGATATCTACCCCAGGGAGCCCTAGGTAGAGAGTGTTTCAATAATCAAAATGACTAGTGACAAAGGTGTGGACCAAGGTAGGAAGATCTTCAGGCAGGACCAGGTGCTTCACCCGGGCTATGTTCCTTAGATGGTATTAGGAGGATTTGACTACAGCCGAAACCTGCGCCCTCGGGGTCAGGCCTTTTTCAAATACCACTCCCAGGTTTTGCACCTGGCCTGAGGCAATAAGCAGAATCCCCCCAATATTTAATCCTGAGGTTTTCCTGCCCGTGTCCCTATTGTCCTATAACCAGGGTCCACCACCAATACCTCTGTTTTTCCTGAGTTCAATCAAAGCCAGCTGGCACTCATCCAATTCTGAATCTCCAGCAGGCAGTTATTAAACACTGCAGCAGAATCTAATTCTTGTTCGGGCACAAAAGACATGTACAGTTGAGAATCATTGGCATAGCAATGAAAAATCAACCCATACCATCTTATAATGACCCCTAATGGAAGCATGTACACTGCTAAGAACATGGGGGACAGCACCGAGCCCTGTGGAACCCCACAGGGTAGCCCACGAGGGGCCAAGGAATGAATCCCCGACACCACTCTCTGGGATCTACCCTCGAGGAAAGACTGAAACCAACTAAGGACTGCCCCTCTCAGTCCACAGAAGAACCACAGGTGCTCTAGCAGCATCCCATGATCCACGGTGTCAAAAGCTGCTGAGAGATCAAGCAAACCAAGATGGAACAGGCTCTCCAATCTCTCGCCATCAGAAGATCATTATGTACCCGAACAAGGGCTGTTTCAGTGCTATGCCTTTTTCTGAAGCCAGAATGGAGAGGGTCATAGATATTGTGGTTAGTTAAATGGTCTTTCAGCTGCAGAGCGACCACCTTCTCAATAACTTTCCCTACAAAGTGTAAGTTCAAGATCGGTCTGTAGTTAGCTGGGCAGTTGGGTCAAGGGAGTTTTTTTAAAAGGGGCGTACTACTGCCTCCTTCAAGGGATCTGGGAAGATCTCTCTCTCCCCAAAAAAACCCCACTATCCCAGCAGGGACCGGGCTGATGACTTCTACACACCCCATAAGTCAGGGCATGTAGGGCCCGGATCCAAACTACAATAGGTTGGCTGCAGAGTCTGGAAGATCCTCACTATATCTACAACTACCAGCTGACTAAAGGTGAACCAGGTCTGACAGGCATTAGTACCACCCAATTGATCAATGCAAGGCTCAGTGGGAAGGCATTGGCTGATCTCATCCCTGATGGCGGACACCTTATCTGCAAAGAACTGCACAAACTCCTCAAACTGCACTTGTGACAGCACTCGACCAGAGTGAAGACAGGCTGGATTGCACAGTCTGTCCACAGTCCAGAAGAGCTGGGCTGGTCTGTTCTTTTTGGTCTCAATTTCCCTAGACAGGAACTCTGCCTTTTTATGGGAAATTGCTGATTGATAGATCTGATAATGGTCTATCTATCTAAGTCTGTCCACCTCCAGGTGAGTTTTCCACCAGTGTCTTTTCAACCTTTGCCCCAGTCTCTTCAACTCACAGATTTCCCCATTAACCAGGGAGCACCCTGGTGAGAGGTAAGAGGATGAATGCGAGCAGGAGCAATGATATTCATGACCTCCATAACAGCTTTATTTTAGGCTGCCAATAGAGGCCCCAGATCAGTGCAATCCCCTGGAAAACCTGAGAGGTCCAGCACCGTTATTAGGCCTTCTGAGGTAACTCCTCTCAAAGGACGATACTGTACCAACTCCTTTGGGGCAGGCCTATTTCGGGGGGCTGCAATACTGAATCTCAGGACGTGATGGTGAGACCAGCTGACTGGCTCCACTTCCACATCAGAGATCTCCATCCCCAGGTGGAACACGAAGTCCAGTGAGTGCCCTTTCTCATGGGTAGCAGAGGTAATAACTCATGTCAGGCCCAATGAATCCATCAGTTGGAGGAGGTTTTGTCCAAATGACGAGAGTTCACTGTTGACCCAGGCATTGAAATCCCCCAGAGCCAACCATCTGGGGGATTCCAATACCACCTTGGTGATGAGGTCCACAACCTCCTTCAGGAACTGCCTCCCATCACCCGGTGGATGGTAGATGAGAAGGGTCCTGTAGCCTACACCTGCACCCACTATACACTCAAAGGAGTAGGTTTCTCCAACCGGCACCTCCCTGAGACCCAGTTCCTGTCTAAAGCAGACAGCAACCCCACCACCCCCACCCTGACGATCCTCTCTCAATGCGTTGAATCACTGAGAAACCAGCCAGAATGTCAGCCTCCAAAAATGGAGCCAGCACTATCATCTAGCCAGGTCTCAGTGATATAAGCCAGGTCAGCAGATGCCACAAGATCTGCAGCTACTGTGGACTTATTTTTTATTGACCCGGTGTTGCTTAACACCACCTGAAAGGGACTGGGGTCCAGTGGTGGTCCCACATCCTACCTGACAAAGTCAGAACCCTTGGGTATGGGCACAAGGCAAGGATAACCTCATTCCTGTGTCCATTTCACCCCAGGGCACCTCCTAGTCCTCACTGTCCCAATCTGTCCACTCCTTTCCCATCCCCCCTCAAGAGTTCCTTCCTCTCCTACGTCTCCTCAAGATGCCGAAGGCATGACATCTGGAGTAAACTTCAAATGGGAGTGGTGGATTATCAAATGGGCGGAGGTCCTTTAATCTCAAGAGGGAGTACTGCCTAACCATATTCCTAACTCCCCAGAACATAACGCAAATACTGTCATACACACCAGTATTAACTTAGTCACACTCCTACTCACTCACCCCCTCCCACCTAATCTAATTATCTAAAAGCCCTTACAAATAAATACACCCCTATTTTAAATCAAAAATAAACCCTTATTTCAGTCACCTTCTAGCCCCTCACAGTGCTCTCACCACTGTGGAATAAACTTTAGAACCCCACCCCAGCCCCTTCGCATGAGGCTAACCTTTAAAGTCACTAGAAGTCTTTGAAACACTATAATCAACTTGTCAGAGGCCTTTACAAGTATGTTTAATCTGATCCGCGAACTCAGCAAGCAGTCAAAATCTAAATTTCAATTCCTGAGCCAAAAGCTTCAATTAAATGAAACAAATAAACTGTATTCAAAAAGGTTTGAACCCTCAGGCACTCTCACTACCTGGGGGATCTGAGGTAAGCAAAATAAAAACACAGGCACTCTCACTGCCCACCACAGTGCTTGTTTGAATGGAAAAATAATTTAAGAGACCTTACCGTTTTTCCTGTAAACTTCTTGGTTGACAAGTCCTCCTGATGATAATATGATTTTCCAGGTGATAGCAACAGCCTGGAGGCCCTTGTTATGTGGGTCACTGCCCAAAATATCTGCACCCCCACGACCACGACTCCCCACCGGCACCAGCCCAATAGCCGATACCCGTGCGGAGCCTAGGAGACCACAGATCTCCTGGTCAGCTCCCTGGCCAGTCTAAACCTAGTTCTCCCATGTAGGGGCAGACTTGGGTTGCTAAACCACAGCACAGGGTCCTCCCACTGTCCTGGCAGAGACTCAGTTCAAAATTCAAGCACCAAATGATGGTCAAATTCCAAGTCAAAGTCCAGGTTGTTCAGCAATACATCAGGGTCGCAACACCACTTCTGAAATAAACGAAAAGTCCTTACTCCCAGAAGGGCCATTATAATCCTTTCCAAGCAGGTATCTCTCAAAAACTCAAACAGAGACCAAACTCCCCTGACATAATCCTCTCAGAATTCACACTCAAGTCACTCTTATCCAAAACTCACTTTCTTTATCACAGTCTCTTCTCTTTCAGTTTTCAGCTCATATTATTTTCTCTTAATTGGAAGTCACAAAACTAGCAGAGGGAACAGCAAATTACACACACTAAAAAGTTCTTCCTTTGGTCAGAGCAATAATGGGTGCAACCACATGGCTCCAATATACACTACAAAGATGACCGATCAACTCCCGATAACGTTCAAAAAAGCTCAACTTTACTGAACACTAGTTCTGTCTTGACAATAGATCAAGAGCTTAAAAATATAAAGGAAAACATGGGGGAATAAAACAAATAGACGAATACAAATAAATATAGCTCAGTAGCTTGCTCTCAGCATGCCCAGCACGGTGGCCATATTACTTTGATGCTGTTTGGATGTGCTTATAGGCTGTTTGCTAGTTAACACTACTAAAAATCTTGTTTTAAAGCTGTGCAGAGAGCAGGACACCCCACCCCTCACAGTTCACTGACAGCATTACCTTGGAATCCTTTGGCCACCCATCATCCTATCACCATAACATATGTCCCTGGTGTCTATTGGCCCACACTCCCTCTCCCAATCTCTGTACCAATATCCCCTTTTTCCAGTGCTCCCTCCTCCAAATCACAGTCCCATTAGCTATATCTCAAGTGTCCAATGACACCCCCAAGTTCCACAACCCCCTACCCTGGTGACAACAGCTGGCACATGTCCTCCACTCACCCCCTCTGGTGGACACCATCTGTTGCATGCGAGTAATGTATCACTAGTGAAGTAGGTATATCTATAAAGATATATCTATACAGTACTTCCAGAATGTAGTTTCAAAACCATGGAAGCTCCGTGATACATTACTAGCATGCAGACGACCGTGGCCAACCATGGAAGTGAGTGCAGAGTACATGCCAGCTGTTTTCATCAGGGTGGATATGTTGATGTGCTTTGGAAGGGTGATGTACAACTGGACACCAGAGATATAGGTACAGAGACAGGGAGCAGGAGGGGGCCACTAGATACAGGGAATATTGGTACAGAAATTCAGAGATTGGGACCACTAGACACCAGGGAGTGTATTTTCTGGAACTGGGAGAGGGAGGGGGACCACTGGACACAAGGAATGTACTCTACTTGTGGAACTTGGATAGGGAGGGAGAACTACTGGTCAACAAAGGCACATTGCTACAGGGATTGGTGAGGGAGGAGGTGGCACAAGATGCTACAGAAATGGATTAACTGTGGATCAGATAAAGAAGGGGTTGCCACTAGGCACCAGGAACAACTAGCCAAGGGACAGGGATGGGTTGTAAGGACCACGCCCACAGGTCTGACCTCTGAAGCACAAAGTCACCACAAAATGCAAGGAGCAAAAACTTGATGGGGAAGTGCAAATGGCCTTATAATAGGATGCTAGTGACATCTTAGGGCCTGGCATGAAGTTTGAGGTAATTTGCCTGTAGACATTTGAATATGGCAACTTAGTGCTACACCATAAACACCTTTAAGACTCATACTTTGCTCCTTGGATGCTTTTAGTTGCACCAAAACCCATTTCTTTATGTGATCAGCAAGGAATTGTAGACTGTCCTGTAGACACCTGGTAATGCCTTACATTGTGCTGCACCCTAGGGGGTATATGCGAACAAACTTTGTGCACTCCCATTGTGCTCTGCTCTTGTCTGAATACACTAACCTTTGGGCTCTTTCCTCATTTGCACTCAATGGAGGGACTTGTACCAGCACAAAGCACCACTTTTGGATATGGAGCCCAATGTTGCTGGTGACATCTATTAGTGATAAAGTAATATCTCTGACTAAAACAAAGTGTTCACATTTACCAAAGGGTTGTGCCAGTTTTTTTTTTCTTTGCTTTTTTTCTGGTTTTTCAGATGCACATCAATCTGAGGATGTCATTTAGTTTAAGAGTGTTTTATTATTTTAACTTGCAGTCCACTATAAAATGTTATCTTTTAAATAGTAAAATATAGATTAATAATGAAATAGCAAACTCTTTTTTTCATATGAAAGAATTCAGTTTGCCAGTTTTTAGTGGGACAAAATTGGTGCTCTGGCATGAAGAACACCATCCAGTTTGCCTTAGAATGCTGTAATGTTGAGACCTCAGGTTATAGACGGAAGCGATCAAAATACCATACAGTGGTACTTTACAACAGTATTTTATTTAACTGAGATTATTTCATTACAAATGTATCTTAAATTACAGTGCTGTGATAGCACCATTATAGTGAGGGTTGAATTGACACTTCTCTTATAATTTCAAAGATTGTCAAAACAACTGGCACCAACACCAAAATGGATTGCAATTTAACTCTTTAATCTGTGCACATTTAAGGTTCCAACTCCATTACAGGGAGTAAAAGACAATGTTTACTAGTAGCCCTGACCGGTTTCATGCTTGCACACTTCCTCAGGGAGGCCTCCCTGTAATGGTGTTAAAACATTTTTTTTTGGTTGTTTAACCAGGAGTAGCACACTAAGCTGAAAACTTTTTTACGGGAGCATTCTGGGAGCACAGGGAAGTTAAGTGATTTGCTCAGGGTCACACAGTATATAAGTGGAAGCTGTGAAATTCAAACCCAGGTTTGGTCTGCTGGATGTCACCAGATTTGCAGCTCAGAGCCTTAAACCACTGTGCTATACTGCCTCCCTATTAAATGTGTACAGATGAAAGAGTTAAATTATAATCTGTTTTAGTGTCGGTGCCGGTTGTTTTGCTAGTCTTTGGAGCTTTGCTGTAAACTGAGCATGACGGTGAGTGGAGCACCTTTTGCCCAGTTAGCTTTTATTTTACTGGCCTATTTTCGTCCCTTTAGAGTGCAGCCACCTTTTGACCTTTTGGAAATGGGTATGCACACCCTTTGTGTCAGGACTTAAAGATGCCAAAAGTTTGGTAACCATCTGTCAGACCGTTGTAAAGTTATTACACAAAGAAAGGTAACTAAGCCGGCTCAGTGGCATGAAGGGTTGAGGTGCTGGATACCTCACCTGCTGCCACACCAGCAACCCAGATTTGGGAATGGACCACAGTCACTCATCGCTGGCTGGGTGAGGGAGGATTGAGCACCCTGAAGACAACTCTTTTCCCTCAAGGATGGGGGCCTTGAGTCCCACCAGTTGATTGCCACTTGACAGAGGTGGGTCCAGCAGGCATGGGGGTCATGTGCTGATGCAGCACGCATGTGCGTCAATATGCAAATATATGGGCACATCACACACATATGCCCCAGGAAGAAAATCAATGTAAAAAAAAAAGTTCACTCAGCATCCCCCACAAGCCTCATATGACCTACCTGGCAGACCACCCATAATATAGTTCTGTGCAAGTGATGGTTAACGTGTAAGTCTAGGAGATGGGTCAGTGATGGGGCTGAGTTGGATGCCTCCAATACTGGGGATGTCAGAAGAAAACAAAATAATGCAAAAAAAAAAAAAAAAAAAAGAAAGGTAACTAAAAAAAGCATCAGAGTGATGTGAAACAGGAGTTTTCTTATGGCACTAGCAGTGAGTGCAAGAGGTTCACAGAGTTTGTGGAACATGTGGAGCTTTTTTTATCTTTGGAATAAAATAAATAGAGCACTTCACAGTAAGTATACCATTTTTTTCTAACAGGGGTATGAATGAGCACAGTATTTTTATTGAGTTTAAGTTTAAGTTATAACATGTCATAAATACGAACAAATATCCAAATTAAGAATCTGTTTTTGCTTTCCAACAATGGGAAAACAAATGTGAAACTTTCATGATAATTAGATCCTGTCGAGGGAGTGCCTTTTGTTGCTTTTAGGAAAAAAGTTTTAAAACAACAACTTTTTTTTCTTTTTTTTAAATCTCTTCTTATCCACCCCCGCCTCTCCAGGCTCTGCACCATCAGGAACACCAGTGGAGTCTGTCCCCACTTCTGCCACCTTACACGAGTCCTCTGGTTCACCCCATGGAGCCATGGTTCTTCCCCCTGGGCAGGGATGAGGTGGGGCTGCTACACCTCAAACAATTCTGGTTTCATCAGGAACCAGATGGCCAGGTAGGTGAGAGCAATTAGGGGTCTGCTCCAGTGTTCCATCTTCCAGGAGCCTGAAGAGCATTGTCCCTTTATCTTGGGGAAGTGGCATGTACCCAAACATCATGGTACCACTGCCGATGTCACCACTATCCATCCCCTAGAAGTGAGCTCTGCACTTGCTGTGCCTCCAACTTCTGACAGAGGCCAGTCAAGTGCCAAGCGCAGGCCCCCTCCCTCCCTCCCGGGAGAAGAGCGCTGTCCTTCAGATGCTCAATCCTCTGCTTCTCCTGCCAACTCCCAATGGCCCAGGCTCATTCCTGAACCCGGGTCACTGGTGTGGCACAAGGTGTAATGTCCAGCACCTCAACCCTCAGCACCACTGGGCCAGCAAAATAACAAATATTTTAATGAATTTAATAATGCTAACCATGCATATGTGGTACAAATTTTCAGTGATTTGGGGTGTTTTTCATAACACAGTTTCACACACTCATGATTATTTACAGGTGCTCGCCTCCCCATGCAATCACATTGTGAAAACATCTTCATCAACTTTTTAATTTACTTCCCAACAGGAGGAACCCCATTACTGGTGTCCGCAGACTTTTTGCACTGATTTGCCAACAGCAGAAGTGCATCTCCAGTGTCAGCAAACATTTTACATTAATTTGCCAATGCAGGGATTGGATCTCATCCATGGTGTTGGCAGACTCTTTACACTGAATTGTCAACACTGGTGGCATGCTTCAGTCCAGGATCACCAGCCCCCAAAAACATTCAGCCAGAAGAAGCCCAGCCAGTGGTGCTCTTGAGTCCAGGACCCCTGACTCCCTCCCTCCTCCCAAAAAATCATTGCCCACCAGGAGCCCATCCCCACTGGTACACTTGAGTTCAGGGCCCCACTACTGAAACAAAACATGTGCCAACTTATAGCCCATTTTTGGTGGTTGTCTTGAGTACAGCCTCCCCCCATTGTGACATGGGCAGCCCATCTTTAGTGTTGGGAACTTGTGTCTAAGAAGGAAAGATTCCCCTGCTCTTCCTCTCCCCTGTCCAACATCTTTTAAGTGGTACTAGGAGCTGATCCCTAGTGCCACAGATCATGTTTCCTATTCCTCTAGCCTTTCTCTTCAGATTTGTGGGGTGTTCCTTGGGATTTGAATGATTGCTTGATGCACTGTTGGCACTGTCCTAACTGTGGCACCGCTCTCTCAAAGCACTGGTGTGCGAGTAAGTTTCTGTGCCATAAAAGACACTGCAAAAGTTAGGGTTATGTCAACACTGCGTAACACAATCATTCAAACCCAAATGAATACCTCACAACAAAAACAACAACATTCAGTAGCAGTCAAGGGACTTTTATTTTATCCTTACATCAAATAGTCCTACCTTTAGTGCCTTCATACCTCAATCCTAACTGATGTATAGACATAGTTTTTTGCAATCAGTATATTTAAAGAGGAAAAGCAAAAACAAAAGGCATTATGTGTTACTGTTCATCTTTAAGGTCTGTAATACCCAACTCTTCATGTCAAGAACGTATTAATTTTACCAATGCTTAGCTTTGCATCTGTTTCCTTGGTGCTGTGTCATGGGGCTTTTTTACTTCGACATACTTGCCACTCAGTAGTAGTAAAGCAGAGGACTTCTTTGGTTTTCAACTTGCACTTGAACAAATAAATTATGGAACAAAGGCACTTTACGATACGTAATAAGATGGGGAAAAAGGAGAGCAATGTTGAACAATCATAATTTATTCATAAAAAATAAAATCATACCACGTGTTTTTGGCATGCTTTGGTATAGTATGGCGTAGAAAGATGCTCATTAAAATATCTGGGCAGGTAGTACTTGATATGAGCTATTTCTGTGCCATATCTCAGCTTGATTGTGTTGGAGACGACTGCAATATTTGTCTTGCAAAATTAGGTTGTTTTATTCTAAATCTGTTCACCTCCAGTTGATATGGTCCAGTAGGTACAATATGGTACTGCTTTTTAATGTCCATGTCTTTTTAAAATTATGTACAGTAGATGTTTTTTAGCTACTACTCTGGTAAGCTTAAAACCAATGATGACCCTAAAGATATCAATGATGTAAATGTCATCAATCATACAATTTCACTCAGCATTGACACTCCTTAGCCATACTACTTGTAAAATGTTTAAAAGCTCATTAGAAGGTGTACCGATATTGATCATTTGATGTGACTTGATATGGTTTAGCTCTTACTGTGGAGGAACCATATGACATTTAATGTGTTCATTCCAATCAAAGCTCTTCTAGTTTTAGCTGCATGAAATAATCAATGTGTACTAGTAATGTAATGTTCAGCATGAACATAGATGCAGTCTAGAACTGGAATAGATTCTTTTCAGAAAGAAACCAGGTTTACCTCAGTACGTAGGAGGATTTCTTTGTAAAAATTCATAAATTAGTATTGCTCAGAAAAAATTATGACATCTGATCCCCAGCTCCACAAACCATAAATTGTATGTTACTAGTCTTTGAAAGGAGTGCAAAGTAGTAACAGAGTTAATCTTATTATCCTAGAATATTTCTTCTTTGCAAACAGGAACAGTCAGTACATGTACTGTAACTCAGCAGGTTCAGTATCTGGGCATTATAACATGTTTCTCCTTTATAAATTTGGGTTGACACATTTTTGCAAAATAACCTGCTGCATAGCTAGCAAACCTGATCTTCTTTTCCGAATGATAATGAATCTGCGAAGTCCATTTTGGAGCTTCACCTAAACAGTTATCGGTGCACTCTTTGTTTTGGAGTACTAGCTTAATTTACATTTATAGAATGTGATGCTGTATATGATTATACTGCCTATACAGTTACGTGCTGAACATTTATAACAGGACTGGCTTCTTTTTAAAACCTGGTTTGTCAGATGTGCAACTGCTGTAGCCCTTTTCAGGGTTAAATATTCAGTTGGCAATCTTGCACAGCAAAAACGGTTTGGTCTATTATCTGATAGCAAGTAAGTGTAAACTCTCCAAACTGGTGTGTACTGATGAAACCTCTTGCTACAAATTTCAATCCATCTATTAGCTTATGGAAATTATGTGTACAATATCAGTATAAAATAACATAATACAAATGAGTTACACCATGTGTAACTACTGTGAAGTGTCATTCAAGTGTAGGTATGGCCATTGAATAGCATGATGAGCATAAGGAGAGCTTTGAAATATCAAAAGTCATTTATACAGAACATATTATTACCTTCTGTACTTAATGATTGCAAAAAAGTTTTTTTTGTCTAAAATGAGATTTCTTTTGTATTACAGAGCAATGCATACATAGCTAGTACACATACTTTTCCTGTTGCTTCCCTAATATAGTAGACTACCCCAGTGTAGAAGGAAATGCAGGAGTTGCAGTAACCTGGCCCATGCTCATGTTTGCAGACACTCAGTTTCCACACTATTTAAGAAGAACTGTATCTTTACAGATATGGGAGGGTTAATCAGTCATTTTAAAAGTTGGTTCAGGTTCATAGTCAACACCCTTCTAACTAGATCAAGGCTCCAGCATGCCATAAGTGTAATAAGTGTTTCCCTCCCTCTTCTTAGGTGACATTCATGTTCAATATGCCCACCATGGAACTTCCTTGCCTATCTATCTCCCCAACTGTTAAAATTCATTTGCTGCCTGGTCTGCCACATGTATAAAAGTGATTTTCACAGTCTTTGTAAAAAAATAAAAATAGTCTGACATCGGCAGAACTGAAACCTTATAACATTATAAAAATCAGATTTTTTTTATAGCAAAGACATTGCATGAAAATAGGCTCTTTCCCCCTTAGATATCATCTGCTCATGCTAGTTGTCCCACCCTGATGTCATAATCCTCTTAATGTGATATGAAATTGTTTTCCATAGCAACAGGTATGATGTTAAAAACATGATTATGACTTCATGACAAGTATACACAACATGAACAGATGAACTCTAAAGAAAACCGATCCTGTTTTAATGAAAATGGCTTCATTAATAAAAATGGAAGGTCTTGAAATTCATGTTCTGTGGGTAATGTGTAACTGAGTCCTGCTGTTGCCAACTGTGACGTGTTTGCTGGAACCCAGAGAATCTTGCTAATAATCGAAGAGAACCAGTCAAGGTTCAAAATCTTCTGCTTTGTCTAAATATAGGAGATACAAGTGAAACTCAGTATATATTCAACATGCTACACTGTAGTTGTTTGTCATTCATCCATTTTCTGCTTAGATTATTGCTAACATAATCAAAACAGAATGAGTAAAAGAGGAGTGACAGGAAGCATTGATACATAGATGTTTACAGACCAAAAAAGATTTAAGGGCCATCCAGTCAGCAGTACTATAGTATCATATATTTAGAATAGACAGACGATTTAAGGGTCTGGTCAACTTTTGTCATTGTTTTAGGTACTCTGGGGAGCTGGGGTGTATTCAAATGTATTTTCTCCCCTCTCAATTGGGTTGGATACCTCCAGTGATGACAGAAAGTAGGAAACAGCTGAAATGGAGCCATCCGAATATTTTTAAAATTTGACTTAAAATTCTAAAAATCCAGTTTCAGTGAGTTTGATAATTGTACCAAATCACAGTCTGAATTTGTTTCATACCTAAGACAGTCACATAAAATCCAATAAAATGTACAGTGCAATTATTATTCCTGACTAGTGTAACAAAATGTAGTTTGTATGTAAGAAAAGTTATCCATTATTAGTTATTAATCACTGGTCCTTATTTTTTATGTCTGGATAACCAGACTTTTAAATCGTGTTACAACTGACCAGTTGATATTTTGCATTACAACCAGGTGGTTGTAATCAGTGCCTGCCAATCAAAGTCATGCTTCATAAACCCCATTGGCCAGTAGACTGTGTATGGGTGGGCAGAACATCTCAGCCAACTTGGCAGCTCCATTGCCCTGATACTGAACACCTCTCTCATCCTTTCTCTCACACCCTCACAGTCATAAAAGGTATGAATTTTAAAAGAATTTCATATATATATGGTTGCTCTTTCCTGTGGAAGTGCCTCCCCCCACCTTCCTGAAACACTGCTGTAGCAAGAGGTGGTAGGAACCATCAGTAAGTAAAGCCACTCCCTTGGCAAGTGCTAAGCCGGAGGGGGGGGTTGAGAGAGAGAGAGAGCAAGGAGGAAGGCAGCATTAAGCACAGTGGGCTAAGCTACACCATGGCTATTAGCAATAACAAAATGTGCACTGTAATACAGTAAAACAAAAAGAAGTAAATTAATGTCTCTACATCTGTCTCGCATGAAAATAAGGACCAGTAATTAAATAAACTAATACATGGGTGAGTGTGTGTAAACAGTAGAAAGAAAAGACTTCAACCGTATGTTGAATCCAAAATTATTATTCTTTTACTTATATTTCTTTATATTTGTTGTAGCTTAGTTAATGGCAATATATGCATGTGACAATCTTCATCACAAGTATCTTCACATTAAAGTTACATCAAAAGGTGCACTTTTCACTGTTATACACATTTCCACTTGGTAAATGTTTTCTGAACAATCCTGCCCCTTCCTCAGACCATTCAAAAAGTGCTGTAGTGAAAGAAAAAATATGTATAATACTAGAGTGAGTGACTGAGGCTCAGATATTTTTCCAATATATTACAAATGTGAAAAACATTTTTTTTTATATATTTAGTGCAGGGGGAACACACCTGATGTAAACATTATTTTGTGTTTGTGTTGAATAATAAAGTAGACATCCTGGTATGGCCTTAATAAAACAAACAATAATATTTTGCTTTAGTTAGGATTTATATTGTCTTGTCTAGTTTCTATAGTTTTGGTAGGCTGCTATTATTATTTGTATTTCTAACTTTAAAGTAAATAACTTCCAAAAAATAAAACTTTCTATTAATAAATTACCTTGAAATTTTTGTTCAGTTAGAACCGAATGTTACTCTTTGTTCTTCAATTTGGAAAATTGATTTCTCTATTGTGGAGAGAAAAAAAGCAATGTAAGAATCTTTTTATATTGGAATACCATATAGTGTAAAAATATCTTTCAAGGATTTTTTAATTGCCCTGATTTATTTCTATACCAAAATAAATTGTTTCTTACCAGGTGTTTAAATAAATATAGTATGCAGTTTAATTATGAGGGTAAATCATTTAGTATACCAATAAAGGTACCGATTAACATGTGGCTTTATCAGTGAGAAACATTCGGGCAGAATGTTTAACATTTTTTCAAAACTGCTGCCACCATTATCGAGGACGCCACTCATCTCCTACTTCTGGAGTGTGGAGCAGAAGGCGTTGGGCTATCTGTTATCATGTCGCAAGTTTGAGGCATGATGATGTCTCCAGAGTGACATGCTGGGTGGCCCAGTCACTAGGAAATCAATGCTATCAGTGTTGTGTCGGCCCTTCTCCAACTCTTTTTAAAGTTCTCTTGGCTGCAAAGTTTTGCCTTGCTTAATTAATCTTTTTATATTTTAAAAAATTATATCTGGCTGTTCAAAACTCTTCTGGAGTCGAGCCTTACTTGTCCTGTATGTAGTGGTATTTCTATAAAAGGAGCATTTTTGAACCCGTAGGGTTAAGAAAGTGAAATCAGCCCGAGGGGTAGGCAGGAGTGAGTCTCACTATGAGGAATTGGACTCATATGAGAAATAGAATGGCTATTATCGAATCCTACTTTTAGTAAATATGAGTGACTAAATTGAAGAAATTGTGGGGATTTCAAGACTGAGTTATTTTTAGACCACGATTGATTAAAATTTTTGATTGAAAACAGAGGTGATCTATTGTATAATTTGTGCAAGTGTTATTGAGAGGTGTAAGGGGGGATGAAAATGAAAATCTGGGTAATGCTTCTAAATATTGAACAGGCAAAGGAAAGGTGGGAAGGGGGTGAATATATGTGTAAAATATGGTAATAATCTGTATATGAATATATGAAAAAATTTGCTAATATTGTTGAATTATAGATGATTTCATGTTAATGTCCATAACATTTAGCATTAAGGGAAAGAATTCCAGATCAAATTTTCATCAAGTCCATATCTTCTAAGTTCTTAGTGTATGTATATATACACACATATCTCCACCATGCTTCCCATTCCAGTAGTTGTGTTTCCCAGTCTCCTCCACCTTCTGGTTTGGGTACTTTTTCAATCCCGAAAAACCTCAAGCTTGAAACTTGATGGTTGCAGGTCATGAAGTATCTGGCCAGTGGAGATCTCTCATTTCCTCTCCTGATGTTGCTCTTGTGTTCTGTAATTCTGATTTTCAATGGCCTTGTAGTTTCCCCTGTGTAATACAAGGATCATGGACAGATTATACAGTACACAACATGATCCGAATTACAATTAATGAAATCTTTTATTTCAAAGCTTCTGTCTTGACAAGTACTTTTTATCTCTTTGTTTCTTATTGCATTGCATGAGTTTATGAAAACCAGAATTTTACATGCTCCCTCAGTGTTGGATGCTTTTATAAAACACAAGGGTTTCACCCTCAGGGTTTATGTAGCATCCCACACCTTTGGTGTGTGTAAAATTCTGCTTCCTCCCACCCATCCATATATTATTTTATATTTTCTGATCAGTGCCATAGAGTTACACAATAGGATGGCTGGTTTCATTGTTACTACAGGATTCACTACAGTGAAGGCTGCTAGTTCTAAACAGACTTGTGGGCTCTTTTAGTGAATGTCACTGGAATAGCAGTTCTTTAGGGTTTCTCTGCCCCCAAGACTTGGATAGAACCCCCCCCCCCGCCTGGCACATTGAGATCTAAATGCCTACTGTTACATAGTTATGATGTTCAGAGAAACCATAAGTGGCACAATTCAGAGCTCTGTCTACAATAACTACAGTAGGCAACTTACTTGTTAAGTCAATGGATTATCCCTAAACCTAACGTGTGATGAAGAATAGAAATAAAGATTTGATTGTGCATGTTATGTCCTGTTCACTGACTTTTCATTTGCATTCTTAATGCTCCCAATTCATTAATGAAATGTCAAGGGAACTGGAATATAACGGACAAATAATCTGTTGCAAATAAAATCCTTAAATATAATGCTAGCTTTATATAAGGCCAGTAGTTAAAAGACAGTGTACATTTTTAACTGTCATAATTCACAGTTAGTTGTGAAATATGAGATTTTGATCTTGTATTTCAGGCTAGCTGGAATCACCTGGTTTACTGTCATCTGAACTGAAAACACACTGCGAGCCTTAGGCTCCCCACTCAGTAGTGAACATATTCTCTCCCAAAGCCATCCCCCCACACTGAAATCCAACATGACCCAATCAAACTATTTCATTTAAAATAATCTGAAAAACTGCCATCACACTGAGTTGACTGCTCAGCACTGACTCACACCATGGCAGCAATATTCCAGGGTATAGCGCAGACCCCACATTTTTATAATTTATCATAGTACGAATCTTATCATTTTAAAGCTGCACAACAAAATAAAGTTAAGATTTTTAACTAAAATAATTTTGATGGGTTACGGTGGATTTCAGCAGATGGGTGAGGAGCTTGTTGGGAGATATTTTTTCAGAGAATGATAATGTTTGATATTAGATTTTAAAGTTTTCTCCAGCAGCACTTGTTTAAACAATATAATATAACATAATACAATACAATATAATACAATGCAATTCAATGCAATACAAAATAATATATCTAAACTGCAAATTGCAAGGGTATAATTCAATCTCAGCGTTCTGGGGACAAGCAAATTACTTGAGCTTTAATCTACTTGCAAGAGCCTCTGAATCCCTACTGCCCCCTCAGATCACTCTGCTCAACCAAAGAGGGATTGTTAGAGATTCCCAGGGTGCATTTGAAGACCTTGGGAGTACGGGCTTTTGTTTATGCTGCCCCTACCCTGTGGAATTCTCTGCCTCATCAGATATGAGAGTACCAGACAATGGAGAGCTTTCAAACTGCATTAAAAACCCTTCTGTATTTGTGTGCCTTTCCTGATTTTGATTTGGATATGAATTGAGACTGTATATTATATTAATATTTTAGCAAGTTTTTATAGTTTTATTTTCTACATAAATATTTTAGAGAGTGCTGTGTTTGTATAGCACATTGATATAATGTGAATTGCACTTAACAAATAACATTATTATTATTATTTTTGTGGTTCATAATGTCCCCAGAACTCCATGACCGAATTACACCCTTGTAATTCACAGCTGAGTATCATTTTTTTCTATATATAGCAATACCAAATACTTTAAAACACAAGATTTTCTTTTTTTTTAAACAGTCTAAAACTTCCAGTGACAAGAACCGCCACAAGAAATCCAAGGACATCAAACCAAAAGTGAAGAAACTAAAATATCACCAATACATTCCACCAGACCAGAAAGCAGAAAATTCCCCCCCGCCTATGGACTCTGCCTATGCTAGACTCCTCCAGCAGCAGCAGCTCTTTCTTCAGTTACAGATTCTCAGCCAACAACAACATCATCAACAGCAACAGCAGCAGCAGCAGCACTTCAACTACCAGCCCATCCATCAACCAAAACCTAAGTAAGTAACAGTCCCAAGTATGTAATGTGTTGGCAGTGACCGGTCATACCCACATTAATGTATCTATGCAATAAACTTCCTGAATGTATCTTTTGTATGGCCTGGTGCCAAAAAATTGCTTCAGTCTCTCTCTGCATGAGAAATGGGGGGGATAGGGGGTGCACACCTCAAATAATGAACAGATGTTTATTTATGTTGCTTTCCATCAAGTCTTTTTACTTTCTTAAACAGCCTTAAAATTCAACATTTCACCTGATGGACAGGCTTCATCAGGAAATTTGCATTTATGTAACTGTTTTTAATTAATGTATCCACCTTTCAAAAAGCCTAAATCAGCATTAAATTGAACCAATTCTGTTCCTCTCAAATTGTCTACATTGGTGCTTGTTAAGCACTTTATTTTCACAGGTACCACATTTAGTATGTTCACCACTCCATATAGGCTGTAAAGTCTTTAAACTGCGGTTTTCAAAACATGCTGCTCGATGCCTAAAGCAGTGTTACCCAAAAAATTTGCAAAATTTTTTACCACAATGTATCAGTTTTTAGATAAACGTTATGTATGAACACAGTGTTTCTGTAAATATTTTTTTACTTAAACAGTTGTTTTTGAGTTTCTTACATACAGCACATGCTTTCAAAAGCTGCACCTAAGATGACATTCCTTCAATATTACTTGTACTTTGTAACTATACAAGAGAAAAAAAACACTGTCGAGAACCGATATGGCTTTAGCTGAGCTTTAAGAGTGCTCACTGTGCTCATGGCAGTACAGTGCACCATGCCCAAGATGACTGCTGAAGCACAGTACTCATGCACAAGTAGTTGCACATGTGTGAGTTCACTTCTGCACTTGCAATGAAGTTGCACATGCGCATTGAAGTTCGGTGGCCATCTTCACCACTGTGGACTGTTCTGCCATGAGCTCAGTACACATGGGTGATGACTAGAGGAAGTTGCACATGTGCACTAAGCTCCTGTGGCCATCTTGGCCACAGCGCACTGTTCCACCATGAGCTCAGTGCGCAATCATGGAGAGCGCCAATGCTTTTGTGGATGGATTGTGATGCAGCTCCAAATTCATTCTCTGGTCAGAATCTGTTGAGTCATTTTTAGAGATCATTGCAAGATGGTTGCAGGCTCCCCCCCCCCACTGCAGCCGTAAAAATGAGCAGATTTATTTGATGTATCTTTATTAGATCATTCATACTTTCTGTTCAAAGCTGAAGTAAGAAAGGTGCAGTCAAGTGAAACAAATATTTCTTAAACTCCTCTGTTGTTTGATTAGTGGCATCTGACCACTGTCAGATATTCAACAGTTCAATGCACACATGCATTTGATAAGCTGAGGGAGATGGTCATGGTTAAATTGATGAATACACTACTAAGCATGGGGCTAATGCCAGGTGAAAGGCCCTGAAGTGACATATAATACAGACAGTGACAAGATTCATCCCCAAGTATCTCACAGGGGTGCACAGGATGCAGGAGGGAGGTATGTTTGAAATGAGAAACAACACCCAGACTAAGTAGCATGCAATGAAGCTGTAGACTGGGAGTGTAAGAGGGATGTGAGGAAGTACTACTTCATTGAAGGGGTGGAAGATGCCTGGAACAGACTGCCAGTGGAAGTGGTGGAGGCAAAATCAGTGCGCATCCTCAAGCATGCATGGTATAGACATAGGGGAATATTAGTAAATAGTCAGGGAGGAGGGAGGATCATCAGAGATCAGTTAGAGTTTGCAGATAAGGACTAGATAGGGAACATTTGGGCTGACTGGGTGTGCCAAGTGGTCCTTTTCTGCCCAAAAATTCTGTTTTTCTGTGATTCTATGTTTCCGTGAGCAACAAGGACTAGGCAAAGTTTTCTGTGGTTGTCAAAGGAATTCCATGAGACATTAAGAGAGATAAGAGAATTTTTGATCAGTTGAACAATTCTTAGCAAAGCGTGAGGAAAGCAGAGTATAAGACAATATAGAAGGGTCAGCATTAGTCAGGTCAAGACAGATCTGAAAGACAGCACTGCACAGGGGATGAATGGAAGTAATAAACCCTTTTTTCAGTACATAGGGAAAAAGGAGAGTCAGGGATTAAGTAATTGATCATTGGTGAGGTGGGAGAACCATCTCCTGAGGCAGGAGGAACAACAGAAGCACTAAATAGTCATTTTTGTCAATGTTCTGCTAGCATGTCAAGAAGCATAAAAATCCTTGGAAAGTAGGTATGTGAGAGGTGAAGGTCAAATGAGAGGCAGTGCTGATCCTGCCAGAATTAATGACTAAGTATCTAGTGGTTGTAAATCCAGAAAAATCCCAGGGTCCAGATGGTAGCCATCCAAGAGTAATGGTGATGTTAAAAGAGGTTCTGGCTGGACCCATCACTGATACAGTATCTTTCAGGATTCCTTACAAACAGGAATAGTGTCAGTTGACTGAAAAGCAGCCAGTGTTGTCTTCCTATCTAAAAAGGTGGCGAGGTCGGAGCCCGGTAACTAGAGATCTGTGAGCCTTACCTCAGTGCATGACAACGTGTTTGAGTCAACCATATATGATGCGGTGGTTCAGCAAATAGGAAAGCATCGACTGTTCTCTAGCCCATAACATGGCTTTTCAAATAGAAGATCCTGCCAAATCAACCTGAATACTTTCTTTGAGGTGGTAACTATAAAGGTGGATAAAGGCCATACAGGGCATGTAGTCTATAAAGACTAAAGGTCTTTGACACTGTACCACCTGGAACAATCACTCATACAGTAGTGCAAAATGGAGTCAATAAATTGTACAGGAAGTGGAAAAATAAATTTTATATATTTATTTAAAAGTT
Organism: Neoceratodus forsteri; assembly: GCA_016271365.2. Classification (NCBI taxonomy): domain Eukaryota; kingdom Metazoa; phylum Chordata; order Ceratodontiformes; family Ceratodontidae; genus Neoceratodus; species Neoceratodus forsteri. The sequence goes on along the minus strand of JADMNL010000024.1, from coordinate 294,066,298 downwards.
TTACCAGAAAAGGCATACTGAGCAGACAGGTGCTCGATTCCAGATGCATCCTGGGGGGTCATGGGAGACATTGCAACGCTATACAACAACAATGTAAGAACAACACATTATATACAGTTGTATACAATAACTACAATATATCCATATAGGGATACAATACATATATGCAGAGCGCGTATATCCCCCCCAAAAAATTGACATAAAGGACAATATTATAGTAACTCCAATGCCACCAGCAAGATGGCATGAGACATGAGTCAATCAGTGGGAATTAAGCAGACAGCAGGGGCTGCCATGCACAGTTGAGTTGAGGTGCTCAGGCCTAAGTCTGGAAATGGGAGAGATTAGGTGCATGCACAGGTGGAGTGGCAGTGAGCTTTAAGTTGAGAGTTGAGGCAGTGAGCAGAGGGGCTGTGCCAAATGGCTGAGGGGAGTGAATTCCACAGTTTAGGCATGTGATATGAAAATTCAGCCTGGCCTGCAGTGATAGACATGTGCGGGACAGCCAAGGACCAGGTGTCATGATGTCTGAGGATGTGCGGGGGAGGGTGAAGATAGGACTGAGGAGAGGTAATGGGGCAGGGACTGTGACCAGTACTTGGCCATGAGACTAGCGCAGTGGGACTGCCTCCTATCCTGCAGTGAGGGGAGACCTTGGGTTTGGTAGAGGATGTAATGATGGGTGCTGTGTGGACAGCCAAGAGTGAAATGACAGAATGAGTGGAAGAGGGTATCCAGTCTGGTAAGGGAAGTTTTGGGAATGGCACTGTAGACTACATCGCCATAGTCAAAAATTGGGAGAATCATTTTCTGTACAATAGCATGGTGATCCAGCAGTGGGACACATCCATGGTTATGATACAAGCACCCAGTCTGGGGTGCAGCTTCATGTGGATGGCCTTGATATGTGCAGAAATGTTGAGGTGTTGGTCAAGCCAAACCCCAAGGTATCTAAAGGAGGTGCAATCTTCCAGCTTTGTCCCATCCAGGGTGTGGTAGCTGGGGAGGGAGGGGTGCCAAGAGAGTCTCTGCCTTGTGCTGAAGAACATAGAGACTGTTTTCTTGACATTCAATAAGAGCTGATTGGTAAAAAATCAGAGCTGGACACTGCTGAAGTCATGCTGAAGTCTGGTTGCAACATCAGATGTTGAGGGTCCAGATATATACAAGACTGTATCATTCACATAAATGTGAATGGATGTGTGTGGGCAGGCAGAGGGCAGATCATTTAGGAAAATAGAGAACAGGAGCAGGCCAAGAACTGAGCCTTGGGGGACACCAGTCAAAATGGGGAGGGAAGAGGAGGTAGAGTTGCCAGTCCAGACAGACTGTGTCCTGCCAATGAGATAGGAGTGGAATCAACTGGTGGCTGTGCCAGAGAGCCCTGCTTGGGAGAGCTTGGAAAGAAGGAGAGAGTGGGATACAGTGTTGAAAGCCTTTGTGGGTCGACAAAGATGGCAGAGGTGATGAGGCCTTGGTCCATGCCAGTAAGGATGAAATCAGTGAGCCTCATGATGGAGGTAGTGGTGGAATGGGACTTCCGAAACCCAGACTAGTATGGAGTGAAAAAGGTGGCAGAGTCAAGGAAGGAGGAGAGATGGGAGAGGACTAAGTGTTCTTGCAGTTTTGCTAGGATAGGGAAGAGGGAGATAGGGTGATAGTTTCCAGGGGCGGAGGGATGGTTGCCTTCAGAAGGGGGATAACTGTGGCATGCTTCCATTCAGTTGGGATAGAAGTGAGAGAGAAGAAAAGGTTGATGAGGGAGGCCTGGGGTAAGGAAATGACTGGGGCTGACAGGAAGAGCAGTTTGGAGTCCAATCCAGTAGGACATTTACCCTTGGCAGGGTTTAGCTCAACAAGGGCATTGTAAACATCAGACAGAGTAACATGTCGGAAGGAGAATGAAGGGGGAGAGGCTTGTGCATGGTTGAAGGAAGGTGGAGCTGGAGGGATAGGAGGGAGAGAGGATAGGAGTGATGAGATACAGTTTGTGAAAAAATAATTAAACTCAGTGGCCATTGCAAGTGGATCCAATATCGTGGAGCCGCCAGCATTTAAGACAGGGGGTGGCTGAGATGGGGGGGAGAAGAGTGATTGTACCTCCTTCCAAAACTGGGAAGGGTGATTAATATTGGTTAGGAAGGTGGATTTGAAGTAATTTGCTTTAGCCTGGCAAATTTGTCTTGTACATGCGTTATGAAGAGAGCAGTACTTCTGTGAAGCTGAGATAGTGCTGGTAACTTTATGGGCCTTCCTAGCCTGGTCCCTAGCTTTGAGGCTGTCCATGATACTAGCGGTGATCCAGGGTAGGTGAGAGCCCAGCACCCTGGTCCATCTGAGAGTGTCATGGGAGTCCCAGACCGAGAGGAACTTGGACTTAAGATAATCTAGGACAGAGTCAATAGAGGAGGCATGAGAGATGAATGACTAGTCAACATTTGCCATGTCAGATAGAAGAGAGGAGAGGTCCAGGGATTTGAAGGACCATACCAGTATGGTTTTGATAGGGGGGTGCCTTGGGTCTATGAATTTTCCTTATTGAATAGATTAGGTGATGGTCACTTAGAGAGTTGGCTAATAGACCTGATGCAGTTATGTGATGTGGCTGGGAGGTGAGTGACCAATCCAGTAGAGTGTGTTTCTGAGATTTAAAGTTTAGATGGGTGGATTCTGTAATCAGTTGTGATGGATTTAGGGCAGCTATACCATTCCAAATTTTAGAGGTAGATGCAGCGAGCCACTTAGCATTAAAATCACCTAGGACATGGAGTTCCCCTCCTGATGTATGGGATTTTAAGACTGTTAGGTGATCCATGTTAGTGGACACAGGGGAGCTGGAGGGGGTGGTAGGAGCCAGCGATAAAAATTGAGATGGATTTGAGGAGTGTGATTTTCACCATTAAGGAGTCAATAGAGTGTGATAGCGGTATGGTGGTGAAGTTTAGAGAGAAGCAGATGTACACTGTGATGCCACCACCCCATTTAGCCATGGGCTGATCTTGTTGGATTATGGTGTATCCTGGAATTGAGATGCAAGCATCTGGGGTGTGTGGTTTTAGTCGGGTTTATGTGATAATCAGAATGTCAGACATTAAGGATAAGACAATTGGTTGTAGCATTGCAATTTTTGGAAGGAGGCTCCTAATGTTCAAGTGTGCTAGCTTTAGGCCCTGTGGGAGCTGTAGAGTGGGGTGGGGGTTGGGCCAGAGTTGAACTCAATATCCCCAGCCAACAGTAACAGTAATGTTACTAGGGTCTTGGATAGGGCTAGCGCTTCCTTCCAGTGGGGAGAAGGGGACCATTGTGGCAGTGCTAGGGATGCCAGTGGGGGGAACTTGAGGGTGAGCAGGCCAGCATGGAAGCTGGGGGTAATATAGAAGCCCCAGGTATCCAAGTGAGGATGAGGATGACGGGGGGATGAGGGAGGAGGTAGTAGAGGGAGGGTGCAGGTGGCACCACGGGGAGGCTGGGAGAGTGACAGGCCAGTGGCTCGGGTGGGAAAAGGGCAGAAGGTACACTAAGGGCACAAGGAGAAAGAGAAGTGCGAGTGTGAAGAGCATCATGATGTGGGAGCAAAAGTATGGGCTGGGCACCGATGGTAGTCAGACTTCAGGTGAGATTACAGCCTAGAGATGTATTATTACATTTGGAGCACCAGCGGCATCTAGTGATGAGCCATGATAAGCTGCAAGGGGGAAAGTAGGCTGATTGTTTTTTAGCATGGAACACGTGACCACTCCTATATAAGGACAGAACACGTGACCACTCCTATATAAGGACAGGTCCACCAAGGGGTGGGGAGTATACTTGATGGTGTTGGGCTGCGTGGTGTAGACGCAAAGTGTCGGCAGGGAAATTCAAAGTGGCCATTTGATTGCAGCACCATGGAGTGGAGAAGGGAAGGAGACCGGTTGTCATACCTGCAGTGGAATTCAGCAGCCCTCAGGGGAGGGCAGTCAGTGAGGAGATCGGGTGCCCTCTTGACCACACCGGCTGCTGTAGAGGAAATGGAAGGGAAGAAATTACTCTAATGGCACTGAATAAGTACAGGTACAATGGGAGGAGGGACAGGCAAGGGAAGGGGGGGAGAGTATCTGAAACCGGAGTAGTAGTAGAATATGGCTCACTTCGGATTCCTATGTTCTAGCTAGCAAATCGACTAGAGCTGGCATAAAACTTTCACAAAATAAATTGCTTTAATATACATTTTTAAACTTCATTTGCAGCTAGTGTAACACTGCCTAAAAATTTCTTTTGATATTCGTTTTAATAGCACCAACAACTAACTTAAAACTGCTTTAATATTCATTTTTAAACTTAATTTAAAAGCTACTGTAGAAATTGCCTAACTTGCAGCCAGCTCAAACAGCACTAACAACTAGTAAATAAGTTGCATAAACATTTGTTCTTTGTTTTTTTTAATTGATTTGAGCTAGTGGAACAATTTGCCAAGACATGCAGCCAGCTCAAGCAGCATCAGAGATATTCTAGCAGTTAAATTGCTTTAACTTTAGTTTTAAAAATGACTAGCTAGTGTGCAGCAGAATTTAAGCAGCTCCATAAAAGTACAAATCCCACAGTCTGTGTTGTAAATAATGAGTGGACTTCTCCCTGCCCCATAACAGGAAACAGGAATAGAGATGTAAAATTAAAGCACCTGTACAAATGTGCAAAAATGCAAGTTATACTGCACAAGTGCCCAGAGAAAAAGCTATCTCCACTACACCGCCGAGTTTAATTAGGCAGAGGGTCCAATGTTTAACAGTAAGTCTCAATATTTGAACAGTAAGCCTCTAATATTTGAATTCATTCTTGGCGCCAAAATTAAAAGCGGCCATTTGAATGCAGCACCGCGGAGTGGAGAAGAGAAGGAGCCTAGTTGTTGTACCTGCAGCAAAATTCAGCAGCCACTCAGGGGAGGGCTGTCAGTGAGTAGGATGGGTGCCATCTCGACCACGCTGGCAGCTGCAGTGGAATTCAGCAGCTGCTCGGGGGAGGGCAGTCAGTAGGGAGGTCAGCTGGGAAATGGCTGACAGGTAGAAAGTAGTGAGTGGTGATGGTTGATCACCATTCTGGGGGAAGGGATATTCTAAGTGGAGTACCCAAGGGGACAGTTTAAATTCCTTTGCTCTTTAAAAATTTAATTGTATTACTGACTAGAAAGAGGGGGTCAGCAGTAAGCTGTTAATGTTTTCTGATGACACTAAATTGGCTAGCACAGTGGACACTGCAGACAGAAGGAATGGACTATGGAGGGATCAGTACAAATTAGAGTCACAGGCTGAGAAATGGGAGCTTAGATTTATTGTGGGAAAGCACAATGTACTGTATGCAGGGATGAGGAATCCAGGTTCTACATACACCCTGTGGGGTGCAACCATGTACAGCACAACAGAAAAGAGATCTACAGATAATGATAGACGGTAAGCTAAAGTCCAGCAGTTAATGTTCTGCTGCAGTCATATGGGCAAACACAATGTTGGACTACATTAGGAGCGAAGAAAGAAGTAGATTGAGGAAAGTGATCCTTACCCTGTACAAAACCTTCCTTAGACCACACCTGGCATATTGTGTTCTGATCTTGCCACCACAGTACAAAAATAATATTGAAGTGATTGAGAGAGTTTATCACATGGCCGCCATGCTGATAAGTGGCTTAGTGGAGGGACCGATTCAAAGAATATGAAGAAAAGATACTGTAGTAGATGAACTTAATAGCTATTTCAGTTCAGTATTCACCAAATCAGGAGGGTATCGAAGATCAAAGGATTTAGAGAAGAGAGAAGAAATCAGATGGGATGTGAGCTGCAAGATTTTCAGCAAAGAAAGGGTGCTGGGTAAGCTTAAAATTTTAAAGTAAACAAACAAGCTGACCCTGATGAATTGCATCTGAAATTGTTAAATGAACTAGCATCAGAGTCAGCAGAGCCTCTGACAGAGATCTTCAGGAATTCATTACCATATGCTATAGTGCCAGGGAACTGTAAGAAAGCTATAGCAGTTCTGTTACACAAAAAAAGGGAACAGGAGTTGAATGACCAACTATAAACTAATAAGTTTAACCTCAACAGTGTCTGAAATGATGAAATAATTTATAAGAAAGAAATCTGAATCACATCCAATTTAAATGGACAAAATAGATAAGACATAGCATGAGCTTACGTGATCGTGTACGTCAAACTTGCACAGTTTTTATGAGCCAGTTTATAAACACTTCAACAAAGGGCTACCATTAGACAACATTTTTGGACTTTAGCAAGGCTTTTGATCTAGTGGTCCATGGAAAACTAATAAGTAAATTAAGAATTATTGGGACACATTGCGTCATAATAGACTGGATTACACAACAGAGGGTTAAGATAAATGAGGTTGTCTCAAACTTAGAGGATGTAACACATGGGGTGTCATAGAGTTCTGTACTGGGTTCATTATTATTTAACCTTCACATAAATAACCTCAGTGATAAATAGAAAATTGTGCAACCAAATCTGCAGATGAAACCAAACTAGGTAGGACAGTAGATACTCACAAAGGGGTAAATGTGCTACAAAGAGATTTAAATAAGGTAGCTAGTTGGGCTGAGAAGTGGGATATGACATTTATAATGGGAAAGTGCTCAGTATTGTACCTGAGGAAGAAAAATCAAGGAACTAATTATATTCTGAATGGAAACGTGCCTAGGGAATCAGAGGAGCAAAGGGATTTGGAAGTTATAATAACAAAAGGCCTAAAGTAAAAGTACATGAATTGAGTATACGTTGCACTTCTATAACATGAAATATAAAAATGTAACTTTATTGCACATCTCATCTTCATTGTACTGTATTTTGTATTGATGTGTTGTTTCTATAGTATGCTATATTTTTTGTATGATTTGAAACTGTATGTATTTAATGGGACCACCTTGTAAATAGGGCTCACCTGCTCTAATGGTGTTTATACCAACATTCTTTATTACCTGTGTAAAAATAGCGCCTACTACTACTAAAACAGGGGAGTTACTGTAAGGAAAGCTAAAAAGCTAACCAAATATTTATTTTGTATTAGGAGGCATTTTGCTAGCAAACCAAGGGCAGTTGTTGCCCCACTTTACAGAGTATTTGTGTGGCCTCAGTTGGAGTACTGCTGTCATTTCTAGGCTTCATATCAGAGGAGGGAAATTGCTAGAGCTGAGAATGTCAGATAAAAAGCAATTAGGATGATATGCTGGCTAGCAAGTACAATCTATAGGAATCAGAGGATTTGGGTATGTTAGTTTGGAGTGGAGAAGGGCAACAGGCTATCTGATTAGAATGTATATTGTAGGCAAGGCCTCTAGAATTCTGCGGCCGCAGAATTTTGTGCAGAACTTGCAATCTACCGCAGAACTTCTGCGGTGCCGCAGAATTCACTCTTATTGGTGATTTTTTATTAATATTTCTGTTTATACATAGAATCTTTTTCCCTTCCCCTCTTTGTATATCCAAAACCCCCCTATATGTTCAGAATGTGATGTTATCATTGCTATAACATCATACATTAGCTAATGAAATGGCTGCATTTTGCCACAGAAATGAACAGTCACTTATCTACCACAGCTCCCACTGCCAGAGACGATGGCACAGCACATCATGCATGGTGATATTTGCTCAACCTGCACTACAGCCTAATACAATTTTCTGTCTTACATTGTTGCACTAGGGCCAACTTAAACAAAACCTTGTCAATAGCACTGACCTGTTAAGTCCATACCTCACTTTGTACAAACCTATTTGTGCCTTTAAGGTATAGAGACGCTGTCTCAAATGAATAACTGGTAAAATGAATTAGCTGTCTAACTTTTTAAGAAAAATAAAGTAATTATGCCCAGAAAAGTGAAATATAATAATGTGTAGACCTGTTAAATAAATAATTGCACTGTATGCATTTTGCCAGGGTTATTGATTACATATTGTCATTAGTTGATAGAATCACCTAAAAGTTATTGAGAAATGTTGTGTGCAGAGACAGCTGTTGGGCCAGAGGGGTAGCATGCTGTGTTTCTGTGCCAACAACTCAGGTTCAGAGATTAGCTCTGGGAGCTGGCTGGGCAGCAAAAGGATTGGTGGAACACATCACTGCTCGGAGCCTGGGAAGGTATGGTGCAGTGTTCTGTCACATGGTGGACACATTGTGATGGGCCGGAGAGCTGTATCTCACAATTGGTTCACATGCATGTCATGGCTTGATGGTGTTACGCAGTGTGTCAGGGAGAGCAGGTTGACATGAAAAATTAGTTTTGCAATAATTCCTCTATTCCATTTCCAATAGGACCAGTATGAATGAGGATGCAAGTTCATGGAAATTAAAAAATATATATATATATATATACACACACACACACATATATACACTATCTCTGTCTCTCTCACCACACACACACACACACACACACACACACACACACATATTTGTATATATGTTACAGATTGCATATAAATATATGTGATTCACAGTGGGAACCTCATGAGTGGTGTAGAAAGCACATACAAATATATAAGAGATAGACAGTGGAAACCTCATTAGAGGGATAGATAGCATGCATATAGAAATACCTTATTTATCACATCCCCTCTGCATATGTCATTTATGCAACAGGCTAGGACGTTAAGGGAGAGACATTTGTTTTGCTTTTTTAGGCATAAAATTATTTTTATAAATCTGTTATTTTTTTAACTAGTGTTACTGTGCTTTCCACCATCCTGATTGCTATAACCACTGCCATAAAAGTGAAGTCAGGATGACAAGCTGACACTGTGATGTGGTAGTTTGTTAGTGCCGCAGAACTTCTGCAGAAATTACAAACCACCACCGCAGAAGTTCTGCCGCAAATGGTAGTCTTGCCGCAGAACTTGGTACCACTGTGCCGCAGAAAAGTAGGGGCCCTGATTGTAGGTTATCTAATGATCTAGATTAAGACTGATTTGGGGATTTGACTTGAAATGTGGTAAAGTACATAATTAGAATGTACACAATACAGATCCAGAGAGAACAGTTCAGGGAGGAACCACAGGAAATACTTTTAGACACAGAGAGTGTTGGCGGGGGGGGAGGCTGGTTTGCCAGAAGTAGTGATATATGTGAAAAGCTTGTATGAATTTAAAGCATGACTGAACAGGTGCATGAGGGAGGTTAAACCATATAGGTACTCCAACTGAAAAGTAGGGGAAGGTCTCGATAAGCACACGTGCCAACTTCCATCTGTTACTCTCACAGATTTATATTCTTATGTAGATTGGACATACAGAAAGGAGTTGTTTTAGAAAAGAAAAGATTAAGAGGGTCATGATCCCAATGTTCCATATACAAAAGGGGTGGATAGCGTGCAGTATACATACAGTAGATGCTTGAGCTGGAGGATTCTATTAGAACTAGATGACATGCTTTCAAGCTATGAAAGGAGAGGGTAAAGAGAAACATTAGAAAACATTACTTGTGGGTCCGGCGACCGATATTCAGGAATGAGCACGGGTTGCTGTGGGTCAGCAGAGAGGAGATGGATTGAGCATCCGATGGACTGCTCTTCATCTCTGGGAGGGGGGTTTCCTGCAGCCTGTGCTGTCCTGACCCCTAGCGGAGGCTGGGGCTCGGTAGCACATAGCCGCATGCCATGGGCACAGGACGCGTCAGACACTTGATTAGGGCACGCACGGGAGCATGCAGGCACCCAGTCACTGGCATCATTGCACGCTGTATGCCCACAGGGAAGAAAAGCGGAAAAAGGGCATCCAGTCGCAGCAGCTTGATGGCCGTCTGTGAGCACCTGTGCTGGCTCCAGGAGGGGATCACCAAGTGTGGATCCACATTAGGTGGGGGAATTGGCCACCCCCTACCTCCCCACCATGGGGGGTAAGCCATGGGGCAATTGGGTGGTCACCCTCCACGGAGACCGGTACAAGTCAGACAGTGGCCGGAGAAAGGGATGCGAGGACAGATAGGCCGACTGGAAGCCCCAGGAGAAACAATACCTGCAAAAAAAAAACATTACTTCATTCTGTGGGTGGTCAACATGAGGAATAGTCTACCCAGTGAGGTTGTGGAAACTAGCACTGCTTTGACTTTCAAAGGAGGAATAAATAGATCCTTTAGAGAGAATGGGCAGGATTTCCAAAAGTCTTAGATCGCGGCAAGCTCAGGTACGCTGACAATAGGGAGCATGGGGCTTGTGGCGATCTAACGGGATTTTCTATCTCATGCAGCAATCGCTGCAAGTTAGACCAACTTTTTCTGGTCTAACTTGCGGCAATCCTGGGGGCCATTTTTACAGAGCTTGCTCCAGATATTTGGCACAAGCTGCCATAATTTGTGGAAACTGTCGCGACTACGCCCAAGATTGTAAAATTAGGCATTGTTGTGCCAAAGGGTTTGGTGCACCACCAGAACCTAAGTGTCATGGCACAGGGCTGGATGCAAGCCTTGTGCCATGCTTTGAAAATCCTGCCCAATGACTTTAAGAGATCCACTTCATGAGTATGGATCGCAATCCGCTAATAAGGTTGGATGGGTGTTCATAGCCAAATCTGGTAAAGCTGCTGTCTTGTGACAAAATGAGTGGACAAGATAGACCCTATGCCCCTTCCTTCACCACAATACTATGTTGCAATGTATGTTGCTCTGCTATATGCACAATAATGTGATCATCACACCAATGAATGTGATTTTGTCTGTGCACACTAGCATAGGGAGTTGAAATAACTTGAATTTGGAAACTGGGGTTCCAGTTCTTATTTCCAAAGCAGATCAACTCTAAAGCAACAAGGCTATACCCACACCTCTAGTTAAAAAAAGAAAGGATCACATGACTAATGCAGCACCCATGACAAGTGTCAGGCAACTTTCCTTGAAATGCATGTCAAAAACAGCATAATCTACAGCATATCTCTTAAAATTGCTTCAATATTTGTTAATACCTTATAGTGCTGTGCAAAATGTTTAAATTCTAATGGCATTCTGAAATTGTGAAAGCAGGATGTTTGTCATGGATTAGTAATCCCCACTTTACATACATCACTGATTCCTTTCCCACAGTCTGACAACATTATTCAATGTTTTTTTTTTTTATTTAGTACTTGTTGTGTGCCCCCGAACCATCGTTGTCCAACCTGGTCACGGACTCCCTCGCCTCCACCTCTGCCAATTGCTTGCACTCCCCAGTCATCCCTGGCTTACCCCTGAGAGGGCGGGGGTCTTGGTGCTGTGGGCCTTCCAGCGCTGAGACACTAATAACTAGTCGGGGAGCCAGTGGTGGAGGCAATTCAAGGACCGGGGCAGGTCTTCATGGAGACAGCCGGGGGCACTGAACATTTTTCCCCCTGTAGGCAGGGGTGGGGACATGCAATGACACCAGTGTCTGACCCACCCCTAATGGTTCTACTTGGCATCGGTACATAGTGGAACACCCAGCCTCCATCGGGTATCGCCACTGCACCAAACACTCAGTCCCCCCTCCCCCCGGAGAAGGACAGCAGTCCAAGGATGCTTGATCCTTCTTCCCCGGCCGGCCCTCCAATGATCTGGATCGTTTCCCGAACCAGGTCACCAGTGTCGCGAGCGGAAATCCTACCACTTCGCCGATGGGCCGGCTTTATTCCATGGTTTACATTCTCCAGGGAAAGTAACTACTGTACATAGTTTGCACAGAAATGCTTTTTGGAATTTCTTGGGATTCAAAAAGGAACTCCCAAAAAACATTTCAGAAGCAGCATTGCCATTTCACATGGATTCCACCTGTAGCCTTCCGCACAGCTCTGGTACCATAACTTCTGCTTAAGAAGCTTGTGCACTAGTGCCATGTTCCATGTTGACAATTACTGTCAAACAGTAGCCATCAGCCTGATCGATGTAATCATCTATTTTTTAAAATACTTTAATTATTTATTTATTTAATTTATTTAACTTTTGTTTACCGGGTAAGTACAATGAGCCAGACCCTTTTTCATGAATGACCTCTAGATATAAAGCCTTACTTTTTCAAACAGAACCTTCCTCACCCTGGCAGTCTGAAATAACACAAAAACTAGGGGTAGGGTGACTAGTCCCTCCTCCCTGGTTATATTTCTAGTGGAAGAGACTGGCTGTCTGGCATTTGGACCCACTAGAACAGATGATTTTGTTGCTCACTAGTTATCACATTTACAGAAAAACCTAACCACTATGGAAAGTGCATTGAGCTTTCTGTATTGTTGTTGTTTTGTGAAAGTAAAAGCTAGGGGAGCTGCATGGAGTTTTCATTTTTTCCATCAAGGTGTTTCTCCACAGCCAGTCAGCCCCGCTGTGCCCCAGCTCACTCCAATCCAACTACCAGCTTCCCCAGCACCTGTCATGTTCCTCTATGGGTTGCCCCCATGTTGGGGCCAGAAGAGAAGGTCTGTTGAACAGGTGGCGCTGGATGGCAGCACAAGTCAAGGATGAGCCAGGCACCATCTGTCAGCTATTTCCCCTCTTTTCTCCCCATGACTGGTGGCATGCAATGGTGCAAGTGCACATGCATGTGGAGGCACACATGTACTATGTGCCAGACTGCCAACCACCCAACAGTAATGTGGGATTTGCCAGACTAACCTGATTGAGTTCTTTGATTGGGTAACCAGGACAGTGAACCAGGGTGGGGCAGTGGACGTGGTATATCTGGACTTCAGTAAAGCTTTTGACACCATCCCACACAGGAGGCTAATCAAAAAACTTTAACACATAGGCGTGGGTATAAGATAGTAAGCTAGATTGCACACTGTCTGCAAGATAGGACTCTGAAGGTCACTGTAAATGGTGCCATGTCCAAAGAGGGTTGTGTGACCAGTGGAGTGCCTCAGGGGTTGGTGTTGGGTCCAATCCTCTCCACCATATTCATCAGCGACATTGCTGATGGTCTAGAGGGTAAAGTCTGCCTGTTCACAAAAGATACAAAACTCTGCATTAGGGTGGATACTCAAGAGGGAGCCTCTAGTATGATAGAACATCTTAAAAGACTTGAACAGTGGTCCAAAGACTGGCAACTTAGATTCAATGTTAAAAAGGCAAACCTTAAAGTAGGGAAACAATGTGAAAAAGGAGCATGAAAGGCAAGTAGTATCCTTGGATGCATAGGCAGGGGAAATACGAGCAGGAAACAAAAAGTAATCATCCCACTGTATATATCTCTGGTGAGGCCATACCTGGAATACTGTGTCCAGTTCTGGAGGCCCCAACTAAAGAAGGACAAGGATGCTTGGAGACTATTCAGAGAAGGTCCAGTAAGATGGTGCAGGGCCTCCATCACAAGCCATCTGAATCTAGACTCATGCACTTGAACGTGTGCTCCCTGGAACAGAGAAGGGACAGGGGACATGATAGAAACATTCAAATTAATCAAATATATAAACACAGTTCAAGGAGACAGCCTCTTCCAGGCCAACAAAGAGGCATGTACTAGAGGGCACAACCTACATCTGAGAGGGGGAAGGCTAAGAAATAATTTCAGGAAGTACTTTTTCATGGAGAGGCTGATAGACCCATGGAACAGCCTTCCCCTAGAGGTGGTTGCAGCAATGACGGTGATTAAATTTAAACACACATGGGACTAGCACTATGGTAAAAGCAAAACAAGCAACCAATAGGGGTGGGGATAGGATTCACGGGCAGACTAAATGAATCACAAGGTCCCCATCTGCTGTCATCTTCTTATGTGACTGCAGCTTGCCCTGACACCACACCTCCATAGGGTGGCAGCATTGCAGTGCCATGGCATAGCTCCCTCCCCAGGAGAGAAAAGCAGCTGTTGAGCACTCAATCCTCTCTCCTGACCCCAGCTGATCCCTAGTGGCCTGAGTCCATTCCCAAACCCAGGCACCAGCATTGGAGGAGGTGTGATGTCCAGCACCCTTACCTTCCATGCCACTGGTCCCACTTCATGGAGTTTTCTTATAGCAGATCCAGTCACTCTCTTCTAACCTTTATTTTTTTGAAGTTTTTAACTGTTCCTGCTTCTGTGCAATACCCACCATGAAAAGATTAAACATCTTGGTGTGGTGTGGTGTGGTGGTATTCACCATCCAAAATATGTAGATGTGCTACCACCACTATAATAACTGGTCTTCATTTTATCCCCATAGAAAAAGTTGGTTACAGTTTGCTGTTGTAACCAGTTGGCTATAACGGCAAATACGTGCCAGCTTTCTCTAGGGGAATGCACGAGCCACTGTTCCCTCATGCAGAGAAACATTCGACCTTCTCTGTGAGACTCACATGTCAGCTTTCTCCACCAACTATCACTCTCTCTAACTCTGTGGGGCAAATAGACTTAGTTTCAAATGTGTTTCCATATTTCTGCTCATTTTCTCTTTCTGTGCTTTCTGCGAAGTTCACTGATGTCTCTACGCTGCACTGTATGACAGCCGATTAAGTTATGTTTCACTGAATTTAAAAAAAAATATTCAAAATGCTTTCTAAATTCTTCAAAAATGTTTCCTGTCAGTGTTTCTATGAAAAAGTTGCCTGTCAGTATTGATTATAAATCTAAGGATGTCAGAAATATATTTTTGCTAAAATACTATATGATGAAATTTTTTTGCCAACTAACAAATACTTCTGCTTTAAGGAGGTGGAGTTAGTCACTCTACTGCCATTTCACAATGCTCCTACATGCAGAGGAGGACAGTATCCCTACATCACATTTAAAAAGAGTTCATTCCCTTAACTAGGCTAATGGTTCTTTTTCTGACAGTAACTATTGGTCTAAAACATGGAACTAACACATTAGTTCCTTAAGTATAAATTATTTATTGTGAACTTCAGTGCATATCAAACCAGTCATTTGACAACACAGTGAATACAGGATGGACTAATATTCAAATGTTTTTATGTTTTTAGGCAAACAAGTGATGTGATGAGACATTCAAATTCATCACCTAACTCTGTCAACAGCACATCTGGCTCTCTAGTGAAGTCCTCTTTTCCAGGACAAAACAGTGTTTCTTCATTAAGAATAGGGCCACTGCCATCCAATCTGGATGAACTGAAAGTGAGTTGGAGTTTACGTTACATTGTTTTAAAAAATTAAGCCAAAGTAAATATTGGCACCATTTCATAAACAGAAAACAAACTTTAAAATGTGTTTACAGTATCCGTTTGAAAATGCTGCTCAGAATTTTAGTTGGTTACTAGTTATTTCAAAGTACATGTTTTCAGTTTGCAGAAGAACCTGTGTTTGTGGTATAAACATATCTACAAAAGATGGTTATTTTTTTTGTTGCTACTCATTTCAGGTTCAGTTCATTCTAACCCTAGCCCTAACAGCAATTTATACAATGCCAGTGGTGATGACATTTCATTGATATATTTGTTTATCACATGGTCTGTCCTCCAGGTAAATATTTATCTGAGGTTACTTTCATCAGAATAACAATGCTCACTCTAATGACCAATCATTCAGCAGCTATTACAGTGCTGATGGCACCACAACAGCCTTGTCCTGGCCTAAAGTTACAGTAGCTGCTAAATTCAAAGAGAAAAGCCGGCCCGTTGGTGCAGCAGTAGGACTTCCGCATGCAACGCCGGTGACCCAGATTCGGGAATGGACCCAGGTCGTCGGAGGGACGGCTGGTGGGAGAAGGATGGAGCATCCTACGGACTGCTCTCCTTCTCCGGGGAAGGGTGGGGAAAGTGATCGGCGCGTTGAGGACTCCTGGCAGAGGCCGCGGGATCTCATGCTGCCAACGCTCACATCTCTGGGAGGCGGGGCGGACGCTGGCGTCATTGCACGTCCCTGCCTCTGTAAGGAAAAAAGGCAGAAAATCAAGGCGGGCAAGGACCACTGTCTATGTGAAGTTCTCCCGAAGGCCTCGACTTAACCACCAGCGCTGCAAAGTCCCCTGACTAGATATTGGTTCTGTGAAGGCTTGAACAGGCCAGCCCTGCCCAATGGGGGGGCAAGCCGGGGGTGACTGGGGACAATGGCAGCCATAGATGGTGGTAGAGGCTTCCAGGGGCCGTGACCAGGGCCGATAAAAAAAAAAAAAATGACAGGGCCCTGCCAAAAAAAAAAATAATTCAAAGAGAAACAGTTAAATCTTTGTATAACCAGCTGATTTAAAAAGGTTTCATTTTTAAACCAATACTGTATAAATCTAAGACACAATAGGATGACTCAGCATATGCAGTAATCTCCAACTGTGAAGGCTTTTATAACTCATTCGTTTCTTTGCCACTCATGGGTTGTGGTCCTACCTCCTCACCTGTGAAGATAAATTGCATATTTTAAATCAGCAAGAAAGAATGATTACCAAACTTTCAGGGGTTATTTATGAAGGATTCAGGTGCGCTTTCTGGTGTTTGAAAGTTTCTTTTGTCATATTTTAAGTCAGGCCTTTGTGTGTTCCCTATATTTTTGGCTTGGATGATGGATCAGTGTACCCTAAGGGCATTTTTACCTTTGCACGTATAAATATTAACAGTTTGCTTTCTAAGAAAGATTTGTTTTACCTTGGATCACATCACATGATTCTAATGTGGCTACCACAGAGACTAGGCTATCTTGTAAGATTACTGATGACATCTGCTTGGATGGGTACAATATATTTAGAAACCACAGAGTGCAAAAGAGAGGTAGGGCTGTCTTATATATGTAACAGTGAATTTGATTGTTGTTAACCATGCGTTTTTATATTATTGCCAGTCATGTAATTTGTTTTTTTTTATCTTTGATTCTTATGGTTGGTTGCATTAAACCATTAACAGTGAGTGCTGTTTATATTTCTCCCAGTTGCATAAATGATGGTCAACACATTGGGCTAGATTCGTGAAATGATCTGGGACTAAGTCCCACTCCGCAACTACATTTGTGGACTGAAATCTCTGCGGCTTCAGCAATTGAAATTTACAGCCACAGCAGTTGGAGAAGATGTTATGGCTGGTCTCACCAGCCATAACTGTGTTCCGCAGCTGCTGGGATTTTCTGGGCAACACCACCCACAAGCTGCTGTCAGTCATGGAGCTGGTCATGATCCAGCTCCATCTTTGTGAATACCCACAGCTCTGGGAAAACAGTGGCAACCTGCAGCTCCGCAAGTGGCAACCCACTTGTGCTGGGTTTTTCCCGCAGTTGCAGGAATTTCAGACATTCTGTGAAGCTAGCCCATTATTTCTACTTTTAAAATTCCCTTCCTAAAAGAATAGAATGGATAGTGCTTGGTGATTTAATGTTACTTGGACAGATAAGAAATCTGCTAGTATCAGGCATTCATTTCTTGATTTTACTTTATCTCAGCTAATTGCATCTCCAGCATGAGTCAGTTATAAGTTTGATTATCAATCCATTATTGATTGGGTTCTAGTATCCCATCCCAATACAGTAATTAAGCTGATGTGCCTTCTAATGACATGCGTGACCACAGCTCTGTCTCCCACTGGTCTGCTAACAAGCTCTGTTTATCTCCTGTTACTATTCACTTGATGAATATTAATCTCCTGTATGTCTGCTTTGAATACTGCCTTTTCCAAAATAGACTGATCTTTTTAAAATGACATCTCACAGATTGATGCAACGTTAAAGGTTTTTTGCCTGCTTGGAGAGTCGGAGGGCTGGATGGGCGGAGGAGGATCGAGCACCCGACGGACTGCTCTCCTCCTCAAGGGGGAAGGTGAAGAAGCAGTCTGTCTGTGACTGACTCCTTTCGGAGGCTGGGGGCCAGTGCAGATGAGGCTTGGTTGTTCCAGGAGGTGTGCCAAATGTGGCTGCATGTGCACCTACATTATTGAACACAACACCTCCCACCACAGGGGACAAAAACAGATGCCAAGGCCACTCACCAAACCTCCCCCAGAAGCCTACCTAACCCAAGGACTCCTACAGCTGCTGGACTACACGATGTGGCACCATTCAGAGGGGTATGAAGGGGACCCTCCCAGCAGCCCTGCCTCAGGGGGCAATCCAGGGTGAACTCCTTCAAAAATGATTGTGCCAGAACATGGTATCTATTTGTGATGCTTGGTATTAATTCATTGGATCAGACTGAGAGGTCATGAGCAAAAATGGACAACCCCTGATTTACTAAGACAAATAGAATTAAGGGATAGACATTAGAAGAATTATATAAAACAAGGTGCCCAAATCACTTGATAAAATATAAACTACAATGAAATCTATGCAAATCAAAGGTTTGTCAGGCCAAATTTAAATATTTTCAGGAAAGATAATACATTTTCAGTGAGCAAGTTCCCAGCAAATGAAAATTATTAAATTATATGATTAGTAGGAAACAGAAGACTAGGATACCCTCAATGCTTGTGGATAGCAAGATTATCATGATTCTTTTGACATTACACGTTCTTTTTAATCAATGTTTTTGTTACTTGAACAAGTGTCCACCTAAGGGTTGTACAATGAAGTTGTTTCACAATCCATAGATTTATCTTTTGTATTCTGCTCAATTTTATTTTAAAATGTTATCTGAAAATGTGATTTTAAATTATCTATCTAAAATGTGTCCTCATCCTGTGGTTAGGATGAATGGGATTGATTTATGGTTGGATAAATCAGTCTTGGGTACACTAGTGTCATCTATATATAAGTTATTTAATCTATCACTTTGTTCTGGGAAAAAACACTCTGTGGGGAAACAGGCTACTGTGACACCTATAGTCAAGGCTGGCGATCCAACAAGTACCAATAATTATAGGCCTATCTCTTTGCATCCTTCACTAGCCAAAGTGCAAGAAATAATTATATTTGACCAACTCTGAGAGCATTTTAATAAAACTAATCTCTTTTAACTTGCATGGTTTCAGGCCATAACACAGTACCTCTGCAGCCCTTGTAAAGTTCATGGACTACATGCAATAAGCACTTGACTCTGGTCAGACTGTTGCTGCGGTGTCCATGGACCTCACCAAGGCTTTTAGCTTTTACTAACCATAAATCATTTCTTTCAACCTTAAGTGACATTGGGTTGTCTGAAGATTATGTGATTTGGTTTGTGAATTATTTGAGTGATCAGCAGTAAAGGACTACAAAGAATGACTTTTCTCCCTTTATTCAGATAGAGACTATGATGCCTCAGGGTTTGATCCTGGAACCTCTCCTCTTTGCCATCTTCCTTAATTCATTGACCCAGGTGTGTACAGCTACAGAAATGTTGCTGTATACTGATAATACAGTATTATTTTCAAAGGCTACTGACACAGCATTAATACGCTGCATTGTAGAGCATGATGTCAGCTGCTTGCAGTGTTGGTTCCTGCCATGTAAATTGTCTTTGAATGCTGCTAAAAATAAAACTGTTGTTTAGTGGCCCAAAGAATACGTTGACTGATCATTAGTCCTATGATATTTTTACTGTTGACAAGGTACTAATTAACAGTGTTGGGCAGTAACGCGGTACAAGTAATGCACTACTGTAATCTGATTACATTGTCAAGTAACATGTAATTGTAAAGTATTACTTTAAAGAAAATGTAATCTGTAATGCATTATAGATTACATTTTCTTTCAAGTAAAGCAGTTACTGTAATGCAATTTATTATATTAATCATGGCCAGATTAACCCCCCCCCCATCAGAATCATGGGCTGCAATATTGCCCTGAATTACAGCCATAATGAACTGCAGTTGCATTTGCCTGAAGGCTGAATTTGACAGTTCCAAAGCTTGCCTGACAGAGCACAGCACACTAGAGTCTCAGTCTATCCCAACCCTCAAACCTCGTTCCATTCTTTTGAATTTGTGTGGTGGTGGTGTACTCAGTTCAGCGTTTATGTTCAGCCAACCAAATCTTCATCCTGGCTCCTTGGTGCATGTCAATCCTCCTCCAGCTGTCCAATGAGTAGTGAGAGACAGGGAGGAGCCAGGAGTTGTGTGTGCTGCATGAGCCACACAAGGCGAGATGGAACTTTTTTGGGCAGCACTGAAGAAGCTTAACCAAGGAGTGACGTCTGGGAGCACAGGGGCTAAAATTTAATTAAAAAAAAACACTTCTGTTGCAGCCTTTTCAGTGTCAGACTGTCCAGTTGGGTCAGTTCATGTAGGATGAGAGACTCGAGCGGAGCGAGGAGAGGGAAATGACCCAGGCGGCACTGCAGCGAGATATTCACAGTCTCACAGGAGAAAGCAGACAGTGGAGAGGCAACAGAGAGGATGGACTCAGAGGATGTGTGGACAGCAGCCCGGCAGGGTTAGGATAGGCCCAGGGTACTGACTTAGAGACTCCCTCAGACTTGGAGTCATTGTCAGTGGCTGTGGGGTGGAGACAGACTAAAGTGCAGGCTGCAGCAAGGAGGGGAAGGAGTCATTGATGACTCATCAACCACCATTCAGGTAGCAGCAGCAGGCCATACTGGGGCATGACAGAGCAGCAGCAGGAAGCAGCAACGCAGCCAGCTGGCTCAGTATGGGGCTGCCTGGGGCACACTTGCAGAAGACTGGGAACACACTTTTTTGGGCCGGGACTAAGAGTGGATGTGACCTTGTGGGCATGGATGGGCCACAGGCAGCTCTTTGGCAGCATTTGGCAGCAGTCCACCTAGAACTTTAAGGAACCCACCTTGGTCAGAAAGAATGTCAAGACTGCATGCGCTAAAAAGTTTGCTCTGGCAGTTTAGTGCCTAAAGCAAACTAATGATGTTATGAAACATGCCCAAGCACATCGAGCACAGAATGAATGTCATTGCTGGTACCTAGCTGTAAGTTGCAATGCTCTGAGTTAGAGCCTCTGACTGAAGAGATACTTTAAACTGTCTTTATGGAGGTAATCTGTTAATGTTAAAAGAACAAAAAAGGTGATCTTGCCCTATTTTTTTGGTTGCAAAAGTTGAAGCCGCAATTCTGGACATGCACATTAGAGTTGACATTAATGCACATTCCTGAAATCATGGCTTCAACTCTTGTAACCAAAATAAAATGTGTTTCAGTGCTTATTTTTCAAGGGAAATCACTTTAAATGGATCTGTGGCATGCAGGGTATGAACTGTACTGTTTTACCACTATGGGACCCCGCATGTCAAACTTGTTCATGAAAGAGTTTATCCACTGACCATGTGCATTTATGGAGGCAGGGGGTTTGGGGCTTGTATGGGTCACAACTGGAGGCTTAGGTGGTAGAAGTGACTAGTAAGCACACATAGGCCAAGGGAGAACATTTTTATTTTGAAAGATTAGAAATGAATTCACTGAACAGCACCAAGCATCCGGGAACAAGTTATCAAAAGTAATAGAAAGTAAAAGAAAACATAATATGCATTACAGTTACAGTTACTGATTACTTTTTATACACAATTAATCAATAACTGTAACTGATTACATTTATTTGAGAGTAATTGTAACTGATTACCTTTTTAAAGTAACTTACCCAACACTGCTAATTGAACAAATTGGTAGTTTTAAATAGCTGCAGTACGTCTCACCTTTGACAGTGTGCTGTCCTTTGAGCAATATATAGATGGAGTGCATTAATCTGCTCATAAATAGCTAGGATTAAGTTACAGAGTTAAATTCCTGTTAACTCTAGAATCTAGCAGCCTACTGGCACAACATTGTTTCCTGGTTCCCGTGATAGGAAATGGACTTTTGTTCTATTGTGTTTCTTTTGGGGGGGGGGTTACACTATCAAGGGTAAGAGCCCTTTATAAAAGGGTTCTACATTTTGTTTCCCAGTCTAAGGCTTGAATGCATCATTTTGATTTGCTTGAAAATCTAACCTGCCTGTCTTTTGATCATCACTGTACGTATGCTTTGTGTATTTTCATGGATAAAACTATTAGGGGAATGACTTCTCCTCCAAATCTAGTTGGATTGTTCCCATTTTCCAGATCAGATCATTTAACCAGATCACAGTCAAAATCTCTTCTGCGGTCCCTTTTAAAAGAACCATGGAAGAACAAAAATCCTTTCCTGATACAACAACCAGGGGTTACAACTCTACCACAGTCATTAATACATTACACATCTTTATCATGTTTTAAAAGTGAGTCAAAGCAGATTTTTCTCTTAAGAAGCTCCTGTAACTGTTTTCTATAATTACATTTTTATAATTGCACGTCTGTGTAATCTTCGTAGTTTGCATTTTGTGTCCTGTTTGCTTACAAAAACAGGCAGTACTGCTTATAGGGCTAACCATGATAATAAAATATATCAAACCAAATTTCATAAACTGATTTTTGGTTACTTATTTGCTATGGGATATTTAATTGTTATGCTTAGTAACACATATAATTTGTTTTTAAATAAAGGTATCTGAATTGAGACAGCAACTCAGAATACGAGGTCTACCTGTATCCGGTACAAAAACTGCTTTAATGGAAAGATTGAAGCCTTTTCAAGATCCCACTAGCAACCCAGCACCAACCTCAACTGAAGTAACAACTGTCACTTTCCCTGTGACCCCAACCAGCTCCCTAGCACAGGCTATCAGTCACAGGCTGCCAACAGTGTATTATCTAATAGCTGCTATCAGTTTAGCAGTACAAGTTCAACGCCACCCATTTCCCCAGCATCTTCAGATTTCTCAGTTAGCAGTTCTTTGCCCGACACCTTCAGTGATGGGGCCATGTCTTCTCCTCACTTTGGTCTGCAGCCTTCTCCAGCCCACCTAAGCACTGATGACAGCTTGATGAGCAGCATGAATGGAGGAAGCATAAAGTCTGAGCTGGAAGGCCTTGATGCTGAAAAAGATAAAATGCTGGTGGAAAAACAGAAAGTTATTAATGAACTGACTTGGAAGCTTCAACAAGAACAAAGGCAGGTGGAAGAACTGAAAATGCAACTTCAGCAACGAAAGAGGAGCAACTGTCCTCAAGAAAAGCAGGAGCCTGCTCAACATTTCATTGGTGTAACAATTAAACAAGAAAATGTTGTGTCCAGTTGCCCATTTTCATCAACGCAAATTGTTTCCAAACCCCAAACAGCTGCAGAGAACTTGAGCACTTGTGGAGCACCTCAGATTTCCAGCATTGTAAATAACCATTGCATGGAGGTGCCTGGACAAGGCACCATTATGTCTTCTTCCTTTCTGAGCCCACAGTGCTCTCCACAACATTCTCCAATCGGGTCAGCAAACAGCCCACAACACATTAGCCTGCCTCCATCACCCAACAGCCATTACCTCCTCTCTGTATCTCCAAGCAGCTGTGGGGGAGAAGGGTACAGTGTTTCACCTCAGTCAAGCAACAGGCTCTGCATGGTGCAGGTAAGGTAAAGCTCATCTTTGTCAGAGCTAAGAATAATTGTTTAACATCTGAAGGTCATTTGCAATATTGCATTGCTTGTACCTATGTTCACACTTTGGTAACATTCCTTGGTTGTAATTATGTACCAAAACACCAATAGGACTTTATACCATCTAATCTGCCCTGTATATGTGCTTATACATTATCTGTAGGTTGTAATTTGTTTGCATCATTACCAAATACTCAATGACACAATTCTGAAGAATACCCATGATAGATTTTGTGGACTGATAGTGAACAATCTGAAAAATTCAGTCTTTTATAGAAAAAAGTTAATAACTGCAAGTTTTATATTTAATTTTCATATAACTGATTTTTTTTTTTACATTCGAAAATTATTTGAATCACACTTGATGCTAATTCTTGCTCTACCATGATTTTTTATGATTGGCAAATAAATAATGTAGTTGCCGTATTGGTCCTAGTAAGAACAGATCCAGAAGCAAATGATTTGATACCTTTTATTGGACCAACAACTAACTAAATAACTGTCATAAATCTTCAGAAGAAGGACTTGGTTGGTCCAAAAGCAAGAGCACTTTGTTCTTTTATTGTAACATCTATGTTGGTCCAGTAAAAGGTATCAAACCATTTGCTTCTGGATCTGTTTTTATGATTGAATCATCCTAAAAAACATTTTGTCTTCTATTAGAACGTTCTTCCAGTGCATTCTCCCAAAAGACAGAGGGAGACAAATCCTTGTATACTGTAATATTGTTAATGTTCTGGGTTGCAGTTGGGGTCTCCTTGATAGTTCAGTATAGCATTCCAGTAGTCCACTAAGCTTAGAAAGTCATTAAACTTCAGAACTGTTTTTCAGTAAGCAACTTGCTGTCTCAGTGAGGTACAGTAGTCAATCATTCAAATAGGAAGAAAATAAAGGCGTCTAGGAGCACTCATATAAAGCCAAGGCATACACCACTGTCTTTCAAAATTTATATAGCTCAGTTGCATATACTGCAAGATATTGTTAAAAGAAATCACTATGGATTCAGCTTATAGTTTGAGAAGATCTACTTACTTATTCATGCCAAACACCAACACGTCACCCAGGCCTCCAACGTTTCACACATGTGTGCTTTTTCAAGGATGAAATATCTTGCAGTATATGTAGCTGGGCTATAAAAATTCTGAAAAATCATTCAAATTGGTATACTGCTGACAAGTGAGTGGGCTACCGGTAAGAAACACTTATCAAAAGAGTAAACTGAAAGAATGTGAATTATTTGCCAGTATGGTAATGCTACATAATAAGAAACTAACACAAGTAAAGGCAATTGTTTCCAAAGTAAACCAGAACATTAATGATCATATAGTTATCTAGTATAGTAATGGGAACCTGCATTTGAGTTCTCAGATATTGGGGCACTTTATACCACAGTGTAACACCTTTGTAAAGGTGTTACTCTCAGTTTAAAGTTTATTTGAGCTACTTTGCCATACTCATTGTAGCGTGGTTCCAGGGACACTTCTGGGTCATGTGACTACTATTTTAGATCAGCCTGTGGTGAGCAGGGTGAGCCGAGCAGGGTGAGTACGCATGTTGCCGCATGCGGAGACACGAGCAGAGACACGTGTGTTTGCATGTGTTCTGCATGTTCAGAGTGATCAGGTGAACAGGGAGCCTACAAATTGTAAGTTTACAATCCATCGTGTGCACCATTAAAGTGATACAAATCTTTTATGGTTGTATGTATCATGGCTGAATCGGGTATGCAGTCAATAAACATGTTTAGCAACCAGTGCATTAGTTGCTTGATGTATTGCATTAATGTGGAAAATAACACCAGTACAAGGTTTACCTGTGAGAAATACATAGAAAATGAGTCCCTCAGACAGATGGTGACCATGTTTAATGAGAGATTAACAGAATTGGAAGCAAGTCAGAGCCAAATGAGAGCTAGGTTTCAAGCATTCGACTGAACTAGACCTTCTATGTCTAATTTACCAGCTATTACTAGTGCATCTCAACCTATTATAGATTTATTAAATGATAGGACTTCTTACACTGATATTATTAATACTGATTATAGTGGAAGTGCTAGAAAGCGGTCCAGAGAGCAGGAGTATTCTGAAAACATGGATGAACAGTGGTATGAAGTACAAGGTAAAACAGCACATAAAAAAGGACGAAAGGCCACACAGTTTTTTCTGCCAACACATAACAGCTTTGAGCCCGTGTTTATTACTAATAATATTGCAGATGTGACCCCTCTACCGGTAGATTTTCCCCTCCATTTATCTGATGTTGACAACCATGGTGTCCTCCCTAAGTCTATCTGTAGTTTACCTGGCCCCCCCTAAGATTTGCCCTCCGCCTTCTCTGACCCCATTGATCCCATTAACCATATCTTCCCCTAACTTTATTCCTGATAGTGTGGCTCCTGACGTAAATGATCCCAGTCAGATGGAGATCCCTCTGACACCTTGTAGTGCCCTTAGGCAAGTGTTTGTACTAGGGGATTTCATTATTAAATATTTTGATAGAACAATTTACAATCCTGATAGAGCAAATCACACATGCTTTAGTTTTAGTGGTGCCAGGATCTCAAATATCTCAAATATGGCCCATCATATCTTAAATCATTGTGGTCAAAACCCTTTGGTAGTGCTCCATGTTGGCACTAATGATTTCTTACGTTCAGATTTATTGAACATTATAAAATACATTGTGGCACTTTCTAGCATTTTGATTGATATGGGATACAAGACTGCCTTCCCTGAAATGTTACCTGTTCCTAAAGCTTCTGAGGCATTTAATAACAGAATACATAAATTTAACAACTGGCTTCACCTTAGCTGTCTTAAACAAGATCAGGTCTGTCTTACTGATTGGGAGGAATTTGTTGACAGACCGGAACTGTTCTGTAGAGATGGCCTCCATTTAAGTCCAAGGAGTAATTGTATATTGGCAGAACATATACTCAAATATATTAATAAACATTTAAACTACTTGACCTGGGGGCGAGAATAACTTCTCCCCCCCAGTGGCATTCAAACAGAGAACCTGCAACTAAACATTTGAATTGTTTAAAATACCTTTATTTTAATGCTAGGAGCCTTAATAACAAATTAGATGAGTTACAGGCTTTACTTTCAGTCAATAAGATTGATGTGATTATGGTCACTGAAACTTGGGGTGATGACAATATTAGCTGGGATCCATCTCTTCCAGGGTATAGTCTTCATAAATATAACAGACAAAACAGAAAAGGTGGTGGGGTAGCAATTTTTCTTAATGAATCACTTAAGTCGGTCAGTATTTCTGATAAGATCAAGTCTCTGGCTAGTCTGTCTGAGTCATTGTGGATTAAACTAATCTTAAACATTGTCATTTCATTTTAGGGGTGTCCTATCATCCCCCCAGTGCATCCTCTGATTATCTTGATGGTTTAATCTCAGAAATTGAAACTGCCTCCATTTTGGAGGATATTATCCTGACAGGGGACTTTAATCTGGGTGAAAGTGACTGGAACACACAAATTGTTGCCACTGGTTCAGGTAGAAAATTAATTAACATCTGCCAGCACTGTAACCTCACCTAGGGTGTAAATCAGCCTACTAGAGGTAAGAATATTTTGGATCTGGTGCTTCACAGCGAGAGCTTGGCACCAAAAAACCTTATTGTGACTACACCTATTGGGAATAGTGACCATTGTTCCATCAGGTTTCAGTTAGAACATATGGTTGTTCCATTAAAAAAAACAACTCTGTATTATTTCTGTATGATAAAGCAGGTATTTCAAGCATTAAAACCGGTTTGGACAATGTAGATTGGGCTTCTATTTTAAATACTGTAGGCAGTGATGATTATTTTTCCTTTTTACATAAAATTTCTGACTTAAATCTGTTCATCCCGACCAAACCGAAAAGGATTTCTAAACAACAGGTACCTAAATGGATGAATAATTCAATAAAAGCCCTATTAAAAAATAAAAATAAAAGGTATGCTGCATATTTGAAATCACGGAGCACTACTGATTGGTGTACACACCACAATATTCAGAAGAAATGAAAGAAATGCATAAGGAAAGCTAAAGAAAATATGGGAACTCAATTTGGCTGTCAGTGAAAGGAAGGAAAAGAAGAAATCTTTCTTTGCTTATATTAACTCTCTTAAAAATCCCACCTGTCAAGCGGGGCCTATCCTGTTTAATGATTCACAAACTTATGATCCTCTGGAAATGGCAAATATATTTAATGAAAATTTTTGTAAAATCTTTTCAGATAAACAGACAGTTGATATTAATATAGATTCCTTGGAAGGGAACATTACTATTTCTGTATCCAATGTATATTCAAAATGAATCTCTCTTAAAGGGAAACTTAGTTTATCACTGGATGGTATACCAGGCCATCTTCTATATTTATTGGCTGATAGTCTGGCATTTCCTCTAAAATTATCCTTTGAATACTGTATAAATTACAACTGTGTGCCTCAACTATGGAAAACAGCCTATGTAATCCTGATTCATAAACAGGGACCAAAAAGTTGCTGGGAAAACTGTAGTCCAATTAGTCTAACTGCTCCTTTGTGTAAAATATTGGAAAGCCTGATTAAAGATATCATCACCTCTACCTTGGTAACACTAGATGAGGAACAACACAGCTTTAAAAAGGGATGTAGTTGCCGAATTAACCTAATTTGTTTTTATGAGGGTGTCAGTTTGCAGCTCGATAATAAACTCCCATATGATGTGATATATATTGACTTTAGTAAGGCTTTCAACCTTCTTCCCCCCTTGGGCACCATTACAAAAACTTGCCTCCATTAATATTGTTCCTGTTATTGTTAGATGTATATCTAGTTGGTTGATTGGCAGAACTCAGCGGGTCTTGATAAATGGACAATTGTCAAGAACAAGACATATCACTAGTGGTGTACCACAGGGCTCAGTTTTGGGCCCTAGCCTTTTTCAACTGTTCATATCGGATATTACAGATAGCTGTCTTTCTAATACCATTAAATATGCTGATGACATCAAAATTGGAGAGTTGTGTTCTACCCCTGAGCAGATTGCAACTTTTCAAACTGACCTGAATAACATCTCTAAATGGATTAACCTCGGGGTATGAATCTTAATCATAACAAATGTAAGGTTATGCATTTTGGAGTTTCTAATCCTTTCCATCCATATACCTTGGACAATAAAGTGAAGAATAATACTAGCATAGAAAAAGATTTGGGGGTGTTAGTAACAGAAGATTTCCGGTCTGACTCCCAGATTAATGCTGTAATTCTGAAAGCTAATAGGGTCATCTGGTCTATTCTGAGAAATATCAAATCAAGGGACAAGAACATGTTATTGCCCCTATAAAGAGCCTATGTTTGTCTGCATCTGGACGTCTTCTCCCCATTATGGTGCCCTTTTAAGAAGCTTGATATTTTACACCTTGAGAAAGTTCAAAGATGTTATACTAAATGTGTAAAGGGGTTACAACAAGTTTCACACGACTCTAGATTAACTATATTGAACTTAATGCCTCTCACAACAAGACAGTTAAGAGGGGATCTTCTTATGTTTGATATTATGAAAGACCCATATTTATTGACTAACCTTGGATTGATGTTCACAGATGGTACCTTTAATCTCAGAGGTCACCCACTTCAGCTAAAATTTAGGAAATTGAATTTAATGCCCAGAAAATTATTTTATACTTTACGTATTATAAAACCCTGGAACACTTTTCCTATGGAAGTTATGTCTAGCAATTCTAAACTTGTGTTTAAAACCCACTTGGACAAGTTGATACAATCTGATTTCACTCTTTGTTATTATTAAATGTAAGGAAGCACCTATGGGCCTCACAGCTCTCTGTCTCCTTTTCCAACCTTAGTATGAACCTTAGTATTTTTGATATAAGCCTCGCAGTGCCATTGTCAAAATTAATCTTTTACTCCTTGAATAGAGTTTCACAAGTTAGCAAATAGTGAATACCGTATACTGTTAGTTTACACTCCTGAAAGAAATCATTTTAGTTTAGGTTTTTCTACCAATTTTCATCTGAATAGTTCACTGCCGTTTCTATCAACTACGATGTATTTCACATCCAAGTCCTCTATACAAGTGAATACACATGATATATTTACATACTATTTGAATAATATCAAACTTCAGTGATCTAAGTTCATGCACTTAAAAAACTTGACATCACTGGGGAATCTATCTTGTTTATAGAAAAAAAAGGAAACTTCTACACTGCCACTGCCTCTACTAAATGCTACTGCATTGTGCCTGAAAGAGTGTATTTTTTTTAATTAATATCTAAAGCATATCCCAGTAGGATATATAGCAGCTGTTAAATTAAATAAATAATAAAGAAAGAAAATGGTTACGCATGTCCCGACAGAGTACCCAGCCTTTAGAAACAGTCTGTCTGCCTTTGCATACCGATAGTCTCCTCCCCAATTGCTCAGTATAAAAATAACCCTCACCTGCTTTCTCTCCACAGCCTACTACAGGATCCAGGATCGGATCCACGGCGGTCATGAGGGCCAGAGTCCAGATGCCCTCCCCAACCCCCGAACTCGAGCAGGTACGGAACACAGGCTCACCAAACAAATGCAGGACTGTGGTGCAGAATCAAACAGTGTGTGATCCCTTCAATGCTGCATGTCGGCTCCCCACCACCCTTGGTCAACACACCCTTATATAGGGTGAATAGGTACAGAGAACCAATAGGACCGAGGCTGTGTTTGAACCAATCAGCCCACTTTACCATTAGCAGGTTATATCACCTCACCACAAGAGGCAGCATTGTCCTCTTCATCAATCTTTTCCTATATTAGTCCTCAGTGTCTATCCCCTCAACTGCTCCCACCACCTACCAAAAAAAAAAAATACACTGCTCCTGTCATCCTTCCTGGCATCCCCACAGCAGCAGCACAGCAGCATTAGAATGTGTATTTCACTCCTCACCCCTATCATCCTCATCCTGAGATGTCCCAGGCACATGCCCGTGGCTTGGTCCCCCTGGCACCTGTGACTCAGCACTGGCTCCACCTACTCTCCCTGATGTGAGCTGTAGCACCCCCACACTCATCGTCCTGTCTCTCCTCTCAACACCACCTCCCTGTCCCATTGTATTCCTCTCCTACCCCCACCTCACCCTCCTGGCCACCCTGTATAGGCAGCACCCAAGAAATAAAGCAGCATTCCCACATCACCAGACAGAGAACACTGGCCCTCCTCAGATTCTTCGCTCTGCTGCTCCTAATGTCAGGCAATGTTCACCCTAATCCAGGCCCCACCACAGTCAGGTCAGACACCTTTAGCCATGGACTAAGTATTGCTACTACAAATATGTGCAGCCTACCCAATAAAATAGCACAGCTTCAATGCTGGGTGCAGCTTCATGAGCCGGATGTGCTTGCCCTCACTGAGACCTGGCTATCACCAAAGGTCCCAGACCCCTCCATAGCAATCCCTGGCTTCACCACTTATAGAGCAGACGGACAGGGCAAATGGGAAGGGGGTTGTGCCTTTTATGTATGGGACTCACTATCATGTCAAAGCCTACCGGCTCCCTCCCAGGGCCACAGAGCTCAGACCCTAACACTAAAAATCACCCCAGACACTACCAGAGCCCCTGTTATCACTACTGAAGTGTACATCCCACCGCATAACCAAACCTTAATGTTTCAATCTCTGGCAGACTATATCGCCAGCTTCCCACCAAAGACTGAGCACATTATATTGGGGGACTTTAATGTGAACTGGCTGTCAAGCTCGGCCTCCTCTATAAAGGACATCATCACAGCGCTAGACCTGACCCAATTAGTCAACCAGCCAACCAGGATTAACCCCAGAAATGGCTCTAGCACTCTCATTGACCTCGTACTCACCAACCACCCTAACAGAATCACAAACATAACTGTACTACCTGACTCATTAAGCGACCACTCCCCTATCCTCTTTGCCTGGTCATGTTTACTGAAACTTCCTCGACCGAGCAGTTTTCTCTGACACCGCCTTCAACCTGGAAGCCTCACGAAATTAAGGAGATATCTCACCCAGTGTGATTGGTCCCCCATCAAACATGCCCCCACTATAGATGCTGCCCTTGAATACTTCACCCACACATTCAGCAAGCCCTGTGATACATTTGCCCCACTCATGAAGGTACAAACCAAAAAATGAAATGTCCCCTGGATCTCACCAGCACTGCTCAATCAACTGAAGAGCCATGATGAGCTCTGGTTCAAAGCAATTGCCTCTGGTACACATATGGATAGACTGGCCTATAAAATGGCTCACAACAAGTGCACCTGGGCTATTAGAATGGCAAAATCCGGCTACTACAAGTCCTCCCTGTCCTCTTCTTGGGGGAATGCTAGGTTGTTTTGGGATAACCTAAAAGAACTAAATTGAAAGTCCAGGAGGCCTCCCACTGCCCAGCTATCAGTCAATAATAATATTACATCGTATCCACTCACAATCGCCACCGGACTAAATATGGCATTCTCTGATCTAAGCACAGTTCTGCCAGACAACTTTTTTGACCCCACCCCTAATTCCCTAGAACCCAACTTTACCTACCCTCCTTTCTGTCTCAGGGTTGTCACTATGAATGAAGCCAGTTCTTACCTTAAGAAAGTGCTAGGGGGCTCTAACTACTGTGCAGACTACTTTGACATGAGAATCCTCAACTTGGTACTTGACTCGGTACTAGCCCCTTCCAACTGATCTCCTCAACCTCTCCCTATGTCTCAGACAGTTCCTAAGCAAGTGGAAGATGGCCACCATCACTCCAATACTGAAGAGTGGGGACCCCACACTGCCCAATAACTACAGGCCCATCTCCATACTCTCACCCCTTTCTAAAGCACTGGAAAAAATTGTTGCAAAACAACTCACAGACTACCTACTTGCCCACGACATTCTATGCAGGGAGCAACATGGTTTTACAGCCAGACACAGTACAACCACTGCCCTCACACAGTTCTCCAACTCACTGCACAGTGCACTAGTTAAAAAACTATTGACAGGAGCCGTATTCATAGACCTATCAAAAGCTTTTGACACAGTCTCCCACATCCTCCTCTTAAATACTCTTCGCCTCACAGGCATGTCCCCTGGACCCATCACGTGATTCACAAGCTACCTCACAGACAGGTCCCAATGTGTAAAGGTAAATGACACCCTCTCACCCGCACTCCCAGTCAGGTCAGGGGTACCTCAGGGCTCCATCCTTGGCCCACTGCTATTCAGTGTCTTCCTGAATACCCTGCCCAAATCCTGTCCTTGTAACCTTCTCCTCTACGCAGATGACACGGTAATGTATACCTCTCATTCAGACCCTGCAGTCCTTCAGTCCTCCCTACAACTCGCCTTCAATAAAGCTGAAAACTGGTTTACTGACCACAGACTTCTGGTCAATGTAAATTAAACTAAATCAATGCTCTTCTTCCACCGACAGAGTAAGGACCAGAATTCCCAGCTAACAATCCTCTCCAAAAACCTCCTTCCACTGGAACAGGTCTACACATACAAATACTTGGGCTTAACTTTCAATCCTAACCTCTCATTCCACCCACATATAACTAATCTTTCCTCCGCTATAAACATACACACTGGACTGCTGTACTGGCACAAAACCTGCCTACCCCCAGAGGCACTTAACATTGCTGTTACGTCATCCGTTCTCTCTCTTGTAGATTATGGGCTAACCATCTACTCAGCCGCTGACCACACTGCACTAAACAAAATCCACCTATCCATTAACAAAGCATGTAGGCTACTTGCTGGAGTGGCTAAGCATACACACAGCTGCACCCTGTATACACTTACAAAGATCCTCACCCTAGATGAAAGACTACATTACCAGACATGTCTCCTTACTAAGAAAATCCACCTAGGCCTTACCCCTCCTGGAGTCTCAACCTCCCTCCACGCTGTACATACCACTAAATAAACCCATGCAGCAGACAAATTAACATGGGCTGTTCCCAGAGTCTCAACCACTCTGGGCCAACAGTCCTTCCCCTACAGAGCACCCTCATGGTACAATGAACTCCCTATGGACATCACCTCTATTCCCAGACTAGGCCCCTTCAAAGCAGCCCTGAAGAAACACATAATCTCTAACCGCCTCTGCCTTTGCCCCAACTAATAAACAGATATCTGCCTTGGAAGGTAGACATTGGCCTAAAGAGATCCCTGGCCCACTTCAGACACTGTATGTTAATGACAATGTTGATTTTCCAACTGCTCTCTTCAACTGCTAGTACTTAGGCCTTGTGTTAACTTCCAGATTGCACTACTCTGCCGTACCTAGGCTCAGTACAAAACAGTATACTTACCAAATCTGTATAGGTCTAGCATCACTACTCACCTGTACCTACTAAATCCACTTGTACCAACTTAATCTGCCTATTTTCAACATGTAATGTATATATCTTGTTGTTTCTTCCTCCCTCCATCCCATATGTAACTATGTACAATGTTTTGCCTCTTGTTACATTTTGTATTTTTGTATTTCTGGCGTGGAGCCTTTGGAAATGAGTCTTTGACTCAAAGGTTGTAGTCTGATTCTCCAATAATAAATAAAAATCTTTGGAGAAACATGATTTACATTTTTGCTTCTATATTGCATATTCACTTTATTTTATGTAGCATCCCCTTTTCATGATGACAATGTATGTTAACTTGAAAACAGGATCCTTGCCCCATGGACCTCATCTGGTTTAGCTGAACTGCCACCCATCCGAGTGCCTAAAAGTATCACACCTGTGCCAAAAGTGTATGTCTCGCTAGTCTCTGATCTGCAGTGCTGGTATCTGGTTGCAGTTTCACTGAGTTTGCTTGTGAACTGCTAAAATCCATAGCTAACTGTTTGGCACTCCCTGCTGTCTAGGAAAGTAAAAGCAGGCTGCCATGAGGTCACTGCCTGTCTCTGAATGGCCTGCCAGTCATTCACAACTGCCTCCATGGCTTCAGCTGTCAACGCCCTGCTGGATCTCTTGCACACCATGGACCTCCTGCAGAAAATCCTGACTGATACTGCTGAGTTAAAACAGTTGGTGGAGCAAGCCAGCTGTGACCTTCAGAGCCTGGGGTCCTGAGTCAAACATACTGATTAATGCCTGGAGCAGCTAGAAGGCAGGGAATCCAATGTGCCAGCTTACCTAAGAGACCAAAGTCAATGATCTGAAAAACTGAGCCCAGAGGAATAATTTGAGATTAGTCCACCTTCTTAAGGGGGCAGAGGACCTAGACATCAATCACTTCCTACGGACCATAATTCCTGCCATTCTAAATGCTACAAACTGCCTGCCAATAGAGATAGAACAGGTGAGCCAGATTATTTCACCCTTTCTTAAGCCAAGCAATATACCTCACCCAATCCAGCTAAAATTACTGAGGTACCCTGTTTAAGAGAACCTTTATGGAAAGAGGTCCATTTTGATGGGAAAGGCATCCAGTGTCCCTCTTTCAGGACTTTCCAATGAACTATCACAACACTGGAGCACCTACTGTATGTTGCTTCTAAGTGGATGTTATCACATCTAGACATTAAAACTGCTTTATGTTACATGGTATAACTCTGGGTCTTTGTCAATATAACACATTATCAGTTCTCATCTCCTGAGGCAGTGGATCAGTTTATCCATCAACAATGGCCAGATTATCAGTTTTCTGTTTCTCCTTGTGAGCAGCTCCCATGGAATGCTAAATGAACAGAGATGGATACTTATGATATCAAGGGAGATAGCAGTCACAGGAATACGAATAGTCCCTTGAGAGGAGGAGGAAGATGTCTGGGTTCCCCAGAAAAGGATCTGGGGAGGGAAGGAAGGGCCAGAAAACTGAAATTAGGTTGATACAGGGCAAGGCTACTAACAGCTCAGGCAGCCGTGATCACAGCTGCCCTTCATTCTCTTCATCTGGCAGCTCATCAGTGATCCCTAACCTCCTGGCTTATAACAGATTTTACCCACCCATTCAAGTCACAGCCCTGGAGTTTTCTGCTTCTCCTGTCCCTGTCTCAGCAAATACTGTGGGAAGCAGTTCTACACAAACTCACTGCCCAAGACACAGAAATCCTGGTTGGAAACATGTGGCTACTCCACCTGTGCAAATGCTGACTTACCCTGCACTCACCGGAGCTACAAATTCCCCACTACTGCAAAGACTGACGCAGAAGAAACCGAGATGACAGCCACAGGTATTAGTGCATGGACTCTACTGTCTCTCCTTTTGTGGGCTGATGTAAATTCCTTTTCTCCCCTACTGTGATTTTGCTCCACTCCAATTTGGTTGTCACCCCCTCCCCCCCACATGGCAGGCTATCCTTAGGGTACCTGTGCAGAGCCATATTTCATCCATCGGCTTGAACCCTGAGGACTCCTCCCCTTCACCATACACTTTGTTGCTGTCTAGCCCCTGTGTGAAGACTTTCAGCTGGATTGTGCCTGCACAGACATATCTGGGACTTTGTTAGCAATGCTGTTCTCATACTAGGCCTTGGGACTGGGTCTTGGCAGTGCACTTAACAGCCACCCGCTTGTTATGTCTTTGACTGAATATCCTTTTATGAACTATCCTGCTTTGGTTTGCATATTTGTTGCATATCTTGGTTCTACTGCTGTGTTTCTTTTTTGTTTTCTGTATGTTAATGCATTGCTGTTTTCCCCTTATTTAAATGGGTGCTTTTGCTACTTGGCCACATGCTGGTCTGGAGATTACCCCTGCCTTGCTTCCCAGGTTCAATTCCCATCTCCTGTTCCACACAGTTTTAGTATGGCTCTGCAATACTTGCTGAGAATATTATGCTGGGTTATGTTACGGTACAGACAGAGGTGGCACTGGTAGGGGGGATAAGATCTGTAACAATGGTATTTATCTGGCCCTGGGCTTTTCCGTGCTGGGACACACTAACAGAAGGTGTTTTTCCCCTCCTGCCAGAGACCCAGTGTGTTCTAGACAGGCTGGTGGGGGGGGCATCGCTCTTTTCTTCAAGCCAAAGTGCTGGGCACCTAGAATGCTTGTGACCCTCCAGTCTCTCCCATATCACCCCTCTTTCAGCACTCAGAGGCTGGTACACAGCTCTGGACCCCCGGTTCCCCCAGCCTGTAGCCATTACTTTGATCTTTGCACCTCCAAGTATTTCCAGACCCTCCACCTCTAACTCAGAGGTCAAGTAGTGGAGGAATGGCCCCTCTTTCTGCAGCCAGACATTTTATTTCCAACCCGGTTGTACTTTATCTGGTTTTGTACACAGTGGCTCAACATATATAATACCATGGTGATTTTCCCTAGGCAGCTTGTCCTTTGTTATTTGTTGTTCTTTGTTACTTCCACCTTGGTGGTTTTGGCACCAGTCCCCACACTCCCCATTCCTGGACTGTGGTGGTCATGTGACTACAGTGTCCTATAGGTGCAGCAGTGACAAGTGGTGGTCTACTGTTACCCTTCCTTCTTACTACTGCCCCTCACTTTGTGTTGTACTGCACAAAAGTGTTCATTTTGTGGTTTAAATTGTTGGTAGTGTATGATATCTCTACTGTTGTCAGTCAATCATATTTCATGTTTCTATGTGACAGACAATCTTAGCAAAGTCAAATACTATTGTACCTTCCTCCAGTGGGTGACCGCATGTTTTCTGGATCTCAGCCTTTCCAAGACTGCTCCCTCCTGGCAAGTTTGAAAATTTGATGGCCACTGTAAATTGTACTTCCTGGAATTTTAAGGGTCTAAACTCCCCCATCAAGAGAAAGAGGATCTTAAACAGACGGAAATCCATGGGGTTAGTGGTTGCTCTATTGCAAGAAACTAAACTTACCTCCAAAAAGACTGTTAAATGTCAGTGGGGATGGGTGGGGATAGACGTCCACAGCAATGCTCCTCCTCCAAGGCTGGGGTTTTGATCCTGGTACGCAAGTGCCTTATGTGGCAGGTGGAGTCAGTTCAAATAGATGTTCATAGCAGATGGGCTGCAGCTACAATGTCTACTCCCAAGAGCCCCCTTCTAGTGGTTAATGTATACGGACCTAACCAGGACTCCTCCAATTTGTTCTCTTCCCTGGGACACTCAGTTTCTGCCATGGTGGCCCCTCCATCCCCATAATTATAGGTGGGGATTTCAACGTCACTCTGGATGCACACCTAGACAGACATTCTGGGAAATCAGAACCACATGCCTGTTCACTTACAGAAATTCAGGCCATGATGGCCCTTATGTCCCTTATGGATCTTTGGTGACTTCACCAAAGATCAGGACTGGGATTATTCATGCTTCTTTACCACCCACTCCACCTCAGGTAGGCTGGATTTTTGACTGATGTCCTGATCAGTCACTCAGATAGCCACCTTTATCAACATAACCCCTCTATGTCTGTTGGATCATGCTCCATTTGAGCTAGTCCTCATCTGTGGCCCCCTCTTGGCATATGGCCTGTAACAGGGTTGAATAAGACCCTGTCCCATTTGTTATGCAGAAAGAGTCAAACACAAAGATCTGTTCTGTCTTCTCCTTTTCTGTCTCATTCTGTGTGATTGTGCAACCAAATGTTCTCGGAAGACCCAGGAACTGATCACTCTGATGGTCTTGCGATTCTCTGCCTCTCTCTATCTCTCTCCTTTCACTTTCTGTTTCTGTGTTTTCTTTCTCCTGCATATCTGCAATTATAAAATATATGTGAATCTTTATGTGAAACTGGGATCCCTTGGTTTGAAAATGTAAATAGTTATATTGTTCAAATGACTGCAAAAAAAGCTATTTTGAACTCAATGGGGTAACTCTGAGATGTAGTTTGAGCTCCTCAGGCTTGTTTGCAAAACTGTCAATAGGAGGCCAGCCTGGGACACTGTTCTATTGGCAAGTCTGCTCTGCAAAGAAACTGACAAGAACTCTAATACATTTTATGGGAAGCAGGATGTCTGATAATGAGCTGAGGTTGCAGAAGTTAATTACCAGGCAAAGACTTATTATAAAAAGTGCAGCAATCTTTGTTGGGGAGAGACTGAGATTTGAAATTGAGAAGAACACGCAGAAGAAGGACTTTGTTGTCTCTGTTTATACTGCATTTGCATATAGTTATTCTGAACAATTTTTATTATTTTACTGTTATTGATAATAATAAAATGCTTATTGCAAATTTTACAACTGCTCCTGCTTTTGCTATGCTTCCTGACCTGTGCCTCAATGACATGACCCCCTCCTGATACAGGACAAGGAGTTTGTGCAATGGCTCAAGGTGGAGGCCACATCCTTCTTCCAGCAGAATGATACTAGGGACACCAGTAAATCCATGGTTTGGGAGACATTTAAGGCCATGATCCATGGCCAGATAATGTCCTATCTGGGTGCTAGATTCAGGAAAAGGGAGGAGAAACAAAATATCCTTGAAATCCAGCTTGTAGCCAAGGAAAAGATTCACAAGGCCTCTGTAGATGCCATGTCAGACCCCACCCTCCTACATGAAATTAGGTCATTATGGATGCAACTTAATGTGCTTTCCAGCTGGAAAGTGGAGTTGGCAGTCACGTAATTAAAGCACAAATTCTGGGAAGGGGGGACAAAGTCAGCAAATTGCTGCCATACAGACTACATCAGCAATAGGCAGGGAGGTATATTAAGGGCCTCAAGGACCACACAGGTGTGCTGCAAACTCAGATGGACCATGTTGACACTATAATTCAGGTCTTCTCAGAGCAGCTCTATGACACTCAGGGCACCGTGGATATTGTCAAGTTCAAAAAATTTCTTAAAGGCTTACCTCTCCTGCCTTTCAGCAACTCAGAGGGCCTCCTTGGAATACCCCATCATTTTAACTGAAATTTAAGTGACAATTGCCAGCCTGACCCCAGCCTGACCCCGCACAAGGCCTCAGGTGGAGATGGCCGGCCGATTAATTTTTAACAGGCCTTAACAGATATAGTGTCCCCGGTGCTCTGTCAGGCCTTCCAAAAAGTCCACAGTAGCTCCTGCTTTCCTCCCATGATGTGGCAGACTGTGATAACTGTGCTCCTCAAGAAGCAGATAGACCACTCCACTCCATCCAGCTATAAACTCATCTCCTATATCAATGCAGATACCAAAATTTAGGTGAAGACATTGGCATGTTGGCTTGGCACCCTGCTCCCCACACTGATACATCATTCCCAGGTCAGTTTCATCAAGGGAAAGCTTACTACTGAACATCACAGATCCCTCTTCTCTCTGATGGCTCAAGCGAGAGATGCCCCCATCATGGCAGTGGCAGTTACCACAGATTTTGAAGAGGCATTTGATTTGGTTGAGTGGGGGTACCTCTACCTTGTCTTGGACAGAATGGGATTTGGTCCTATACACTCAGCCCAGTGCCAGGCTTTTGACAAATTCCATGTTCTCGCACCCATTTTCCAAGGGACACACCAGAGCTGCCTCTTGTCACCTCTACTTTTTGTTTTGGCTGTAGAACCCCTTGCCCTGGCCATTCACCAGCATCTGGCTATTTAAGGGTATAGAGGTGAGAGGCCATGATCTCTGTATGTTTTTGTATGTAGACAACAGCCTGGTTCTGTTGAGAGATGTACGTTCCAGCATCCCAGTGCTGCTGGAGCACCTCTCCTCCTTTCAATCTATCTTGGGCCTAAGGACCAGCCCTGGGAAGACAGAAATGCTCCACCTTAACTCCACCTGCAATTAATCCAGGGTTTCTGACCTGGGGCTTCAGTGGGCACCAAATGGTATTAAATATTTGGGGATCTAGATCCTCCTGGACACATCAAAGATGCTTGTGAGGAACCTGAGGCCACTTTTAAAGAAGCCATGGGATAAGTGTGACTTTTGCAAACACCTTCAACTCTCCCTTGTGGGGAAGTTCTCAGCTATAAAAATGGTCACCATCCCTCAGTTAATCCACTGCCTAGCTCATCTCACCATTGAGATTCCCTCTACATGGTTTAAGAAAATGAATAGTTTAATCAGTGATATCTTATGGGAAGGGGAACCCCCAGGTATAGTAGGGAAAAACTGTGGGTGCACTGGCACAAGGTTGGCTTATCACTGCCATAGTGCTATGCATACTATACAGCCTTCAGGAATGCACAAACACTCCAGTGGTTGCTCCCTCACCCAGACTTGAACCCCCCACCCAGTGGCTAGAAAAGGAAACAGGCCTCTTGCAGGGAATTCTACTGTCCACTCTCCCTAATACTTCCCCAAAGGGCTTCCTTTGACAAAACTCCACCCTCTCCTCATTACTAAAGGCCTGGTGGAGATTGGGATTGTGGTCTCACCACACCCCAACCTCTAAATCACTCATTCCTCTCTGGTTCAACCCTCTGATACAAGTGGCGGTAACACTGTCCATTGGAAATCCTGGGAGGATAAGGAAATATCCAGTACTGAGGATCTCTTATAGCCCTCCTGTTCAGACCAGAGCTCCTTTGCAAACATCACAGACAGGAATAGCCTTTCCTCTGAGGACTTCTGGAAGTTTCTCCAGGCCCACAGTGCCATTGAATCTGCACTGAAAAAACTGCACCCTCATTTGACCCTCACACCTCACCCGGCTTTGGAATTTTAGCATAAATCTCCACAGAAATTGGCAAGATGTATAGACTAATTATTGATGAGTTGCCCAACCCCTCAAGCAGAGCCTTGCAGAAGTGGGAACAAGCCCTGAGTATTCCTATCACTGAGGCAAAGTGGCAACAGTTGTGGCGATTAGCTCATGAAGCCTCTACAGACACGAGGAGTGCCCTCATTCAAAATAAAGTGATGTACTATTGGTATCACACCCCAGCTCAAAAGATTAGGCTCGATATCTGCCAATATCTGCTGGAGGTGCCAACACTGAGGTGCAGGCCTTGCTAAAAAATTACCCCCTTTTGGCAGACAATTCATGGTTATTGCTCCTCCATTCTGCAAATGACCTCCACTGCACATCCTGGGTCTCCCTCCTCCTCAGACAGTCTTACGCTGCCAACAACTACAGTGGCTCTTTCTGGTTGGCTTAGAGGCCAAAAGGTTAATCCTGCAACTATGGCAAACTGACTTAGTGCCCTCAGGAGGGAAATGGCTCTTGACTATCTGCACCTTGGCCAGTATGGCCAAAATGTCCCATTTTGCTATGAAATAACTAGCAATGTATCAGATAGTGTGGGCCCCTTTGATAAGCTCTCCATTTGCTCTTTCTGACCCCTCCTGACCAGTGTATACAGTGGTACTCTCTCGAGGTGTACCCCTTGTTGACGTTGTTCTGTATTACTGGCACTGTTGTATCCCTGTGAAGTTTAGGCAGGTTTATGAATTACACACCCTGGATTATGGACTTGTTATTGTGCATTTGAGATACCTTTGTGTTGCTGTATTGACTGAAAAAATTAATAAAAACTATTAACTGCAAAAAAATAATGTATACACACACTACCAGCTCCAAAGACTAAAATGTGTCCTTTAAAACTTATACACACACTCACCACCTCCTGTTTCCAAATTTTACAACACAATCACTTCCAGCTTCCAAAGTGTTCATACTTCATGCTCCCATAATTTACATTTCTCTTCACCTTTCCAAAATTATAACCACCTTTCTCCAAAATATACGCCTTCTTAAAATTGACACCACTCTCACTCCTGAAATTTGCAACACTATGAGGAAGGGCCAAAACGGTTAGATTCTGAGACAAATAACATGCTGTATTTGCTGTTGCATGCATTTTGTTGCATCCAGGCAGCCCTGCTGCTAGTTTCAG
Source organism: Neoceratodus forsteri (assembly GCA_016271365.2). Lineage (NCBI taxonomy): Eukaryota > Metazoa > Chordata > Ceratodontiformes > Ceratodontidae > Neoceratodus > Neoceratodus forsteri. The sequence continues at coordinate 294,024,405 of JADMNL010000024.1, read as the reverse complement.
ACATTGTATCTGTTTACAACAAAAAGTCACAATTTGTAGCAACAAACAAATGCAATTGTGTCCAAATTGGAAGCAAGTGCATTTGTGCCATTTTTGGATGTTGTTGTATCCATGTTTGCATGCAGACTTTGGACGCTATTAAGCCATCTAATAGATGGTCAAACTGGTTTGGACATATTTCTGCTTTGAAAATATCAGCAGACACATCTTGGTCAGAACTCTTTGAAGATCTTCTCCCAATGTCTCCATCTTACACCTAATTCTATAAGTAAAATGACACTCCACCCCACTTTCAAAATATGCACCCTACTCCTCCCTAATTTACAACTCTTACGTGTCCCATAATTTATATTTCATTCCACATCCAACAGTTATACCCCAACCTATTTCAAACATTGATATCCTACACCTCTTACAAAACTTAGGCCTTGAATCTATTTCAGGTTTTTTTTTATTAATTTACCTAGGAATACGACAGCCAGCTGAGATGCAACATCTCATTGTCGGTGGAGTTCTGCTACACCCATTTCTACAACTGGGTGAACTGGAGCTCAGGGGGGCTCAATGTCACACCAGAAGTATTTTGTTCTTTTGGGGTTTGAACCTGTGAACTCATGTTTCCTAAGCGAGTGCTCTAGCTGCTAGCCCCCACTGCCGACCAAAATCAACACACATACCAATCACAGCATTTAAATTCCCACTCTGTCTGACATTAACAGCCCCACTAGTTGCCCAAAATCTGTTTTTGACATTTATACCCCATATTCATTTTCAAAATTTATACCCCACATGCTTCCAACATATTTATCACAGTAGTCAATAAATGGTTCAGTTCAATATATGTTTATTGCAAGACTATATCACCATTACAACGTTTTTTACAAATATCTAAGAACAATCAGTTAAGTAAATGTACAAAGATATAAAAAGATAAAGATGAGTTATCTAATCTAATCACATTTTTAAAACATCCAACAAGATTTATAAAAAATATCTGAGAAATGAATTATCAGCATTTATCTCTCAGGGCTAGCAGTATAGTATATAGGTTAGAGTAAAAAGCTGTGAATGAGTTTGGAACATCCAGAAGCCCTGGGTTTGATTTCCACAACCTCCACTTGCATACTGTGTGACCTTGAATAAGTCATAACATCCCTGTGCTCCTGGGTTGCTCCTGAAAACAGGCATTGTGTCTAGGTGGCCTTACCCCAGTACCAAAATGGGCATATTGTGTGTGTGTGTGTGTGTGTGTGTGTGTGTGTGTGTGTGTGTGTATGACATTTATTTTCTACAACTATGTGTCCAGTCTCTGCTTTTGAACTTTCTTAGTAGTTCTGAAGAAAGGTGACAATTTCTTCATCATAGTGTCATTTACAGGACACAGTAAAATTGAAATAATTTCATTTGGGGTGATGTCAAAAAATTGTAAACATCTGACTTTACCATCTGAAGCTTAGTAAAACATGTTTAATGCCTTCTACTTCTGGGACACCACAGTCACTACATAAATTAACTGTCTCCATGCTCTTTTTTTATTGTACCTGTAATCTAATACTTTTGATGGAAATGTATAAGGTAAAGATTCCCCTCAACTGATTTCTTTGTTTTTGTTTAATATATTTTGAGAAAATGGATAATTTTCATTTCCTTGTACCAGTCGCACAGATTAGAAGAATGAATGGTGGCTATATCTCCTTGTCTACTTCTATAAGTTTATCTCTGTTTGATGATCTTCAATAGGCTTCATTAATTATAACACCTTGTTGACTGTATACCTATAACTTTTGTACTAATGTTACAATCTATGTCAGTCACTTTGAGTGGTACTCTTTTTTGTGATACAGTAGAAGCCACTTAAGTGGGACAGCTGAGTGGCAAGACGATCATCCAACTTAAGTGGCCATCCCATGTAGCCAATGTTTGATAAACAGGGTTGTGGAACTGGAAATGGGATGGGGGAAGTGCTTTACCCGCCTACTTGCGGTACTTGCGGTGTGCTAAGCATTCATTTTTAAGGTATTATAATCACCACATTAACATTAGAGGTGTGGAGGAGTTATGATAAATGACTTTGTTTCTGCTTTTTTTATGCTTGTGTTCATTACATTTTTTTTTTTTTTTCTACTTGTGTTTAAACTCATGACTGTGACGTTTCACTTTAGTGATGAACAATGTGTACTGTGTGCTGGACACTGTTTACAGCACAGTGTAGATTTTGTCATCACATTCTTCATCTTCATACTCTGGGTACTCCTCATATTGTTGCAGCAGTACATCTGCTGTTTCTATGACCATGTCCGAGGTCAAGGGTTCTTCAGCATCATTCCCACACTCGGGTGCTGTACTGCAGGCAGTTACTCTTACCAAAGTAGAGGAAGCACTGGCTGGATTAAAAAAATCCAAGATTGATTTTTTTTTCAGTTATTGCATGTGCTTGAATTGTCTGCTCTGCTGCGAACAAAGTCCCCCATGTTTCAATTTTGCGACGTTGCTGGCACCACAGCATGGCTGAGTGCAGTCCACTTAGAGCATCACTTGCTGACACAGTCTTCTCCTGCTCCTATTTATTTATTTATACTTTCGGAGAGACCTTTGAGAGTGAGCTCTTTTACAAAGGTTCCAAGTCATGGTGGACAAATAGGACTATATACATATACAGTTTTTTTACAGAAAGCCTGCTCAATTGGCATTCAGAAGCAATTACATCACAGTTGGACAAATTATGTACAAGAATTATAACAGAACTTGAAGGGTTTTAGTAACAGGATTAAATGCACCTATTTTAAACCAGTTTTAACCCCCCCTGCCCCTACCAAAACTGACCTCCAGGATGGGCTGTTAGACTTGAAGTTGATTCTACTGAGAAGCAGTATGAGATTACTCTGAAGGTAGTGGGCTAGTTGTAAAAAAACCAGAGGGTAGGTTTGAAATCCCTCCCGGAGGGTGGGAGGAGGGCAGTGGGATTGGGTGCAATGGGGTGGGGGTGGTGGTAGTAGCACAAAATGCCTTGTCTGTTTGGGGGTGGGGAGGGGAGAATATGGAGAGGCCTAACTGCATACAGATAAAAGCTGAATCGAGTAGCTTACTTACACACTTGGATGGACTGGGGAGGGGAGGGTTCTTTAGGTAGCCCCACTTGGGTGGGACCTAGGTTGGAAGCCTAGATTATCAAGTGACACCTGAGCTGCAGGTGCACTTTGCACATGACATGAGATGCTGCTTGAAGCCTGCCTTGAATTGAGATACTCTGTCTGTTTGTAAAGTCTTAGGGAGTTCATTTAGCCAGTAGGGGGCCCAGTAGGCGAAGGTGCACTGCCCTAGTGAGGTGTGGCGGAATGGGACAGTCAGTGCTCCATTCTTCTTTCCTCTGGTGAGGTGAGATATAGGAGAAGCCTGAAGCAGATTACCTATGCAGGATGGGGCTTTACCGAGGAATGCCTTCTTTGCCAAGAGACAGGTTTGGTATTTGATCCTGTCTTTTAGGTTGAGCCAGTTTGTGAGCTCATACAAGGCACAAGTGTGAGTGTATTTATCTGTGGACAGGGTGAGGCGACATGCCTTATTCAGTGCCATTTGGACCCTTTTGAGTGCAGTATCAGAGGCTGCACCGTAAACCACAAGCCCATAGTCAATTGTAGAGAAAATGGAGCTGGAGACAGAGGTTCTGATTGTTTCCAGGGTGAGGGATTTCTTGTGTCTGTAGAGGACTCCAATTTTTGTGTAAACTGCTCCAACAAGGGAGTCTATGTGGCGTGTATAAGTGAGTGAGTCATCAATGGAGACCCCTAGGTACTTGAACACATGTACCTGCTCTATCTGCTCACCAGCTGTATTAGTGATTTCGAGTGAGGTGTGTCTATGCTTGTTGTTAGGGCTAGAATGAAGCCTTTGTATTCTTGTAATTCAGCAGCAGCTTTTGTCTGCTGAATCAGTCCTCGAGTTTATTGAAGGAGTCCGCTAGATCAGATTGGATGACTGCAGGGGAGGTACTGCTGCTTAGCAACACGGCATCATCTGCATATAATATAAGTTTAGAGTCACAGGCCAAGGGTAGCTCATTTATAAATAGGCTGAAAAGTAGGGGCCCTAGGATTGATCCTTGAGGGACTTCTAGCAGTACATCTTTGGAGCTGGATAGTGTCTGCCCGATTTTGACTCACTGACTCCTTTGTGTCAGGTAGTCATTGAACCAATTTAGAGCATTTGGTGCTACGCCCAATCTTTGGAGCTGATGTAGCAGTAGTGGGTGGTTTACGGTGTCAAATGCTTTGGTGAGGTCAATGAAGATGGACCCCACCAATTTTCCTTCATCCAGTGCCTTGTGTGCAAAGTCAGAGTATTCCAACAGTGCTGTGGTGGTGCTGTGTTTCTGCCTGAAACCATGTTGGTTTAGGCAGAGCAGATTGTACTTGTTTAGGTATTCTGTGAGTTGATTTGCCACGATTTTTTCCAGTACTTTGGATAGAGGGGAGAGGATAGATATTGGCCTGTAGTTGGCCACCAGTGCTCCTATTCCTCTGATTCATCTGTCGTGACTCCTCCAGCTGCTCCAACAATAGCACTTGCAACTTGTGAGCCAGTTAGTTCACCCACAGTTGGCTCATCACAGTCCATGTCAACAAAGTCAGTGAATGTGTCTGCATTCATGAAGCTTGGAATACTGACATCCTCTAGTCCTGTCACACTGATTTCTTTTGAAGGCACACTGACTTCATTACTGAAACCAGCTTTTTGGAAACCATGTACAATTGTGTCTCTTTTTAAATAATCACCTTGTTCTGTAATTTCCTGCACCTCATGTTGAGGCTTGTGTTTACTGTTGTTCTCCTCTTACAAAAAGTGCAATTACATAAGAATACAAGGTGTCAAAGAAGGCCAGCATACAGGTCAAAAATATATAGTCACAGGCTGGGCAACAGGCTGAAATATAAGTCACAAAGCACAGAGACCAAACATAAGTCTTAGATATGATACATAAAGTGCAAAATGCATTCAGGTACACTAATAGTGCACAGATCAATGAGCAGATTGAAACTCTGAAATCAAGTACAACACTTCCCCTTAACGAATGGTGATGGGACTTAGAATCAGGAGGCAACAGCAGAAGCCCTGAAAAGTGAGGAAAGAGGACAGGAGTGGTAGTGGTGAGTGTAACAAGGATGATACACTACTAATAGGTGGGGGGGAATAGAGGGAGAGGATGCCAGATATTATCCAAGAGGCAGTGACATTTGGCTTTAGACAGTAGCCACTCTTTGAAATTGTTTTTGAAGGAGAGATGGGAAGTGGAAGAATGAAGAGATGTAGGGGGTCTGTTCCATACGGAGGGGGAAGAGACGGAAAAGGTTTTACTGCCCATGGTAGAGGAGATTTGTGGAACTACTGGGGGGGATGAATGGACTGTACATATAGCCTGAAGTTTTGTAAATATAGCATATTTTTCAATAGTATATGTAGTAGTGTACAGCAGTGGTCAGTCACTGAATAATTTTTTTAAAACCTGCTTAGAACTCACTTAGTATACTATTCTGTTCTACCCATAACTCTAGTTTTCTTTGTATAATTTGGGAGAAACATGTGGTTATAATGTTTAATAAAGAAATTGGGCAATAATTGATCAATTCATATGTAACCCCTAGATGGCGCTATCCCAGGGGCTACTACCCCTGCCTGATTTGCCACTAACAGGTTGAGGGGCCTGGATCCAATGGCGGGTGCCTCCACCCAGAGGTCAGGGTTTGCAATAGTTAAACTTACTTGGTCACAGCCCTCTGGGACACTGCAACCCCCCTTTCTTCCCACTAGTGGCCCACACAATATATCAGAATTACCTTCACAGTATACACTTACCCCAGGACTAGTTCCAGCACTGGGACCTCCTGTGAAATAAGATACAGTGCAACAATCACAGTACAGTACTTTAACATAGACAAATACCTCAGGCAGTATAACTTTGCTGAAACAAGCAGCTCTGATTGATTTAGGGGATATAACAAGGACAGGGGAAATCAGGTTAATTAGCTTATCACTTTACTATCTACCCATGGCTCTGTGCAAGCCTATCCTACCAGTTACTGTCCCTGGGTACCCAAGCCCTAGTGGCTAGTCCAAACCGTGGCAGCTGGTAGGGCCCTTTCACACAGTGAAAAGAAAAATTAGTTTAAACAGTCAGCAGTACAGTGATTCCATTTGGATTTAATGTGGCAATTCAACAGGAGCGACCTGAATTAGTACTCATGACCTCCAAACAAGATAGGGTCCTTCAACGTCAGCAGGGCTACTCTTGAGCTCCACGAGACTCTTCACACATTTATATGGTAAAAAGAAAGTACTATACCAGGCAGGCTGCTTCTCTATCCCGATCGCTAATTACTGCACAATACCGGGAGAACACAGCAGATTCAGTTCCTGACAGACCAAGTGCAATTCAACAATTTCTCCAGTCTTCTACAGGGTGAGCCTGGTTTCTACTCTTCAGAGATCCTTTGATTCTTTTCACAGGGCCAGATTCAGTCCTAACAAGCAGTTACACAAGCTGCAGACGGAACTCTGGGCCTTACACACGTTTTTGACTGAAACTGTGCACTGAAGGAGCACAGGGTTTCTTTCCCTTCACTCCCAGAGCTAAACTGAAACTCCAACAGACAAAACCGGGCACTTCCTTTGAGTTCCTCCCAGTTCTTGACTGGATTGGCTGTCACTCACAATAGATGCTGCTGTTGGTCAAAAAGGCTGAAAGTCTAACTTCATCTCCAGAGTCACTGCCCATACAATCCTCTTGTGGCTGGCTCAGATTATGAGTTCAAGTTCTGATTCGTCCAAGGCACCATTTTAGAGCTAGCTTACCCCACACTGATTGGTCCAGTTCAGCAGTTCAAAACCAGAATGGGGAACTAGGCAGACACAGTTCTGACTGCAAAGAAAGCAGGTTAGACAAACTGTATTTTCATTATTACTCTAAATTATTTCTGGCAAACAGTTACATCTTTCAGATAGGTTCCCTTTGCACTCCTAGTGACTGCAAAAATGGAGAAATTGGCAGCAGCTTGAGTGGTACTCAAACAGAGAAGCACACAGTCCCCCCATACAAACTAATTATGTCTGCAAGCAGACAGCTCTTAAAGAGACAGTACCAGAGGCTCTAAAAACACTCACTGATAAATGGCTTAAACGCCAAACACCATTCAGGCTTGGAGCATTCAAGCAAGCTCCTGGAAGTCTTTTGGGAACCCCCATTTGCAGGGGGGTTACACATATATGTCACCTATCTTGTAAATTGGCTCAGTTTCCTTCCCTTTCCAAGAAAAGCCGTACATGTTTGTGGCATACACTTGTTAAAAATAAGATAAGAATATCAACCCATTTCTCAGAAGTGCACTTGACAAATTCTACTGAAATCTTGTCAAGACCTGGTGTCTTATTGTTTTTAAAGGAGTTTATTGCTGTTAAAACTTCATCATACTTTATAGGTTCTTCAGAGCAAGAATCAAATACTCACAAACTATCTTCAATAAGTATGGGTTTGTATAATTTTAAAAAGATTAATGCAGTCCACCTGTCCAATTTGAGATTCACTTTTTTGGGAAAGTTGTTGGTTCCTCTGACCAGTAATTGCTGAATGCCCTCTTTGTCATATTTAGCTACAATACTAAACATTTGGTCCCACAATTTCTCCTGGTATAGTGTTTTTGAGTCTCTAGAATGTTTTTGTATTCCTTCCTGCTTTTGTTAAGTTTTGTAAAATTTAAACCAGAAGGGTGTTCTCTACTCCTAACTTATTTTCTTAACTGTTTCTTGAGTTCTTTACTCTTATCATCTTCATACAGTTTACTCAGAACAGTAAGATAAGTTAAGGGCATGGCTCTATTAAACAGGTTTCATAGATGAGCGTTCATGTTATTAGCAGTTAGTTAAACTAAAAACAATCATTAGGTTTTCTAAGATTCCTGTATTAGTAGCCTCCAAAACATTTCCTTAAAAATGCTATTTCATCTTATTCTTTTCAGATTAAAATTTGTGTTGGGGGCTGACAGTCATCTGAAGCATCTTTTTTAGCTTATTTCTTGTCTGTATCTTGCCAAGATAAATGGAAAGATGGCCACTATTGAGTTTGGAAAGAATTAATAAATGACTCAGTGCTGTAAACGTTCACCGAACACCAGATCTAAAATTTATATAACCACTCATCCTGAGAAAAATATCTGTTAAACACACTTTCAAATGTCATAACCCTTACATTCAGAAAATCCATACACAGCACTCATTTTCAAAATTAACAGTGTGACCACTGCAAAATGCACAGATCATCCCAGGTATGAAATCTACACCCTATCCTACATTTAAAATATGTGCAACTCCAATTTGCTTCCAAAATGTGCACACCCATACTACTACTGAAATTTACAACCCATTGCCCAGTTCAAAAATGTACCCCATCCCCCATATCCCACTCCCAATCCACAAATATACTCCCCATTCAAAAAATATGCACCTTTAGAAATTTATACTACACTCTCTTTTTCAGAAACTTACAATCCCAACCCTCATCACTGTCCTCCTGAATTTTCATCTCTGGAGCCAAAATGTACTAAATGACAAATAAGGAATGTGAAAGTATGTTACAAGCACACTACTGAACTTCAGGGTGTATAGGGCTGTACTGTAGTAACCATACTTCCTGAAAGGTTGAATGTCCTTGACTTTGATTTCTACCTCTACTCATCCCAAGAGCAAATAGTGATCTAAGAAGCTATCTCTATATTAATAACAGAATCTCTAAGGGATCATAAACACCAATTATACAATGGGCACAAAAACACACACCAAATCCTGTATTTTGATTGGCCGGCTGGCACCTTTTCAGTGTTGTAAATCCCCCAGTATACCCAATGGAAAAGGTGCCAGTCAGCCGCAGCAGAAACCCCAATTGAAATCACTATGACTACGATAAACCTAGCCTGGCAAAACAGAGCGAGATACCCAGTGACAAAACACTGCAGCTCACACTACCAGCAGTTCCCATTCCTTTTGAAAACCAACAATTAAATTAAACACATATATTATAAAAGTAGCTCCTCGTTAACTGCTTGCAATTCTTTTATTTTGCCTCAGATTTTCATAGCAACGCCACTCCATCACAACAATACTCATGGGAACTCACAGTTTTTTCCCCTCCTGTCCTCAGATTCAAACACTGAACCTCCCAACTTTCATCTCAGACACGCTGTCCCATCAGCTTTAATCAGACCCAAAGCCACAACAAACAGTAACTTCCCTGTCTCTGTAGCACTGCCCCATCGCTTCCAAAGATACCCCAAACCCACATAAAACACTTAAAAAATTAATTTTCTCCACGGTCTTGCAATATATTTATGCACAGTAACCAGAAGCACGAGGTCACAGATGACAGCCCTTTAGAATTCCCGCTGTAGGAAGACTCACAAAAAAAAAAATCAAACTGCAAATCTTAGTGCTCACAGTAAAAAAACAAACAAAAAAAATTCAGTTCAGAGCCTTGACAAACGAGATAAAAAAATAACTGAATGGGGGCAACACCATCACTCTGCCTAGCAACAAGGAACTATTTCTCTTTGGGGGAGCAATAAAATAACAAAAATGATCAAAAAAAGAAAGAAACAAAATGTTTTTCTATATTTTTAGTCACCCAAAAATGTGAGCCATTGCATAATAGCAATATGCACCTCCAGGGACTGAGTATACTAGTGTATTAACCACTTCTTGTCTGGTTAAATCACTCGGCTGCACCTCATGACCTAACCACACCAGTCGTGGTAAATCCACCAGTATACCCACACCCTGGAGAGGTATATTGCTTAAATATGCAGGCCAAAGTGTTTACAACTAGTGGGCTACTGTTATTCCTAATTGCAATCTCCTGAATCAGTGATATTATAGTAATGGAAAATTGCAGTCACCTACTTGCCATACCCCAAGTCATGTCTGCTTTGATATTACTGATGCCACCAGCTGTCACTGTTCCCTTGTTCTGACCATCTTGAAGCTGCTGGTGCAGAAGTGCTTAATAAATAACTACTTTAGACTGTGATTTTCTGGCACTAATCTCTAACAGTGGCCAGCAACTCTACATCTTACCTCATCACTAAAACCTCTACTTTGAACTCACTTCACTGGAATCCTCTTTAAAAAATGTACACAGACCCTAATGCTTCCTTGCCGGAAAACAAATTCCTTGAGACTGTTCTTGGAAAACCAAGTTTAATTGCAAACTCTGTAAGACAAAATAGCTGCATTAAAAAATGAATTTATAACTTCAACATTACGAATAGTATATTATGAGAAAGAGCATGCCTAAAGGTGTGGTATGCCTTACTCCAAAAATCTCAGACACAGTACAAAACCAAGAGACAGCATTCATCTCTTATTCCTGACTCTCTTGTACAATAACGCACTAACAGGATACAAAGAATGTCCTCAGTAATGTATTTTTTTGTGCAAAGTGTACAATAAATCCAGCTTATATCAAGTACAAGTCAGGCAGCTACCAACAGATACTAACTAAATGAAAGTAAGCAGTGCACTACAAACGAGGGGGGTGCTCTTACGGAGGCGGCAAACCTCAAATTAACAAGTGAAAAAAATGTACTAGCACACCTATGGTTATTGAAAGCTATATTAGCTTGCTTTTATTGACAGAATTTCCACAGCCAATAACCGATAGCAAGCACCACTGCTGACATAGCATTTCACACTAACACTTAGGTGCTTCATAAGACTAAGCACTGAGGTGATGGTGGGAAATGTTATGTCACTGGCAATGTTTGCCATTTGTTGGTAGCCTCCTGACTTCTACTCAGTGTATGCTGAATTTACTGCACACTTTGCACTAATAAATGAATTACTGAGGTCATTCCCTAGATCCTATTATTGCTTCATTGTACAAGACAGCCAGGAATAGGAGGTGAGTGGTGTCTCCTGTTTTTGTACTAAATTACAGAGGTTATACCCCACCAGCTCTGAGAGCAACAGCAACTGTCTCACAGAGAGTTCCCTTTTGGATACCCATCTCTTCATCTCAGGCCGGCCCCTTCAAAATCCCCTTCCCCCCTTTATGGCCTCTATGTTCCGTTTTGCTGTCTAATTCAAAGATGCCTACCAGCACAAAAGCAAATTTATCAGCAAAATCCTGCAACCACTTACAGACCTTGGCATTAAACCAAGTGCAGCCTCCAACGATATATATCAACCCCCATCAGCAGCTGAGTAGTTGACAACTATCATTACCCTATTTAACCTTTCCATTTGTACTGGGTAGAGCCTGGCTATCTGGAAAGTTACCATTGCAGCCCATATACTCAACACAGGTCAACCATCAGACCCAAATAACTATCAAACAATCTCCATGTTGCCAGCACTCAACAAGCTCCCAGGAAAACTGGTACACAGCAACTAATGGAATATGATCTATACAACATACTCACCGAAGCACAGACATGCAACCACCCACAGCACTTTCCCAGCACTGCACTGCTAAAAGAGACAAATTACCTCTTGACTGCCCCAGAAGCAGGTTACCATATCGGGGCAATCTTCATCATTTGACAAACATTATAAACCATATCATTCATTTTGAAAAGTTACACCAGCTGCAACTTTTCAACTAGGAAGTGAGTTGGTTCAGAGCCTACCTAACCAACAGAACACAGCAAGTCAGAAGAAAATGTGAAACTCCATCACCAAAACACTCAACTTAGGCCTAACACAAGGCTTCACCCTTAGCACCCTTCTGTTTTATCTACTTGTCAATGACCTTCCATCGATATGCAATAACTTGCATGCCAAAATTCCTCTCCATGTGAATAGCACTGTAACTTATGCAAGTCTGGAAGTCTAACACTGCCAGGGACCTGAACTAACTACTGCAGTTAGCTTGTAGCATAACATTAGACTGAACAAAGTGTCCCTTTCTTGGTCAAAAATGACAAATAAAAAATAAACAAATAAATAAACACAAACAGCCAACTTTTGTACAACATCAAAACTGAGCTCAAGGCCTTCAGAAGGAAAGAAACCCCTCCACACACTTTCAACTCTCAACTCAACTCAAATATTATTTATAAAAAAGAGCAAATCAAACAAATATCTAAGTGCTTGCACAAAAACAAAGGAAAAATTCAGCAGTTAAAACCATAAATAACAATAAAAACATTAGTATCACGGTATTCGATAATTGCACATTGTACCACATGACTGTTGTTTTGTTAGTACACTAATGAGAATGTTTATGTTTAATGAACAGTTCTTTAAGACATTTTCTTAACAGAAGAGGAATGAAATAAAATAATGGAGTGAATTAGAAACTGGACTTTATCTTGTTAGGTACAATCTTATCCAGAGATAACTCCCAGTATATCTATATATTGTACATAGAGGTATCACAAATCCCAAGTCATTTCATTTAAAGGGGATTGTCTGTGATATATCCAGATACATCTACATATTTACTAGGCTGTATCCATGTTCCTATTGTTACATTAGTGAAAGCAAAGAGCAAAAACCGACACCAGAATCTTTTAATTATCTTGCAGAAGTTAATTGGTAAAAACAGCAAATGCCAGACAGACATGCAGAGGTTTGCACTCTCTGCACATCCATCTGGCATGTGCTATATTTACCAATGAAATTCTGCAAGGTAATAAAAAGATTCTTTCTTTTTTTTTCTTTTTGTTAATCTATTTATCCTCCCAGCCATAGTGCACCCCAACTCTCCACCCACCTCCCCAGCCCTGGCACTGGCACACACAAGGGATTACCTCCACCCAAACTTCCTGCACAGTTTACCCCCTGTGGCAGGGTCATCAGGGATGCCATGCTGCCATTGAGATGGATCTGGTGAGGGCTCTCAGCCCTAGCTTCCCCCATGGTTTAGCCCCTCCATGGCAGGGGTCCAATGGTGGGTGCAGGGGTCCAATGGTGGGTGCAGGGTTCCAATGGTGGGTGCCACCCACTGATGAACAGATCCAGTGTGAGGAGTGGGGTCCCATAGTCCAACGTAGAGACCAGGAGAGGTTGGCTTCATCCATGCTGTACCCAGCCATTTTTCCTTTTCCCATCTGGAGGATGGACATGCAATGCCATCATAGATGCACCACACACATTACCATGTCTGAGGTGTTGACAGCCATCATCCTTCCAACATCCAAGAGTGCACTGATTGCCCTAAGCCATCACCAGGGGTCAGTCCAGTGCTGAGAACTCACAACCCTTCCTCCCAGAGGAAGAGAGCTGTCCTCTGGATGCTTAATCCTCCTCTCTCTTGCCAGCCCCTGCTGCACTGAGTCCATCATTGAACCCAGGTCACCAGCATGATGGCAGGTGAGGCATGGAGGCCTCTGCCCTTTGCACAACCAGGTTGACCCAAATAGAATCTTTCTTTATAATGAGTTGACTGGTGTCGGTTTTTGCTCTTTCCTGCCATAAGTTTTTTAGATCATGGCACAGTATTAGAGTAGAGCTGAGACTGTTGTTTGAGTGTTCCCCTTGTTACATGCCTTATTATGTACCTTGTTTCATGCCTTTATTACTATTCTAAGTCATTCATGAAAATAGTCATTTAGTTGCCTAGTGTACCTTAGCTGGTAAAAAAAAAAAACAAAGATCTGTGATTACCACTGTATTCATTACATTATGAAATAATCAGTTTAAAGACATCAGCCAGGATATACCAGATTTAAAGCTGATTACTGGCAATTGCTCATGCTGTGACCATGAGCGTGTTGCTAAACCTCTTTTTGCTCCAGCCTTCTGTGCTGTAAAATAGAGTAGGAGAAGGATGTCATTAAAACACAATGTTGCATCTCAGTTGGGATATCTTCAGCAAATAATTTATTTATTTGAAATGTTTTACCAGGAAAGTACTCTGAGCAGCAATTGCTCATCTCCAGGTGCATCCTGGGGAGGAGGAAAGGAGTAAACAAGCTAGCAAAATTACAGCAAAATCAACAAATGCAGGTAGACAGATACAGAGAACATTAAATAATTTATAACACAGAAGAGAATACAATGATTTACATAGTATGCATTTGCCAGCCCTCCTCCCCCGTACATTTACAGAGTAATAACTAAAATTAGTCATGGGCTCTGACTGAAAGCATGTTTTTGTTCTGTAAAATAGAGTACGATCCACAATCTGCTATGCACAAGTATCGTAATGTTTGTAGACAGAAATGAAATGACTGATTACTGATAAAATGTTATTTTATAAATTTCATAGAACAATACCACACAGTCTGGGAACTGTGCCTGTTCTTACCCTTCCACCCTGACCAACATGCAGCCATCATTTATGAGTAAACTTCCTGAAAGCAGTCACAGTAACAGAGAAGCCTCCAAGTCAAAGAGTCCAAGTCTCCAAAATAAGGTAAGAGAGACTGGCAATATTGCCTTTAGTGCAGTGAGATTGCTTGCAGTGGGATAGTTAAACTTTCAAATTCTTGCTTCCAAGAAGGTAAATGCACAGGATGTTGTCCATAAAAAGAAAACAGTAGAAAAAAGACAGTTTTTTACAATAACTTTTATTTGAGTACAGTTAAACATGAGTCACTTGGAGGTATGGATATATTTTCTGGAAACAGGAACATGCAAGCAGTAGTGAATTAGCACACATTTCATACCCCATTTAACTTTAAGAGTGAAGTGAAACAGATGGGCACCATTCATCAAGTCTGTTTCATAGCATCTCATTCATTAATTCAAAGTGTTGTGCCACATCAAAGACCATTCAATTCCTTGGTACCCCAGGGATCAACTCTTGAACATCTCCTGTTCTTCCTATTAACAAACAATCTCTACTGAGCCAGCCAACACAGCAGTAGTCCCCCATATGCCAGTGATTTGATTATTCACTAGAGTTCTAAGTCCCTGATCGACCTCTCTGAAATGCAGATCAAACATTTTTCTCAATTCAGAATTAGCTCTTCTCAATGTCAAAAAGACCAAATCAGTGCTGCTTAACTCCACACCTAAACTTCCTAATTAGCTTACCTCCTTAGCAAGTGGAGTAAGTGTGCAGTTTTAAACACCTGAGTGTCACATTTGATCCCTCCCTTACCTTCTCTGGTAACATCATTTCCCTGAGCAAAAATATACACCACAAGGTGGTTATAGCTCCCAGATTAAAGCATTCCATGCCTCCTGAAGCTCATCTCACTATTACCAAAAGTACTCCACTACCTGAGCTTGACCACGCCTTCCATAGTTATTAGCAAGCTGCTGCCAAAGATATGTCTCAGCCAACCACACTCTACAATAACATCAGTCAAGTTGTCTGACTGGCCCCTTTTAGACTCTACCACTGTGATTTATACTAGAATCTTGACTATCCCTCCTCCTAAACCTGCAGAGAAGTCACCCTCTGCTGTCTGATAGAAAAATCGCTATGCACCATTAACCTCTCTTCCTTATCGAGGTTCAGTAGACCCAAAGCCAGCCTAGGTGGCCTGCACTTCTCTTACTTCCTCCTACTTGACATGCCATGTGTCATTTCAAACAATGGCCTTCTCCATCGCTGTGCTAGTTCTCTAAAACTCTTCCCTCTGGCCTACAAACTGACCCTTCCCATTCTCTCTTTAAGATGTAACTTAGGGGTTATTTTTTGACCACATCTATCTACAATTATGCTACATAAACTATTATGCTGCACTATTGTTGACTATTAATGCGCTATTAGCACTGTTGTTACCAATATATTTTACTAAACTATGAAAACCCCATATTCGTACTTGATCTTCATCAGTTTTATTTGTATCGTCTCATCTACACAACTGTCCTTACCCTGTGGCTGCTACTATATTGCCAATGTTTATTATTTATTTTTGCCCCTACAACTATTTATTTTAAAACTGTATTTCAACAATGTTTTTAACCCATGTTGCTCATTACTGTTGCCATCATTTTATGGGCCTCTAAAAGATCCTTTGGATTAGTGCACTAACCCTTTCAACAAACAAATACATTTCTGTGCAGATCTTTCTACTGTGACTTCAGCACTCATGGTTCAGAGGTCCCCATAGAAAGATGCTAGTAAGCATAGGAGAGAGAAAAATTGACCTGATTACTAAATAAGATGAACAAGGATTAAAATTAAAATATGAATTTCAGTGGGATGTGCTCAGCAGGGTAGTTAGAGAGGAAGGGTGGATTTTACCCAAAGGTCATGTCAAGAATATAACTGGGAGAACAGGGGGGAGAGAAAAGCGCATTTAAAAAAAAAGATTGACAGAAAAAGCCAAAAGAAAAATATCAAGTAGACATGGAGCCAAAACGTAAAAACAAATTAAAAAAACAGAATCAGGAGGGAGACAAGGGAGGAAGAGGAGGAGGAGGAATAAAAATGTATCTCTTTGGGGAGCTAAAAAGTGATCCTTCCTATGTTCCAAAAAATAAATGGTAAGCCAATAGATACAAGGCTAAAATTCCATCTTGGGATTCTGCTGGAACCATTGAAACCACTTGACCTTTGCCCTCTGGTTATGATGTCTCCAATATCCCTAGCCTTTTTTCAGATGGTTTGCCATCTATTATTCTTTTTGTAATTCATATTTCTACCTTATACAGAGAGGATTTTTCTGAGCTCCGAATGCATTGATTTACAGTCTAACATTATGATAAGCTCCATGATAATAGAGTGTGATGTCACTGATATATGAATTGTGAGCTGAATTGTTGATAAACCAAATATGTTTGAAAGACACAGCAAAACTGCCATTCATCTATGCAAATGTGTTTTAAAAGCCAATAAAGGAACCAAATTACAGGCCAAAATAAATTAAAAGTAAATGCAACAGATGGAAACAATCAAAATATTATAATATTCATCTTCAATTTCCAATAGAAACCCATTCATTGTTAACAGCCAACATCTTCATGACATCTGTGATTACATTTGAGGTTTTAACTTATGTTTCCATTTAGATGGCAGGTTTGCAGTCTGGTGGCCATATGAATCAAAAGTTTCCCATTCCATCACCAACCTTCTGCAGTTCAAACTCATCCCTCTCAAAGATTAAGCTGCCTCCCTCCTATGAGGATGCTGTCAAACAGGTGAGAATTAATACATTTACTAGCCAGCTATATTTGGTACAGTGTCCATAGTATGTGAATCCTTGACTGATTGGCTGATTGATTGATTGATTAATTGATTGATTAATGGATGGTTTTCACTTTGTTTCGTCAGTGAGTATAGGAACATCCATATTTAGGAAAGAAAAAAACATTGGCTTAATAAGTTCTCAACCCCACATCACCACCAACTGTGTAGGAATGCATTGCCACCCCTGAAAATAGAACATGTCAGCTGACAGAACCTGTTCTCAAAGTCTATTCCAAGTGTCATCCACTCATTCCGTAAAAAACATTAAGAGTACCCATGTCATTGTGTCCTTATTTATCCCAAAGAGCTGCATTTGGTCTAAAGGCATTATCCCTTTCAGATAGTTCTGAATAGTGTTATTGTGTCTTTTGGGGTCTTCTCTTAGTCATAGGGAACTGTTTAATTTCTGCAAGTTGAAAATCATGGCCCATGTTTTCCAAACTTTGAACTGCATCATCACTCTCCTCTACTTCTAAATGCTGTCAATATTTTTACTTAGGTATGGGGACCAGATCTGTACGCTGTTCTCAATATGTGGTGTAACCAGCACTCTGTATGGGGATACTACAATATTTATCAATCTGCCAGTGAAGTTTTTCTTGATGCAAGCCGCAGTTTTATTTGCTTTGCATGCTTCATCCCCAAACTGTTCTCTTCATTTAAAGTTGTTGCCAATAAATACCCCTCAATTGTTTCCTGCTGAGTTTCAGCAATCTCTATATTGTTTAGTTCACTGGGGCAGTCCATGAAGATGCATAAATGATTGTACAACTTGCTGTTTGTCAATTTGCTTAGATGTTTCCATGCTCTGTGAGGTACCCAGGTGTATGAATCTAGGCTGAAGGAAACAAATCCCCATTACCACCACCATCAATTAGAGGAGGAGACAGGGAGGCAGAGAAGTAAAATAATGTGACAAGCCCAGAAGGCTGATTTGCCTGGCTTTCACAGGACCCCACCAGTTTGAAACACATAATTCTGCTGAGTTACTGCAGGAAACAGTGCAATATTGCATGGCAGTTATTCATGTGTAAAATGCAGGAATCCGTGACACTGCATTCTGTCCTGGTGGGCCACACTGTATATTAGACTCCATGCATGGAGCCCCTCATGGGCTGCTACACCAGACCACAGGCCTCAACCTTCCAGGCTATAGCTTTTCTATTCAATGTTGCAGCCCAAGAGGGTGTATGCATATTTGTGCAACATGTTGCCTGGTGTATGCTATACTCCGTGGATCAGCTGTTATATATTTGGGTTTTAATCACTGGATCCATTGTAGGCACAAACAGTAAACGCTTATCAATTATCAGAGGCTGTGCCGATGATATTTTTTGATGTGATTATTCATGCTGTAGTGCAGTGATTACATCAGAAGCACTTCTCTAAAGAGCAAGTGATGTGTCTTCTCAAGACATGCCACAGCTGCTCATCCACCACTGCTCCCCAGGCTCAGGAGTTCAGAGCAAAACCCTGTGTTTACTGGCCCAATTCTCAGTGACAGACATTCATCCAAAGACTTGGAAATCTTTGTGCTCCTCTTTTTGTCATTCTCTGCCATTTCATAGAATAACTATAAAAACAAGCATATTTTTGGCTGTTTCAATAAGGAGCAAGTGGTAAGAGCTACTAGCAAGGGCATCCATCCAAGATCTCCTAGATCTTTGTTTTTAACAACAGAGATTTACTATTTGTGTCCCACTTGTGCACCTAGCCTGCAACTGTGGGGTGCTACTGAATCCTGCAATAGTTTGGAATCAGCTTGAGGACTGTGCTGTGGATTTGTCCTTTGACCCTTCAATTGCCTGATCCTTGTGTCAGCAGAAGTTATTGATTGCCCCAGTTATAGCTGGTGCCACAATCCAGATATCTTGTGTATTTTACATCTACTGTTTTTTCTTAGCCAGTTTCACTTTTATATCATAATTTCATTGGATCCTAAATTTTTCAGTTTTGTGTATTTACTGTGCTTTTTTTTATAAAATTTAGGAGATTTATTGGGTCTAATTTTGGTTACAGGACCCCAAATCAGGAACCACAGATTTTTTACTAATTTCAGCAATTCCCTCTTTTATTTAAGATACTTTTTTTTATTTGCAGTTAGTGAAGTATGTACATTTTATATATTTTTCCTTGACTGACCTTTTATCAGAAAGGCCAGAGTAGCTTTATGTGGTCCTGTTTTACTTTGTCTATGACATGTTTGCCTTCTGTATAATGTAAACTGTACTCCTTATTTTTTATTCACTGTATTCATATCATTGTCAATTGTTACTTATACCTTTGCCCAGGTCCACCTTGCAAATGAGTTATTCTCAAGGGTGTTCCACCTGGTAAAATAAAGATCGATTGATTGATCCCAAAACCAGAAAGGCATTTCCAGTGTTTTGAATGTCTAGGTCCCAAACATCTTCATACAATGGTTCATACTAAGGGGACTAGGAGCTTAGAAGGCATGAGCCCATAGGCAGCTCCTCCACTGTCTAGTGGAAGTAGTTAGTGATTCCTGTGTTTTGCATATAATTATACAACTTGTTTTAAATTCCTTTTTTTTGTTTTACTAATTATGATTTCACAGGACAATGAATTCCAAGGATTTATGATTCTTTGCATGAAGAAGTATTTTCTTTAGTTGCATTTAATTGCTGACCCACGACATGTAATGGATGTTCCCTAGTACCTGTATTAGGTGATTTGAATTCAATGTATTTTTTCTGTTATTTTTTATCTCTCATTTCTCCCTGAATGCCTCCCTTTCTGATGATGACCCCCCACCCCTGTCTCTTGCCATCCCAGGCCTTATCCCAACTGCATGCTTATCTCAGTGACTGAGTGGGCACCATGGGGAATGGAGCGAAGCCAGCATGGTCACTGGACATCATTCTGGCACTTAGGGGCTTTTTCTCCTTCATTTGCACCCCTATCCTGAATGTCAGGAATGTGTGCATTGGCACAAGATGTAGTACTATAATTGGGCTTTCACCAGCATATTTTGAGGATTTTATCTATTCTAGGTTTGATGTCTTATATTTTAGCACCAGGGGAGCATGTGACCATTGTTGTTTTCACAAATAATGTCTGTGAAATGCACAGTCGAGTCACCATTGACTACTTTCTGTTTCAGTCCTGTCTGATGGTTTGATGGTTACATCTGCCAGAAAACTGTGACCTAAACCAGCGATTTGACCCACAAACTGCAAAGTACAGACAGAAGAACAGTTTATCCTTATCTGTTCCACATACTAATGATAGTGGTATGGAGAAAGAACCAAATAGTGATATACTTTCTCCTAAGAGTCTGGAAACTCCGCTGAAGAGGCGGCATTCCATGAAGATAAAGACTTGCTCCTGAGGTTACAGGGAAGGATGAGCTGGATACACACCAAGGATGTTAACTGACTACTCAGACATATTTTCAAAAGCTATTTGTATATATATCTGACCAGGTCATCCTCATTGAGAAAGGTCACATCCATTCTATCAGCTAGCAGTCTTTGATAATAACTCAAACTCCCTTATTTTCCTTATCTTAGTAATTCCCCCACCCATATATGTCTGGGAAGCTTCAGTCTCCTATGAACAGCATACAGTGCAATGCCTCAACATTTTCTGCCTGGTCTACCCTTCCATTACCCTTCCTGTATGAGTGTGAGGCATTAAAACTAGGAACATGTATTAGCTGTGTGCTGCTTGCTCACCATTATAACCATGGACATTTTTAGGTTGCTTTACATCATTTTTAGTCCTAGATGATGAAGAATATGAATGTGTTTGCTGTAAGCATTTCTGCACACAGCTTGGTTTAACTGAATATACAGCACTTATACTGCAAATAGTTTCTTAGAATGTGCAACATTGTATATGGAGAAGTGGTATTTTTCCTAATCACAGTTCTTCTGCCATGTGAATCATTCTATTGTTGTACTGTTTCTTGTATGCATCCCATTTAACCTGGCTTCCACTTCCATTAAACCTGATATAAATATCCTCAATATACCAAAACTTTGTCATAACACCTGAAATTGCTTAGTTTCAATGGCAGCCTTATTTAGAGAGTCCACTATGTAATTTTTATAAAACCTTATCAGGATGACTACATGAACTATGCTTAATACATTTATCATATTTGTTTTGTAGCAGCTAACTAGAAGCCAACAGATGGATGAACTTCTTGATGTACTTATTGAGAGTGGAGGTGAGAAACAGAAAAAAATATATATACTTTTTTAAAACATGGGTTATTTTAATTTTACAATAATTTAGTAAAATACTTCCAAACTTGACTTACTTGATGAGCCAAGTATTTCAATTGTGTAAAATTTTATAGTACAGATTTTTATTCAAAAGGTTGTTACCATGATAGCTGTACTTATTTACTGTTTTTGAAAAGTTTGTCTTTCGTCTGTATACCAGAAGAGTGTGTCAAGTTGCCTTCTTTATGCTAAACATTGTTTTCTACTTATTTTGGTATTTCAAATTTAAATTCCTGCATTTTCCCCTTCAGATAAGGTATCTCATTTGCAGGGGGTTATTGGTGACAGCAACACATCTGATTACAGCAGTAATATCACTATATATGGTCAGCAAATATTACAAATTATACCATGGACTCCAAACCAAAGCCAAAATCCTGCACTATGATTGGTTGGCTGGCACCTTTCTGCCATAGTAAATCCTATGATATACCCATGGCAAAGGCGATAGTCAGTCCCTTCTCTAAAATCCATCCGACCAGCGAAATTCAAACCAGAGAGCCGCCATACTAAATTACTCGCTAACCAGCGGTCTCCGACTCCCATCACTTCCCACTCAGCAAAGCATGCATTGTAAAAAATGCAAACCCACTCCTCACCCCTTCCAGATTCCATGGCGATCAGTCTTTCATTAAAGTAAAATAAAAAAAACACCTGTCATGTGTAAGTTGCCCACTGCTGACCATCCCAGGCTCCTCGTTTGTTCCCGACGGGAGGGTGGAGCTGATTTACATATTCATAAGCCACCTCCCATATCACTAGTGCTGCAGCA
The DNA here is from genome assembly GCA_016271365.2 of Neoceratodus forsteri. Classification (NCBI taxonomy): domain Eukaryota; kingdom Metazoa; phylum Chordata; order Ceratodontiformes; family Ceratodontidae; genus Neoceratodus; species Neoceratodus forsteri. The sequence continues at coordinate 294,002,252 of JADMNL010000024.1, read as the reverse complement.
CAAACACTAAATGGACCTAGTGTGGCTGAGGTTCATACTGAGGTAGGTATGGAGCTAGTAGGCAAAGCCCATGTTTGCTCCAAAATTTCAAAGTATTTGATATCTGCTCCAGATGAAATATATCTATTCAATCTAGCTTTGAATTCATTTTTATTCCTACTTATTATTTTGTCCTCAGGCATGGAATTCCATGGGTTTACAATCCTAGATGTATAAAAATAATTTCTTTGATTATGTCTAAATCTAACTCCTTTTATTTGTAATGGGTGTCCTCTAGTACTTTGCATACCTTGTTTGAATGAAATTCTGAGGTCACACAACAAAATGTGATCCTTCGTTATATCATACATAAATAGGAGGTCAGATCTTAACCTCCTAGTTTCTATGGACATAAGGTTTAATGCATTTATCCTTGCCTCATATTTCATCCCTTCCAAACCATCAATGCATTTAGTATATTTTCTTTGCACTCTTTTGATTTTATCTCTTTCTAATTTTATAAAAGGGAATCAAATCTGGGATACATACTCAAACTGAGGACGAACATACGCTCGATACAATGGTAGCATTACAGAGGAATCTCTAGCGGTTATATTTCTTTTTATAGACCATTTAATGTTATTAAATTTTTTTATGGCTGCTTGTGTTTGGTCATCTGTGCCTAATGTGTCAGATACAAGGAACCCTAGATCTTTTTCCATGGAGCAAGTTGTTAAGATTGTACCACATAAAATATATTTGACTTTTTTATTGGTTCTGCCTAGGTGCATTATTTTACATTTGTCCAGATTAAAGGACATTTTCCATTGTTTTACCCAGGCTGACACTGTATTAATATCTTGCTGCAAATAGCATATTTTCTCTTCTGTGCCACAAGGGCCACAAATCTTATTACCATCTGCGTATTTTGTTGCCCAGCAATTTACATTCTTAGTAAGGTCTGAAATGAAAATTTGAAACAAAATAGGACCCAATACTGATCCCTGAGGGACACCGCTTGTCACCTCCCCAATATCAGATAGATGACCATTAATCAGTACTCTTTATTTCCTGTTATTCAGCCATTCAGAGACCCAGGCTGGGATATTCAGACTGTGCCAGAAAGATGTGCAATAGTGGGAGCAGGTGCAAGAGCAATGTGCCATTGCGCAACGTGCGTGATATTCAAACCAAGTGCAGGCCAAGGTGCGCCTGCACAACACAGCTGAATAGCGCACCCCATGCACCATGGCACAACCAGGGATGCACAGTGAAGCAGGGCCAATGTGCAGTAGCACATCCAGTGATGTGCAGGGACAAGGACAGGAAGCAGGGGTGCACTAGCCATGGAAGTGCCATGGGTGGAGGAGCATGCAGCAGGCCAGACAGACCAACCCCCAAGGCCCCCCAGGAGCTGCACAACCAGAGGTGAGCTGGATGGACCACCAGCCCATGAACCCCAGCACTGATCCAGCAGCAGAGGCACGGTGCCCCAGCACACACCCCCGGTAAACAGTGACCTCAACACAAGGAGGGCCAGACCCTCCCATGCCACTGCACCCCACCAATGCTGACCACACCCTGTACAATGATCCCAAGACACCCAGCCCAGAAGCATCACCAAACAGTGTATGACACCAAAGGCATGCCACCACCACCACCATAACAATGCAACCCTGTGCCTCATGGCAGCATGCATGACAGCCCCACTGTGATCCCCCCACAGCAGGCGACACCAGCCAGTAACACAACCGCAACATACACAATGCCCCCCTGCATGGCCCCCACCATGGCACAGCAAAGAGGTCAACCCTGCATCAGTACCCGAGGAACCCCGCATATGACAAGGCCCGCCCTGGACACCACCACCAGCAGGACAGCACCCTGCACATCCACCCATGCACACACCCTGTTCCAGCACTGGCCCCACCAGACAGCACAGCTGCCCACTGTGGTGCCTGGAGGCATGTGCCACACCGGATGTAACACAGGGCACAAACAAATCCCCCACCCTGTCCCAAGGATACCCCATCACAGAGCCACACAAAGCAGGGCAACAGATGCCACTGTCACATGTCCAATGATGCCATGTACCCACAGCCTGTACACCACCATGGCGCTGGTGAGCTAGCCATGTGGTGCATGCACCATGAACCTGTCTGCGGCCAGCATGCAGCTGGAGCACATATGACAGACAGCAGACCACAGGCACTGCCACAAATACCAGCAACAGCATGGAGGGGGACAACAACAGCATCACCCACAATGTCACCTGAGGTAGATGTGCAATAGACCTGGAGACAGGATGCCAGCTGCCATGGCACCATGCCCAGAGGGTGGCTGGCATGGACAGCCACCAATGTCATGCCAGCAGATATGCATACATTGGAGGTTCGGCTCAACCGTGCATACTACAGACACGCAAGGGGCTCAGCCGCACAGTCCAGGCACACATTGCCAGGGGCAACTGGGACACAGTGCATGCACCTGGAACCACTGCACACAGGCATCCAGTGCACAGGGCACAACACACATACCACAGACAGGGACCATGGCTCCCACCCACACCAGTGAAGGGGCCCTGCCAGACACACACATGACCAGGCTGGCATCACCCCCAGATGCCATGCACACCACTGCAGCAAGGCACCAGACACCCACTGCAAAACAGAGACCACCACAGTTTTTGTATGAAACATGTCTATAATTCAAAAGGTAACAATATTAACAATAACTATTTACATTACTATATACAAAGTGGGGAAGGGATACAAGGCTACAACTCAGGGGGGACATGCATGGGGCAAGGGGGAACAGCAAGGAGGGGGACAAAGGAGTGTGAAGGACAGTCCAGGGGGAGAAGGAACAGCTACTGGCGGCCCCTCTCCTTGCGCACCCTGTGGCACCTTCTGTGCCGCTGTCGGTCGCTCCACTCCACGCCCTGCAGCAGCTCCAGTGTGGCCCAGATCACCTGAAGAATTTCCTGGATGTGACACTCCAGGGTCGTCCAGCGTTGTCCACCTAGGACAAGGGGAGCAGATTCAGTATGTGTGACTGGCCAGACCCCCGCAGCCTACCCAATGTGCATGGCATACAGCTGTGGGACTCGCCCCTGTGATGGCATGCAACCACCTACAGTGGGTGCACCCACAAGACCCACCTACCCAGGCTCCCATAGCCATGCAAACCGCTGCACACCCCCACCACCCATGCACTGCACAGCATCAACGTGGCCGTACAGTGTCATGGCTATGCAGTGTCATGGCAGTGGCACAGCCAGGCACCCAGTGCACACACAGCCCACCTGCGACACCCACCCACACATGCAGTGCCACAGGACAGTGCAGAGTGCACCATGTGGTGTGCATGGCAGTGAGGCCATGTGCAGGGGGTCATGCCCCACCACCACCCCTGCAACCCACCATGCACAGATGTAAGGGGGAAACACAGCACTCACCTGCGTCCTGGTCAGCAGGGCACTGCTGACCCACGGCACCACCATTGTGCCCCAGCTGCAAGGCCACACCACCTGTTCCGGCCTGCCGTCCCTGCTCATGGGCCAACCAGGCCCTATGGTGATCCTTCAGGCCTAGAGTGCAAACATGGAGACTGTAACATCAGTATAGTCCAGTAATATAGCCCCCCCTTGCTGTGTGTGTCCGCACAGCCCAGCTGTGAAGCGGTGGTGCAGGGTGTACACGAGGCACCCCCAACACTGGCAGCACAGGTAGGACCCCCCACAGCATGGCCTGACAGCCACCGTGATACCTGGACAGACAGATACTACCAGTGATGTGATAGAGCACCTACCTGGCCATGGCACGATGCCCCACTGGGCATGTGCCTGCAGTCACCCTAGGCAGCTGGGGTCCCACCGCTGGAGGTTACCATATCAGTGGCAACACTGCTCAGCCTCCTCAAGGCCCTGTGCCACCTCCTGCCACACTGCTGTCCATGGCCTCAAGAGGGGTACCTGGCCAAAGATGGCACCTACATGGGGCTCTACCAAGGCCACCAGGTTTGCAAGCTCAATTGCCATCCAGATGGGTGCTCTGGTGCACGGCATAGTGCAGTGGCAATCGGCAACAAAATGGCACCCTGTAGCGAACGTGCCCTATGTGCAGAGGCAGCACGGTACTGCGCTGCCAGTCGCTATCACGTTGTCACCGGACTGTGCAATAGGGGTGCAGTCATGCATACACATGGTGCCTAGGGGCAAAGGTCAGCTGCAGGGTCAAGAGTCTGTCCGTGCATGGAGCGCCACAGCATGATTGGGAAGCCCGGCATGTAGTGCGGTAGGGCGCATGTGTGTGATGCCTTGCAGTGGCCTACTGCACTGTGGCACCATGGCACCCACAGCGCACCATGGCATGAGTGCCCCCTGAGCATACAGTGCACTTGCACCACAGGCACAGTGGTGGCCATGCCCTGTACTGCCTCCCATGCACAGCACATCAGCAGCACCACTAGCGTTGGTGTCAGCACTCTGGGCATGCATGGTGCGGTGCCAATTGCACACGTCACAGTGGTACACCATACCCTGAGCACGCTCAACACCATTGCACAAGGCGCAACAGCGTGATATTCAGCCAGGGTATGCAAATCAGCTCATGAGCCATTCCACGGCACATCCACTGCATTAGCATCCAATTACAGATGTGCCTGCTCTCATTTGCATGCATTGTGCTACAAATATGCGACCTGAGGCTGCATAGGCATGGATCAGTATTGCAGTCCTTTGAGGTAGGTTGCATGCTGTAGGGACAGTGGTCTAGGAGGGCTGTATGGGACTGCACAGTCCAAGGTAATGCCTGTCTATCCTCCAGGCATGAGCATGACCGAACGAGAGGAAGAGGAGGAGCAGGGAAGGGTGCGAAGGAGGAGGCCTAACTTTACCAGGGCTGAATCTGATGCCCTGTTCAAGGCATCCCTCAACAGGGAACTGCTGTTTAGTGGACAGTGAGGAACAGCACAGGTCCATGCTGTGGTGTGGGATGAGGTGTCACGTGCCGTCAACCAGTAGGGCAGCCACCAGCGGTCCATGCAGGAGTGCAAGAATAAGGTTGGCATGGACAGGAGGAAGATTAAGGACAAGGTGGCCACCATCAGGGTGGCACATGCTGCCACTGGTGGGGGCCAGCAGGACGAACCCCACCTGACACCATGGGAGGAGCGGGTGACTAGCAGCATGCAGTGTAGTGCCATAGAGGGCATTCCTGGCTGTGACTTCCAGATGGGTGGCAGCCCATCACTACATGGTAGGTCTGGTGCTGGCAGTGTGTGGGTGGTAGGAGGGCATGCCACAGGGTCAGGTGGAGCCACTAATGGCACTGTGCTCCCTTACAGCACCTGAGCATCTACATGGGGCAGCAGTGGTGGGTGTGTCCACCAAGGGGGAGGCCCTGGACACGGAGAAATGCCCATCCACCTCCACAGGTGTCTGAGGGACCATCCATCTGCATACCTGCAAGTCTGTCTGGACTGATGCTGGTGGTGCAGGTCTGGACATTACCCCAGCTGTGTCCCAGCGCAACACCACTCTCGATGTCCAGTGTGCTGGGACATGGATTGGGGCCAGGTCCAGCACTGATGATGATGTGACACATGTCCCGGACAGTGATGCATGTGAGACACAGGATGGTCCCACAAAATGCCATCATGTGCGGTCCCCTGCCCATTCCCATTCCTTTTATGCCATCTGCCCCTGTTGTCCACCCCTGCCTGTCTGTGGGCTGTGCCCTTGCCCTTGGTGGTTGCACATGGCCTCTTTGCCTACCTGTGTTGTCCAAAGTGCTCATCTGCGATGGTGTCCCGATGCTGCTGTGCCATCCAGGCTAGCTGGGGGTCCCATCACCCAGGGCGTGGCTGCCCTACACCAGCTGGACTGGCATCCTCATAGTCCCCACTGCTGTCCCCCCTCCTTGACCTCAACTGCCCGGGCGGTTCCTCGGGTGGTGCTGGCATGGCTGCCTGCACAACAGTCCATTCCCAGCCTGCATCTGCATGCTCCAGTGGGGCAGCACTGGTGTGCGGCCAGGGTGGTGGGGCTGTTGTGGCTGCTGTGGCCATGCCGGTGTCCCCTGGTGATCTGCAGTCGGAGGGGCAGTGCCAGCAGATGGCCATTGTCAATGGGGGGACAGGGACAGGGCAGTGACAGTGCACTGCATGTGGACGTACCCCAGAATGGCAGTGCTGTGCAGTGCCCACCATCAATGGGTGCTGGGCAGCAGGGCCAGGAACACCATGGGGGACAGCATGCTGGACATGCAGACTACCCCTTGGATGACCACAGCCATCTTTTCCAGGCCTCAGTAGATCAGCAGATGCAGCTCATGGCAGCGGTGGATGCACTCAGTGCGGTTCTGAGCCAGGCAGTGGAGTGGCGCAGCAGGGACCATGGATTGCTCCTGGCAGAGTTGGCCCAGCAGCAGGAGGATGTGACTGCTGCCATTGACAGGCAGAACACTGCAATGGTGACTGTCATGGCTACACTGGCCGCCCAGTTGGGTACCCAGCCGCCGCACACCCTGCAGGATGCTATGTCCACCCCCGTTCCTGACGTTGTGTGACCCCTGCTATGTTGACGCCGGGTTCGGCTGTGGGCATACCAAGCACACCTGGTGTGGGCATGTTTGGTGGCCTGCAGACCCCAGTGCGGACACGGTCACCTTCATGCAGCATCATTCCTGGGGGCCAGTCGGTGCCACACCATGAGGCCACTGGTCAGCCTGGCATGGCTGGCAGGTCTCGGCAGGGTCACCCACGCATCCGTGGTGGCCGTGGAACTATGCCACATGATGGACCCCTCTCCCGCCATGGCCACTGTCAGCCGCTGCCCTGTGTGCACTGTGGTGTTCTTTGTGCAATGCATGGGTGAGGTTCTCAGCCCTGCACACACATGGTCCCTGTGCACACCCTCCCAGCTGCTGGCCACTGTGGTGTGTGCATGATGATGCCTATGTAGCACTGTCCACCACTGTGCAATGGTGCTCAGTGTCTGAGGCACGCACAGTGCCAGCCACTGGGCATGATTGTGTGTGATCCTGTGGGGGTGTGGGGGTGTCTGTTGGGGTGGGCATGCCTGTTGCTCTTTGGGCATGTGTTGTGGTGTGTGTGCACATGATATGTGCAGCCCTGCCCATCCCTGCCATCATGTGCGGTCCCCCACCCATTCCCATTCCTTTTATGCCATCTGCCCCTGTTGTCCACCCCTGCCTGTCTGTGGGCTGTGCCCTTGCCCTTGGTGGTTGCACATGGCCTCTTTGCCTACCTGTGTTGTCCAAAGTGCTCTTCTGCGATGGTGTCCCGATGCTGCTGTGCCATCCAGGCTAGCTGAGGGTCCCATCACCCAGGGGGTGGCTGCCCTACACCAGCTGGACTGGCGTCCTCATAGTCCCCACTGCTGTCCCCCCTCCTTGACCTCAATGGCTATCCCACAGTCAGTGGCCATGTTGTGCAGGATACAGCAGGCCAGGAATAGCCTGCAGGCCTTCGAGGAGCTGTACTGTAGGGCACCACCTGACGTATGCAGGCAATGGAACCATGCCTTCAGCAGCCCGAACACCCGCTCAATGACATTCCATGTTGTGGCATGTGCCTCATTGTACTGTTGCTGCGCTGGGGTCATGGGGCGCCAGTATGGTGTGAGCAGCCAGGGCTGTAGCAGGTAACCACTGTCACCTGTGTGTAGAGGGGAGTCATTTGCATGGTGGTCTGCATCACTATGCCATGGGCCATCATGGCCATTACCCATGGCACCCCTGCCAATGCCTCACTTCCCCCACGTCAGAACACATAGTCCAGCATTCTGTGCATACTCACCTACCAGATGCCCAGTGGAGATGTCTCCACTCTCAAACCTGTGGCACAGTGCAGACTGGTGCCAGATGAAGGCATTGTGTACTCCTCCAGGGTGTGTGGTACAGACATTGATTATGCGTCCCCTGGCATCGCACACCATCTGGAAGTTGACACTTGGGTAGCCCTTGCAGTTGATGTACGCCACCCCCTCTAGGCCAGGTGGCATACGGATGCCTACATGGGTGCAGTCTATGGCCCCAAGCACACCAGGCAACCATGCTACCCTGTGGAACTCCTGTATGTGTGCTGTGTGCTCTGCCTGTGTGTTGGGGAAATGGATGTACTCTGCAGCATGTGGCAGCAGTGCACTGAGGAACTGTGTAAGTAGGCATGATGCAGCAAACTGGGTTATGCCTGTCGTGTCCCCTGTTGGTCTCTGAAAGGTGCTTGTGGTGAACAGGCACATGACGGCTGTGACCTTCATCTCCACAGACAGTGAATGGCTCCATCATGTGGATGCCTGCATCTCATCACTGCACAGCTCACAGAGTTGCCTCAGAATCACCCGGTTCAGGTGGTACCGGCCCACAATCTCAGTGTCATTGTACTATTCGAAGGTGGTGTGGGCTCGGTACTGCCTGTTCTGGGTGTACTGCCGATGGGCCCTTCCCTGGCTGTGCCTCCCTGCTGCCTGCCTTCTCACACCCCTCATTACCGCCTCCATCTGGAAGGTGGCACTGGCCATGTCCCTGGCTGGTGTCCCCCCTCAGGTGGCTGTATTCCTGTTCCCCCCACTGTGTGATGCTGGTGCTGCCCCTGCACTAGGTTCACCTCTGGCTGTTCACCTCTGGGTGCCCTGCCTCTTGTCACTGCCCTCCATCCACTGTGGCACTCTCAGGCCCTCTTGCACACACAGGCATGGGCACACACACTCCTTCTCTCACTCAGGCACACCTCCAGTGGGCCCTGTCCAACTTCTGGCCACATCTGCCTCCTGCTTCCTCTCTTGCCTCCCTGCCACTCTGTCTCCGCATTCCCACCTATGGCTCCTCTGGGGTGCATTCTTCCTCCCCTCACTTGCTCCCTTTTATTTTGGCTCATTTCCACTGTCGTGCAACTTCTGCTTGCTCCATTACTGTGCATGTCACATACTAATGAATATCGCACTGTGCATGTTATTCCTGGTTCCGCCCACTGCAGTTGCACATGCATTCATTACTGTTGCACTATGGTGCATTGCATGTTGTGCTGCGCTGCCGCTCCCACTGAATATCGCACCATGGCACATTTCCGCACTTGCACTGGCGCATCCCTGTTGCGCATGGCACATCCGCTCTGAATATCCCACCCCCAGTGTATAATGATGATGTCATCAGCTTGGAGTAGCCTCAATTTGTCTATTACATTCCAACGAGGGGTCAGATCAAATTATTTACTAAAATCTAAAAAGACCATGTCACATGGCTCCTCCTTATCTAGTTCCTTATGTTTTCATAGAAGCATAGCAGGTTAGTTGTACAGCTCCTGCTTTTCCTAAATCCATGCTGATCTGAGTCCTTAGAATCAATTAAAGTAGTCAGTTTATCTTTTACCAAACCTTCACTTTGTCCCCCTTTTTATATATCGACACAACATATGCTATCTTCCAGTCATCTGGTATCATTCCTGTATTTATAGATGTCTCAAATAGTCTTTTAAAAGGATATAATATATGATCGAGCATAATCTGTAACATCCGAACAGAGATTCTGTGTGGGCCTGGTGATGCATTAGATTTCAAATTACAAATACATTGCCTGATTTCACTTAGTTCAATGTGGATACGAGTTTTGTTTGGTCCATTAGTGTCATGACTAATTGTTTTTTTTTTCTGTACACGTCACAAAAAGATTTGTTAAAAATGGAAGCCATTTCTGCATCTGTAGTTGTTATAATATTGTTTTGTCTAAGTGGACCCACTTTGTTCTGAGGTTTCTTGAGAGAGTTAACATAAGCATAAAAGGCTCTGCAGTTGTCCTTTTTGGCATTTTTTGCTGGTTTCAGTTCAGCTGTCTTTTTGCCTTTCTAAAGGCCTTTTTACTGTTGTTGTTAAAGCCTCGTTTTACCATCTGAGGAATATCTGCAGGATTAAGCATCTGGTTCCATCCGGTGACCTTCCTATTTTGAGTCAAGCCTTTGTGACCTCGCGTTTGGACTACTGCAACTCCCTGTACCTAGAGCTACCTGGGGTTGAAATCCATCACTTGCAGTTAGTGCAGAAGGTTGCAGCATGGCTTTTGACAGGATCCTCTCGGTCCTGTCATATTTCACCTGTGCTGCGTGGACTGCACTGGCTGCCAGTTCAGTGGCGGATCACCTTTAAAGTAGGTCTTCTGACTCTTAAAACCCTACACGGACAGGGCCCAGATTATCTGAAAGAGCTCCTGGTTCCTCACTGCCCTGGGCGATTGCTCCGCTCAGCTGTCGAGGAGTTGCTAGAGATTCCGAGGGTATGTTTGAAATCTTCTGGAGTGAGAACATTTATGTAAGCTGTCCCTACCCTTTGGAATTCTCTACCCCATCGGTTATGTGAGTGCTTGACTGTAGAGGGCTTTAAACAAGCATTAAAAATCTACTTGTGGAACCAAGCATTTCATGATTGATTAAAGGATGTTATCAGTATTATCATTTTGTTCTATGCTGAGATGTTTTGTCTGTGTATTGTAATTTTAATTATTGTTAAGGCTACTTGGTTTTTTGAAAGGTGCCATATAAATAAAATTTAGTATTATTATTATTACAGGCTTTTTGGGCCATTTGTAAGGAATACCATCTTGTTTCATTATTGTTTTTGGATATTTTTTATAACATCTATTTTTCTTTTTAATTTGTTTTTTGTGGTCTTGTTAAGCCACATAGGACATTTTGCAGAATTCCTGTTTTTTTTTTTTTTTTTTTTATTAAAGGAATGTATAGCTCACTCAGGCCTAAAATTATATTTTTAATTGTTTCCCGTATCTGATCCACAGATTTATTACTAAGCAAGGATGCCCAATCCAGATGTTCCAGACTGAGTTCTATTTAAACTGTCTGGGGATGGATCAAGTGTTGCTGTCAGAAGGCGGAAAGTAAAAATGGCGGGATGAGGAATTGGAGACCACTTAAAACACACTGCTGTCACGCTACCTTTCCCTCTGTCTCTCAGATCTCATTTCTCCTGTCTGTATCCCTGTTTCTAAGGACAACCAAAATCGTGACAGCAGTGTGTTTTAATGAAAGAGTTTATGCCAGCTTCCATAATTTCAATCACTAAGCAGTAAAAATCAAAATTTTTTTACCTCACTCTTCCACTACTTCAGCTTGGGTTATCCTCAATATTCTGCCTTTCCAGGAAGGAACTATATTGTGTGGCAGAACAATAAAGTAAAAAAAATATTTTAAACTGAAAAAAAACTGTGTTTTCCCTTACTTTTTTAACCAAAAAATACATGGGACATTGTATAATTGCAATAAACCCCTCAAGGATATGGGTTATGGGGGGATTTACCACGGCTGGTGAGAATATTACCACTTAGCCTGCAGCCTCATGGCCAAATCATACCAGCCATGGTAAATCCCCCCATAACCCACACCATCTCATGGTTTATTGCTTAGCTATTCATTTAAAGAGCTCCTGAAACAGTTGAGATGACTTTGAAAAAAATGTAACATTCAGGCATAAATATAGCTTATATTTTGCATTTTATTCTGTAATTCTCATCCTTATTACTAATGGTATTTGCATGAATACAGTATCTCTGTCCTTTTAGGTCTGGCTGCCTGCCTACACCTGACATCATAATTCTTTTTATGACTTCAAAATATGTTGCTGTGGAGATAATCATGATGTCATAAACAGGGGATTGTGATGGCATGTGTAGAGAAGCAGCCTATTTAGATATAGTCTAGGGGACAGCGATCTTGTTTTCATGCAACTGTTTTCAGTAATAAAGAAAATGGGGAATTAATTACTGAAACTATATGATGTAATAAAGAACATGGAATGGAGCTGAATATAAATCTTACCTTTTTTTAGTGTTTTCCTAATGCTGTCAGGGGCTGTTTAAAACAGCTACACAGACAAGGATTTCTGACAGATTCAAAACATTTAGTTTTAAAAGTATGTACTGTATAGTGGATGATGATTTTACACAAGTAGGCAAACTGCTCTATGTGGTGCCCTTTGTGCAGAAGACAGCCCACATTTTTCTGTTCTTGGCCATGTCATTATAAAACATAGAAACACAGATTGTATCAGAAAACTACCCAGCAGTCCATCCAGCCTGCCCATTGTCCTGTCTAGCTCAATACTAGGCCTAATGCCATACTGGAATTAGGGATATAAAACCCCTTAGTAGCTGTAACTGATCATCTTCTCCTTCCCAGGTACCCCTTCCCATCATCTGCCTCTGGGTCCTACTATTCCCTTACAGTATATCTGTTCTACCCAAAGTTTAACCCTGACTTATTCTTGGCTTTAACCAGTCCTCTGTACAATCTGTTCTATTCACCCGCCATGCTCTGTGAAGAAGGACTTCCTCACGTCCCTCTTAAATTTCCTCCCAACCAGTTTCAACCTGTGTCCTCTTGTTACTGTGGCCTTGTTCCTTGTGAGAAAGTCTTTTCAATCCACTTTGTTGATTCCTCACAAAAAAAGTGTATGTCCCAATCATAGTCATCCTTTCCTTCTAAAGGTCAGGTGGTCATACTGCCTCTATTAGGCCAGTGTAATATCTCTATAAAGGGGAAAAGCAACGATCTTTAGAACACACTGGATGCTATGTACAATCTATAAGAGTTGATAGGGTGTTCAATGTATCCCATCTGTTATGGTAAGCCTTCATCATGCTCCTCAGGGAAACTATTATTCATTCTAATCTAAGAACTGCTAACATTTTTCAGTGCCACTCAACAAGTCTGGTGGTCTCCTGATCCAGCCAATGATGCAGAATAAGCTTCTTTTTTTTTTGTTAACTATATTTATGCACCAGTACTCTCCGTGGCATCCTTCAGAGGTGCCCAACTTGATCCTGCCCCTTCTACTCCCTACCGTAGCCAGCCATCACCGGTTCACCCCCCCAAAGGAATTTCCCAGCACTCCAGATCACCCCCCAGAACTGGGCCCACCCGCCCTCACGGCACTTTCTGAAATTAGAGGGTCCAGCCCTCTGGGAGGCATGGAACCCCAGTGTGGCCTGGCCCAGTGTTAGGGATGAGAGGGAGATCCTTGGGGCCCTCATCATCTCCTCAGTGAGGCAGGGATTTTCTATTTTAGTTCCCCCCGCCGTGGAGCCCAGCCAGCAAGGCAATGGATTGCTGTGGCTCTGCCCCATGGCATATGCTGCACCGCCACAATCAATGATCCTCCAGCCACCACCAGAGGTCGCTCCAAGAGCAAGCACACCCCATACCCACCCCCGGGAAGAGAGCAGTCTTCCGGACACTCAATCTCTTCCTTCCCCCGCTGACCCCCAGTGGCCCTGGCTCGTTCTCGAACCCGGGTCGCCGGTGTGGCGTGAGGTGTGGCTTCCAGTGCCTCAGCCCTCAGTGCCACTGGGCTGGCTCAGAATAAGATTCTTGACTACTAAAAATATCAAAGTGAAATGTTATTTTCTGTTGCCCATTAAAGGGCAAAGATCAAACCCCAACAAACATCTCTCCATAAAAAGCCCCTCTAAACCCAGCAATTGATCCAGAACTGTTTGCACTGCATGCCATAAGGGGAGTGCCTTGGTACAATCCCAAAGGATATGTAGTAAAGTGTCCTCCTCACTTTCACATCTAGTGCAGGTAGAGGAATCCAACAGGCCCTAGCAATGCAGTTTATTTGGAGTGTGATACATATTCTGTAGTACCAACCTCCTTAATTTAGCTAAAAGTAGATTATGATTCACCAGATCAAATGCCTTGGTCAAGTCATTAAAAACAGCACCGGTTGCTTCAACAGCCTCCAATGTGTTGAACAGATCTGTCATGAGCCAAGCAAGGGCAGTGTTAGTACTATGGTTCTTTCTGAAGATAGCTGGGGCATCAGTTAGCAGATTATATGTCTCAATGTACACCAGCAACTAGTTATAAACCATTTATTGTAAGGTTTTGGCCAGGGTACAGAGAATGGAAATAGGATAATACTGTTCAGCCAGTTCCTTCGCACCACCTTTGTGTATGGGAACTGCATGGCCAATTTTACAGATTCTCAGTAGATCACTCTGCAGAAGGAACATGTTGAAATGAGCTGCAATGCAAGCAGTGAGGATAGGGGCACCATGTTTGAGCAGCCTAGGCTAAGCCTGCCATGGCCAGCAGTACCATTAGCTTTTATCCTAAGCAGGTGGTCCAGCACCTCATTCCTTAAGAACATTTTGAAATGAAATTCAGGGTAATTGATGAGGGGGTCAACAAGGTCAGAGAAGGCAGGTTTCAAGAAAGAACCACCATGGGGCTCCTTATACTGAGCAAGATCCATAAAGAATATGTTGAATGCATCAGCAGCATGAGTTAGGTCACTAATTGCATTAGCATCATAAAGGATGTTGTGGGAGGTGGTACTCATTTTGCCTTTAAGGAGACTGTGTACTTGAGACCAGAACCATTTAGAGTTACACAGGTTTGTGGAGTACAGTTTCTTTAACCCTGGCCTTTGTTTAGGCTAGGCTTGCAGAGGTTTCTCAGAGACCAGTAATTTTGCCAGTCTTGCTGCAGACCAGTGACTCTGTAAGTACCCCAGGCTTTATTCCTCTGTTTTGCCAGCTTACATAGGTCAGAGGTGAGACATTTTAAGCAAAGGACCTTTAACTCTCCTCTGAACCAGTGGGGCATGCTTACTGACTATGTTAAGACAACTATTTATCAAGACATCCAGGGCCACATTAACATCTTCAGGCCTTCCTACAGTATGTCATTCCAATTCAAATTGGCAAAGTCCTTAAGGAAGGAACCCTCATCAAGCCAAGAGTAGTCCCTTAACAGTTATAGTTCTGGGTAAAGGCTTGGAAAAGCAATTACTCCAAATGCAGTAAATTGGAGAATTATCACTAAATGAATCATCCAATATTCCTGCTGTCCTTATCCTGTCATTCCTATTAACTAGGATCCAATCCCACAGAGAGTGGTTCCCTGTTTTAGCATCATGACAAGTGGGCTCCTTAATAATTTGGATAAGGTGAAAGTCATTTAGGGTAGATTTAAAGCTTCAGGACAGACACTGTACCAGTTAAGGTTAAAGTCCTCAAGGACTATTATCTCTCCATACACCAGGGTCCCAAGGTAGGCAATAAAATCATCAAAGGCAGATCTGGACACAGTGGCAGGGCTATAAACATAACTGATAACAAGGAGTTTTGTGCTACCCAGAAGTAGTTTCACCATTCACAGGGGGAGTGACACAAGGAAGGTATAGAGATTTCCATCACCCTAACTGCAATATACAGGAGAACACCACCCCTTTTCCTGGCTAGATGGTCCTTCCTAAAAATGGTATACCCAGGAGTAGCCACTTTGTAGAGAAGGATGTAGGGTTTTAACCAGGTTTCCATTACAGCTAGAACATCGGGATTATACAGGGATAGCCAGGCTTCCAAGTCAGGTAGTTTTGGTTTGAGACTACTGATGTTAAGATAAGCCAGAGCCAGACCAGAATGGGTCCAAATGTAAGAGCTTAGGGGGGACCTAGATTGGGCTCAATATCCCCAGCAGAGAGTGAAAAGGTTCCCACTAAGGCCCTAGGAAGCCAATAGCTAATAGGGACACAACTGCACAGCAACAATCTCAGATAGTGGTAGGAGAGCAAGTAAAGGTGCCCTTTTTGATAACCCAGATTTATCCAACAGTTGTGGAGATTAAGCAACAGAGTAACTAACCTAATCTGAAGGATGAGTATAGACAATCTGGTGTGCTGACATCACATCTGCCCTGGACATTGACTAGCTAGTAAAGATCAAACCAGGTAAATCCCAAGGGGTGGATGGGATAAACCCCAGGATCATAGTGGTGGTAGGGAACAATTAGCAGGAGAAACTCTTACGGTAATTTTTCAAGAATCTGTCTGTACACATGTGGTGCTGGAGGACTGGAATGTGGCCAATGGTGGGGGCCCATCACCATGAATGGTGAAGGTCTGACCTGGCAAATATAGGCCAATCAGCCTGACATCAGTGCTGGGTGAGATCCTGGAATCCATTATCAAGGACTGACTAATGAGTAACCTGACTGAGGCCAAGGTTCTCACCCCATCTCATGATAGTTTTCTGAGAGGCAGATCAAACCAAACCAACCTGATCACATTTATTTATTGATCGATTTTATTTATTGAAGTCTCAGAATTACAATACTTTTGAGCCAGGGGCTCTTTTAAAAAGGATCCACATCATAGATGAAAGAAACAAAGGACAATTAACATGGTACAGAAGACTGAATTAGTATATAGTAGACATAACACATAGTAAGTGCTGCATAAGTACATAAGTTACATGATTACAGATATTGTTCACTTTGTAAGAGCGGTCAGAGAGATGACCTTGTCATAGACCACAAAACTGTGGAGTCCAGTGTAGGAGAATAAAATAGCTGTCAGGACCCAATAGAAGTAATAGTTGTCAGCAGTCAAAGGTAGGTATTGTAAAGAGCAGGGTAGGGAATGTCCTAACCACAAAAGTAAGCGCAGAGATCAGGAGGGGAGACTAAGAGTGTCCCAGATATGTGTAAGGGGCAGAGTAAACTGGGGTGGTGATGGGAGGGGAAGTAAGGGTTAATGTTCAAGAGAGACGGGGTGAGGCAAGAAAAGTTGGAGGAGGCATAGTGGGGTAAACATGTATGAGGCAAACTATACCAGTGTTGGTAGGGAAGTGAGGCAGTGTCAAACAGTGGAGGTGGAGACAAAGGAAGGACAGTTGGGGGGGATGAGGGCAGGGTACGGGTGACGGAGAAAGTAATAAGTAGAGAGGGTTGGTACAGGTTGGAAGGGGAAAAGACTCGTAATAATTAGGTGGGGCACTCGCAGCTGCTGAATTTCAAAATATGCTGCCGGAGTTTGTTTTTAAAGGCTCCTATTTTACAGTCAGTTAGGAGGTTAAGTGGGAGGTTATTTAGCCAGCTGAGTGCTCTATACATAAATGTTTGCTGTGCATGCACAGTACAGCAGAAAGGAACCTGGAAGGTGGGATTGGATACTCACCACCAGGACATTGGGTACAGGGGGAGATGACACTGGCTCCTAAGGTGGGGAGGCTTCTTGGGTTGTGAAGGGGGGATTGAAAACACTGTGAGCACTGAGGGAAGGGGAGAAGTCTGAGGAGTCTTTTGAGGGCGGAAAAAGAGAAGGATAGTAAAGATCAGAGGGAAATTTGTTCCAGAGATGTAGGAGATGGTAGAATGAGAATTGGACTGCGGTGGAATGGGGCGAGGGATAGATAAGGTACATGGGTCTCTATGGTGAACAGAATGCATAGAAGTGGTTGCATGAGAAAGGCAGGAGGAGAGGTAGGGGTGGAGAGTACCAAACCAGTACTTTGCAATGAAGGAGGCACAATAAATCATACTCCTGTGCACTAAAGGAGCTAGCAAGAGGGAAGAATAGAGGAGACAGTGGTGTGTGAGGGGAGGGGTGGTGGTTGCAAAATGGAAAAATTAGTTAAGGAGAGTGTCCAGTTTGCAGAGGGATATGACTGGAGCAGTGCCATAGACCACGTTGGCATAATCTATGACTGGTAATATCATTTTGAGTACCAACTCCTGATGGGTGGGGAGAGGGAGACTATCTTAATGATGATAGAGGACTGCGAGCTTGGGTAGGAGTTTGGTACAGATGGTGTCTACATGGGTGGAGAAGTTCAGGTGGCTATCCAGCCAGACCCCCGGGTATTTAAAAGCAGGTACAATTTCTAGGGGGAGTCATCCAAGGTAGTGAAAACTGGGGGAGACTGGAAGGTGACCAATTTCTGTCTAGAGCCAAATATCATGGCTACATTTTTTTTTTTGCACTGAGTTTCAGTTGCTTAGACTGGAACCAAGACTGCACTCTGTTGAAGTATTCCTGGAGAGGGGATAGCACGCTGATGGAAGAGGGGCCAGAGGTACAGATGACAGTGTCATCTGCATGCATATGTATATTAGAGTTATAGATGGAGGGGAGGTCATTTATAAATAGGGAGAATAGGATGGGGACAAGGATAAAGCCTTGAGGGACCCCAGTAAGGACAGGGCCACAAATACATAAATTTAGCACTCTATAAATCTAAAATGGTCAGACAGATTTCTATTAAACTTTACAAATTATCAGACCTTATGAATGAGATCTGTCATAGGTCTAAGACCTCCAAGTTACAAGCATTTGAAAATGGCCTTTTGTAAGAAACCCCAATTCAACCCTAATATTACAGGCACTACTGTGCCTGTATAATACATATAAGTATATATATAGATAGATAGGTAGACAGACAGACAGACAGATACTGTATTGAGGAGGCATGCCAATAAAAACCTTTGTGTTAAAAAAATATTGCCATGATAAAATAAATAGAAAGAAACACATGTATTTTGAAGTTTTTGTTTGTTCTAACCAACAATAGATTATTTTAAAATGATATGCCAGTTTTATACAAAAATACTGTCTATAATACTGTCCATACCAATAGGACTTGAACCTCATAACATTTCAAGAAAATGTGAAAATCAGAACATTCCCTTATTTACTTCTTAACATATCTATGTGAATCCCAACTAGCTTTACCTGAGACAGCATCTGTTCCTTCGGCTCCTCCTGTCTTAAAGTCATATGGCTGAATTTTCAAATAGTGGTGCAGGGCTTTTGTCAAGCCCTGCACCACCAGACTTAGATTTTCACAGTGTGCCAAACCACTTTGCTGCAACTGTGCCCAATTTTTCAACCCCGGGCACAGTTGCGACACTTTCCATGCTTTAAAAATGTGGGCTAAGGTGCAAGTGGCTTGAGGGATTGAAAATCCCAGTTGCCAGCTGGAGAATGCTGCAAGACCCGTGCACCATATGTTCAGCACACCAGGGGCTTGCGGCATTCCTGACATTTGGAAAATCATGCCCATAATCCCTAGCTTCTAACATCTGAATAATTTCCATGGTAACAGGTTGTGATGTCAAAAGCAGAGGATTATGACTTCATGACTAGGACAAGCAACATGAACAGATTTAGACTACAGAGCAGAGACAAATAGAATAATGGTTGAGTAGGTGGTTATAACAAGAATTTTTCATACACACACAAGGTGTGGGGTGCCACATAAAACCCCAAGAGTGAAGCTCGATGGGTTTATAAAGGCATCCACAATGAGGGTATGTGTAAAATTTTACTTTTACACACCTACCCAGACGTTATTTTATATAACTGCTGGGGAGTGATTTTTTGCCACAGCAATTACATAAAATAAATGTACATCTATTGTCAGCCTGAGTCTGATCCAGATGAAGTGCAGCCCAAGGTCAGAAGCTGTTGGAAATGTTCCCCTTTTTTCAATTTTTTTTTTTTAGTTCGGACACAGAAATTCAGCCTGCTGCTGTCTGTGTGTTTTCTCCCTCCCTCCAGGTGCTTATTGCTTGCTTTCTCCTCTGCTCCCTCCCATTTCAGCAGCTCCCATTCTTCTGTCTTTCAACTCCCCTGTAATGTCCCCCATTCTCTCATACTTACTTTGGGGTTCTGTTGTTTTTTTTTATGTTTTTTTTTATTATTTGACTCACCGCCAAGTGCTAGTTGTGGTGAAGTATCCAACGGTAAGTTATGGCAGCTGGCGGCTGAGAAAAGGGAGACCAGAAGTTGGTGCATGTGTGGAGCAGGGGAAACCTGGTGTCTGTTTGCCATTATACCTAGCTGGTTATAATGGCAAATTACAACCAGGTTTCCCTTAGGGGAAAAAACACTCCTGAGTTATTTTATAAATAGAATAATACATGGGGTGTTGTGCTTAATGAGATTTTATCCACACCCTGAGGTGACGGATGCTACATAAACCCCAGAGAGTGAAGCTCAAGGGGTTTATTTTAAGCATCCAACACTGAGGGGGGGGGTGTAAATCTCAGGAGTTACTTTATCCTCCATGTTTTATTTTATATAATTGCTGGGGAGCCTTTTCTCACCACAGCAATTATATAAAATGAAACAGTCACCACAGTCCAGTCGTCGGACTGAAGCGCTGTCTGCACCCTGTACCACCATCGCCAAGCATCTGCTAAAACCTTTTTTTTATTTCTTTTAAGTTTTACCAGTCCATGGTTCTCCACAATCACTGTTTTACCATGGATTGGTGAACTGAACTGCTGATGCTTTTAAAAAAAAAAAAGAAAAAAAAAAAGCTTGCCTTACCACCAAGTCGAGTGAAGGAGTCTAGCAAGGCATCCAGCTTTCCTGTGTTGTGTAGGGAGAGAGCAGTGACAGGCACATGCATGGAGCGAGGGAAACCCGGCATGTGTTCGCTGTTATAACTTGTGGGTTATAACAGTGAATTATAACCGGCTTTCCCGATGGGAAAAAAGGCTCCCCAGTAATTATAGTATTTTAATGAATATATATTCAGTAATAAAGAACAGAAGTAACCGAATGATCTGAAATTAAAACTTCAGTGAATCTTGTGTAACTGAGTTATGCTGATGATAACTGTATCATTTTTGGTTGGAAACCACAGAATCACTTTAACATCACCACTACTTTACTGAAACATAAAAAGCTGTTGAATGTATCCTATAGTGCAGTATCCTGACTTTTGCATACACTGTAACAGGAATGTCTCATCCAGGTACAAATGTGTAATCCTAAAAGCTATCGTACAGTACTTAAGAGACCAATTACAATGCTCCTTTTTTTTTCTGTACAGAAATGCCTGCCAATGCCAAAGACAACCGCTCATGTGCACAGAAAGCCCCTCAAATAACAGTATCTCCAGGACATTCCAGTGTTACAGCATCAAAACAGCACAGCCTCTATGAGCGTATGCCTTCATCGCAACTTTGCTTTGACCGCTGCACAAGCAACTGTGACAACCAGCTTGAAGCCTTGTTGAATACCCATAGCCCAATAGGGAGAGCCAATGACATTACACTGCTTAAAATGGGGAATGGTGAGTCCCATTTAGAGGGGATGGTAGACAGATTTTCAGGCAAAGCTCAGGAAGAACTGCTTGGATCGCGTGAAGGTTTAGAAACTCCCATCTCACCAATGGAAACACAAGTGTCACCATCTTCTACGGAAGGCACAGCTGTGAACCTGACTTTTACTGAATCACCGTGGGAGAGCATGGAGTGGTTAACGCTAACACCACCTAGTTCAGCTACAGGCTTTGCATCACTTACTAACACTGGCCTGAATATCTTCAGTACTGATTTCCTGGATGTTCCTGATCTAAATTTGACTGCACCAATGGACCTTCACTTAGAGCAATGGTAGAGCATGGACATTTGAGGATATAAACATCATGGCAATACCTAATACCTCAAACTGAGGTGGGAAAAGCAACTAAACATAATTTCATAAAATCTATGTATTTGTTATACGTGTGCGATGCAAAACAAAAGTGAACTTCTAACGTGTTCATTGTTACTAAGGGGGAACTGTCACATGCAGTTCCATTAAACATATGTATTTCAGTTTCTATCAAGTCTTTTTGCCAGTTTGGTTTGCCACAATCAAAATGTAGCTTCCCAAACACTGACACTACAGCATCTTTGAAAGCTCTTTTCTTTAGTTTCAGTGGCCGTTGTCTGATCTTAGCTAATCTGTTACAGCTATCTTTTAACATTTTTTGAGTGTAAAAAGGACACTGTCAGCTTTGTTGGCCTCATGTTTTTAGTGTAGAAACACATTTAAATGTTATCCGTCTGCTTTAGAATCTGTTGCTGTAACTGGTTGGTTTTTGTGTTTCCTTTTTTTGATATAAGTGCAAAATTAGCTACATTGTTGGTGGTATTGGTGCAATCATATCTAAACATTTCTTTTGCTTCAAATCTCACTGTATTTTGCCCTGAACTTTAGGAATGGCCACACACAGTGCAGACAATAATGATGCAACAGTCTGCTCCTGTTGCATCACAAGTGGCTAGACTGACTGCGTGGGGTGGGTCCCATATTTCAGGAACGATGCAGTAAGAGTAATTCAAGGACTGTAAACAAACACATTTTCATCACTGTGTTAACAGTAATGTGGCGAACAGCCAGTTTTCTTTTTTCAGTTTAAATAAAGGAACTCTACAGAACAACCAGTTACATACGCAACTGATAGATAATCAAAAAATGCTTTTTAAACTAGATATAGGAGATTGACAGTGCCCCTTTAATAATCATCTGCAAAACCCAGCTACTGTAGGTGTCAGTATGAGGACTCTATCTCCTGGGATCCTAAAGCTTATACAGTCAATGAGCCTCTGAACTGTGAACACAGCTTCAAAAGTTCATTATTTATACTGCTTTGTGAATACTCATCAGTAACTAACAAAATTAAATATTTTCAATTTAAATGATTTCATAAAAATACTTCTTCACATAAACAATCTTTTAAACTGCATTGTCATTACAAATGAGATAGCGGACTCTAGTCTCTCCTTCATAAACTGATATGAAGGAGCTGTGAGCTTGCATTGTGCAGTATATGTAAGTTCTAGCCTCTGGCAAACAGTCTGCTGCAATTTGAAACAGAAATATTATGGTGTTCTACTGAAATTTTATGATTCTTGATTCTGACAGGAAGTTGAGGACACAAGGTGAGGGTAGGAGGATGAGTTGGCACAGTAAAAGCAGAAAGGAATCCATTGCCAGACGTACTGTGGAGGCTGAAGCAGTAAGAAAAAGAATGTCTGCAGCATTCAAGAAAATAAGGAAACAAATATGTAAAACACTGGCTAAAAGCCAGTTGAAAGCAGGCAGAAGAAATGAAATGATTACTGTGGCGTTCATCAGTTTGTTTTTTTATTCACCCTTTCACCTCAATTTTCCTTCATAACATTTCAGTTCAAGTTCATCAAGCTCAAGCTTTGCCACATCCTTTACTAATGCAGAATGTGATCATCTCGATCTTCTCCCACTCCCAACAGAAATGCATGCAGCATCATTAAAGTCACAATACTATGTTCTTTGCATAAAATGTCAGATTGTAGCTACAAGGTTCTCCATGAATTCACCAGCACAGCTTCATAGCATAGCATTACAGATAGCAAATATTCACAGCAGCTAAATACATGCCATATACTAGCTTTATGAGACATGGCTACTGTATAGCAGCTACACTACTTACTGAAAACATCAAGGTATTTGACACAAAAGTAGCAACTATATGGAAGTCAGTCTTTCTGATTATGGTACCATCTTAAAGAGCTACTGATACCACAATGAAAACTTAAAAAAAAACATGATAATTAGGTATAATTTGATTTGCATTCCATTTATATTCCTTAGCTTTCTCCTCCATGTTATTTATTAATGCAGACATTTACATGAATATATGATCTTTATCCCTTAGAGTTCCTTCAGAGTCCATCTGCCTCTATAGCAGGCTTCCTACTTCAAGTCATAATCCTCTGTTGCGACATCACAATTGGTTGCCATAACAGTAACTGTGATGTCACAAGCAGTGCATTATGACCTCAGGTGGGGAGAAAGCAACAGGAATAAAGTCTTCTGAAGCAAAGATCCTGTTTTCATGCAAGTGACCTCTACAAAAAATAATGGGGAGGAGAAATACAGACCTAATCTGATACACAAGCTGAACTGTGTGTAAATATTATGTTTTGTTAAAGTTCTTCTGAAGGTGTCAGCTGTTCTTTAAATCTTCACAAACTGTTAAATTAAGATTTGTATTTATGGAAAAAAATCACAAATGCAATATTGACTCAAGTATAAACATTCAGAGGCAGGTACAATTGTACTGTGAAGGGATATCTTTTGTATTCATAAAACAATCATTATACAAAACAAAATATCGCATAAGCTGACTGATACTTTTTCAAATTTATTAAGACTTTATATTGTAAAATTATAATACTTGAGGTCTACACTTCATAGAAGTGTTATGTGATTGCATGAAAATAGCAGTAGAATTTTATACTGAAGTACTAAGTCACCAATTGTTTGTACTGTAAAAAGTTATTGTTCACATGCTATATTTAATATAGTAGTCCATCACAATTAGCATTTTTTGTTTGTTTGTGTTCTATATGAGTGATCTTAGAAGCCATTCCATGGAAAGGTTTGATAGCATTTAAACCAGATAAGCACTGCATTGCTTACTTTAGCAGGGTTAGAATTACACTGTTGTACTGTATTAGAGAGATGTGTCTTCATTGCCAGGGGTTGAAGTATACAGTATGCGTTTCAGACTGAATGTCTGGCTGCCTTGTTGTACTAGTTTGCCAGGTCTGAGAATTCTGAAGAAGCAGTTAGTTTAGTTCTCATGTATACTTTTAGACTGACTAAAGTATAAAGAAGGAACCCTTTACCAGTCCCATACTGGTGGATGGGTTGTTCACAGACCCCAGTCATCTATTCACTTTCCATTGTAAAAAGATCATTTTCAACCTACATGTAGATCCACTAGCATAATCCTTTTTTTTTTTCACAGCAGTGGTCTTTATGTATTTAAAGTTTACTGTTTTCTTGTAATATAGTGCTGGAAGTAAATATATTTTTCAGTGAACAATTCTGAATTGCTCAGAATACTGTGACCAAGTATATTGCTGAAATATTGCCCTGCAGGTGATAATTACCAAAATGTGGGAGCAAATCTTAAACCAAAAGTATTACCCACTGGGGTAATACTCACATTTTTAGCTTTATCTTAAATACAAGAATATAGTTTTCTAGTCAGTAATATTTATGAACCAGGAAAAGAAAATAATTCTTCTTCTCGCAGTTCCATGGCTCCCATGATGCACTTTTGCAAGTTAGTAGAACATGTACTGTTCCTCTGTTTTCCCTTCCAAAAACATCACATATTCTCATGCTATTTAATGATTATGGATGTTTTGCATAGACTTTTCTAAACTTACTTTCTTACTGTCTTCTTAACAGATTTTAAAAGTGCAACCTTTCTCCTATAAGTAGTACTGTGTGCTATAGTAATTTTTCTTGCAAGAATTCTAGGTAGCACACATTTGTTTTCTCAGTTCCTTCAGAAACATGATGGGTTTTAAAATAATTAACTGTTTTGCTTTGTAAACAGTCACAGCAGAGGAGCACTTCACTCTAGAAGGTTTTTATTTTTTTAATGTTCCTATAGCCATATTCAATAGAAATCTGTAACTCAGCATTAATAAACTATTTTTAATAGATTCCTGCACACTGATCAGCTTATAAATATGCTTTACAGTAACGTCTGGATAGTAATGTCTGTTTTGAATGATTTTTACTGTTTATCATTATGGTAAACAAATGAGATAAACCAACTAAAGGTTACATTTTATATATCTCTGCTTGCTACTATAAAGTAGCAGTGCATATTAGACTGCCCTCATAAAATGAGGGAAAGATAAGTGCATATCTAAAGTCAGTCACTCCCGTTACGAAAATGCAGGGAGGTAACTCTTTTAAATTACATTCTTTTCAGGGCTCTGTTTCTTTACTCATTCAATTTTCAGAATGTAAAAATAGATGCCCGCATCACATTACTCCTCCCAGCTACCCATCCTCTATTGTCTACGTTAAGAAGCTGCACATTCACAAAGAAAAAAACAAGTTACTGAGCTGTTTTTCCTACACCAGTAATATATCATCATAGTAATAGAAACACAAGGGTGAAGTCAGAAGGTCAAAGATGACCAGCCATTACTTCTGGTGCTCACTGGTAATCTTAATGTGGTAGCTCATGAACTAGAACAATGAATAGGCATGCTGTGAAAGAAGAAGAAAACAGCTAGTGTCAGCACTACTTGAGGACACTCAAACAAGTCAATTTATTGTTAAAAAATCAAAAGGATGCCATACAGCAACAACTGTTCATGTAACCCTCTACCAGTTTTGCATGTACATGTGCGTCATCAGGAGGTATGGAGGATGCTCTGAAAGAACTGCCTCCATGCACAATGATACAGGCAAGGTATTTCTATTCTGGCTCCATCTGGCTTCCAGTTTTGAATGGATTTTTTGCTTTTTGTAAAAGAAAATCCTCTGTTAAAGAGATTTGCCATGTTCCACCCCAAACAATTCCCAGGTGACATCAGCAAAACTCCATTGCACAAAATGCTCCCAAAATTTAAATTTATAGACCCTACCAGTTTTATAACTGAAGACATTTTCATTATAACATTTTTTTTAATTGTTAACCAGATAAAAAGCATTGTGCCACATGGCCCTTTTACAAGCTTGACTCAGGTACATGTGCACAAACATAACAATAATTATTTATAAAAAATAAAATAAAACACTCAACTAAAAATAAAATATTTTAAAAGATTTACTAACATCTTCGTTTACTTAATTGGCCCAGATAATATTACCTAATTAGATAACATGAACCCTTTAATGTTAAACTTCATTTCTTGTTGTTGAAGTCGTAATACTTTGCCAGAGATATAGCAACATGTTGCCATGAAAATGAACAAGTCAACTGTTAAAATAGATTTTTAATTTTCGACCCAAAAACAATTCCCAGTTGGCATCAACACAACTTCAATACACAAAATTCTTCCAACATTTAAATTTATAAACCCTCCCACTTTTATAACTGAAGACATTTTCTTATAACATGAATCCTTTTGTGTTGGACTTCCTTTGTTATTGAAGTAATAATACTTTGCCAGTGGTATAGCATCATGTTGCCATGTAAATGATTCTGATGTCACAAACAGAGAATTATGTCTCTGTGGCAGAGAATACAGCAGAGACAGATTAAGACTAAGGAGTAAAGACTCTGTTTTCATGCAGATGTCTTTAGTAATAAGAATGGAATGTCCTAAAACTCACATTTTGTTTGAAATGGCATGTAACTTTAGTCTGTTTATTCTGACTAATTGTTTTGCAGGAATCAGGAAAAATAATTAAAGCTTTTTACAAAGAATAGTAGGGGACACAAGAGGGACTCTAGTTGTAGTGAAATTCTAGTATGTTTTACAGTGAAGCAAAGTGGTGTAGGGCCTTTGCCATTTCCATTTCCATGCAGTTTCCATCTTTTATTAAAGAAATGTGATTAAAAGGAAAGGTTTTGAGGGGAAACACATACATGCTGTAGGGTTAGACTTTTAAAAAGTCTGAGGACATGCAAATGGTTGACTATTTTTAAAGGCTATTTGGATCCTAAACCAGTTTTTGCACCCAGAACACTTACAGTCTGGCTATGAATGTTTCTGATATGCCATAAAGGATGGGTGCATGGTTGAGAAATGTAGACATGGATTAGCCATGTCTGAACTTTACATTTTAAAGCACAGTGTCTCAGTTCTTGAACATTACTTTTGTGTAAACATAACACCAGCTTATTTTCTTCTTACCAGCCTGGTTCAGCAGTCCTCCTGGTTTTCTGTGGCACATTGCTGAATTGTTGAGTAAGGGCAAAGTAAAGTAATGTCATCCCTGGAATTTATTATATTTAATATAGGCCAATTATAGTAAATGTTTGCATACACCCTTTAAAGGGCAAGGCAATCCCCCAGTCCATTTCTATGAATCATTATGAAATTGAAGTATTTTAAAAAAAAATCTCAAGGCAGCAATCATGGCAGCCTTATCATTTAGTGTTTTTGGAGACAGTTAAGTCATTCAGACCTAAAATGTGGCCACAAGTGCATTAATTAGGCTATAATGTTATGACTGGAAACCAGTAGCCCCACACACTTCCACCAAAAATACTGAGTAAATTGATGGCCACAAATAACATCAGTTTGAGAGGGGCAGCCTGAAAATGACACATTTTAAAAATGAGGCCTAAAATATTAATATGAAGAACCTCAAGCATTTCAATAGCCAGTGGGTATCCAAACAGTCTATCAGCACTCTCAGCCAATTAATGTTGAATCAAACAATCTTATTGTATAGTACCTACATTATTCTTTAATGGAAAGTGCTCAAATGGTATGGGAACAGTGCAAACATCAATGCGGGCTTTACTTATCTTCTCTTCTTTGCTCGCTGCTAACCCACATGGCAGGATGCCTGTAACAAGTGTAACTTGTAGTTTCTGTATTGGATGTTAAGCAACTGAGCCATGAAGAAAAGATAAGCACAGCCTGTATTGATGTTTGCACTGTGCCTGACCCATTTGAGCACTTTCTATTAAACAATAATGAAGATAAGACTGTTTTATTCCCATTATTTGACTCAGAGTGTTGGTAGACTGTTTGGATATGCAGTGGGCATTGAAATGCTTAAGGTCTGCAGTTTTCTTGCTGTCTGGCACATATTACCATATGTGTTTTATGGAGGGCTCCACAAGCCTTTTTTGAGCATAAGTAACTTGTAATAATATATTAGTAGGTGGTTTGTGTAAAGGTGAACTGATCTTTACCTCATGTTGTTCAGTGAAAATACCTTTATCAGTCAAACTGACCTCTCCACAGCCATCTTATACTGATGGAGTCCATGTCAGAGAAAGGAACAGAGAAAATAATTTGGAAAGTAGGAAGATGGATCAAGGATTCAGTGAGTATACCTTGCCTAAAAGTTCCTCCTCCTCTGATGAAAAAGGTAGCTTTTAAAAAAATATTCTACATTTTATATGCATTCTATGTTTCAGACTTTAACATAAACCCTGGAAGAGTTTGACAGAGCTCCATCCTCTGAATTAAGCACCTATAACCAAGTGATTCAGCCACATTCAATCATCCCTCAATGTATCTCTTATTTTTAATTTTTATTTCCAATTTGTAATTTCTGCCACATGGGCCTGTCTAGCCTTGTCACCTACTTTCTCTAGGACTTACCTCCTCCAGTTACATCCCCAATGGAATTTCCTCCATGGCACAGCTGTCCAGGCTGGCCGAGCCCCTCTTGAGCACAATTCAGATTCCAGGGTGGAGCCCAGTTAGTGGTGTGGGGCCTGCAGAGACCTGGAACATCATTATGTTGGTCAGGGATTTATCTCTATTTTTCTCCACTGGATGCTGCCAGCCATGTAATGACACACTGTGCATGCAAGCACACACACACACACACACACAGGCATCTGCAGACATGCCTGTCCCATTCTTGATGACCTGACTGTGCTGGCATCCAGCTTCTGACAGACAGCAGACAAACAGTGGGTTGATATGGCCCTCCCTCCCCCTCCCTTCCAGTCCATGGGACATTCATTCTCTATCATTTGGGTGGTCCTTATGCAATCTGACCTTGCTCCCAAACTTTTGTCACTGGTGTGGCAGGTGGTAGCACTATTGTCCAGCCAATGGGTGGCCCCTCCCTAGCTTTTTTAATTAACCAATAGCTTTTTTAATTAACCAATGAGTGGTCAGTGTGCATAACTGAACTCAAAGCAAACAGTTCATTTTCATGTAAACCAACTTATATCAAATATCAGCTGTCCAATACTCTAAATTAAACAGCCACCTATTGGGTGTCAGTAATGCAATTAGTCAATATGTTATCAGGATGGTATATTTGTATTTTGCTACATATCCTTCTATGCAATCAGGTACAAACCATTATAGAGACAACCACTGTGTATTCATCTACATTTAGAAAACAAAGCAAAGAATTTAAATTCCCAGAGCTCCTTCTTGATAACAATATCAGTGCACAACATGCATAAGAATTGCATCTGATTTATGCAGATTCTAAATTTTAAAAAATCATATATAAAGATTCTTACCATATGCAAAAATAATAATTCAGACAAATCGGATTGTTTTAATTGCAGTCTAGTTAATTCCAACACGGGTTGGGGGGGGCATATGGTTTGTTACATCCTTAAAAAAAAAAGAAAAATTCCATGAACTTGCTAAGGCTAGACTGGAATTTTAATAGAAAGTATTTGAACCCTGATTCTCCCCTTCTGTATCATAAACATACCGAACTGAAAATCCAAATGCATTATTGTGAACACTTCCTTGTAGACAAATAGTATTATATGCTTCCACCCTCTGGTGTTGAAAAACAAACTTGCATTTTCTTTACTGCCATGATTTTTTTTTTTTGTGATGGGGGATGTGGGAGGCTTTTTTTATAATTACTGCCAATTGGAACTGCAACAACAAGTCATGTTAGTATTAACTGATCCTATGGTCTCAATTTCTTCTTCAGTTGTATGCTTCAATTTTTGCACTTTGTAAATACTTTGTAGTTTCTTATGCTATTTTCAACGTGTTTTGCTTTGTACATATATTTGCCATTTATCAGAAGCCCGGATTGAAAGATAAGAATAATACGGGTTTGGCAATGTGTATCCTTAATAAATACTTTCTTAGAAACACCACTTTGG
This sequence comes from Neoceratodus forsteri, assembly GCA_016271365.2. Classification (NCBI taxonomy): domain Eukaryota; kingdom Metazoa; phylum Chordata; order Ceratodontiformes; family Ceratodontidae; genus Neoceratodus; species Neoceratodus forsteri. The sequence continues at coordinate 293,972,103 of JADMNL010000024.1, read as the reverse complement.
AGTACTTTTTCATGATTTCCATTTATTGCTTCAACTTCTTAGTCTCAAAACAGGGTTTTAAATAATTGATTAGCAGTTTTTTTTCTTGGGACAATACTAACTGTACATGAAGTATTTATATAGGGTTTCTAGAAGTGTTGTGTTTGTTAAACACAGTGAGGCAAGTGCTATGCATTTTCATAATGTTTTAGAACTTTTATGAGCAAAACGCTAATCAATTTTAGAGTTAAATAAAACCCTGAAAAATAACTAGTTTTCAATATATAACCTCTTAGCAAGAGACACGGTAGTGACTCCAGTCAAATCAGAAAAAATGGTGTTTCAGGCACTGCTGCAGTGACCATCTATGTAATGGATTGATCTTGGGAAATCTAGGATACCACAAAGACAATTCTAATCAGTCATACTTTTAATTTATTTGGCCATTCTCTTCAAACCTAATCATTCTAACATCAGATACTGAAAAGCATTTGCATAGATGATCTACTTTCAGAGAAGGATACAGCCAGAAAGTGGAAAAAATATTGTTCTCATGTTCATGTTTATACAGTACGTGTACATATTCTCCTTGCTGAAGAAACAAGATGCGTATAGTAGTAAATGAAGTTCAGTAGTTGTGCTGTGACAGACCTGGATATAGTTTAGTGATGACACTATGCTGGAGCTCGTAGCCATTAAGGAAAAATGTTGACCAGTTGTTTCAAAACACTTGTATTATACCGTATTTGATCCAAAACATTTAAAATACACAACAGCAGTCAAGGTAGTTAAAAAAGGCATTCAGCAGTACTGTACAAAGATGTGATTTCTAAAAGAGGAAAGGGCCAAGTTAGATAAAAACATCAAATAAGTGATATCTACATGGGAAAATCCAATCATTTGGAATGGGAGAATCTTTGTTAGTGAGCATTAGAATGGGAGAATCTTTGTTTGCAAGCATTAGAATGGGAGAATCTTTGTTAGCAAGCATTAGAATGGGAGACTCTTTGCTAGCGAGCTTTGTTTAGGTGCAGCATTTATTTTGCAAGAGAATCCTGGGTGTACAGTTACAGCAGTATAGCTACAAGCTAAACTGTAAAAAAATATATACTACATAAAACATCACAAAGATATATAGGGAATACATAATGGGTTGCAGTGGAATAAAATATTTATCTCCACTAGTGAGTGTTAAGACCCATAACTCATGAGTGGCAAAGCCACGAGTTAGTTAAGAAGGTCGTACCACTCATGTGAGGAAATAAATGTGTTTATAATATGGGTTCCAAAAATACTGTCTTCTGATTCATCCAAACAGGTCCACTTGACAATTAATTAATCCCAGAAGAGGCTAGAAGGGGAAGAAATAAGATTTACTTCAGTGCAGTAGCTGCTCCTTGCTTCTTTTAAATTGTCTCTTGTTGATGTAGCAGGTGATTTTTTCTTACTGCTACTAAGGGGCTAGCAGGGAATTGTTTTGGGGCTGTTGACATTTTGAAACCTATTTTGGTGTGCTTTAAGTGGGGCTCTTTCTTTGAATTGGAAACCTACTGTATATATTCTGATTTCAAGCTTATGTTGGTATATTGTTGGTGAGGCTGTTGTTTCTTTGAATTGGAGACCTGTTTGTTTTGGTATCAAACCTATTTTTTGTGCTTTTAGTGGGGCTGTGTTTTTTTTTTTTTGCTGTCTTCACTAGCTGCACAGTTTAGTGCATAGTGGGTTTAGTGCATAGTGGGGAAGGGTTCTAACTGTCTGGTCAGGGTCCTCAGCTACCTGATTGTTTCTGGAGGTCATGGGCTTGGTCCCACCCACCCTGTCCCTCACCTCACCTGCCCCAGGTACACCATTTCCTTTATACCAGGGGTTCTGACATCACTTCCCCACAAGGGCAAAGGATATGCACCTATCATAGCAGAAGCAGACATCCAGGGAAGGAACAGCAGTGAGTGAAGAGGTGACTGCTATCTTCTGGGAAGGAAAGTAACTGCAACACAAAGTGCTTTCAATGTTACCTCTTTGCATTGGTGTTTGTATTGTGAAAGGGAGGGGTAGACCAGCACAGTGGTGCTGAGGGTTGAGGTGCTGGGCACCACACCTCACTCCATGCCGGTGACCCACTTCCGGGAATGAGCATGGGCCATCGGGGGTTGGCAGGGAGGAGAAGGATTGAGCATCCAGAGGACAGCTCTCCTTTTCCAGCTCTCCTTCTCCAGGGAGTGGGGAATCCAGCAGTCAGTGTTTGCCTGGCCCCTAGCAGTGACTGGGGTCTGGTGCACCGACATTGCAACGTAAGGGACTGGAGTGGTGGAAATGCTTGAAGCTGTCACACACAGGAACATGCACAGCACCATCATGGGTGTCATTGCACGTGCCACCCTGAGGAAGGGAAAAAGCCAGAAAATAGCTCCTGGCAGATGACAGGGGAGCTTGCAGGACTTGCAACCAGCCAGCCATGGCACAATACTGGATCCAGTCTCAGTCCGGGAGGGCCCCCTCCACTGACCCTCACTGGGGATGCAAGCCCTGGTGGCATATGCACTGGATGGTGGATGCCGGGGTGATGGGGCTGGATCTCACCCAGAATGCGAGGGCAGACAGAACAGGAGCATAAATACTAATAAAAAAAATTTAAAAAAGGAGGGATAGGAGTTAGAAGGAGGCTTTACAATAGTTGATTACAGTTTCTCTTTGAGCATGAATAGGAGGGATAGGAACTTAAAAAGCAGCTGCTCAACTTAGCTAAAGTGTATGACAAAGAGGGTAAGGGATATTGAGAAAAGGAGAAGAATGTTTTGCAATGATAGAGGGGGAGAGGGGAGACTTGGGGGAGCATTGGATATCCTTCATCTGGAAGGGTTGGGGGGTCACTGATGGGCAATGGGAGCAATGGGTTTGGTGGTAGGTTGCAACAATTGTGGTGCACCAATCTTTCTAAACATTGCATGGAGGGTGCGGGATGTTTACTGTGTAAGCAAATAGGGAAACTTAAAAAAGGAGATCAAGGGTCTTCAGGAGGAGGTAAGACAGGCAGAGCAGACTGGAAGAGGTTATAGCTCAACACTGAAGGGAGGCAGGAGGGGAGATGAGGTGGGAGGTCAGTTTGGCCAATGGGAGGAGGAGAGGGTCAGAAGAAGGGAAGCAGAGACAGGGGGACCAAGGGCAAGGGGAAAGGCATAGGGGGAACCCAGATCAAGGGATAAAAGACAACAGGAAGGAGCAGAAAGAGACTGGTGAGGGGAGGAGGAGAAGTAGCAAGAGTCATAGAGTTGAAAGGAGGGAATGGGCTAGTATGAGAAGGGAGGAAGCAGGCATAGGAGAAGGGTCTTCAGAAAATTGTTTTGCAGTACTACAGGAAAGGGAGGAGGAAGAGGGAGGTGATGAGATTGGAGGAATAACTGATAGAAGTCTGGATGAAACTGGAGAGGGGGAAGTTCTGCTGGGGGCATTACAACATAAGCAGAAGGTGGAACTATTGTACAGGAGGAAGAGGAGGAGCTGGGAGCAAGAGGTGGGGAGGAAGGGAAGCAAGCAGTTGGTAAGGGGTGGAATCTTAGTGCTGGGGGACTCAATACTAAGAGGAGTCAGGTGGGATAGCAGAGGGGAGAGGAATAGTCATATTTGGGTGGAGGCCATGCCGGAAATGACAGCAGAACGGGTGAGACAATTTGTTCTAAAATATGCTAGAAGGGATAGGGAGAAGCGTCATTCAATTATACATTTGGGGACAAATGACCTGGCTGACAGGATGGTAGATATAGTCCAGAGTAGGTTTGAGAACCTAGGACAATTATGTGAGGGGGCAGGAAGATCAGTAACTTTCTCAGAGATACTTCCAGTGGCCAGGGTGAGCACAGCAAGAAAGCTGAGAATAGAGGAATTTAATGGATGGCTAAGAACCTGGTGTCATGCTAAAGGATATGGGCTGGTGGGAAGGGGTGGGGAGGGACTGGGGAGGACAGTAGTCTCTATGCCAAGGATAGACTACAGTTGAGTGAGGAGGGAAAGAAAGTGTTGAAACCGAGGATGGAGGAGTACATAGAGGTAGTTGGGAATTTAAACTAGGAGCGGGGGTGGCAAGTAGGCAAGGGACATGCAGAGACCACAAGTTGGGAAGCCATATGAGCTTGCTCCCCCATAACAGTGACAAAGGACAAAGGGCAAGTACTAGTGGTGATGTTAGTAAAGGAGGGGAGGGGGGAAGGGGTGGAAGATGGTCACCCTGAATGCTAGGAGCCTTGGGAAGAAAACTGCAGAGCTACAGACTCTCATGGCAGAGGAGGAGATTGACTTGGCAACCATCGCTGAAACATGCTCCACCCAATACAATGACTGGGACCTGTTGATACCAGGGTACAGGATATTTCACATAGACAGAGCAAATGTGAAAGGAGGGGGTGGCACTATATGTGAGGGAATGACTGAAATGTGTACCAGAGGAAGGGGAGGAGGGTAGTACAGAGTCACTATGGATGCAAATCCAGGATTCCAAGAATAGGATTTTCAGGATGGGAGTGGTGTACAGGCTGTTCTGTCAGACAGAAGAGTTAGACAGGGAACTAGTGTGACAGATCAGGAGGACCTGCAAGAAGGGTATTGTGGTGATCATGGGGGACTTCAACATGCCAGGAGTAGATTGGAGTACCCCAACAACCAGGAATAGAAGGGAGGAGCAGGTACTGCTGGATACCTTCCAGGACAGCTTCCTGATGCAAATGGTTAGCGAACCAAACAGGTTAGGGAATACCCTTGACCTCGTGCTGACAAATGGGGAGTGTGTGAGGGAACTGAGGGTGGAAGAACCGCTGGCGGGGAGTGAACACCACTCATTATGATTCACGTTGGATATGGGTAAGGAAGGAGTGGAATCTGGCACAAGGGTACTGGACTTCAGGAAGGCTGACTTTGGGAGGATGGGGGAAGTGGTAAAAGTGTACCTTGACAGAATTTAACCTAGTTTGGGCACTAACCAGCAGTGGGAGCTCTTAAAGCAGGGGATAGTGGAGGCAACCAGAATCTGCAGCAAGGCTCAGAGCAAGAAGGTTACAGCAAAGAAACCTAGCTGGGTGAGCATGGAGGTCATGGAAAAGATAAGGAGGAAAAAGCTGCCTTTAGGATGTACAAAAAACAGGAGGGAGGACAGGGAGGAGTATCTGCCAGAAGCAAAGGAGGTGACAAGGACAGTAAGGACAGCCAAAGCATCTAAGGAGCTCAGGCTGGCACAAGGCATTAAGAATGGGGAGGACTTCAGGTACATCACGGAGAAAAGTAGCTGTACGGACTATATAGTAAGGTTTAGGAATGAGGGGGTGAGTGGAAGCAGGGGGTGATAAGGCAGAAGTGCTAAACAATTACTTCTGCTCGGTATTTACTAAGGAGAAGGGGGGTGATACACAAGGGGGGAGGGAGGGCAGGAATGGAGGGGGAGGGGTGACAGGGAAATCACAGAGGGCAGGATTCTGGAGGGTTTAAGAGTACTGAGGGTGGACAAGACACCAGACCCAGATGGCATCTACCCCAGGGTACTTAAGGAGCTGACAGAGGTCCTGGCGGGACCTTTGGCAGACCTACTCAATGTCTCACTACACTCAGGGTGTGTATCTCAGGACTGGAGAATGGCTCATGTGGTGCCCCTCCACAAGAGTGGCCCCAAGGATGAACCTGGGAACTACAGACCAGTGAGCCTCACATCCATTGTGGGTAAGCTGATGGAGACTATCCTGAAGGAGAGGCTGGTGGCCCTCCTGGGGGCAAAAGGGCTACAGGACAGCAGACAGCATGGCTTTGTAAGTGGCAGACCCTGCCAAACCAACCTAGTGGAGTTCTATGACTGGGTAACTAGACAATTGGAAGGGGGCCATGCAGTGGATCCCATGTACTTGGACTTCAGTAAATCATTCAACTCAGTGCAGCATGGGAGGTTGGGAAGCAAGTTCTAAGTTTCTAAGGTACAGGGGTAGATGCAAAGCTGGTGAAATGGGTAGGTAACTGGCTCCAGAGAAGCCAACAGAGGGTGGTAGTGGATGGGGAGCTCTCATCCTGAAGGATAGTGATGAGTGGTGTTCCACAGGGCTCAGTGTTAAGACCAGTGTGTTTTGGGATATCCATTGCAGACATATCATCGGGCATCAAAAGCAAGATCGGTCTGTTTGCTGACAACACCAAGATGTGAGCAGTGGTGGACCTAGGAGGACGGCAGGGGTTGCAGCATGATCTGACAAAGCTGGAAACCTGGTTGGACACCTGGCAACTGGGGTTCAATGCCAAAAAGTACAAGGTGCTGCATTTTGGGGTGAAAAACCCAAGAAGGTGTTACCAGCTGGGGGGAGTACTGCTAGCTGAGACAGAGGAGGAGAAGGATATGGGGGTGCTCATTATGGGGTCAATGAACAACTCAGTACAATGTAGGAAGGCAGCTGCAAAGGCCAACAAAATGCTGGGTTGCATTGCAAGGGGTATATCTTTGAGGAGGGGGTAGGTGATTCTGCCACTGTATAGATCATTAGTTAGACTGCACCTGAAGTACTACGTGCAGTACTGGTGCCCATATCTGAAGAGGGACACTAAGTTACTGGAGGGGGTACAGTGCAGGGTGACAAAGATGATCCAGGGGCTGAGTGACTTACCATGAAAGAGGAAGCTGAGGGAGTTGAACATGTACTCGCTGGAAGAGAGGAGGGATGGGGGGATATGATTGAAACATTCAGGTACATGAAAGGAATAAACAAGACAGGTATGGAGGAGCTGTTCAAAGTGAGATAGGAGAGGGACACCTGGGGCCATGATATGAGACTGGAGGAGGACGGTTCAGGAGGGAGATGAGGAGACACATTTTTACAGAGAGAGTTGTAGCTAGATGGAATGCGTTACCGGCAGAAGCGGTAATCCAGTAGAATAGTGGGCTGCTTCAAAAGGGGCTGGAACATGGCAAGGGGGAGGGTCAAGGGAGGGGGAGGATGGGAGGGGGGCAGCTGCAGAATAAGGGGTGCTAGCTGCACATTCGAGCAGACTTGATAGACCATTAGACCTTTATCTGCTGACAAATTTCCTATGTTCGTATGTTCAATATACCCAGAGTTGCATGTCCACAGGGCTTTATTTTACTATTTTTTTAGATAAAACTCTAATATAACATTATAACATTACCCATATTATAAGAGGATTAACCCACACCAGGATATGGGTTTACTGAGCATTAATCCACACCTGGGTGGTTTAAGTCACTTAGTTCACCTCGTGTTACCACCCCCCCAGGCATGGATTAATGCTCAGTAAACCCCTACCCTGTTGTGGGTTAATCCCTCATTTTTCTATTGCACCCCCATTCATCCTAACTCATTATGCTACACAAACAGATTCTAGTAACTACCTGGCTGACCTATTCAGGCGTGATAGGGCCTGTATATTAGGGTAAAGTAGGCACTTTAACATTAAACCATAGTTTTTGCACCTTAATAACGTTGCCCCCTTTCAACCAATTTACATAAATTTGGGAAGTATACAGATGGTGCCAGGATTTCTGGATCCTGCAAATTATATGACAATCAGTTCACTGGAGGCAAAGTTACAGAGGTGCAAAAAAAAAATCACAGAAATTAAGAACCTTTTTTTGCTCAAGGATAGCTAAAAATACTAGGAGAATTTGAAACCTGAAAGTTGCAGGCTTGACAAAGTTTGGCCAAAGGTGTGTGCTTTTGTGTTTTTTTATCTCCCAAACATTAGTAGTTTTTAAAATATTTAAGAGAAACAGTTTCATTTCTGAGCATGCACAGTTACAAAATCAGTGTTCTAAAAATAACTGAATTTTTACAATCACATGAAGTCATGTGATCATATTACAAAAATGCTCTTGTTTATCAGGTGGCAAGGCCAGTTCCCTGTCTGTGTATGCATTCCTACTGTTTTCATTCAGCAGGGATGGGGCTATGTGTCAGTGTGTAGCCCTGACCCTGCTGAGCGTACTGTGTGTTTATGTGTTTTTTTCCATGTGCGTCCGCCATTAGCTGCATAAGTGACTTTATTTATTTGAACTGGACACCAGGATGCCCAATCCCCAGTGCCACTTTAATTATTAATAATGTAGTCTGACACTGGGGTCCCCACCCACGGTGCCAGTTTCTTGTCTCCTCCCTTCCCCTCCCCTCTGTAATGTTCCCCCTAGTGCCTGCAACATATACTTGCCTACACTGGGGGCTGAATACCCAGTGTTGGCATAGACAAACTCCCTCCCCTGACCCAGCAGTCTGGGACACTATGATATCCACCCCAGTGCCTCAAGTGGCATGCCAACACTGGGGTGTCCAATCCCCTCTGTTGGAGGTACCTTCCCCTCCTCTATTATGCCCCTCCCTCACTGCTTGTAATATATAGTTTCCAACACTGGCATGCCCAATACCCAGTATCAAAGTAGTCAGCCTTCATCCCCTGACCCAGCAGTATGAGGCACCAAGAAGCCCACCCCTAGTGCCCCCAAATATCATGCTGACACTGGGGTGCCCAATCCCCAGTGTCAGAGCTACCTGTAAAAAGGAAAAACATCCCACAATGTCTTTGGTTTTTTTATATTCCTGAAATAAAGAAACCTGTCCCTCATTGTCTTCTGCCATCCCCACCACCCTACCCGGTCATCCAGCACCCAGCACCCCAAACACCCTCCTTACACCATATGTACCTGGCCAAGATCCAACATTCTAATCCTCTCTAGGAGGCAGTATAGCACAGTGGTTTAAGGCTCTGAGCTACAAACTTGGGGACCTGGGTTTTTAATCCCACAACCTCCACTTGCATACTGTGTGACCCTGAGCAAGTCACTTAACTTTCTTGTGCTCCCAGGTCACACCTAGAAACAAGCTTCAGCTTAGTGTGCCTCTCCTGGTTAAACAACTTCCTCTTTCTCCTTTCCCCTTTTCTCTGGACCAGAGACACGTCTTCACTCTTCAATGCTGGACCAGGAACTGAGGAAAACAGGTAAGTTCTGTATAATGTATTTCAATGTGTTTCAAACTTTTCATCACAACTTGGTCAATTTTATATATTTTTGGCCCAAATTTTCAACATAACCTTTTGGGGACCCCACAGCATGAAGTATGGTGAAAATATATAAATCTAGTCCAAAAGATGATTTCATGGTTACTGAGTGAGATCACCTTTCAGGTCAGATTTGAATAATTGCTCTGCCCCTGTTCATGATGTGGGATTTCCAAAAAGGACATGTTGAAAATTTGGGTAATGAATATGTAAAAATTACAAATTTGTGAGCATATGTTGAAATATGTCTACAGTCACTCATAACTTTAGTAATTGTCAACATTTTTACCCCAAATGTTCAACATAACCATTTTTTCACACTACCTCATGAACATTAGAGATACAATTTTTCAATTCCTGGCCAAAATGTGTTTTCACACCTCTGGCACAAAGTGATGTTTCAGTGGGGATTTGGAAATTTTCACCTACTGGGTTCATGAGGTGGGGTCAAAAGAATACTATGTTGAAAATTTGAGGTCAAAATATTAAAAAGCAACAAAGTTATAAAGGTATGCTGCAAAGTGATGTTTTGGTGGGGATTTGGAAATTTTCACCTACTGGGTTCATGAGGTGGGGTCAAAAGAATACTATGTTGAAAATTTGAGGTCAATATATTAAAAAGCAACAAAGTTATAAAGGTATGCTGTAATTGTCCTAGCCTCGGCTACAGGAGGGCACACCCTGCCCTGGAGCACTCTCCCCATGATGACTCAAGGCTCCTGTCCTAATGGTAATTTTGTCAGCCATAGCAGCGTTTAACAGTTTCTGCATTCCTTTGTCTAGTGTTTGAATGTTGGCGCCGTGTTCACATGGATCTCTGCCCTGTTTTAACTGCTGAATAGGACTGCATAAATGCTCGGGACTTGTACCAAACTGCTGTACTACATAAACCATTATATTAAATGTGTGCTCACTAGGTGGGACATTGAAATTTAATTTTAAATTCTGTATCTCAGCTACCAGTCGCTTACTTAAACGTGGTGCCTAAAACCTCGATGTTGAATTTTCTGAGGCTAATACTGCATTACGTGCCACATTAGCTTGTTGTAACTTAATATTTTATTGCTAGAATCAAATTAAGCTGCTGACCTAGCTGTATAGACCGGAAAACTGTCACCGCTTTGGATTGTTAAATCCCCGGTCAACCCCATTCACATCTTGGTTCCTACTTTAGCCAATCCTCTTAATTGTACTGGACGGCTAAACTGTGCTAAAAGGAACCTTGCTGCTAACAGCAAAGAGATGCCTTTAACACAATTAAGCTAACTCGCATCGGGAGCCTGAAATTAATTGCTAGAATTGCTCTCCTGGCATTACATCTATAAATTAAATCACAGTGCCAGCAGCTGAATTGTACTGCAACAACTGCTCTGAGCACACCGGGTGCTCCTTCCCTACAGTCGCTACACAACTGCTCCCCACCTGCCCCCCACCACTCCCACCTTTAGCCGGCACCAGTTATATAGGGTGAGGCTTAGCGTAAACCACTCCCAGAAGTAAAATTAACTATCTCCTCTCTTTACCATTAGCAGATTATATTTCTTGGACAGCTAGAGGGCACCTGGTATTTTGTTCTATCTTTCTGGCTCCATTATTGTAACGCTGCCAGCAAATTACTGTGATATTTCTAAATCGAGCTGCCCTCCTACACACCCTACTTCATGACCCAATCATTTAAAATCAATATGGCCAGAAATCCCTGTACAATATTCCTGCTTGTATTTGCTTTTTCCACCCTTATATGGTTCCCTTTATTATACTACCCACCAACCGGGAACCACCAGAACACCTACCCTGATGTCTCTAGGCTCTCCATTATATGTATGCCACTTCACATGCCCAGTGACACCTCCCCCACTTCTTGCCCATTACAAATTCATCTACCACTTAGCCTACACTCTACATAAATCCTCGCTGCGAAACCCCACCCTGTCTTCCCCTTTCATCCATCACAAGCTTTGGTACCTGCTACTCCTAGCCATAATGTTAGCTGGGGATATTGAGCTTAACCCAGGGCCTGTAAATAACTTATCACACATTGACTCTAACTGGAATGACACTAAGGGCCTCTACATTGTGCACCCTAATATTAGGAGCCTTCTTTGTAACATAACGGAACTTGAGGCCTGGGTTGCTCAATATCATCCTGATATCCTTTGCCTATCAGAAACATGGCTAAAACCATCCACCCCAGATTCCCTCTGCTTGCTACCAAATTGCAATCTCATCAGATAAGACAGGCCCTCAACGAAGCGTGGAGGTGGTGTTGCTATTTTCTATAAATCACATTTGTTACTATCCCACAACATCATGCTAACCCTAACTCACTGTGAAGCAATCCATGCAACCTTACAGATGGGCTCCAAAAAATTACACATGGCCTGTGCCTATAACCCGCCAGCTGGTGGTAGCACTGGTCTTGAACAACTCCTCTCCCAAGTGGACAGTTCCATCAGCCAAAACAAAGTCCTTATTTTGGGAGACCTCAACCTAAACTGGACTAGTAAATCAAACCAGTCCTGTCATACCATGGTTCAAGGCCACAACTTTCACCAGCTAATCACAGACCCAATCAGGGTCATGGCTCCCCCACGAACTAGTACACTTATTGACTGGGTCCTTACAAATTGCCCCGACAGCATAGTCCTTGCAGGTACCCTTGCAGATGCACTAAGTGATCACACCCCAATCTACTGCATCTGGCGCTCTACCAATAAACTTTCTCCTCCTTCAAAACTCATCACCTTCCGCAACCTGGCCAACTTAAACTTAACACAGTTTACACATGATCTCTCTTTGATTGACTGATCACCAATCTACACCTCTGCTAATGTCCAGTCGGCACTTGACTATTTCCTGGCCCAGTTTGGTCTGCTCCAAGACACCCACGCTCCTCGTGTCACTTGTCGTATTCGTGGAACTCAGACTAAATGGCTAACAAAAGACCTACTTAACCAAATAAAGGCCAGAGATAGAATGTGGCAGCATTTCAAAGCTTCTGGGTCCCAGACTGACTATAACAACTACCGATTTCTGAGAAACACATGCAAAAGACATATTCGATTAGCTAAAAGCTCTTTATGCAAAGACCTGCTTGCAAAAGCTGCAGGGGACCCTAAGAAGTCTGGTCAACCATAAAACCCTCCTTGAAGCTAACAATTTAGCCCACTCAAGTGATATGCCGATAAATGGTATACACTGTAATAATCCGATGACTATTGCCAACGCTTTCAATTGCCTCTTCTCAGATCTAACCAGCTACATGGCCACCTTCCCACATGCACACACCGCTTCCCCTTCTGATGATACTAAACCTCATCACACGCATCCTCCCTTTAGGTTTTGGAGCATTAGAAGGGCAGAAGTTCTAAAACTGCTACTCTCCATCCATGACAGTACCAGCTCGGGGTCTGATGGGCTAGAACCAATGCTCCTAAAAGCTGCTGCCCCTCTCATAGCCTCTCCCCTAAACAAAATCTTTAACCTGTCTCTATGCCATGGTCTAGTTCCTAATATCTGTAAAATAGCTAGAGTCACACCCATACCTAAAAAAGGTGATCCAAAAGAAATCAAGAATTACCGTCGCATCGCAATTCTGTCGGCGCTAACCAAAATCTTGGAAAAAATAGTGGCCACTCAATCCATTGAATATCTTCAAAAGTATAACTTTCTCTCCTGTTCTCAGCATGGCTTCTGCAAAGGCCACAGCACTTCCACTGCCCTTCTCAAACACACAAATGACATCTATGCTTCCATGGACACAGGCCTCATGAGAGGTGCGGTTTTCATTGACTTAACCAAGGCTTTTGACCTGGTTAACCATTCCCTTCTTCTTTCTAAACTACACTTCCTAGGTTTCTCCACTGATGTAGTGACCTGGTTCAATAGCTATGTGACTGACAGAAAGCAGGCAGTAGTTTTCAACTCTGCCACATCAGATCTTTCATCTATACCTGTTGGCGTGCCACAGGGCTCCATACTAGGCCCCTTGCTGTTCTCAATCTTCATTAATGACATCCTGTCACTTGTATCCACCTGTTCATTTCTGCTCTATGCAGATAACCTAGTCATCTACCATAGTGCAAGGAACATTTCAGACATAAACCACCCTCTTGCCTCGGATTTTGCAAGCATTCAATCTTGGCTAACAGAACAAACTTATTCTCAATACCAGCAAGACATACTCCATGCTCTTTGGCTCACCTGCCAGGCTTAAAGCGAACCAACATGCCCTCTTAATCTCATGTGTGTACGGCTCTCCACTGGTCAGCGCCAGATCCTTAGAATACCTAGGTATTACTCTTGAGTCACCTCTTGATTTTGATCTGCACATTACCACCACCTGTAAATCTGTCAATGCTAAGATAGGAGGTGCCTACCATACCAGTTATGCCCTCACACCATCGGCTAGACTAGCTGTGGCACAAGGCTTTCTGCTCCCAGCCCTGGCTTATGGCCCAGCCACTTACCTATAAGTCTCCAAATCCTCCCTCCATAAATGGGACATCACCTATAATAGCATCTGCCTCTATGCCTCTGCATCAATTCACTACAAACATCACTGCCAGCTCTATGCTGTCCTAAATTGGCCTTGCCCCTCTGCCCATCGACTCCAGTCCTATGATTCACTGATTAACTGCATTACCAGATCAGGCCTCCCCCTATCCCTCGCCTCTCTACTGCACTGACAACCTCTCAACTATGGGCTCAGATCTGCTGACCAAGCCCCTCTTTATATCCCTAGATGCAAAACCAATAGGGGTACATGTGCTTTCTCATACACATCTCCAATGTACTGGAATTCCAAACCCCAAACTATTCATCAAGCTCCCACCCATGCTAGATTTAAGAAACTTCACCGTGATCATCTGCGTGCTACCAACCCCTGCACCTGCTTTTATCCACCTTAGACCATCCTCTCTCCCTGCCCTCTGTCTTTTCCCTAGGTAATCTACTTCTTTGTCACCTCTTCTATTTTCACCTAATACCTTCCTACATGTTCCTCTTTCATCCTTTACTCTTCCTCTTCTTCCCGCCTCCCTCCTTTTTCCTCTCCTCCCTGTCCTTTTACCGTAAAATGGCACTTATTGTACTTGTCTGTGTATATTATTTCTCTCACATTTGTTTTTCTGGTCTTGCTTTTTACTTGTTCAAAATGTATTTGAATGTATTATACTGAACAATGTCTCTATACACCCTTAGTCTGAATGTATGTGATCCCCCTCCTAACTGTTGTCTATATCATGTGCTGCGTTGCATGGATGCAAATGTATCTTGTATGACACTGAATAATGTTTCTCTCCACCCTAAGTTTAATGTATGCGATCCCACTCCTACTGTGTTACATATATCATGTGCTGTGTCACATGTATACTCATGTATTCTTCATGTATTAAACGGTATTCTCCCGGGTCGTGCCTGAAAATAGGCATTCTTATGCCTAGTGCACCCACCTGGTTACCAAAAGCAATAAATAAATAAATTTTGGTAATTTTCAATATTTATGCTCCAGACTTTTGATATAGCCATTTCTTCACACCACCTCATGAACATGACATCTGTTGTTTTTCAAATCCCAGACAATACATGATTTTGCACTTCTGGTGCAAAATTACATTCTATCCAGTATGTTATTAAATGACACCTGTCATGTTCAGAAGGAGGGGTCATAAAAAGATTCTATTGAAATTTTGAAGTCAAAATGTCACCAAACAAGTTATGAAGTAACATTATTTGCAGAGGCATCCATTGGGCCAGCGAGGAGCACACTGCTTTCCCATGACATTGACCTGAGTTCAGGTGCAAGTTCAGTAAATCAGCTTATTGGGTGAAGGCTGGAGAGGGATGATGCTGCACCATGCAGCACTAGATCCAGCCTGGGGAGGGATGGAGAAATGTTCTGGTGCACACAATACCTTGTGGTGGACCAGGGAGTCTTCCTTCACAAGGTGTTGACGTGTGTTGAGGCCTGATGGGCCCATGCATTGGATCAGGACTATCTCCAGTATTCTATTTTTTTTCATTTTGTGCAGGTCCAAAAGGGACCTGCACAAATGAGGATATGATTCCTCTATCAGAAAAAGAAGAAAAATGAAGTGCAAAAAACTACATTAATCCAGGTATCAGGGTTGAAGAATGCATAGCAGACAAAGTAGGGAAATGAAAAACATTAGGATTTGGGGCCTCCCGCGTATTGGCAGATCAGTTGTGGGATCTACCATGAGGTTGTCAATCCTAATGTCCAGCCCCTCACTCCCCCCCTGCCTGTAGCCTCCTGTCCAAGGCACAAGGTACAGCTCCAAGCCAGTGCCTAATAGTGATACACTCTTCAAAGGTAGAGAAGTATGGCTCATCACATGTCTCCAACAGGATCTGTTGTTGCTTTCTTCACATAGGGTTCTGCATGAAGAAAAGGGATCATGCTTGATCTTATTTGCTCAGGGAAGGGGGTGGGCATTAGGGTTGACAACCACAAGGAAGACCTCATCACTGATTCACCAATAGTCTGGAGACCCAAAACCCCAATACTTTTCATTTCCCTACTTTGTGCACTTTGCGGTGTGCTTTGCATTCCTCAACTATAATGTTTGCATTAACATAGTTTGTTGCAGTATATTACTGTATGCAACAAGATTCATTGTAAATAATAGCCATTTTGGGGGCTATTAAATAGGCACAATACATTTTAGTGTGTTAGGCAGGACAGAGCATGGCAGAAGCTGACAGGCAAAGGTGGAGTGTTTTTAGGTACAACTTACATTGATTATAACAGGGGCTATGTGATCCAAATGGCAGGCATGCAACCTCAGAAGGCAACAGAACATGGCTCACTTTTAAGGACTAGATACTGTTGGATTCTTTGATGGTGTCAGACAGTGAGTTCCAGCTGACTGAAGCTGTTATGGCAAAGGCCTTCACATCACCCAACCAGGGGTAGGAATGAGACAGGGAGCTGAACTCACAAATACTGACTGAAGGAAAGAGGTCGTAATAATGCCCAACCTGCCCAAGGTGGATTGGAGGGTACTGACCATGACTTATGCCAGGAGTCAGGTGATCCTAAGTGTGCTGCACAGTGGGCTCCTGACACAGGGCATCACAAAACCCACAAAGGATGGGGCAGTCCTTGATCAGATGCTGACAAATGTGGACCATGCCCAGGATATAATGGTCAAGGAGCCCCTGAGTGGGAGTGACCATCACACAGTGTGGTCCTGGTCAAACATGGGTAGGAAAAAGACCCCCCACTAAGACTAAAATCCTGAATTTTGCAAAAATGAACTTCAAAAAGGTGGGAGAGCTGCTAAGGAATCACCTGGCAAGCTGGCAACTGGGGTGGTTAAGTCACTTGCTCAGAGTCACACAATATGCTAGTGGATGTTGTGGGACTGAAACCCAGGTCTGCTGGATGTACCAAGCACATTCACAGGAACTTGAGGGCCAAAGCACCCAGGTGGTTTAGCACTGAGGTCACCCAGGCAGTAAGGAATAACAGGTCAACCTACAAGGAATTCAGGAGGACCCAGAGGGAGGAAGACATGGAGGACTACCTGAAGATGGCTAGTGTAGCAGGTAAGGTAGTTCAGTGGGCTAAAGATCAGAAGGAACTGCAGCTAGCTGGGGGAAGAAAAGGCCTTTTTTTGCTATATTAGCAAGAAAAGGGAAAAGAAAGATGAGACTGTTAGGCTTAGGAAAGGGGACAGGTGAGTGGAGGAGAATGGAGCAAAGCAGAAGTACTGAACAAGTACTTCTGTTCCATCTCCACCAGGGAGAGAGATGGACCAGAACCACTAGGGGGAAGGAGAGGAGAAGGAAGGGAGGGTGCATAGATGTTTTGATAGAAGTGAATAGGGTAAGGACAGGGTTGCTAGCAGTGAGGGCAGATAAACCCCAAGCCCTGACGGCATATACCGGTATCCCATGAGAAGGGCGATCACTGTTGAGCACCTACAAAAAGATTGACTCAATAGCAGCACCTGATCTCAGTGATAGTGGATGCAGAGGCGAATACGGGTTATAGTGACATCCAGTCGCTATATGTATACGCACATGGGGGGAAGAGAGCATGCCATGTGACAGGTGGAAGGGAAAGGAGGGTTTCTGGGGTGTAGCACAATGGCGGGTTGCTGAGCTGGCCATGTGGCATGGGGGTGTTCGTGGCAGGCTATGGTTGGGAGGTGCCAGGTTCGGGCTGGGGTTGGGATTTTGGCCAGTCTTTTTTCTTTTACCCCCAACATGCCCTCTGAGTTGAGAATTTAGTAGGGGTGCAGGGGTACAGCCCCCCCGCATAAACATGAAAAGTGCAAGTCCCCAGCACCCTTTTGCCATGCGCCGGGGATGTACATTGGCTAAATTGATGTTTACCAATATACATTCACTGTAACGGTGATCGCCTTTGTATGATCGCCGTTATCACATAGAACCACATATACTGAAGGATGCTGTGGGAGCTGGTAGAGGAGCTTGCAGATCCCTTGGCTGAGCTGTTCAACAGTTAACTGGAGTCAGGTGTGGTACTGCAGGACTGGAGAATGGTTCATGTAGAGCCCCTCCATAACAGTGGTCCCAAAGACAACCCAGGGAACTGCAGACTGATCAGTCTGACCTCAGTCATGTGCAAGCTCATGGAGACCATACTTATGGAAAGGTTAGTAGAGTATCTGGATGAGAATAGTCTCAGGAAGTGAGACAACATGGGTTCATGGGAGGAAGGATGTGTCAAACAAATCCAACTCACTTCTTTGACTGGGTCACTAAAACAGTGGACAGGGGCCAAGCGGTGGACATCCTTTACCTTGAAATCAGCAAGGCCTTTGACTCTGTACTGCACAAGAGGTTGCTCAAGAAGTTGTCAGATCTAGGAATTAGAGAGAAGTTGACTGAGTGGGTGGAAAACTGGCCGAGGAGCAGGATCCAGTGTGTGATGGTGTGAGATGAGTTCTCCAGCACCAGGAAGGTCACCAGTGGGGTACCACAAGGTTCAGTGCTCATACTGGTGCTGTTCGGGTGTCTTCATTAATGATATTGGAGATGGCATTAATGCCAAAATTTGTCTGATCGTGGATGACACCAAGATCTGTGGGAGGGTGAACGCAGCAGAAGGGATACAAGACCTAAGGGAAGCTCTGGAAAAGCTAGAGAGATGATCCAGGATTTGGCAACTTGGCTTCAATGCAAAGAAATGCAAGGCTACGCACATTGGGCCAAGAACCCAAAGGAGTGACTACAATCTGGATGGGGTCCAGGTATCTACATCAGAAGAGGAGAAGGACCTGGGAATGATGATCACCAGCGACCTAAAACACTATGCAATGTAGAAAAGCAGCAGCAAAGTCAACTTAAATGTTGGGCTACATTGCCTGGGAGAGCAGCAGCAGGTGGGAGGATGTAATACTGCCCTTGTATAGGTCATCAGTGAAGACTCAACTAGAGTACAGTGTACAGTACTGGTGCCCATACCTTCAAAATGACATAAACCTGCTGGAGATTGTCCAAGGCTGGACATAGAAGAAGTTGAAGGCCCTAAACATGTACTCCCTGGAGGAGAGGGGAGAGAGAGAGAGAGAGAGAGAGAGAGAGAGAGAGAGAGAGAGAGGATATGTTTGAGACCTTTAAGTATTTGAAGGGAATAAATAGGGAGGACAAGGAGGATCTTGTCAACATTAGTGGGAACTGAAACACGAGGGAACACAGTCTCAAGTTGAAGGGAAGGGGTTTAGGAGAGAGGCTAGGTGGCACTTCTTCATGGAGAGGGTAGTGTCAGGTCAGAATGGGCTTCCTGAGGAAGTGGTTTTGTTGAACATGGTAGGCAGCTTTGAAAGAACATGGGAAAGAATTAAGAAGAAAATAAGGGTCAAGAGAAGGGCAGACTGAGGGGAAGGGTGAATTGGGGAGGGGTGTAGGTCAGTAGCTGATGCTGAGGACCCTGCAACTTGAGCAGACTAGAGAGACCTAATGGCCTTATTCTTCTGGCTTTGTTGTCTGTTTGTATGTTTTATTTGTTTGCTCTTGGTACATGTAGAAGTCTTCTGGAGAGTGATCTTAGATGATGGGTATGAGCAAGCTACAGTATATCAGTAAACTGTCATGGTAGGCCTGATAGAGTTCATTCACACATTTCTAAATTAGGGAGGCCCATTTGAGATTGTGCTTCTTATCTTAGTAAATAAGAACGAGGCTGCTGTAAACTTGGCCATGTTGGGTCTGACTATCACTGCGTAGAGGGAATCTGCACAGATTATTAAATGCTACAGTGCCTTTGTGTAGCAATAAGGAATTTGTTGTTCTATGACCACTGTTTCCATACTCTAGTATTCTAGGGCAGATAGAAGACAGAGCAGCAGTACCAACTTTCAATTACTGAGGTAAAGGCAGCTGCATTTGTTTATTATTGTTCTTATGCTCTAAAGCTAGTATCTGTTTTTTCTGTGCATGAGTAAGAGAAATGACTTAGTTTTGTTCTACTTCTATAAAAAAATTAAAGTTCAAAAAGAACAATTTGATTGGCCAAGTTAAACAAGAACCGAAGGGCAACAACTTGATCCGCTCATGTTGCAAGTGCTTATAAAATGTGTTCTTGCCAATTCTGACACCTCATTGGTCAGTACCCTACCACATGGTAGTCCATTAACATAGCCCATACCCCTGCTCAGTTGACAATAGGGGTGCATTAATAAAGACCAAAACCACAATACAAATCACATAACCTTGCAAGCAAAAAAAGACAGCATGCAAATAAAGAAAAACATGCCAAAAATCACCATCCCCCTACTCTGGCAACATTGCTCAACAATCATAAATGGCACCAAGATACACTACTCAAAAAAAAAAAAAGACAATATTTAGCTAAAAACGTGAAATCCATGCAATAAAATGTGAAAAAAACTATTTCATGCTCAAAATTCCAAACTCAAAAAGCTTCAGTACTGTTCTCTACTAAAACAAACACACGAAACAAAGATCTAAAGATCATACAAGAAAATATTCAGATTCCTCCCCTCCCCACAGTGCTCCCAATGCTCCTAATCCCCCTTCATTTTTGCTTTGTACCTCTTGAGCACTTTTCCCTCATTATCTCCCCAGGTGGCTTGCAGCAAAATCTCCCCTAATTGCCATAACCTTGTTTCCTTTCATAACCCTCCTACTCTGGGGTGATAGGTCTCTGCTGGCCTGAACTAGTTACCCCCTAAATGCAAACTCATCTCCTACATGCTCCAGGATCTTAAACACGGGACCTCCAAGTGTTCTAATATTAACTATAGTTACATTCACATATTACTCGCCTTAATATATTGTGTCTAACTTTTGTAAATATTGTGCTTATACCATATTATACTTTTGTTATTCTTTGTCAAATATTTTCTACTGTAACAATGTTTGCTTTCTGTGCATACCATGTACCCGGGTCACACCTGGAAATGAGCTTCTGTTTGGTGTTCCTTTCCTGGATACCAATTTTAAATAAATAAATAAATATTCAAAAACAGCATTCCACACAGCAGCAGAAACATATATTCATACATACAGCACTAAAACACCACCCAAAACACCAATATTAATTACTCTGAGAAGTAGCAAAATATCCACTTATCCAGTTGCCATAAATGAAGCAGCAGAGATAGTGCAGCTTTGTGACTCAGGTCCATGACAATCAAGTATAGTACACTGAAGTACAACCGAGTGACACAGGTCACATGGCAGCTCCAAGCTAATCAATAGCACTGGCTTTCTGCTCAAACATAGGGTACAGATCACAAGAGAATTACTGCAAACACACACTTGGCACCAGACATTTAAAGAAACAGGATCAGCTATAACCACACAAGCATAATCCACTTGATGTAATGCAACTGTACCAAACTAATCAGATGCTCTACCCGGAACCCAACCCTTGCTGCATATCTAATTTATGCTAATACCTTAAAACTAGTCATTTAAAGGTGATAAGAAACATTTTTTTTACAACTTTAGATACCCTCCTGTTTTCCCTTTTTTTATTGATAACTTTATATTGTTAATCTTAACAGAAAAACAAATAATACAAACACATTGTATTATACATAGGAAGGAAGAAACATAACATTCTATTACCTAAACACTAATAGGGAATGCACCCTCTCTATCTATATATAAAGTTTATATTTTAATAACAAATCATAGGATCATAGGTTGTTTACAAGTCAAGCAGTCATGACCCATATCAGACTTGCTACATTTAGTGGATAAACTCTCTTGTTTTTGTATCCATATAGTTATCCACTCTATTTTTAAAGGAGGTCAGACTAGGTGCATTCACAACTTCTACCAGGAGTGCATTCCATGAATCCACCACTCTCTGGCTAAACCAAGATCCCCTTTTTGTTGTTTTATATATCTCCCCCTTCAGCTGTAGGCTATGAGTCCTAGTGGCTCTCCCACATACCTGTTTTTTCATCAAGCCTGCTGGTTCCCAGGGCAGTGCATCTTGACATGCCTCATAGCCAAAACAGACCTCTTGTTTTTCTATATTCCATACAGAATAAACCCAGACTATCCAATCTCCCTTTGTAATTCTTATTCTTGATGGAGTTTACCTTTTTGGTGAACCATATATGCACATTCTTCACAAGTTTTATACAGCCCTTGGTCTGGAGGGCCGGAGAATGGGGAAACATTCCCGAACTGGTCTCACAAGAGTCTTATACACTGATATCAACACCTCATTGCTTCTACTCTTTATATTCTACAGAATATTTTCCACTAATCTGTTTGCTTTCTTGACTGTTTCCCTATTATGCGATTCAAAGTTCAGACTGTTTGTTATTTAAACCCCTAGATCTTTTTCGTTATTTGTGCTAGTAATAATTTTATTATTTATAGCATACTGAACTATAGGGTTGTTAAAGCCAAAATGCAGAACCCTACACTTATTCTAACTGAAACTCAGCTTATGTTCCCCTGTCCATGTCTCAAGTTCTTTTAGTTGGTTTTGTAGTTCAGTTATGGCCCTTTCGTCATTTACTATGGCCCCTGTCTTTGTATCAGCTGCATACTTTCATAACCATATCCCATCAGAAGTTTGCATACCTGTTACAAAAGTGGTGAACAGCAGAGGACCCAGGACCGACCCCTGTGGCACGTCACTCATCACTGGGCCCCAGTCCAAAAGTACTCCCCTAATGGAAACTCTCTGTACCCTGTTCATCAACCAAGACTCTACCCAGATAATAATACAGGAGTCTATGTCCAAATCAACTAGGGTTTCTAATAATATCTGATATGACACAGAGTCAAAGGCCTTTGAGAAATCTAAATAAATAACATCAACAGGGAAACCTTGATCTAGGGCCTGACTAACAGGCTCAAAAAAATCTAAGAGATTGCTAATGCAGAATCTTCCATGCACAAAACCATGCTGTGAGATGTCACATAGGCCTAGATCCCTAAGATTTTCCTCCAGGTAATTCTTAATGAAGCCCTCCATAACCTTTCCAATAGCAAAAGTAATATTAACAAGTCAGTAATTTTTGGCTCGAGACCTACAGTATTCCCTTTCTTGTGAACTGGGGAAACATACATCTATCTCCAATCTTTCACCACTTCACCCAGGGTCAGGGATGCATTAAACAAAAAGGCCAAGGGACTGCACAATGCCTCTGCCATATATTTCAATATGTAAGGATGTATACCATCTGGTCCCCCTGATTTATGTTTATTAAGTTTGCTCAGCCTATCACACACTTGTTTTTCAGTAACAAATAACTCTGGGGAACTCCCTTGATCAGTTTTACTAGACCTAACTATTTGGTAGTCTTCTGAGTCCTGATACCCACTCAAAAATAATAATTAAATTTCTTGGCTATGCCCCATTCTTCTGTGAGAGTTATAGCACCATCCTTAACTGCTGTTATTTGATTAAAACCTGTTCTCATACTCCCTGTGATACTTGGCCAGCTGATTATGATTGTTCTTCTATATTCGTAATATAAAAATGTAGTGTGTGATTTGTCTCCATAAGGCAGCTGTGCCATGGTTCAGGTTTTAGTGGAAATAACAGGATATATTAACCTGAAACCAGGAGGTAATTAAAAAAACTAGAGAACCTTAATTAAGGGTATCCTGTTTATCTGACTTAATTGGAGTTGACCCAGCTGCCAGGATATAGGGATCGTAAACTTTTATGATGTTTTAGAGGAAAAAACATTGTTATATCACTATGGTGCTAAAAGTCATAAAATCCTTTGAAATGCCTGGGGCTAGGAACAGTTTGAGATCAAAGAGGGGATGTTAATTAAGGAGTCATATTGGGAAATGAGTTTTTGCTGATGTCACCTTATTTGAAATATCTCCTGACAGGAAGATCATTTGTATAATTGTTTATATTTAACAAGGAGGAGCTAGATGACATCATGGAAGGGGTGTGTGAGACAGACACAGTTTAACCTAGGATCTGTGTCTGGTGTGAGGAACATTTCTTTGTGGGCTCTTAAGAAACAAGAACTAACTTAAGCACTGTAAGAAGGTAATATATTAGATAGAAAAAGTCTAATTGTATTGTGGCAGGAGTTTATGTTTGTACTTTTCCTTGTTTTCTTTTAAGTCATTGTATGCTTTATGATATAGTGTTCTGTGTTTACATTTTACATATTTTTTTCCATTTTTAAGTAAACCTTTCATTTAAAAAGACTGCCTGGGTGTGTCTTCGAAGTTCTTTTGCATGTGAAGTATAGACGGTTAAATCTGACAACTGTTCATAAGCTTGATGGTGTTACCAGACTGGGAAAAGGTAAGAATATACCCAAGGTCTTTATAGAGTTTAAGGGCTCATTTGGATACCTGGTTAGGTGCCCTTAGGTGAAAGATATCTAGGCATGAATAGCAGATTATCTGAGCCTATACATTTGAGGTACACTAGCATAAGGTTCACAGTTTGAATCCCTCCAGAACTTGAGACTAAAGGTGATTCGGACCCACAAGCAGACAGGAGGGTTACCCTGTTCTGTTACCTGTTCACAATACTGCACTTGGAGGTTGGCACTGTGGAAACAGAGGGCCTTACCTGCTGAGTGAGTTTGTGACACTCCCCACATAGTCATAAAATCATTTGTAATTGTCCTTATTATATTATGTCAAATCCAGCTCTGCTTTGGCCTTGGCTTTTTTTATTTCATGTTTTGCACCTTTTAGTACACAGTTTGTATTTCAGCTCTCTCTCCGGAGAGGGGTATAACAATCAGCGTACAGCCCAACCATACGCTGTCAGTCAGCAGGCAGTCGGGTGGCTTGCAGGTGGGGAGCTGCTGCCCACTGCTGACTGGGGGGCAGGGTGGCGAGGGACTCAGTGGGTGGGTGGGGAGGGACAAGGTACCACTGGACCACCAGGGAGTTGTCAGTTACACCCATGATTGGGTGATGGGGAATAGTCCACCGGATCACCAGGGATAATTGTGACTTATGCCCATGATCGGCCAATGGGTAGTGGTCCACTGGACCACCAGGGAGATATATGAGTTATACCCATGATCAGGCAATGGATAGCAGTCCACTGGAGCACCAGAGAATACATCTACTCATGCCCACGATTGGGCAAACGGGAGTGGTGCCCACCAAGGGGCAGCAGGGTGTCAGCCCCCGATGGCTGCAGTCTGGCAGGATGCTAGGCACAAGTCACTGGGGATTGGTGCACCGCATGCAAATGGGGCCATAATGGCATGCAGATTGCCCCATTTGCATGCTCACGGCTGAATATCATTGTTGATGCACCTAACGCAACCACACTTGCGCTGGCGCAGCCCCCTGCTCCCCTGCTGCCACTTGTGCTGGCGCAGTGCCACTGCACCATGCGCAGTGCGTGCACCCTCAGTGCCATATTTCATAGTTGCCTTCCATTGCCTTTACTGTCATATGTCTCTCCACCCTCTGTAACCACCGGAGAGCTAATGTTACTAAAATGTGATTGTACATAAATCTGTAAATAATTTGTGCTTGTATATAATTTGCCTGTTCCGTCTGTCTTCCCCCAACTCGTGTTCCCCCCTCCACCCTCTGTAACTGACGTGGAGCCTTTGCAAAAGAGTCTTTGACTCAAAGGTTTGTAATTCCGAATTTACAATAAAATAAAATAAAATAAAAAATAAAATATTCAATGGTGCTGAGGCATTGTGCAGCACTGTTGAATATCGCCCGGTCCATGCTCTGGCTCTTTCCAGTTGCACTGCGCCCAGGCTTGCACCCCTGCCTGGTGCAGTCTGAATATCCCACCCTCAGTATATTAATAAATCTGTTTAATAAAACAGAAGTACCTTGCATCAACTCCCAATTAATTTTAGGAAAATTGAAATCACCCATCATAATGCAATTGGCAGAGGGGTTAACTTTATCCAGGAGGTCAATAAATTGTATATTCACCCTATCAGTTAGATTTGGTGACCAGTAACATATACCAATGGTTATATTCCTTTTCTTGGTTTTTAATATGACCCAGAGCTGTTCAACACCCTGGTCATCCAGACAATTAATTTGATATGCTTTTAGCTTGGAGGCTATATAAAAACCGACACCTCCGCCTTTTTTATTTGCACTATCCTTATGGAAAAATTCATAGCCTTCCATCTGATATACCCAATCACCCTCACATAACCATGTTTCTGTAATTCCACAGACATCTATTTCATTGTGCACTAAAATGTACTTTAACTCATCATATTTATTTCTTAAACTCCTTGCATGTAGGAGAAGTATGTTTAGTTCCTGATGTATAACATAATTTTGTTTTATGGCACCTTTAGTAGCCTTATATAACAAAGAAGCAAATGAATAACAAACTGTCAGATAAAAAAATCTATTTGCTCTGATAACAAAAGGAGATAGAAAAAAAGAAAAAGAGCACCCCCTAAAGGCAGATAATTTATAAGTGAAGAAAAGCAAAGAAAAAAAGATGAAAATAGAAGATAAGAGGTGTAAGAAGGTCATCCCAACATCAATTATTATTTAAAAGATAAAGTATTCAGAACACTTTTATGCATTAATGTTTATCAAAGATATGAATATTATTTTTTAAACCATGTGAGAACATTTCTTCTTCAATGATCTCTATTAACCAATTTGACCACTCATTTAAGGAGATAAATTTATTATCCAGCTTCTAAGTAGACAGTTTTTAGCAGCCATAGAAATCAGAGAGCTGGAATATCTATCTCCTTGTTTAGATGCAGGAAGACAAGTGTAGTTGCCAATGAGATAGGTTTCTATGTTTATATGATCATGAACAACTTTGAATTTTTAAATATATTTTTGATATCTAGCCAAAGTATCTGGACTGTGGGACACTTCCAAAACATATAAAGCAGATCAGCTCCATCTTGTCTGCATTTAGGGCATTTATCAACATCTATAATATCAATTTTGTTCATGTGTTTAGGTGCACAGTATAGTATAAGTTAAGTAGTATACTGAATTGTACAAATTTAGGATTTACTGAGGAAAATGCTTTAATAGACAGCTCCCAAATGTTGTCCCAGTTCCACCCTGAAACATCCTTTCCTAATGCTCTGGACCACCATAGTATTCTATCTCTTTTAATAGTACGAGTAGTGGTTATTAATTTTAAGATGGCTTGACTATTAGGGGTGATCCTTGAGACAATTAAATCTTCATTTAATATTAATTGTTTTAGTACAGAATACAAATGTTCATCCCCGTCACGAACACTATATTCCTTTTTGATTACATCAAAGTTCTTAACAACGTGTCCTTTCAACAGATCATATATAGAATATATTCCTTTGTCTATCCAATCATCTTTGATCAACACTTTATTTTGCAACATAAGATTTTGATTATACCAAATTGGTTGTAATGGAGATTTTTCTAAATTAAGTTTTAATAGTTTGGTTAATGGGATAATATTGGAATGATTACCGTCACCTGAGAAATCTCTGTAAGTGCCGCATCCACTCTAATAAGTCAGCCTATTTCCAATCACTTCAATCACAGAACTTTGGTAACCCCAGGTGTTTCTGATCCTCCCCCCATGTCTTACTCTTTCTCACTACCAAACAATCCCCTTCCCCCTCACCACTCTGAACAGCTCATTGACTGACCCCCAAGACATTGCAAAGGCACTCAATGTTCACTTCTCTGACCTCCGCAGCTATCTGTCTAAGCTTCCCCCTTCCACCTTTTGCCCACACCCACTCCACCAGCTCCAGAAGCCCCCCCCCACTTCAACACCATCTCCTCTGCTGGGACACTTAAACTCATCCTTGGTCTCCCATCTAGAGGGAGTGCTGGCAGTGATGGTTTATCCCCCATTGTCTTAAATTAGTAGCCCATGACATTGCCTACCCACTCACCTTTATCTTTAATCTCTACCTTACCATGGCCTCTGCCCCCCCACCTGGAAGCAGGCCAAAATTGTCCCTATTCATAAAATCTGGTGATCCTAGTGTTATGGATAATTACTGACCCATCTCCATCCTACCCCACATTGGTAAACTCCCAAGCACAACCTCCTCTGCCCTCAGCAGCACAGCTTCAGGAAGAATCACAGCCCAACCACTGCCCTGGCCTGCTTCACTGACCATGTGCTTTGGAATATGGATGTGGGGAAATTAACAGGGGAAGTATTTGTTGATTTATCCAAGGCCTTGGACTTGGTCAACCACAACATACTCAACTAAAGTTGGTGCCCTGGGTTTCTCCTCTGCCTCCACAGCCTGGCTCTCAAACTACCTCTCCAGCTGAACCCAAATGATCTGCCTCAGTGGTGCCACCTCCCCTCCTCTGTCTCAGTTGGCATCCCTCAGGGCTCCATACTTGGGCCCCTTCTCTTTTCCCTTTTCATTAACTCTCTCCCATCGGAGGGCCTATTTTGTCAGTCCCTCCTTTACACTGATGATCTGATTCTCTTCCATAGTGACCCTTCCCCCACATTACTGTCCACCACACTCACCATTGATTTCTGTCTGGCCCACCACTGATTCTCCTCCAACAAGCTATTGGTAAATGCATCAAAAATGAAGGCTATGCTTCTTGGCTCTAAATCTAAACTCTCTGCCCTTGGTCACTCTCACAGCCTTCTCAGAGTCCAATCCCCTGATGGCTCCCTCCTCAACACTGTTCTCTCCTTCAAATATCTGGGCATTATCCTCGATACATAATTTACCTACTCTGATCATATTGCCTTTCTGCTATGTCACATAAACCAGAAGTTGGGTCTCTGCTACCACCTTATTAATCATGTCACATCTGAAGCTCACCTTGCTATAGCCCCATGGCAACATCCTCCCCTTGCTTGACTATGGGTGCCCTGTGTACTCACTTACCTCCACCACCAACTTGCCCCAGCTTGGCACCACTTACAACTGGATTTGATGCTTCGTCCTTCGCACCCCTCTATCCATGCAACCACTGCTCTGTCTACCTGTCCCTTCTTTGGCTTCCCCCTCAAGCCCAATGCTCCTACTTACTGGCCTGGACCATCGGGGATGCCATCTACTGCCCCTCGTAATCTCCTTTATCTCACTTAGTCTGCACCAAGACTCATAGACACAATCTC
The DNA here is from genome assembly GCA_016271365.2 of Neoceratodus forsteri. NCBI lineage: Eukaryota > Metazoa > Chordata > Ceratodontiformes > Ceratodontidae > Neoceratodus > Neoceratodus forsteri. Next base: position 293,943,560 of record JADMNL010000024.1, on the reverse strand, counting down.
TGCCACTTCTCCCACCTCCAACTCATCCATCCACATATTACCACCAGGATGAGTTAAAGAGCCTTCTCCATTGCTGGGGCCTCCCTCTGGAATGACCCGCACCCCCAATGCATTCCATTGACCCCTCGCTAAATTTACATACCCAATTCAAAACCCACTTCCTGTCCTCCATGACCTGTTCCTGTCCCTAGGCTACTGGTGCTACTACACAATCTATCTAGGCATCTTTTTCCCCCTGCCATCTCCTTCTTCTCCTACCTAGGGACTGGCTTGCTGGTCAGTACCCTGTACAGGTGTCAGCTGCCTGCTACCTGCAAATTGTAAATGTACACATAAATTGTAATTTTGTAAATAGTATGTATATTTTTTTGTTCAGTACTACACTTTACCTGTCAATGTTAACTCTGAATTGTGGCTTTTGCTGCCAAACACTGTATAGCTACTAGATCCTCACTGCCTGCTATTTGTTACTGTACAACTCTGTGTGTTTACTTGTCCTTACCGTGACCTTTCTGTATGTGCCAGTTCTCTGGCCTGGGCTGTGCCTGAAAAAGGTCCTTGGATCAGTGCACTAACAAGGTTAACAAAGGCATAAATAAATAAATAAATACATTTTAATGATAGAATCTGTGATAACTACATTTCTTAATTTTGGGGGGTTTTTGCAAAAAGTAGTCTTCATAGGTCTGTCTGATGAGCCACAGCTATATATTTTTCTATTAATAACCACTCAGGACTATAAAGGTCATTTCTGATATGTGAAATCCATCTGGAGATTTCTTGCATTCTACTGGCTAGAAAATAAAGCTTCAAATCTGGGGTTCTTAGTCCTCCCTCATTAAAGGGCCTGCTTAACTTATAATAAGCACAGAGGAATTTACTAAATAAACCTTTTAGGTTAATAAACCATTTAACTGGTATTCTACGTGGTATCATACTAAATACAATGACAAGTTTAGGAAGTATCATCATTTTGATGGCCTCCAATGTATTCCATTTATTTAGATTATCAATGGTTTGCCTTTTAATATGGTTGAGGTTGGATATTACTGTCTAAGAAGTTGTCCTATGTAAATATATTCCTAAGTATTTAATATTGTCGGATGCCTAGGTGATGCCTCAATTGTCTATGTTTTCCTTTTTACATAAGTTATTGAGAGGCAGAAACATTGTTTTGTCTACATTAATTGTATAACCTTATAATAACTCGGGAGCATTTTCTCCCATATGGAAACTGGGTTATAATTTTGCCATTATAGCCAGCTGGTTGTAACACTGAAAATGAGCCTGGTTTCCCTAGTTTGACACATGCGCCTACCGTGATCTTCCTCATCTCTGCATCATTCCCCACGGTCCCCACTCCTCAGCACTGCAAACTTCCTCAACAGAAGTAAGCAGTAAGTTCTTTTAAAAAAAAAGCTATCACTGGGCACAGCAAAGCATTATTGGAGTGAAAAAAAAAAAACACTGCTTCAGTTTACGAGCCACCATGGACCGTGCTGAAACTCCAATGGTCCATGGCTCGACTCCATAGACAAATCCAGTTATTTTGTATAATTGCTGTGGCAAAAACATGATTCCCTGAAATTAAACAAAACAAAGGATGGGTAGGTGTGTAAAACTCAGATTTTATGGGTACATGATAATTCACTCCCGTGATTTCATACCGCGACAATTCACTCCCGACTATACACTCCCGCGTCAATTCATTCCTATGACACTATCCGCCTACAACAATTCGGTCCCGCTGTATTCATTGTCATCTGTGGGAAAAATGCCCCCATGGCAGAGCCACTGATTTGAAGATAGTATTGCCCCTGAAAACATAAATGTATTAAATTCTAAGACAAATCGTGCTAGGTTCACCAAGAACTTAGTCTGGGGGCCCTCTACCTCTGTCTCGATTCAAATAATACTGTAAAAGTCAGTTCATAAGAGCACGTCGCAACTGTAGAAATGACAGCAGCTATGAGCACTGAGCAGGGGATTTGGAAAGGCTCCTGTCACACTGTCACACTTAGTAAAAATGAGTTGTACCTCTATCATTAATACCTTCTCATTTGGAGGTAGGAGCTGCTGTGCTGAGTTTGTCTCCCCTACTTGGTCTCACATATCTTGCAGATGACCTTCTGTTGTACATCGTGGGTAAAGTTTGCATCTTTGGGGGTGGGAAGTCGAGCAGAGGCAGACATGAAGGAATATGAGTGCATTGTTACTTAATATACCTTCAGAAGGGTGCATCACTTGTAATAATAGGGCAAAAAGGGCATATTGCTTAAAAACTGCTTACAAAATGAAGGAATGTGACAAACTGCACAGCCTACCTGGACTTTTTTACAGCGTTGTCCTCCAAACTCTCACAGTATGGAGATTACCTTAATGCAGCACTGAACCAGATACTGAATAGCACTAATCTGCATAGACAACTCACAAACACAAATGCGGGAGCGGGAGTGAATTGTCGTAGGTGGATAGGGTCATAGGGGTGAATTGACGGAGGAGTGTATAGTCGGGAGTGAAATGATGAGGTATGAAATCGTGGGAGTGAATTGTCGTGCTCCCAGATTTTGCACACACCCTTGGGGTGAGATGCCATATGTGGCATCCCACCCCTCGGGAGGATGTAAAATCCTCATTATAACCACCTACCCATCCATTATTCTCTACATATTGTACCAAAGGCAGAGAGAGTGTTTAAAATATTCTTAATGGATTGTTTAGGTTCAGAAATAGAAGGTAGTATGTCATCAGCTTATAGGGGACATAGGTATTCTTTACCTTGAATCAGGATGCCTTTTATATTATCATCTGCTGTCAGTTTTCTGACTAGTGGGTCTAAGTATAAACTAAACAATATAGGTGACAAGGACACCCTTGTCTTGTACCTCTTTCTAAGTTAAAACTAGGCAGAATAATGTCATTTGTCAGAACCATTACTGTTAGGAGCATAGGAACATAGGAAGGGTTACAAGTCAAGCAGCCGTAAAGCCATGTGTGACTTGTCACACATCAGTGGAGTTACTTTTGTGTTCTATTTCCCATAAATTTATCTCAGTGGTTTTTGAACACTTGCATACTGGGTGCCTCCACCACTGTGGAGGGTAGTGAGTTCCAGGTACTGACCACCTGTTAACTAAACCATTGTCCTTGTTTTATAGTCCTAAACTGTTCTCCTTTAATTTGTTTATAGTGTGACCTTGTCACTCTTTCATTACTAGGTTTTTGTTGTAACCCTGCAGATTCCCACAGTACTCTGTCCTTACATGCCTTATATAGAAAACAAAGACCACCCCTTATTTTTCTATATGAAAGTGAGAACAATCCCAACTATCTTAATCTCTCACCATATTCCTCATTTTTCATACCTTTTATTCTTTTTGTATACCTTCTCTGTACTCTTTCTCTGAGTTTTGTAATTCCCACTCCCTGTGATGTTGTTAGGGGGTGACCCATATTCAAGCAATGGTCTTATCAGGGACCTATACAAGGGAATCAAGACATCCCTGCTCCTACTTTTTATATTTCTGAATATGTTCCCCATGATCATGTTTGCCTTTTTTATGTTTTTTTGTTATGAGTGTCAAACTGATAGTTGCTAGTGATCCACACTCCTAGATCCTTTTCACACTCCGTACAAGCTATTGCCTTGTTATTTATTACGTATACAGCATACTGGTTGTTTATACCGAAATGCATCACATTGCATTTATTTTCATTAAACTTAAGACTGTGATTTTGCGCCCATACTTCCAGTTTTTCTAGTTGTCTTTGCAGTTGTTCAGTTGCTTCTGTGTCATTTACTATTGCCCCTACTTTGGTGTCATCTGCATATTTTGTTAACCATGTCCCTCCTGATACCTGCATACTTGTAACCAAAATGGAGAACAGAAGGGATCCCAAGACCGACCCCTGTGGCACCCCACTTGTCACTCTGCCCCAGTTGGAAGTATAGCCTCTGATCTTCACCGTTTGCAAGCGGCATGTCCATCAGGATTGTATCCATCTGACTAGATCTGGGTCCACCCTCGTATCTTGAAGAGTTTCTATTAATTTTGAATGAGACATTGCATCAAAAGCCTTGGTATAATCCAGGTATACCACATTGACAGGTAGTCCCTGGTCCAAGGCCTAACTCACAGATTCGAAAAAATCTAGAAGATTAGTGGTACAAGATTTTACCCTTTCAAATTCATGTTGGGGTACATCCACAATTCCCATTTGGGTTAAATTGTCCTCAACAAAACTTTTTATAAAGCTTTTGATTACTTTACCCACAATCGAAGTTATACTTATTGGTCGATAATCTTTTACCAGTGATTTAGCCCCATTCTTCTGGATTAGTGTAATGTCAGCTAATCTCCATTCCTCCAATATTTCTCCTGTCACTATGAACGTGTTAAATACTGCTGTAAGAGGTCCCAACATTTATTTTTCCATAGTGTTTAAGAAATGCTGATGTATCCCATCTTGTCCACTTGATCAATTTTTTTTAATGCTTTTAATTTCTCGTACACCTGTGATTCTGAAATTTTATTTTCAGTGGTATGACCTCCTGAATTATATGATGTAGTAAGTCTTACATTGTCATGTTTCTGGAAAAGACTTAGAAAATAGTCATTGAATTTTTTTGCTATTTCAGTTTCATCATCTACTACTACAGCACCTACTTTTAAGTTTGATAACTGCCTATTCCCTGTTTTAAGATTTCTAATGTAATTATAAAACTTCTTGTATTTATCATGTTTGTCCTTTACTAGATTTAGTTCTGCTCTGGCTTTTGCCTTTTTTATTGCCCCTTTACATTTCTTAACTAATAACCTATACTTCATCTCTTTTTCTTCCACTGGTACAACTTTAATCATTTTTACTCATTGTTTTTTAATTTTATTAGTCTTTAGATTTTTTTTGTAAACCATCATGGGATTCTTCCCCGTCCATTATATTTTTTCTTTTTGGGGGACATAACTGTTCATACATGATTGTATTTTACTTTTTATTTTTACCCATATTCTTTCTAAAGATTCATTTTCCAAGTATTTAGTCCAGTCCCAGTTACTTAAATTTTCACTTATAGATTTGTAATCTGCTTTTTCAAAGTTCCATACAGTAGTCTTTCCTTTTATTTTTTGTGACTCTTCAGTTAGTGTATCAAGGACCATGGTATGGTCACTGCCTGCCAATGGCTGGATAACAGTTACATTTTGTATGCCCCATCTATGTTGCTAAGGGAACTTGCCCTCCGCATGGAAAGGCAGGGCTCTTTGTCCTGGGAAGCCGTCCCCCATTTTTCTCCAGAACAAGTTGGGCAGCCAGAGGCAGGGGTGGGGGGTGGGGACAGGTAGCCAGGAGGATAGGGAAGGGGCTCACAGGATAGGTGGTAGGTGGGGATTGAATGACCAGGGAGAGAGAGAGACAGAAAAGAAGGAAGCAACAAAAAGGGAGAACCTAGCCCAGCAAGCCCTTTCTGTTTGCTGGTCTTTTGTACTGCTGGGTGCTTTTGTCCTTCCCACCCACCCAGAAGCAAAAGGATAAAGAGGTTTTTACTGTGGAAAGCAATGGCATGGGAAGGCTGGTCAGGTTGGACTGGAAAGACTGCTGAAAGTGGACAGTAGTGTTTCTCTTGATTGGTGGGGGAAGGGGGGATAGAAGGGGAGGGAGAACCCAGCCTGGGGTTTACACCAGAGCCATGAGTGAGTGTAGGCTGGGACCTCGGGTACATGCAGAAGGCCCTGGAAGAGGGCACATTAGCATACCGAGCCCAGAACGATAGAAGGAGAAAGAGGGGAGCTGGGATTTACATCCAGCACAAATGAAATGGGGGGACCGAGGTTTACACCTGGTCCCAAGAAAGTACAATGATTGATGGTTATGACAAAAAAAAGGAAAATTGAAAATGTGGTGTCTATGGATTATATGTGATTATTTGTATTCAGGGAAGGAAGCCAAAAGGTTGAATGATTAAATGTTAATAAAAAAAATGAAACCAGCTGAGAACCAGTAATCCCCATGTGAGACTTTTATTGTCAGGGGTGGTGGTAGGGGGAGAAGGCTGAACCGAGGACAAATAGTAAATCCAGGATATTATGTCTCATGCTTTTTGTGACATACTGATCCAAACCCTTTTCTAAACAAAATTCAATTAATCTATTTTCTTGTCTACTAGAACCATGGACATGGCTCTATTCAGTTTTGTGGAAGCTGAAATAACCCATTACCACACAGTTTTCAGATACTGTCATGAGCTCTAGTTCATTCATAAAATTGCTATTTTCTTCATCATTCAGGTTCAGGGCTCGATAACACACACTAAGAGTAATTTGTTTTTTCTTAGTTTTGAATTTTACCCATATCTGTTCTGTTTTTAGGTTAATGCCATCCTCAAAATATAATTGTGCTTTTAGGTGGGAAGAAATATATAAACCCACCCCTTCACCTGTTTTATTTTCCTTATCTTTGTGAAAAAAGTCATAACCATTTATGTTTTCTACCCAGTCACCAGGTTTAATCCACGTTTCAGTAATTCCACATATGTCTGTCTTCTGTGTCAGTATTATATATTTTAACTCCTCAAATTTATTCTTTATATTCCTTGCATTCACCATTAATATGTTTAGTTATTTTATGGTTTGGACTTTTCCTTGTGTTTGTGGGTACACTTTTGTACTGGGTTCTGTTACATCCTCTAGTATTATGAAAGTGATTTCTCCATCCATTTTATCATCAAATACATTTGGGATGGATGGATTCCCTCTCCTCTTATTACCTAGTTTAAACATTCATCAATCTTATATTTAAAGATATTTCCTAGTTCTTTACTCCCTTTTCTATTTAAGTGTAAACCATCTTTTCCATAAAGTGCTAGATCATTACTAAATTTTTCCTAAGTAGCTATACAACTCAATCCCTGAGCAGGGGCCATCTCCTAATCCAGTTTTTAGCCCTAATGATTTTTTGGTTAATTTTGTCACTGGCCCTCAGTACGGGCAGTATTTCTGAAAATATAGCTATTCCATTCATATTTTGATAATTTTAGCAATATTCAAGATTTCAAAATACATTTGGTCTTCCCTTGTAGTTTTCAGGTCATTTGTGCCAGTGTATCAGCACAATCAGATTGTCCCCTTTTTCCTTAATAATGTGTGGAAATAACCTAGATATGTCCCCTAATTTTGCCCCTAGTAAATAGGAATTTGTAACCTGTTCTTTGTTGTCTTTAGTAGTAAATGCATCGGTGTATTTAACCATAAAGTCCCCTATTATAAAGACCCTGGTTTGGTTCTTCCTGTTCTCCACCTTCATTGGGGTCTCTGTGGCCTGCATAGCTTCTTGCTGCCCTTCCTGCAAGTCTTAACTACTAACTCCCCTTGTCATTCCCACATTTTCTTGTCTAGTTTCTTGCTGTCTTGTAATTCCCAGCTGTTCACACACCCTGGTGTTCCCACATTTTCTTGAACAGGTATAATTATGCCTACAGTACTCGGTGGGGATTTTTCTCCCTCCAATGGGGCTTGACTAATTACAAGTTACACTGGTGCTTTCCCTGGATTGTTAGTACCACTAGTATCCTGTACCACTTCTAGCTTTTCTTGAGACTGGTTTTCTACAGATTCAGACAAATTCAGTAGAGGTGTAAAAGCATTAGATAGATAGATAGAGGGATCTCAACATTTTTGCCATTATAAATACAGTAACTTTGATCCATCTTATAAATTCTAGTGGGAAGCTGTATACTGTCAATATTTTGAATAAATATGGCCAATGGACATGATCAAATGCCTTTTCAGCATTGATTGAAAGCAGACCTATTGGGGTTTTGATTTTTTTGACTTGGTCAATAAAGTGAAATACTTTTCTAGAACTGTCTGCTGCTAATCTTCCCTTAAGAAAAACAGTTTGTTGGGGAGTAATTCATTTCTAAATAACATTTTCCACTCTCTTAACCAATATTTGAGTTAAAATCTTCATGTCTGTGTTTATTAAAGAAATAGGCCTGTAGTTTTTACAGTGTAATGGGTCTTTATCTGGTTTATGTATAATTGTTATTAGGCCCTGCCTTAATGAAGGGGGAAGTATTCCATTAACAAAGGTGTTTATATGCATTTTAGATAAACATTTCGTTAACTCAAATTCAAACACAACATAAAAATGTGATGAAAAACCATCAGATCCAGGAGATTTTTTTTTTGTTTGTTTGTTTTGGGGGTCTTTTTATGGCTTCAACCATCAGCTGCATCAGCCAAGCCTCCACCCACCTTACAGCTGGGGATCTATGCACCTTGCCCAGTAACTTCCTGCCAACCTTGCGAACCAGTGGAGATCAATGCTGATTATGATTTCATAGGTCTCAGTTTATTAATGCATATTAAGGAGTCTAAACAGGAAATATTCTATATACATTTCCTGAGTGCACAGACAAGTTTTGAGAGGCAGTGAGAGATCCTGAAGCAAACAACCATTAAAAAAGAATCTGTCTGTTGTATCAAATCAGGTAAACAAAAATACATGCTTTGTCTACATTTAATATAACGAACTGCTGTCAGAGTACACAATCAACTGGAGTCAAATTTAACAAAGAGCTTTGGAAAATCTTTTTGCAGTCCCTGTATAGCGGCTTTAAAACCATCGTAATCCTTGACTCCTATATCTGTCCAGATTCTAAGCAAACTTGGAAAAAGTAAGCTGTACTTGTAACCCACTTCTCTTAATTTTCTCTTGATTGGGATAAATCTGTTTAATTTTTTATGAGGTCTGGATGGAGATCATTGAACAGCATAATTTTACAACCCTCACATTCAAGTATTTGCTTGTCTCTAAGGGCTTTCTGAATAAAAGTCTTGTGCTGGAAATTCAAGAGTTTGAGTATGAAGGATCTCAGACACTCTCCAGGGCCTGGTTTAGGCTCAGAGATCTATGAACCCTCTCAATTATTAAGTTAGAGCCTGATGGGGAACCAACAAATTTTAAGAACATTTTGTTCATAAAAGTAATAGGGTCATTTACTTCTATACCCTCTCTCAGACCAAACACCCCAAGGTTATTCCTACGATTCCTACACTCAAGATCCTCGATTTTACTGTCCAGTTTGTTCAGATTTTTAGAAAAGCTTATCATCTCACAGCTGTCTTTTTCCACTCTGTCCTCAACAGGGTGCATGGGAGGGGTCAAAGAGAGGGTGGTAAGGGGGATGGGCAGCTGCAGTTTAGGGGTGCTAGCTGCACAATCGAGCAGACTTAGACCACTTGACCTGTTTCTGCTGGCAGATTTGTATGTTCATATGTTCGTATGATTCTTGCCTCAGTGTCACTGATCCAAGTTTTGTGATTAAGGACTTCCTGTCTTGTTTCCTTAATGAGAAAACAATATCATTAATGGCTGTCTCAGTATTAGTAATTTTGTTCATTATCCACTGTCAAAGGACCTCCATTTGAATTACTGGATTGCATGTTATTCTGTATCTCAGGCAGTTTCTAATAAAGGTCTTTTAGGTGGCTCTTTTTCCAAAGAGGGTGCTTAAAGAGCAGTTTCTTTGCTTGCTTCATCTATTTCCATTTTGTTACTAATGATTAAACATACAACAGTATTTAAAAGCAGATTATTGAAGGACTACAGCATTCTGAGTTTGTAGAAACAGATGCAGATTAAATGGCTAAACAGTTCCTCCAATTTGTGGCAGGAATTCTACTTACAGTTTGTCCACTGATCTGAGCAAAAGACCAAACAGAATGACAGATAAAATTCACATATAATAGCAGCGAAATTGTTTGGTAAAATTAGAGTTGAAATTCACAAAATGGATAGAAACCAAATTCAAATTATATTAAAGGGTGCTAACTATTTGGGGGTGACGGCTCGGAGCTCAGCAAAGTGTGTCTGCGGTCCTCGGTGTCATTTTTTAATCTCCTCCTGTTTTCTTTTCAGTTTCTACACAATATTCTAAAATGTTTTTACCCTTTTTCTTAAATTAATAATCTATTTTTTGCCTTTTTAAATATTCTGAATCCCTTTCCCCTCAATAGTTGCTGTTCTGTCTTTTCATACAGCCTGAACATTCTATGTCATCACTAACACCATTCCAGGCCATTCAAATGAATAGTATTGAATGGTCTAACTGATTTCAAGGAATGCATTAGAAATATGAAAAGAAAAAATAGTAGTTGGTGATGATGGTGGAACTCTATGGAGATCTGATGGAACTCAAAGCTAGATTATTTATTTATCACAAATTGCTCAAAGCATATCAGAATACATAACTGGCACAAAAAGGATAATTGGAGGGGAGTCAGGTATATAAAAATTCATTGCAAAAAACTTCATAAATGCATCAGTTAGGGTTGTCATTACAGAGACAAAAGTTTGGAAATTCGATGGTAGGGTAACTATGGAACTGGTGTCTATTTCTTCACCAAACTAGAAAAGGGCACTTCCGTGGGACAAGGTTTGCCACCCTGTAAATCTCAGCCCAAAAGTCTTAACCAGTTTCTTGCTATGACGTGGCAAAGAAACTGTTTTTTTTGGTCTGTTTACCTGCTTTCACTTTCAGGTCATATATTTTCTTTTCCTATAGACTTTGATGGGAAACTTTAAAGTTGAATAACTTTTGAATGGATTAATGTTTTTTTACCAAACCTTTGAACACCATATCTGTGAGGCAAAGGCTTTCTACCCTGAAAATTTCAGACCGCAACCTAAAGCCAGTTCTGAGATCCAGGTGGACAAATAAACATAAAGAAATACAGATATTTCTGCTTTTTTTAACACTCTATAACTCAGAAACCACACAATGGTTTCCCACAAAATTTGGCAGGTCAAGAGACCTACCCCTAGCCTTTATGCCTGCCATATTTCATGCAAATCTGTTAAACAGTTGCAAAGTTATTAATGTTCAACAATTTGGGATTAAGATAGAAGTTACCTGTCACCCTAACTATACTGGCACTATCATGCCAGTATACTAATTTCCTATCACCTTTAAAGATACAGAACCAAATTACAACAATACTAAACAGCCAGGCAACAAAACATTTTAGAACTGAAAGAAGGCACTTCAGGTGGGGGTCGATTGTGCTTGCCAGTGGATTTTCTGATGGTTGAAGTCTCTCACTCAAACACACAGATTGGTACAAGAATGTAACATAATCCTCCCCTTCTGTCATGTTTTATTTCTTACATATACATTGAAAATATTTTGATCAAGGAAAATATTGAAAATAACTTCCTATTACTCATCCCCTCCACAATTGGTTCCACAAAGGAAAATTCCATAATGTATTCCACCCCATTCCCCATGTACCCGACATCAAGCTGTCACTCAAAAGCCACTTCAGAGTCAGGTTCAATCCATGATGCCCAAGGTCTCACTGCACCAGTAGTGTCCCAGTAGATTGTGGGATATGGCAACAGCTTTTCTGGACTTTTTTTTATCTAATATAAAGAAAAAAATCAAATATAATTTGTTGGATAAGAAGCCATACATAATCAATGATACTTGCCAGGGTATGGTACAGTATATCATAGTCTAGTTTCATTGCTTGGTGCTTTGAGAGGCATGAGGCAAGCCAAGTCCCTTTATCCAACTGAGAAAAGATGATATTTCAACATACAGTATTTTTTATTTTTTATTTTAACATTTGGTAACCAGGAAAGGCACGCTGAGCCAAGGCTCAATTCCAGGTGTGACCTTGGGGGAAGAAGCAGTGGAAATACAAACAATAAATGCAGTGAATTAGTCAACAGAACAATAGCAACTAATAACAATCAATATAATACAACAGTGAGAGCAAAAACATAACGTGATGAATCTCTTGAGGTGAACTATACAATAGTAACTATACAATAGTAAGTGCTCTGCATAATGAGTCTTTGGTAAGCGCTGTGTCCTATGCAACAGCCTATGAGCAGAAAAAGTGGGTATAAAAACAGTACAGGATTTCAAGGTCAACTTGGATAAATGCTCACATTGGAAAATCAGTGGGTACCCTGCATATTAGAGTGGATAGAAAACCACTGTGAATTAATGCATGTGTGTATGGAATAGTTTCTATTTTTCATCCCTGTTTATGAAGAAGTGGGATGGATATGATGGGCCTAGAGTCCCTTTTGACCCTAGATTATTTTGTCAATATGATATACCACACAACTGAAATGTATTAATGAGATTAGGAAATATATCACACAGGTTTATTAAAATAAAAGGAAAACAGGAGTGTTATATTTTTAGATGGCTTTGGGAGTTGTTTGGGGCTGAAAACAACTCTTCTATAAAGAAGCTTTCAATGTCTTGTAAGACAATAAGTGGCACTGTGAAGAGTGATTTCTGTGAAATCTGTGAGAAAGGGTAGCGGTAGGGGCTGCTAACAGAAGTGTTTTGTTTTTTTAACCCATGCAATGTACATTTGGCAACAGCCCCATTGAGGCCTTGAAAAAGAATCCACAGTCAGTGCCAGAAAAAAAGAAGCCCTATCACTGCCATCTCAGGCATGAAACAGTGGGTAGTTATTCCAGTGGTACCATTATAGCCGTTTTATAGATGCCATAATTATCAATATTTTGTGGCTCTTGTAGCAGCAGAGGATGAAGTGCATCTTCAGGAACCTAAGGAGAGGTGCTGCCATCTAATTGCCATAACATCCATCTTGTTTGTGGGCATCAGGACCAAGGGTAAGCCATGGTTTTAGTGGTCCTATTAAGACCTTTTTATAGATGCTGAAGTCAATGGCAGTTGCAGCATTCCCATGAGTTCCTGTTAAGCATGATCAGGGGTGTGGGAGGGAGTAACATTGTCACAGGAGTGGCTGTCATTCTTAGCGCACTGGTGGGTAGGGGGTGATATATTTTTGTGGCAGGAGCAGCTTTGTCTGTTTTGGCATGGGGAATGGGGAGAGAGACACTATTGCTGCAACTGGAGTGGCTCTTGTAGCTGCAGAGTGAAGTGCTTCTGTTAGGGATTGAGAAGAGGTGTCACTATCTAATGTCTTTACAGCCGTATTGTTTGTGAGCATCAAGACTAAGGTTAGGCCAATGAATGTCAGGTAAGTTACAAAGCTCTTGACTGGAGCTAGTTTCTGACTGTAATAATACATTGTGCTATCATCATCAGATTTCATCATCTTACTGTTCATTTCATAATTGTGTTTGTTCTCTTAAAAAATAAAACAAATATATATGGTTATGGATTACACACCTCCATTCAGTAGGTGAGAGACTGCCTGTATGGGAAGGTGTAGACTGTAGCAAACAACAACAAGGTAACCTGTGAACCAGGTGGCCCATGGATAGAATTCTTAATCCTAAAACTACTCCTCCTCTCCCTCTTTGTTAACAACTTCCTGTCTTCTAGATAAAGCTCTAAATTCCATAGATGCAGATGGCACCATTGCCAACAAAAGTGGTACCTCCTTTAACAAGGTATGGATGTGACTTTCTCAAATGTTTTTCACAAATGCCTCACCTTTTACCATTATGTAGATCATACCAAAAGGGGGGCAGGGGTGAGTCAGCTCTACAGGAATCAGTACTGTTTTATCCAGTTAGATAAAGCTTTGCATTAAACAATATCTATCCCCTTCCCTTGACTATACCAATGTTGTTCTGGATCCCCCCCCCCGCCAATAACGACAGACAACTTTGTGTGGTGGTGCTCAGACTGGCAATCAATTTCTTATCATTTTATACAGTGTCCATCACATTACTTTATCATTAGTTATTGTTTTCATATGTATCCATAATTTCCCATTTTTCAACTTTCCTTTTTATTTACTTTGGTTACTGTCTTTCCTTCTTCTTCATCTCGCTCCCCCCAGGTGAATACTTGGGTGCCTTTATGTTTCTGGTAATTTTCCTTCTCTAGGTAACGGTGAAAACCAAGACAGCTTTTCCTCTACCCATTGTTCCTTGATGTATAATTTTCCTTCTTTATTTTTTCCACATTATTGTTTTATCCACTGTTTCATTCTACCTCCCTCCCAGGCCCGGTTCTCTTCCCCCTCCACGCCTTTTCTTTATCCCATAGCCTGTCTCCAGCTCATGTTGGATGACTGGCCTTCCCCTTGCTTACTTGTGTCCCTCCTCCTTGTTTTTTGTCCAGTTTTCAATAAAACTCATCATTTCCATATTGAACATGTCAATGGCCAAGTCAGATAAATGAACCCCATCTGACCGATAAAACACATTGACGCCCATTCTTCAACCCCTCTAAATATGACATGTCCCTCCCATGCTCCGAAATAGTGTGCCTACCCTTCTGCTCACTTTTTGCCTCCCTGTCTCTACTGCTCTGTGACTCTCCTCGGGATTATATCGGACCAAGCTAGGCTAACCATGGGCCACCATTGTTTTACCATTGCCATATCATGCTTTATCTGTAAGAAAGTGTCCAACCAAGGCCGGCTCCCAATGTCGTTACCCCCCAGATGTATGATGAGTAAGTTCAGTTCTGGTCTCTTTTGCCTTAACTCTCGCAGTGTTGGAAGTAGCTGTGCCCATCTCATCCCTCAGATTCCTTTCCATTCCAATCTACATTGTTTGGGGTCCTGATACAACTGCATTCCCCCTGCTTTCCATTCTGCTCTCCTTTCGGCCCAGTAAATGTACGCATGTCCTCAGATCCATACCTCTGTCCTCGCCCGATGACCTATGAAGTTAAGGACAGGGTCTGATATATGTATTGTTGTCATTTCCCCCTCCTTACCCTTCCCCCCTTTCACCCCTTCTTCCCATTTCCCTTATTGTATTCCCCTCTTGGTGTACCTGCAGGTAAGACCAATGACAGGCGGTTATATGCTGCTGCCCGAAACAAGTGCACTCGGGCCATCAGAAAGGCCAAGTCTGAGCACTATCGGTCCTCACTCACTGCCTCATGGGGGAATCCCAGAACCTTCTGGGATAACATTAAACAGTTAAATGGGAGTGCACACCCCCACCCACCCAGATCAACATTAATGGTGTGATCTCCTCAGACCCAGCCCTCATAGCCAACCACCTCAACACCTCATTCACTGACCTTAGCCCTATCCTCCCTACAAATTTTTTTGACCCTCCTCCCCCAGCACCTGCCGTAAATCTTTCTCGCCCTTATTTTCTCCTCTGCCGTGTTTCTGCCCAAGAACTTAGGCCGCACCTTGTCACTGCCCTCAAGAGTAATAGTACAGGCAGTGACACCCTGGATCCATGTATCCTACGGCTGGTCTTAGACACAGTCCTTACCCAGATCACATGCCTCATCAACCACTCTCTTTGCCTGGGGAAGGTTCCAACTGCCTGGAAAGTCACCACTGTCACTCCTATCTTTAAAGGTGGTGATAGGACTGTGGCTGGAAACTATCGACCGATCTCCATTCTCTCTCCTCTCTCCAAGGCCTTGGAAAAAGTGGTGGCCTCTCAAATCTCTGACTACCTCTCCACTTACAATGTCCTTTGTCCTGAGCAGCATGGCTTCCGAGAGGGCCACAGTACCAACACAGCCCTCCTAGAGTTCTCCAACTTTCTCCACCTCCTTAGACACTGGTTCTCTGGCTGGTGCTGTCTTCATTGACCTCTCAAAAGCTTTCGACACTGTCTCCCACCCTCCTTCTTGATGCCCTTAGTCTCTCTGGTTTTGCTGCTGGGCCTATCTCCTGGTGCACCAGTTATCTGTCTGACTGCTCACAGCGTGTAAAATTAATGGGACCTACTCAGACATCTGTCCCATCTTTTCTGGTTTCCCAGGGCTCCATTCTGGGCCTTACTATTCTCCCTTTACCTTAACACCCTTCCATGCTCTTGCTCGGGGAACATTCTATTGTACGCTGATGATGCAGTCATCTTTGCCTCAAGTCGTAACTCTACTGCCCTCCAGGACTCGCTGCAGAAGTCCTTCACTGAAGCCGAGGGCTGGTTCAAGGAACATAGATTGGTGATAAATCTTAAAAACAAAACCATGTTCTTCACTCATCCCCAAAACAAGTCCTGCAACTTCAAACTCCTCATTCACTCTGGGTCCTCATTCCCACTCGAACAAGTTTGCTCCTATAAATACCTAGGGATCCATTTTGACCCTCCTCTCCTTCCATGGACACATCGCTGCCTAGCCACTGCCATTAATATCCGATTGGGCATCTTACATCGGTATAAACACTGCCTCCCCGGAGCTCTTGACTTCGCAGTCACCTCCCTCTATCCTGTCCCTAGTGGACTATGGACTGCCGTGTGTATGGTGCTGCTGATCAGACCGCACTCCATAAAATTGTACCACTCTGAATAAGGAGTGCAGGTTAATTACTGAGCACCTAGGATGACACACACCTGTCTACTTTATGCTAAAGCGCTGGTACTTGATCTCGACGAGCGCCTCAAATATCTTACCTGTACCCTTACAAAAAAGACCCTCCTTGGGCTTTCCCCACCAGGATTGACCACCACCATACGCCGCTCTGTCCCACTAGTTCATACTCGGACCTCTGGGAAAACCTCTCTTGTTATCCCTAGAGCTAGGACCTCTCACGGCCAAAGAGCCTTCAGCTTTAGGGCCCCCTCCTGGTTCAACACACTGCCCCCCTCCATCTCCGAAGCTCCAACTATAACGTGCTTCAAAACTTCCTTACGTAACCACCTTATTAACACCCGATGCTGTAACTGCCACTAGACAAAGCCGTACTCAATACTTATGACAAAGCTTATTACTAAGCTGCTAAGGACGACGTAACTCTGGTATTGTTTGCATCCATCCTACCTGTACCAGCTTGTTTGTATCTATGTCTTAATTTTACTGTTATACTTATGTGTTGTACTGCTATACTGTGTATTTTGGTTTGTCTTACTGTGACAAGGTGCCTTTGTAAATGAGCCTATGGCTCAAAGGTTTTCCAAACTGCTGTTTAAATAAAATAAAAATAAATAAATAAAGAGAAATAGATTAATATCATTCTGACATGGATCAGATATAACTTTTGTAACTATTGGACTTCCATCTTCCCCATTCTTGAACCTGCGCTACCAACTCCCCATTGGCTGCCATCTTTGATGCCACCCATATCCTAAACGAATGGGAAGAGTACCTGGTTGCGTCCTCTCCTAAAAAGGCCATACCTTTTTTTAACACTGCCATCACTTGACAGCTTGACACTTTCTTCCCATCCCCATGTACAAAGAACTGACCCCTCCTGGTTCTCCTCACTGCGGCGTAAACCCACAGCACTCTCACAGGACATATTACAGGGTTGTTGTGCTCCCTCATGGTCACCTTATATCCTTTTCCCTCCTGATCTGTCTTTGATTTTCTAATCATTACATCTATCTTGTCCCCACCCCAGCTGATATCCCCCACTCTAGGTCCCCGCCCTGCTCTTGGCCCACATGTCCCACGGCCTTGCTCAGTTGCAAGGCTCCCACTAACATGCTCCCATAAATTGCTCGAAACAGGGTTCCCTCATCATGGGATTTACAGATATGTGGCAAGCTAACCACCAGCCTTTCCAATAGCTGATCTGCTATTGGTATCCTGGTATCCCTCTCGCCCTGCTTCAGCCTACCCCAGCCTTGTAACATCCGCTTTATTAGCATAGACTTAGTGGGGTCCCTCCACCCTTTTAATTTACACATTATGCCAATGCCTGCTATATGCACTCCCATGGTAGCATGGGCCATCCCTTTTTCCCACTGCCACACTATAAATTCTCCTACCTGTTCTTCTGCAACTGGCCCACTTACCTCCAAGCTGTGTATCTCCCCGAAGGTCTGGAAAGCCCTTCAGGACCCTTCATATGCCCTCAGGGTCCTGGGCACCCAGGAGTTGTGAAACAGCAGTTCAGCTCCTTCTTGCCAGTGTCCCAGATGTTCATTGGCATAGGTGTGCATGATCTCTCCACCCTCAGTGCCAGTGCTCGAAATCAGTCCAGCTGCAGACGGGAAAGGCTGTCTGCCAGTATGATCTGTGCTCCTTCTATGTGTCTGGCTCTAAATGACATGTTCAGTTGTAGATCTCTGAGTACTAGCTGCCTCAGCAGCCTCATTACCACCTCTGTCCATGCCCCTTTATTGTTGAGAACCTCGACTACTGCCCAATTGTCACACCAGAATGACACTTGCTGGTTCCTCAAGTCTCTCCCCATATTAATGTGGCCACCCAGATTGGCATAATTTCCAGAAGTGTTATATCTCGGGTCAGACCTTGTCTCTTCCATTCATCGGGCCATGACTCTGAGAACCACCTCCCTTGATAATAGCCACCCATTCCTAACCCCCTGGTCTGCATCTGTGTATAACTCCAGGTCATTGTTGCCCACCCACTCTTTCTGCCATATCGATGTTCGTTGAAAGCCTCCAAAAATACTTCCCAAATGTGCAAGTCCTCCCATATTCCTTGTGAAACGTGGACCCAGTGGTGGGGTCTGGTGACCCCCAGCTGTTGCCCTTGCTAACCTGCGAGTAAATGCCCTCCCCAGCCCTATTGCCCTGCATGCAAAATTTAAATGTCCCAGTACCTGCTGCATCTGCTTCAACTGAACCCTCTTTCTACTCGTGTGGATGTGTATGAGATCTTTCAACCTCGTTATCTTGTTGTCTGGCAGTCGAAATATCTCCCTCTGTGCATCTCTTTCGATGCCCAGGTATTCTAACACTCTGCTAGGCTCCTCTGTCTTTCCTGGTGCCAACAGTACCCCTAGCTCTCCACACAAGGCTTGGAAGCTCCGTAGCATGTTTTCTACTTCCATTTTCCCTTTTCCTATTAACAAAAAATCATCCAAGTAGTGTATCACACCAGTATACCCTTTCTTTTGTTGGAATATCCACTGCAGGATAGTGCTAAACAATTCAAACATCGAACAGGCTGTAAAACAGCCCATTGGCATGGATTTATCAAAGTAATAAAATCCATCTATTTTAAAGTCCAACAGCTCCCAGTCCTTCCTGCAGACTGGTAGTAAATGAAAAGCTGCCTCTATGTCTGTTTTTGCCATCCATGCCTCTGTGGTGGCCCTGACAATCTGCACCGGCTCTTCCAATGTGGCATATGATACTCTGCTATGTTCCTCCCCTGTGAAGTCATTGACTGACTCCCCTTCTGGGAAGGATAAGTGGTGGATGACCCAAAATTCCCCTTCCTGTTTCTTTGGCACTAGCCCTAGTGGAGAAACCCTCAAATTGTCCAGTGGCGGGTTCTTGAATGGCCCCTCTATCCTACCTTCTGCTTTTTCTTTCTTAATTTTCTTAATGAAAATCTCCTCTTTACCCCAAATGGATCTTACATTTTTTGCTTCCCTTTCTACCCTGGGGCCCATAAACTGCAGTGGGAAACCAGTTTCACATCCCTCAATGATCTGGGCCACCACCCTCTGATCTGGATAACATCTTGGCTCCCATCTAAACCTTTCTATATGTATGGGGGGGTGCTTTGGTAAATACCTCCCCTGCCCATAACCCCTCCATCTTTTTTCTTATATTTGACTCCTTTTCCTTCAGTGACCCTGTCCTCCTCTACCCATGCACTTTTTTCCATGGGCTCCCCTATTCCATGTTGTTCCCCTGTAACCCTGCCCTCTCCCCGAAAGGGCTGTGCTGCCCCCCCTTGCTGACTACTTTGCTGGGCCCATGTGCACCCACTGTGTGTGGCATCTTGATGCCGGGTGCCCCCCCACACACATTTTGAGCAAGCATGCTTGAATCTACACTGTGGCCATGAACAGAATGCTTGGTTGTATCCCCAGCAACATTTTTGAGGTACTGATCATCTCCTACCCCCTTCCCCTTCAGGTATGGATTGGTCAGTCACATAATCCGTACACAGGTCCAACTGTTTTGTAACCCATCTCACATCCCCATATGTTGGCGTACACTGTATAAAGAATTCGTCATAATAAAGCCACCTGTACCCTCCTTTCGCCTTTGCCCACCTTATAATCAAGGAATACATGATCAGTGGAATGCACAAATCCGGCTTTTTCTCCATGGCTATGACTGAATACATGGCAAAACCCATCGGCCACCCATCCCATGTTTTCCCTTTGTAAATTTGTCCTCCTCCTTCTTACCCAAAAACACTACCACCACTGCCATTTCACTCTTGCCCATGTTCTCACTCTCTCATATTTTGCCACTGCTTCCCTACTGACCAATGTAATTACGTCCACGTACTCACCTTTCCAAATCTTCTCCTTTGTGGCTAGTGGCACATATTCCCCTATTCTCATTCTTGGGGCACCTATGTCTGGGGTTCCTTTTCCCAACTGGCTTACTTCACCTGGCTTGTCCCCCTCAACCCGGCCAGAACCTGTGTTGCCCTTCATATCTACCAAGGCTTGTTCAAACTGCCCAACCCCTCCTCCCTAGAGACAATATCATTTGTTCTATATATTCTTTGATGCTTTCACCCAGCATTCCTACCTCTTTACCTGTTACCCCTGTAGGTCCACTTGGTCCTGCTGGGTTGAGGTTCACCAGGTTTATCTCAATATCTGGTATTGGTGCTGCTGGCAGTGGGAGCAGTGGCTCTGGTACATTCCTGGGAATGGGCTCCAGTGTTGGGGATGGGACCAGTTCAGGAAGGTCGGGGATTGGCAGTGGCCCTTGTGGGCTGGAAGGGTTTGGCACCCCCCCCAGTGCCGATTCACGCCTATCTGGGATCCATGGCCTGGATAGGAGGCACATTCCTGCCCCCCTTTTCACTTCTCAGCCTTCCTTTTGTCCTCTGTCTTCCGTGGATCTGTCCCCTCTACCAGCTCTCACATATTTGCTGCTTTCTCAACTAAGTCCAGTATGGCCTCATAGGCCCCCTCCTTCATTGACTTGTTCTTCCTTGGTGCCATCTTCTTATGGTTCTGAATAATTGGACTGAGGCAAAAGAAAGATATGTTTAATTCCTCACATTCTAACCTTAACAGTGTCTACCTCGGAACCAGCCCCTACCCCTTCACAAGGGGGGGTTCTCTTCCTATTTCTTGGGGTGGCCCCACGTCCAGCCCCATGTGGGAAATGTTTCCTACCGTCTAGATCCGTCAGCTCCAAGCAGAAATAACTAGATTTCTTAGCCAGCCCCCCACTCAGTTAACTTTTTGAAAGACCCAGAGCTCTCCAGCAGCATTAATATCCTCAATGGAGTTTTGGAACAGGTCCGAAGACAGGGGAAAGACCTGACCAAACTGTCACCATCCATCCTTGCTTGATGGTGATCCAGACCAACTACCAAATTTAAAGGCCTTAACATTAACCCCTGCTGGCGGTCTTGTCCTCCCAGTGTGGTTAGTTGCTCAGCTCTGCTTTGCCCCTCATGGGCAAGCGTTTTTGAAACAAGACTCCCACAGGGTGGCCTAGCTTATACTGCTTGCAGAAATGTGCTTAATTATGTCAGCATGCCCTTTAATAAACAAATAAACATCAGGTCCTTAGGGCTATTACACTTCATAATTAGGTAAATCATTTTTTCAATATTCCATCCATTACCTGGCAGTGATCATTGCCTGATATCTGTGGTTCTCCCCCATAAGTCTCATAACATTCAGCGGTCCCAGCTAGTAGGTAAACTATAAAAAAAAAAAAACTCTTTGTTACCCATGGCAAATGAACTGTGCTGGGATAACCTCATTTAAAGAAAATTCTGCCCTTGAAGATGGAATCGATTAAAATCCCAGTTTTAGCTCTACAAGTGAATTGAGTACCTAAAAGGAAAGGTATTCTGGACAATGGACTAAATATCTTTATTACAGGACTACTTAACAAAATGAGCACACATTGGCTTAAACTAATCCCAGTGCTGGGGCCCTTTGCCTTGCCCATACCCCACCCCATGCACTAGCCAAAAAAGCACATCACCCAATAACCCAAGCGCTGATGTGCCACTTAGTACACACTATTCCTAACCCCGGCCTGTGAAAACAGCCCAGGTTTGCCCGCCCAACTGTAGCCCTCCAATCTTCTGGTCAATCTGTGTTCTTTTGTCATGTAGCCACTCCCCCGCTGTTCTCCACAATTATTGTCCGCCTCTCCTTGTTCCGAGTTAAAATCCATTAAAATGTCTTCACCCGCAGCCAAACCAATAATGCCACACAAATAAATGCACTAAACTAGCTGTAGACCTCCTTTTCACTCCATCCTTCCCTGACCACCTGGCAGTGACATAAGACACAATGCGGCCATTGTTCCCTTGCTCACCACGATCCAAGCGAACACTACCCTTCCCACGACTTTCCTTCACCCCCCCAACCATTCCTTCTGTTCCCTGCTGCCCTACTCTGCATCTGCCCTCCAAATAGTCACTTCTTTTCTTTCTTCTTTGTTGCATCACACAGTGACTCTCTCTGGCTCTGTTGACTTCCCCACTCCTTCCTGCACAAAAAACCCTGGTCCCCTTCCTTATCGGCCTCCCTTCAAGGAACACAGGCACTGCCAAACAATCTTTTTTCTCTCTCTCTCCTTTTGTAAATCCTGCAGCCCACAAACCAGTCCTGCAGCCTTTCCTTCCTGTCCCCGTGCTCCCTCCAGTCTAGCCACCCCATACCTTTTAACACTGCCCTGTTCTAAACGCTAACCAAATGCTTCCAATGCTGGGCAGTACCACAGGGCCCATCTCTGGCACAAGTAAACCACACACCTCTCCCAAACCAGAAAAACATGAAGTATGCAAGAGGAATCTGCAAGAATCAAACCCCTGTATGCTGGATGCCCCAAGCTCATTACTCCAACCTCTAGGCTATGCTCACAGTTGGGCTCACTAAAAAGGTTCGTTGTTGCTCTGTCTCTACTTCAGTCCTTTGGCCCTGACTCCTATACCTTGAACCATCCTTACCTCTCAGATTTACTGCAAACTTAACTTGATGACCTCGTTGTTCTCCTCTGCTCACTTCTATGATCCAGTCTGATGTGCTGCCAACAACTAAAAGCAGCAGCAAAAGAGGCTGTTTCCCTCCTTGCAGCCTCTTTTACACTGCCCTAGCCCCTCCCCTTCCTGGTTATTTTTGCTCAATTCCTTGCCCTTCTTACATCACTTAGCCCTGCCCCCCTCCCCTCCTAACTCCTCCCCCATGATGTCATTCACTCTTCCTCCCTCTCCCCCAAACTCCTAATTCCCTAAGCCTCTGAGCCCAGCCACTTGGGGGGGGTGTACAAGGACAACCTGGTCTGCCTCTTTCAATGGACAAACTTTATTGTCGTGTACAGCATGACAAGTACATCAGTGCTAAGCATGCCAACAGTAATCTACAAAAGAATTCGTGGGTTCAGAGGTGGTTGTGACCATCAGATTCATCACTGTGATTTCTGCTGTACTTCAAATTAGAGCTACTTTCTTTCAAAAGACAGTGTCAGCTGCCAGCTTAACTTACAAATGTGTGGGAATTCTACCTCAGCTACCATTGCAAACTCCTGACTTGAACTGTTAGTGTCTACCAACCAAAATTCCAGGTCAGAAACCCATTACTACCCTGTTTAGAGAGCTGGTATTTCCCATGAAAATTCCATCAGTTTTTAAAATGTGCCTGCAGTTACTTTTTATGTTCATCCTTACATGCAAAGTGAACATTTTGGTATGATAGTCAGTTCTGAGAGGTGTGTCACTGTTCATCCAATGCAGGGTAGTCAGCAAGGGGCTCATCAGTGTCAGACCAATCATCAGCCAGGCTGACTGTGACACTGTTCTGGTTTTGCTGGGTGGAAACTTTATGTAAGTCAAAGGAAAGAGCTGTCCCAATCATAGGGCAGCTCTTTCCTTTGATCTACACAATGCTACCCAGCAAGCAGAGCTGATCAGCATCCTGGTCAGCCTGCTATGGCCCCCCCAACAAAATCTGAAATAAAGAAAACCATCCCACAATCTTACCCACTCCTTCCTTTTTAATTATCTGACAAAGTGGTGCCCAGTTCCCAGTGTTGGGTACTACCTCATTTTCACTATGTGACATTGGTAGTCAACCTCTGAGTCTATTCACTCCCCAATGCCACCCTACATAACACTGACACTGGGATGCCTGATATAAAAAATAATCCCTCATAGTCTTTTTTATTTTATTTTTATATACCCTGTAAAAAAAAAACATCTATCGATATCTGTTGTTGCCCCCATTACCCACCTTACCCTCCCATTTAGCACCCATTCATTTTCTGACAGTAAGATGCCCAATCCCCAGTGCTGGCTACTAACCCCCACCACACCCATTTTCATTGTGTGACACTGGGAAGCTCTCCCTCAGTGCTGCTGAACATAACACCGACATTGGGGTGCCTAGTTCTGAGTGTTTGTATCTGAAATAAAAAAAACAGTCCCTCATAGACTTTTTTTAGTTTTATACACCCTGTAAAATAGATGACTGTCCATCAATGTATATTGTTGCCACCACCATTACCCTTCCACTCACACCCACCACCCCACACCGCCCCTCCCCTTATTTACCGGGGTCCGATACCATAATTCTCTCTGGACCAGAGACACATCTTTATTCTTTAAGGCCAGACTGTTAACTGAGGAAATCAGGTATGTGGTTCCATATATTTCAGTGAGTTTTGAACTTGTCCTCATAACTTGGTAATTTTTGAATATTTTTCCCTAAATTTTCAACATGGCCTTTTTGGGACCACACCTCATGAACGATGGCAGTGAAATTATGCAAATCCATCCCAAAAGGTGATTTTTCATCCACTGCACAAAATCACCTTTCAGGCCGGATTTGAAAATTTTCTCCACCCTTGACAATGTGCCATTTTGAGGCACAAAATGCCACTGGATGTTTTTTCAGGCTGAGGGACACTTTATATTTGTTTGGTCTTCTCTTGATATATGGATTGATGTAAGTGTCAATAAATCTTTTTGCACTATTACATTTGACTCGTTGGCTTATATTTTGCACTGACAACTTTGGAGTGCGAGCTTTCCCTTTTTATACTGACTGTGTTTTTTGGTCCATGCACCCTTGTTCCTGGCAATACTTTTTTGCTATTCAGAGCTGCACTGAACCTGGAAATAATTGTTGACTACAGAATGTCTTTTTAAAATATTCAGATCTATTATAGATGAACTATAAATTGTTGCTTTATACTGTTGTTGTCTGCATCTTAGGGGATCAGTGAAATAATGGAACAATAACTTAATTTTAAGTTTATCATATGCTGTTGTGAATTAATTATGTGGCATCACTATGAAATGATTATCCTCCTTAGCTGAGTCAATGATTATGTTAAATATCACTTGCCATGGACATGGCCACTCCTTGTGTGATGGACTTACCAGCCTGATTTTTCTATATCATTCAATCAGGTCCACCTTTCCTTATAAAGTGCTCATCCAAAAAAACAAACTCTGAGCACTATTCAGAATAAAATCAGTGTACTCATAAATATAATGAATGCAAAGAGTACATAATCTGTAGACAGACACATTTATTTATTTATTTATTTGGATTTTGGTAACTGGGTAAGCCCACTGAGACCATACATGCCCTTTTTCAGGGTCGACCCAGGTTGGGTACAACATAACAACAGGGTGCATATGTACAATTCAATAACAAATATATAATTATACAAAGGAAAGGAGACATATATACCACAATAATACATTTAACACATTTGAACATTATTACAATTTGAAACATAATTACAACATTGTCCAGCTCAGGAGGAATTCAGTAAGGACCCAAGTAACATCAGGTCAGGTGGTCTTAGAAGATCAAATTCCAAGATTTGAGAGAAGTGAAATAGTTAGGTAAGGCAGGTGCAAGGTTTAAATTGCATGAGGTGCTCGGAGAGGCTGCACTTGAACAAGGTCAGGGAGGTAAGAGAGTTGTAAATAATAAATAAACATGCATATACATAATAGAAAACATCCAAAAGTATAACAAATAGTCCAGTAACATCAGAGAAACATTCTAAAAACTGTTTTGATTCCATAGTTTCAAAGGCTTGGGAGGACATTTATGTTTTAGAGGCTGATTTAAAGTCTTCTGAAGAATCAGTGATCCCTACACACACACTGGTAAGATATTTCAAAGTAAGGGAGCCCTAATCTCAAAGGCCTGCCACTAACCATTTTAAGATGGAATTCAGGGACAACCAGCTGCTTTAGAATGCAGAATGAAGTGATAACGTGGTACAACAGTGCACAAGTAAATCAGACAGATATTTGTTTGGCTCCACAATCATGAATATTTTTATAGTGAGCAGAAGTACTTTAAAATAAATAAAAAAAATTTCATTTCTAACAAATTAAGGTCTCCAAGTACCGGGGCAGTATGTTCTCAAAGTCGAGAAATAGAAAACAGTTACGCTGTTGCATTCAAGACTTACTGCAATTTATCCAGTTCACATTTTGAAAGACCAGATGACAACCCACTGCAGTAGTCAATCCTTGAAATAACAACAATATTTATCAGTGTTTTGAGATGAGATTCTTTTACATATATCTTCATTTCTGAAATTTTCATAGGATGGAAAATGCCACTCTTCTGACTGAATTTATATGGGAATCAAATGCAAGATTACAGTCAAGAAGGACTGCTCATTTTTTTTTTTACCACAGATGCAGCTTCCAAACTGCAGCCTATTTCTGACATTACATATTTATCATGTAGGAGACCATTCAGCTGACTTTTTAAATGATGTCAATTTTTTTTAAGATTCAATTGTAAAAACATTTTCAGTCGGCCATGAAGTTGAATCACAAGATAGGCTTCTAAATTGACAGTGTCATCATTAGTACATGTTTTAACCAGAAAATACAGTAGCATGTCAATTGCATTGATATGTAAATTAAGGTTATTTTTCCAAATAATATTGGCAATTGGTAGCACATAAATATTGACCAGAATTGATCCTAATAAGGTTCCCTGTGAAACACCAGCAGTAACCACCCTGTAAGGCAAATTAAAACTTCCCATTTGTACAGTAAACATATGAGATGACAAATAGGAGGCACAAAACAATTTATAGCAGACTTTTGTGCTCCTTCCTAATGTACCATTAGCCAAAGGAATCGCATTCCCGTGGTCCCTCTAGGGATGGAACCCTCCTCAGAAAGGTTCCTTTGCCTTCCTGGTATCCCAACAGGGTAATAGTCCCTCAATACAAATGGCCAAAGTAACTACAAATGACAGTCAACATCCTACCATACAAGTAGCCTTTGGTTACCAACAAGTTGCATATGCCCATTAAACTTTTAAAATATCAGCAGGACTGCCAGGACACAATCCCATGCATTTGTGTTTGCATTTAGTCTTTAGAATCCCCCCAGAGCTTCAGAACACAGGCTTTATTACACCATTTGTTATGTAAAAAAATCGATATGCCTCATATTTCCAAGGTTGCACTCTTTAATTCTCCAGTTTAAACTACTTCATTCTAATTTCTTAATTTAAACCACTGGGGGGGCAACAGGCATGCAGGCCAACAGACTCTGAGAGGAGGAGGAGGAGGTCAGTGAACCTCCCCCCCCACAATGATGGAAAAGATCTGGAGGGAGGAGGTGGAAGGGGTGAGAACACAGTTAGCAAAGGATGGAGGGGGTGAGGAACACATAATAAGGATACGTGGGGGTGCACACAGAGGGAATAAATGTGAATAGAAGAACAAAGGAAAGAGAAGGAAAGTCAGATTGTAGATGGAGAGTGGTGTCTCTGAATGTGCAGAGTCTTGGAAACAAGATGGAGGACCTGCAGGCACTATTAGCAGACAGGAGGGTGGACATAGCTGCAGTAAACAAGACTTGGGCAACATCAAACCATGACTGGGACCTTGCTATCCCAGGATATAAACTATACAGGAGGGACAGGGTAGTCAGAAATGGGGAGGGTGGCAATTTATATCAGGGAGGGAATAACTTGCATGAGGGAGGAGTCAGAGGAAGGGGAGGTGGAGGCATTATGGATTCAGTTAAGGTCCAATAAAGAGAGAAAGGTGAGGTTGGGGGTGGTTTACAGTCCACCTAATCAGGATGAGGAGAGTGACAGGGAACTGAGTTCACAAATATTGGCAGCTGCAGGGAAAGGAGAGGTGGTAATTATGGAGGACTTCAACCTGAAAAGGTGGACTGGAGCATACCCTCCACAACATGTACTAGGAGTCAGGTGATCCTGGAAGAACTGCAGAGTGGGTTCCTGATTCAGGGTGTCACTGAAGCAACAAGTGCTGAGGCAATTCTTGATATGGTGCTCACAAATGGGGAGCACATAAAGGAAATAATGGTCAGGGAGCCACTGGGTGGAAGTGACCATTGCACAGTGTGGTTCCAGTTGGATATGGGCAGGGAAAGCATCAAGACTAAGACCAAAATCTTGGATTTCAGGAGGGTGGACTTCAGGAAAATGGGCAAAGTGCTAAGGAGCCATCTGGTGGGCATCAAAGCAGATATGGGGGTGGACCAAAGGTGGTCCATCATTAAGGAAGGCATACTGGTTGCCACAGGTGAGTGCATTAGGCTAAGGGGGAAGAACACAAGGGCCAAAGCACCCATCTGATTCAGTTATGGGGTTGTCCAGGCAGTAAGGGAAAAGAGGTTGGCCTATAGAAAATTCAGAAAGACCAAAAGAGAGGTGGATAGGGAAAATTACCTAAGTTTGGCTAGTGAGACAAGTAAGAAAGTCCAGTGAGCAAAGGCACAGAAGGAACTGCAGATAGCTGAAGGAATTAAGAAGGAGGAGAAGGCTTTTTTTCACTATATAAGTGAGAAAAGGGACACGCAAGAAGGAATTCTTAAGCTTAAGAAAGGGGTGGAGTGGATGGCGGATAATGGGGGAAAAGCAGAGATACTAAATGAATACTTCTGTTCCGTCTTCACCATGGAGAAGGATGGACCAGTGCCTTCAGGAGGGAAAAGAGGAGCGGGAAGGGAGGGGAACACAGATGTAGTGATAGAGAAGGACAGAGTGAGGGAGGGTCTGCTGGTATTGAAGGTGGACAAATCACCAGGCCCAGACAGAGTACATCCAAGGGTACCAAAGGAACTGGCTGGGGAACTGACAGGGCCACTGGCAGACCCATTTAATAGTTCACTAGAAACAGGCATAGTGCCACAGGACTGGAGAACACCACATGTAGTGCCGCTCCACAAAAGCGGTCGTAAGGATGACCCAGGGAATTACAGACCAGTCAGTCTGACCTCCATTATAGGCAAGCTCATGGAGACCATACTAAAGGAAAGGTTGGTGGAATATCTAGAGGACCATGGTCTCCAGGATGCAAGGCAGCATGGGTTCATGGGGTGGGAGATCATGTCAAATGAATCTGATTGACTTCTTTGACTGTGTCACTAAGACAGTAGACAGGGGCCAAGTGGCAGACATCCTCTGTCTTGATTTCAGCAAAGCCTTTGACTCTGTGTCCCACAAAAGGTTGATCAGGAAGTTGGTGGATCTTGGGGTTGGGGAAAAGATGACTAGATTGGTGGAAAACTGGCTGAGTGACAGAACCCAGAGGGTGGTTGTGGAGGGAGTTATCTGGTACCAGAGAGGAAACTAGTGTGATCCCACAGGGCTCTGTGCTGGGGCCGGTGTTGTTCAATGTCTTAATCAATGATATTGGGGAAGGCAAAATGTGCCTGTTCGGGGATGACACCAAGCTTTGCAGGGGAGTGGGCACAGCTGAAGGGATACAAAGAGACACTTTGTGCCCTGAAAGTTTCAAATGCTTGCTGTGTGAACTGGGGGAGCCGCTAAAGAAATAGCCAAGAGAAATGATTTAAAATGGCGCTCCCTCTGTGAAGTTACAGTTGAAAGAAAAAAGTTGTTTTGCAGTTTAAATTTTGCCTGCTCGATGATCGCCATGAAGGAGAACAGCACGGGAAAAGAGAGATGCTCATTTGCATGGCATCAAGTGATTGGTGAGACTGCAATCAATCCTTCCCCCTAGCCAGCTTTAGAGTGCTGCCCAGTGTTCAAGAGGGAGAGAGCGAGTGGTGAGCAAGCTGGTAGCAGGAGAATCATAGCAATGACTGTAAAGGTTCAATTTCTGTAAATACAGACTATTTCTGCGTAAGTTCGGGCTCAATCTATAATCCAATTGACTGGGAAGAAAGTGTAGTGTTTGTAGAGACAATCGGCAGTAGCACCAGCCAGCTTTAACCCAGAGGCCTTCCAGGATCAGCTTTAGGCCGAGATTTCCATCAGAGCAAGCCAGCTACTGATTCAGTGAGTACCATTCAGCAAAACTGAGCTCAAACTGTGTCGCAATTTTCAAAAAGCCAGCTGGATCTGTGTATAAACAGTGTGATTGTTTTGCAAAGAAGGACTGTGTAAAGTAATCAAAACCCAAGCAAGAATTCTGAGCAATAGACTGTGAACATGTATTATAGATTCAGCAACAGTATCATTTTCTGAGCAACTAGAGAGATTGTGCCTTGTATGAGAGGCTGCAATAAACAGGCAATCCTGTTTAAGAAATACTGTGGCTTTAGTGACTTTAAGCAAGTAAAACTGATTGAAAGCTAATGGTAAAGTCCTAGAAAATCATATAGATGTGCTGAGGAAGAAAAGCAGTGCAGTCAGTACAGTTTGAGTAAAATTTATCAGTATGCAGTAAATCAGATGCGCAGTGGCTTGAGTCAGATACAGATTGCTGATGCATCAGGAGTGCAGCCACCAACATTACACGGTGGGGCAGTAATTTAAACACAGCAGCAGGGAACCATTTTGTGAGACTATTCCAAGTAGAGTGAACTCAGTAATAACAGTGAACTTTTGTATGTTTATCTACAGTCATGGCTTCGACACCACCCCACTACCGGATCATGCCCAGGCTATGATAGCTGAAGAGGTTACCAAGCTTAAAGAATTAGAGCAATGTTTCTCTGGTGGAAGTTTGCCTCCTCATGTTGCAATTCCCAGATACCCTGTGAGAGTATGCATAATGTGCCTCAAGGCTGGAAGGGATGTGTTCATGATTCCTCACTGTTCAGGGTGTTTAGAGAAGCAAGGTCTGTCCAAGACACCTAAGATTCATTTGGCTCCCACTTGAACAAAGCTACAAGATCCTGCAAGTAGCAGGACACAGCACCAGGTTGAACCTGTTGGGGGAGGCTCAGCAGAGTATGGCACAAAGGGAGAGAGTGTAGATGTACTGCTGGTGCAGATTCCTTGTGATGTCTCCATGCCTGTGTCACAGATGGACAGTTCAGAGGGAGAATCAGTGGATCCATGGAGAGAGGGTCCTAGTCCTAGCCTCATGGGAGAAGACGAGGTTTGAGAAACCTTAGATTGGGAGGTGTCTATCTCCATGCCCAGTGAAGAGTGGACTGTCTTGGGAGTGAGGATGACTGCTCACTTCTGGGCCCAGATCCTAAGTCAGGAAGAGGAGGAGGAGGAGGAAGCTATGTACTTTTATGTTGAAGGTCACAGTCCACAGCCTCAGACTCTTGCCTCAGAGGAACCAGGAGAAGAAGTTGGTGACTCCACAGCCCTGCCTCAGAAGGGGTCAGGGACAAGTTTTACATAGCTTTGAGTATGCGACACTGGCAGAATCATGACTTTCTGCCCCTAAGCCAGGCCTGGGTTCACAGACTGATGAAGAGTAGTAAGGAGGAAAGACTGGTTCATAGGAAGGCAAACAAAATCTATGGAATGTCCTTTCCTACCTTTCCTCGGAGAGTCTGGGAGAAGATTGAGAAAAACAGGAGAGTCTGGCTAGAGGAAGAGGCCAACCAGGAAATCGATCCAAGTACAACTTCCTATGTCAGAAACAAAGTGCTAAGAGACAAACTGTGGTTTTGGAAGTTGGACAGGACATTGTTCATAGACACTGTACAATATGTGGACAAAAAGGGAAATGAGACTTTCCATAATGTGAATTATGAACACCCAGATGGGGTCACAATTCTTGTACCTGACCCATTGTGGTATTACCCTCAATGTTGCCATTGTCCTGTGAATGTGCCCATGCCTACCTTCAGGGAAGCAGAGCAGTGGTAGCCAGTGCTGCCATCCAGCCGTTGCCATACCCATGTTGTTCTGTCAGTCTTGTGTTCCAGGATCTGAGGTGCCTCAGTTTCATCAGCCTTGCAGTGTGCCTTTCCAATTTCATCACCTGGCCTTTCTAGATGACATCAGCCCAAGATTACATCAGCCCAGCTGTTTTCCTGATTCATCACCTGGGATTTCGAATGACATCATCCCAGCTGTGCCTTTCCTGTTCCAAGGTTCCATCTCCTAGATGGCATCAGCCAGAGATGACATCAGTCCAGCAGTTTCCAGTTCATCATCCTGTTTTCCAGAAGATTTCCACCCAACTGCATCCAAAAAATGCTCCAGGGAGAGTCTTTGGTTGGAGATCCAGGTGATGTCCATTTCTCGTTCTTCAAGGTCCTGGTAAGTCCAGACTTTTCTTACTTTATTGACATTGCAATACACATCCTACACCTGGCAGACTACAAACTGTTCAACTGTCCACAAAGACTCTTCCCTTTGGGACTATAGTACTTCAGGAACTGTGCTTCAATGGGCTCCGGCCCAGGAGGGACTCTTTCATGGACTTTGCCTTCGGGCACCATTGTTGTCATTAGTGTGGACATTTAAGGCCTTCCATCCCCAAAAGGTGTATTGTACATAATGTTGATGTTTTCTACCGTTTTCTACTTTTCTACTTTCTTTAAAAAAAAATATTTGGGGGATTCTCCAGTGTTCTGATGGTATGGGTTATTGTTCTTGTATTGTGTGTTTTACAGATTTGGGGTGTGTTTTGTCTTTTCTCTTTCAGATGGATCCTGGTGAAGAAAGCAGAGGAGACAAGAAGAGGATTGGAGGGACTCATCAGAGTTCCTCTGTGCTTTAAAGTGTTTTTTAAAGTACTGTGTAGTTGTTAACATGTGTTAACCTTTTCCTTCCACAGGTGTAGTTGTGGGGCTGTTGGGAGTGTAATGCTTATGCATAGTGTTAGTTCCGTGTTTGGTTTGCAGGTGTCCGGGTCTGGGGGCAGGTCCCCCTGTTTTTGGGGTAGGTTTGTTTTGGTTAGATAGGTTTTCCCTAGAGGGCTAGGGGGATAGACAGGCTGTGATCCTGACCTGCAGTAGGGGCCACAGTGCTAGTCTATTAGGGCTATGCTCCGGACAGTTCTTCTAGAGCCACTGGTTATCCATAGTAAGATTGTAGTGTAGGGGCTGATGCATCAGTCAATGGCCTCTGGGTCCTAAGTGTTGTCTGCCTGTGCCTGGCACATGATAGGGGAGAAGGTAGCGCTGCCTCCCCGTAGTCAACACATAGGGTAGGATGGCCTGGTGCCAGGTAGGTAATGACTGGGGACAGTCATTTTCCTGGTTGAGGGTGAGTGTAACCCCCTCAGTCCCAGAGGTTACTAGAATCCCAGTTAGAACCAGTGGCATGTAGGGATAGGCAGCTTGTGAAATGGCAGGTAAATGGATTACACAGTGTCACACTCCATTTTTCAGTCTCAGCTGAGCTGGAGTGATGATGTCACTTTGGAACTCTTGCAGCTGCATAAGCCACACTTGTCTAGCTGCAAGAGAGATAGCTTTGGAATGTTCATTGAGTCTGTAGAGTGGAGTTCCTGGAGGAGACTGCAGCCTGCAGCAGTTCCTCAGTTTTAGCTCTGACAGAGAGCTACCACTGTGTGTTTGGGTAGTTTGTTCTCACCCTAGAAGAAGAACATAGAAGACAGAGATTGAAGTGGTGGAAACTGTTCCAAGTGGGGTTTCCTTTGCCCCATCTCAGTAGGGATGGGGGTGATCTTCAGGGTTCAGGGGCAATCCCTTCACCCAATCTGTCTAGTGAAGTTGCCTGTGACAACTTCAGAAACTGTGAGTGCTTTTGTGTTCAGCCCAAGAGGGGCACCTGCATTCCTTGTGGTGAATTTTCTCTGACAAAGGAACCTTGTCACCAAGACTGTTTTCTGTTTTAAAAGTGTCTGCCTATCATGGAGTCTAGAGAAAGAGACTGTCCAAGTACAGAACATTTAGTCATGTAGTATGTTAAATATGAAAAACATTTCAAGATAGCATCTACAAGTTTTTTATGAGGGTGTTATTAACCAGATGAATGGCCAAGTATAAACTTGGAAGCAAAAGGTGGGAGACACCCCATCTCGAGTAACTAGTTTACCTCTCCAGGTTCAGTTTGGGCACCAGTTTAGTTTTCATTCAGTACATTTGGCCAGTGCCTGAAGAAAATAGTTACCCAGGCATGGGTTGGATTTTCTGTGAGCCTGTATGTGCTCTTTGGTGGTCAAGGGTGCAACCAGTAATTCCTCATGAAATATGGGAAAGTCTCCTAGTACTAGCCTTGTGAGCCTAGTCAAGAGGAAATGTACCAGTTCTGGCCATGGGTGCTGTGAGGGAATTTTTATATATCCTAAAGCTATATTTGCTATTATATGCCTTGAAGCTATGCTTGCTTTGTAAGCCATGCTGTAACAAAGTCATAATGAATGTAGTAGAAATTTCTGAGTTCATGCTGTTTTCTACAGGGTTATAGAATGTTATTGAAGTTACTTGAGGTACATTTGTAGAAACAGAAAGCAAGATAAAACTGGGCAGAACTGGTTGTACCAGCCTGAATAACAGGCTCGGACAAAATATAAGATAACAGCATGTTGAGGCATTGAAGGCAAGCTGTATGTTGCTATGTTGTGAGTGAAACTCATTGTTTCACTCAGGTCAGATTGTTGGCATATGTATCAAGAAGTATTGGAAAAGAAATGGAATAAGCAGTGGAAAAGTACCCCATACATTGGTATCAACTTGTTATTCTGTTATATGATTGGCTTATACTGAAATGTTGGCATTTTTCAAGATAAGAAGTGCAGAATCTAGCTTATAAAAAGCTGCTGTAAATTGTAATCGGAGAGCTTTCTCCTTTGCAGAATCTCCCGCATGCATGTGTAAGGTTTGATCAAATAAAGCGACGTTAAGACAAAACCCAGTACTGTGGTTTTTGCCCCGTGACGACGGGAGTGGTTGCTCAGGTAATACTTACAGTGAGAGAATTTGCGATCACAGTTTTGGCGTAGTCGGCAGGATGAGTTCTTCGGTCCGTGTCACCTCGTGATCGGGTTGTTTCCCTTGGACAAAAAGAAGGATATTTTTGTGGAACCCCATCAGGACGTGATGCCTAGGGGCCGGTGACACTCATCATCACTGTAAGTACAAGAATACCTTGGAGTGAGAGTGCACTATAAAGGACAGGCCTAGATAATATGGAAAACAAGGGAACAAAAAATAAGCTGGGTCCAGAATTAGTATTATCTGGACTGGCAAAATGTATGTTTGACAAGTTTGGTCAAACAAATTACAAGGGCAACTGCACTGCCCTTTGCCCTTGTAATTTGTGCTTGCTGCAAGTATATACTGTTAGAGCCAATGATGGCTTCAGTTCAGGCTGCTTTAGGAGAAAAGCAGCGCTGATTAAGTAACATTAGATAAGCAACATTTAGAGAAAGAAAAACTACTGTGGATGTATGCACAGTAGGTGATTACAGACGGGATGATTTGAAAATCCTCCCCATGTTGCCTATCTGTGTAGTTTCAAGTTTTTCTGTATCAATTTCAAGTCCCCTTGCCTCCTATAGAGGCTGAAACATTTACAGATTTTTTGTTTTGTTTTTAAACTGCAAACCAGAGCTCTGGGAAAAGACTTGATTTGGCAGTTTTCTAATATCGGCTAAAAGAAAACCTTTGAAAGGGTTAATAGCTGCAGTATTTGGTAATGATCATGAAGGTCCCGCAGTCAGTTTTCTCACTCAGACCAGTGTATCAGAAAAGAAGAAGGAAAATACCTTGGCACCGGGTAAGTCTGAATTTTTTCATTTAAAGTTGTTTTATGTCTGTCTGTTTTATTTCTGTGATACATATACTAAACAAGGTAATGCTCCGTCTCTCTTGTGCATATTTTCTAGCGTATATCTGTGTTCTGTAATTATGTTCTGTTGTCAAGGTTGCGAAATAGCATTGACTGCCTTTGGTGCACAACATGTTACAGTAAAAAAAAAGAAGAAGAAGCTTCTTTGCCTTATATCTGACTGTTTTAATTGGTTTTATTTTTAATAGAACATTTGTGCTGCCTAGATAGGGTCAGTGAAGAACTTTTGTATGTAGTTGTTGGTTGGAGCAGGTAGTTTTGATGGTGAAGAGTTATGACGTCATATATTGCAATGTGCAAAAAGATTTGTAGTTTGCAAGCAACATGCCAAGCCACTGCTAGGTAAAAATGTAATGTGTTAACAGCTATGAATGGCTTTATCATACTTTTAGTTATAACCAGAAACTTTTTGCAAAATGGCAGAGTGCCATATTTTGGCTATGCCCCAGAAGGTGTAACCATGTTATACTAGATGTGTTCACTTACAGATGGTATGTTGTGCTGTATTTTAAAGGTGTTGGAAGGTGTTAGAAGGTGTTTAAAAAGAGTTTTTTTCTGAAAAGATTTGGCATGGAGATATGTATAAATTTGTTGGTTTAAAAGAGAAAAAAAAATTGTCAGTGTTACAAGACAGGGGGAGGCAGCACATATATCTAAAACACGTACAGTTTTCTAATAAAACTATGGGCATTACCTCAGCAAATTGGTGTCAAATAATGTCAGTCTTATTTTCTGTTAAGTATTTCTTTTTGTGTGTGTGTACTGTCTTGGCCAGCAGTTTTATTGTGTGCTCTATTATTATTTAAAGATATTTTAATATTAGTAGTGTTCAAGGACACTGCAAAAATAACTGGGTTTGAATGACCCTTGCATGCACACTGTGACCTTTTGCACATTATTTGACCTTCTTGTGTTTCAACATTTTATGTTACTACCAGTTCAAACTTGATGTGTATTCCATACCTAAAGCACAACTTTTCACACAAAATGTATGTTTTCATGAAAGCACACCAAGAGTGAACCATGTAATTTGATTTTTATTGCAAAACTAGCATTCTAAGTAAAAAGGAACAAACTTTTTATCTCTTCTCATTTCTTCTGACTTGCAGCCAACACAGGCAATACTCCAGCTGGAAGGGGAGAATTATTCATCACCTCCCCATACTTTTTTATTATATTACTTTTTTATATTTATGCAGTACACTTTTGAAAAAGGACTATTACAGCTGTTTTTGAGAGTTTACCATCTACAGTTAAAAACAATGGCTTTTGTTTTCATGTGTGACCATGGTGTAATCATTTTTTCCTTTTTAACATGCATTCTAAGAGATACGTACGTACGGTATTACCATTAATCCGAATCCTTTATAAACTCAGCTGACATTTTGTCATGCTTAGGATAAGGGAACCCAGGGATGCTTGGCTTCTTTTATCCTATGGAAATAATCTTGTTTTATTTTTAAACTTGTGTAGGTTTAGTATTTTGTTGTTTGTCTGTGTTTCTTCTCTTTCTTCTAGAGAAAAAGAAGTTCCCCATCTTTATAGTAAGGTATGAAACTTACTAAACTAATTGTAATATTATCTTGTTATAATTTAAAGTGTAGTAGGTGGGGATCATGTCACCATCCACAGCTAACCTTTTTATTGCTACAGTATTTGAGTTGTCTCTTCCACCAGTAGGAGCTTGGGGAAAGGGGGTAAGCTACCCTTCCTCCCTTCTAGTGTAATACCCACAAAGGTTGCAAGGTATATCACTGTCCCCCCAGAGGGGTAAATAAGGAAAATAAGGGAAGCCAGACCCATCCTAACCAAAGCTCTCAATGGCAACAATCCCGGCAGTGACTCACTGGACCCCAGCATCCTCAGGCTGGTGCTAGATGAAGTCCTTGCACCTCTCACAAGCCTAATTAACCAGTCACTCTGCCTGGGACAATTCCCACAGCTTGGAAAACAGCCATTATCACACCTATTCATAAGGAGGCGACAGGTCGTCGGCCAACAACTACCGCCAATCTCCATCCCTCCTCCTCTCTCTAAAGCCCTGGAGAAAGTGGTGGCCATTCAAATCACTGATTATCTGGCTAAGCATAACATCTTATGCCCAGAGCAACATGGCTTCCGTGCAGGTCACAGTACCAGCACTGCCCTTATTGAATTCTCCAACTTCCTACACTCCTCCTTGGATACCAGCTCCCTAGCTGGTGCAGTGTTCATTGACCTCTCAAAGGCTTTGAGCACTGTATCCCATCCACTGCTGCTGAGCGCACTCTGCCTCACTGGTCTCGGCTGGCCCCTGGCATGGTGTGCTAGCTATCTTGACTCTCGATCCCAGTGTGTCAAGATTAATAGCACACTCTCTGATACCCGTCCCATTCTCTCTGGGGTCCCCCAAGGCTCCATCCTGGGCCCCCTTCTCTTCTCACTGTATCTGAACACCCTGCCCAGTGCATGCACTGGCAAAATCCTGCTGTATGCTGACGACGCTGTCCTGTTTGCCACCCACCATAATCCCATCTCCCTACAGGACTCCCTACAGCAGTCTTTCAACTGTGCCGAGGCTTGGTTTAAGGAGCGTAGACTCATCATCAATCTCAAGAAAACCAAAACTATGCTCTTTCACACCCCCAAAACAAAGCTAGCAACCACCCACTCTATATCCTTCCAAGCACCAACCAACCACTGGAACAAGTCTGCTCCTACAAATACCTTGGGGTTACCTTCGATTCAGCCCTCACATTTCACACCCACATCGACACCCTAACATCCGCCACCAACACACAGCTTGGCATCCTATTCCGCCATAAAAGCTGCCTTCCCCCAAATGCTCTCCGGCTAGCGGTTACATCGTCCGTTCTGTCCCTTGTAGACTATGGTCTACCAGTATACGGTGCTGCCGACACCACTGCACTAAACAAAATTCACCTAACCCTGAATAAAGCGTGCAGATTAATTACTGTACCCCAGACTCACACACCTGTCAGCTATATGTCGATGCTAACCTGCTTACCTGGATGAACGGGCTCCGATACCAGACCTGTCTCCTCACCAAAAACCCTACTTGGGCTCTCTCGGGTAACAGCATCCATCCACCAGAGCCCTCCCACCATTGCAACATGGTCTTCCTACAAGACCACTCTAAAGGTCCCCAGAACAAGAACCAGCGTGGCCAGAGGTCCTTCAGAGCTATAGAGCCCCAACCTGGTTTAACTCTCTCCTGCCACCATCACCAATGCCATCACCATCTCCACATTCAAAACCGCACTGAACCACATCTTCAGCACTGTAACTGCTCCTGTCTCTGAACATAGCCTCCACCTCTTTATTTTCTCCTGACAATGCCCTGGGCAGCTCTCCACCCAACCATCCCCACACCACTTCCATGTCCACCTTTGCCTAGGTTTAACCTGGCCAGTGCCAGCTGTTTCAATGTTTATCTACCAGAATTGCTCACTTGATACCAACTTGTTTAATACCTGCTATCGATTACATGTACCCTGTACCCAATTGTATCTGTCTGACCACAATGTGACGTGGCACCTCTGGTGAATGCCTACTGATTTTTGGCAAATCTGTGCTATGTAACTGAAACGCAATGTATGTCTTTATGTGACGAAGTACCTTTGTAAACGAGCCTCTGGCTCAAAGGTTGTAAACTGATTCTTAAATAAATAAATAAATAAAATAAAAAATGTGTATTTGCCAATAATTGTTTCTTATTTACAGGTTTTAAAAAGACCCAAGTTATTTTGACAGCATAACCCAGCCCAAGCCTTTCTGCTTTGTCTAGTGCAAACAGTTAAATCTCACACCTATTATTGGTACAAGGGCTTCTGCCCTCAGCAAGTAATCAGTTACGCTGGAGGATAAAGTTGTGTATGTGTGTCCACGCATATTCATTCTTTTGATTGTCTTTTCAGCTTTCTCATCCTGTCAAAACAAATGTAAAACAACTTCTCATAGCCTTACAGCAATGAATGCATTTTTTTCAACCAGTAAATTCACAGTACTCTAACATTTCTGGACTCTAAGCTAAGTTTACAGTCTATGTGTTGTTTAAAATGTATTTTATGCATTATGCTCAATACTGAAATTGTACTATTACAAACATGCTTATGTTTCACGTTTATGTTATAATGTTTTGATATACATCTTGCTACACTGTATCATGTGTGTATTCAGAAAAGTGCTCCACATGTATAACGCTTTAATGCTCATAACCAAACCTAAATACTGGGGCCAGCATTGTTGACCCACCTCACAATATGTTCCAAAGCAAAACCAAAAGTAAAATGAATGCTCCATTTGTCTTATTACTCACAGGTACCCTTAAAGAATAAGTGCACTCCATGCAGGTTTTGTCATTTTAAATTTTAACAATTATAATATGCAGAATTTAGATTGTACTCAAACCTATGCTTCAAGCCCACCCCACTCAGTACTTTGGAGTATTTCACTAAACAGGGTAAAGAAGGTAGACCTTTTCACTTGTCACAGGTGCAATAGGCACTGTTATTAAATTGGCATAGGCCAACAACATATGTATTTGTCCCACTAATTGTGTTGTGTAACAGGCATATTGCTATGAACTATATGTTTGAAGCGTGTTATTGTAACATTACAAGATTTTATAACTCAGGTCTCTGTCATGCCTGCTTGCAACAGACAAGGAAATAATGTTCATCACTGTCATAACTGCTTCTGTGATTTGAAAGCAGGGTGTAACCATAACATTGTCATGATTTACAGATGGTCAAATGGTATAATTGAACCTCGGCCTGCACCCCCAGGTGTGCGGTTGATGTCCCATTTTTTATTTTTCTCTTTCCAATTGCCAGAATTTAGGCTCTGTCACACCACTCTTTACAAAACAAAAAGCCAATGGTTTACAAGATTGTTATTTATGTGTTTTTAACTCAGTGTCTAACACACTTTGCAAGTTTGCAGGTTTTACGGTGTGGCACACATAAGATCTCCACGTTCAACAGCAGTAATACTTTCATCTAAGTTGCCAAGACCTTCATCTTTTTCCTTAAAAAGGAAAAACAACTGCCACAGTTTTAATGTTATCACCATCTTTGTACCTGACTGGTTCCTTATAAGGACTATTGCATGAATCCAGTTATTATTACCTCTGCAAGTGTAATGTTTTCAGCAAAATTACACCTATTTGTAGAACTTTAAATCAACTGAAAAAGGTCCAGTCAGTTCAGACTCTGTAATCAAGCTTGTTGTTTCTGCTTACTATGAAGTTAAATCTGGGGAAGGGGCAATCCCCTAACTCCAGCAAGAAGATTCTTCTTCAATTGACCTTCAAGCAATACATCTATTTTCTTCACTGCTGCTTGTTCCAAACATGGCTGGTACTTTCTACAACCCTATTGCTCCGTTATGGACTGTGTTCTTAATGGTTTATTGTCAATTGTTACCTTTTTATGTACTGTTAATCTTTAAGCTGGGGTGTAATCAACTACCACAACACAAATGCCATGCCAGTGTGTGTGTGTGTGTGTGTGTGTGTGTGTGTGTGTGGCTACTCCATTAAAAGGACTCAATGCACCCCTGGCCAGTGTGTCTGCTAATCAGCCATCCAGCAGCCAGCAATATGAACACTGACTTTCTACTCTGCTGGTGTTTTGTTTTTAAATTACTGTCTGCATTGCCCCATATGCCTTGTGGGGTTACCACCATTCTGCAAATGACATTTCACCTGTACTGTAACTACACCAAATACACCAACCTGTGGTTACTTATATAAACTTATAAACTGTTAATTTCATGGACTATTATGTTTTATAAGGACTTATCTGTCAAGAGACATTATCAACAGATTCTTCAATCAAGCTCCAAGGGTGTGCCACACCTCAACACAAGGTAGCATCTACCTTATTCACTCTCAAAGTGAATTCCATAAACTCTTTTTCATCAACAAAATTGTTATGTTATATTGTGTTACATGTAGTGTCACATGTTAGCATTTTTTCACATATTTCAATTGTGGTGTTGACATCCCTCAATTCTGTATTATGTTTTACAAACTCACAATTTGTGTTCCGTCTGTAACCACCCCTGTACCAACTCCAGAACAGGATGCTTTTTATAAATGCCTTGACTATCTGTATGCTGGCAACCAGTTTTAAATCATATACCTATTCACCTAGTCTAACAGTCTAAAAGAAGAAATGTTTAGTTTTTTTAACCTTCAGTTAATAACTAATATCTTTACATTTATGTTCAATTTTTTGAATGTTCAAGCCCTCAGGGCCTCCTATCTTCAGGGTGAAAATATTAAAAGTGGTAAGTGGCCAAGGTTTTAGTAATCAGTGACCAAACTTTTATCAACAATATGTAGTTGGCTAACCAAAAGATTGAGGAAATAAAAAGGTGTAAAATGGCTAGTGTAGATTGCTAAAGGGCTAGTAAAAGGTGAAAATGGTTAGTAAATGACTAAATGATGCCAACATGTAAATTAGTATATCTAGTAGCAAAAGGCTGCAAGTGGCTAAATACCACCATGTCACTTAATATATGTGTGTGTAAGACTTTAAAAGGGTTAATTGTAAAATTTTATACAATGAAAAAAATAGCTAAAAGCATAAGGTGAGGCTATGGCCGAGATATGCACACAGCTGTGTTTAGCCTTGACTGTTAAAAGTTTCTCATCATATAATTCTCTTGTGTTAAAAACAAAAATATGTTTAACTGAAAACTAATAAGAAATAATTAAATACCTCATTTGGTTTCTAGTACAAGGTTACTTTGACATTTGTAGCAAGCTAGTCACTTCTCTCATATGCTTTCTGGCTCCCAAAACAAAAGTTATTTATAATAAATATACTATTCTGTCACCATTTGTTTTCCCCTCCAAGGGTGAGAATAACTCCCCTGTCTTGGCAAAATGTCAGAGACATCTCATAACCAAAAAATTTAATTATGGGATGTCTCAGAAATTGTAGCTACAAAATGTATAAAAAACTTTAATTATGGAAATGTATTAATGTACAGGTGTCCAGGCTCTGCTGTCATAGTTTTTTGGGGGAAATTCCAGCCTTACATTTTTTCTAAGCTGCTACACATAAATATGGGACCCATGGCCATGGCTTACGTCGTATTTGGTGACTGGGTGCTACTCTTCCATTAGATGGCAGAACTTGTAGTGGCCATATTAGCACTATGGCTACTAATAACCCTAATTAAGTTCTTCCCTGACACCTCTGCAGTGCTATGACATCACGTGACGTCACTCAATTACATCCATTGTTGCAACCAGAACAAAAGGACCCCATAGAACTTAACAAACTATTCCCATTCTATAGTGAGCCAGATGTGACTACAATATAAATGAGTGGTTAATTGATACAGAGTATCAAAAGGGGGGAGAGTGTGAGGGAATTTTTATATATCCTAAAGCTATATTTGTTATTATATGCCTTGAAGCTATGCTTGCTTTGTAAGCCATGCTGTAACAAAGTCATAATGAATGTAGTAGAAATTTCTGAATTCATGCTGTTTTCTACAGGGTTATAGAATGTTATTGAAGTTACTTGAGGTACATTTGTAGAAACAGAAAGCAAGATAAAACTGGGCAGAACTGGTTGTACCAGCCTGAATAACAGGCTCGGACAAAATATAAGATAACAGCATGTTGAGGCATTGAAGGCAAGCTGTATGTTGCTATGTTGTGAGTGAAACTCATTGTTTCACTCAGGTCAGATTGACCCAGGCATATGTATCAAGAAGTATTGGAAAAGAAATGGAATAAGCAGTGGAAAAGTACCTCATACATTGGTATCAACTTGTTATTCTGTTATATGATTGGCTTATACTGAAATGTTGGTATTTTTCAAAATAAGAAGTGCAGAATCTAGCTTATAAAAAGCTGCTGTAAATTGTAATCGGGAGAGCTTTCTCCTTTGCAGAATCTCCCGCATGCATGTGTAAGGTTTGATCAAATAAAGCGACGTTAAGACAAAACCCAGTGGTGTGGTTTTTGCCCCGTGACGATGGGAGTGGTTGCTCAGGTAATACTTACAGTGAGAGAATTTGCAATCACAGTGCCAATTT
Organism: Neoceratodus forsteri; assembly: GCA_016271365.2. NCBI lineage: Eukaryota > Metazoa > Chordata > Ceratodontiformes > Ceratodontidae > Neoceratodus > Neoceratodus forsteri. The sequence continues at coordinate 293,899,755 of JADMNL010000024.1, read as the reverse complement.
CCATTTCAGAACCAGAGCGTTCGCTGTGTAATTCAGAACCAGAGTGTTCGCTGTTCAAGTCAGAACCTGCGGGTTTGCTGTATGTGTTCTCTGTACCTCTGTAATCTGCATTTCCAGTAGGAGTAGCCCTGTGGGGATCCATCTTCACTTTTTTGATTATTTTCTGTGTATGTTAATAAAATCCACACTCTAGAACCCCAACCTGGTTTGGACAGTACTGTTATTGTTTCCACTGTGTCTGGATTTACTTGGGTGCCGCTGACCAGAAGTGCAAACCTAGCATAATGGTGAGCAAACGTTTTCTCCCAGGGACCTAGGTTGATGGCCGTGGTTAATGGTCCCACCAGGTGTAAGCCATGTAGTTGCCACACTTGGTTTGCCTGTCTGTGTATGGCAGGCTCAGAAGGAAATGTACCATAAACTGTTTGTAATGACAACCCCCATCCCTCTCTTTAGCACCATTTGGTGAGAGGAGCAGCCCTGCTAGTTAACCAAGGGAGGCCAGTGAGGGGTGGTTACACACACACAACCTGCACCACAATGTTTATACATGAGGCCTGTTTTTCAAAGGACGAGAATGCCGCAAGCCCTGGGTGCACCAAACATATGGCACACGGGGCTCTTAGCATTCTCTCCACTGGCAATCAAGATTTTCTATCCCATTCATAGATTGCTGTGAGTTAGACCAACATTTCTGTTCTATCCTGCAACAATCCTGAGTACCCTTTTTATAGGGTTTGCACCGAATATTTGGTGCAAGCTGCTGTAAATCCGGCAAACCCTACAAGGAGAGGCTGAGGGAGAACAGGATGTACTCCCTAGAGGAGAGGAGGGATGGGGGGATATGACTGAAACCTTCAAATATATGAAAGGCATAAATAAGGTTAGTACAGAGGGGATTTTTAACCTAAAGGAAGGGAGAGACACTAGGGGGAACAGCCTGAAACTAGAGGGAAATGAGAAGGCATTACTTCACAAAAAGGGTAGTGGCTGGGTGGAACACACTACCAGAGGAAGTGGTATCCTCAAAGTCGGTGGGCAGTTTTAAGAGGGGATGGGACAGGGCTGGAGGGTTCACTACTATACAGGGGGGAGAGGCAGCTGCAGAGTACTAGACTGATAGCTGCACACTCAAGCAGACTCAAAAGATCATATGGCCTGTATCTGCTGGCATTTTTGTGTATATTCGTAAGTGATGCACTTACACCCAACTTACCACAATTGGGTGCAGTTACTGCAAAGAGGTTTGGCGCAGCTGTGCCAAAATCAGTTTGACGCAGGGCTTGACACAAGTCCTGTGTCGCCCTTTGAAAATCAGGCCCATAAACTTTAAAAATTTGTGGACTGCTGTGGAATGTGGAATCATAATGCAAAAAGGGCTGAAGCAGGGCAAGCAGTGTGCAGATGCTGTCAAGAGGGCCAACAGAATGCTGGAGTGCATCAGGGGGGTGTCCAACAGAGCAGGGGATGTAATTTTGCCACTTTATGAGGCCCTGGTCAGGCCTGACCTGGAGTACTACATGCAGTTTCAGTCTCCTTAATACAACAAACCCTGGTCAGAGCCAAAACAGCTGCTTATGCATTCATCTGACAAGGGTTATAGAATTACTGTATGGACTGGATTGTAGTGACTATTCATGCGCGCGCACGCACACACACACACGCACAATATTGTTTTTATTACCCCACCTTATGATGAAGAGAAATGGACATTTTTTTAATCTCACCTGAAAGGTGTTTTCATGGAGGGAGTGCGGAAACATGTTTCAGAGAGGATTTGAAGAATTACACCTGCCTTGTTTAGGAGATGGGTATCATGAGCCCCTGGCCCCCAACCCCCGGGCAGCCCGGTAGGACCTCCTGTTTGCAGAGAGGTTCCCCCACTTTAAGAACTTGTAAGGAGTTGTAAGGGGTTCCAGAAGAATTACCAGCCTTCCTTTTCCCAGTGGGAGGGTGGAAACTGTAGTTTTGAGTTCCCATTTACTCTGCACTACTTTCAGTATTTGAATTCCACCGTGGCCACTGGCTACATCTTGCCTAGGTAGTTTTGTACGATAGCCAAGCGGTACTATCTTTCAAGGCACACAGTCTTTTCAAAACACTTCTGTTAAAATGTTAGATCACACAACCAGGCCCCAGACAGAGTTGATAAGAAAATCATAAAGGTTTACTTAAAATAAAAGCAATACAGAAAGTCTATAGTTTGGAAGAACTTTGAAATGCAGACAATAACAAAAGTAAAACTGGACGGTTTACAGAAAACACTAGATACTGTTATTTTAAACTATACCTTGTTTTGATGTTAGAGTCCAGACAAGATGTTAAATGTCCTTGTAGAGATGAGTCATTAAGCAACAGTTCTGTAGTAAGTGTTTATTCCAAGTTAGTTCCTCTGAATGTCCTTTAAAAAAAAAAGGCTTCAGGTGCTTTCCTTGGTGGAAAGTCTTGGTTTCCAAAATTCTGACTTAAAATCATAATTTTCTGTTCAGTATGTGACAAGTCAAACATTCCACACACTTAGGTCTGGTTTTAGAGATTTTTCCAGACCTACACATATACGTCTTGTCTTCAAGCATATGCCAGCTGGACAGGCTATCTGACCCCAGGCAAAACTGTTTATCAACTGCCTGAGTTCAAAATGTGTCTATTAGATAAAGTCTGGTCATTTTCAAGCCCCACCCACTGTGTGAGGGGGTACAACAGTTTACCTTTCCATGTAGGTGTCACTGTGGTTCCATGTCAGGTTCCATGTCAACCACAGTAACATCTGGTCCATGCATTTGGCTTAACCACTGACCCCTAGGTCATCCCTTGACCTCTTTCTGTCATGGAAAGCTACAGTTGCAGCTTGAGGATCATCTGACCACCTACAACATCTATGATCCTCTCCAGTCCAGTATATGTTATGCCTTCCTGGGCCGTATATCAGTCTCCCTTATCTGGAGACAAAACAGATCCACACTAGCCTTTATAGAAATTTTGGATATTTGGTATTTTACTCCTAAAAGCCTTTTAAAGAGACAGTGTCCCATTTTAAAATCTATTACAGCATATACAATATGAACCCACATAAATGGATCTAGGCCTATCCTGCGACAGTGGATACTAAAGGTTATGAACTGCTTTGGAAGATTAAGCATGGGGGAATGGAAAGCAAGAATGTGGAAGAGGAGAGAGAGAGAGGTTAAACACAGAGAGGTTAAGTGACTTGGACAAGGTCACACAGTGAGTATGTGGCCATAACTGGATTTAAACTGGTTCTCTGCTTAGGTTCACAGCTCTACACTTTAACCACTAGGTTACACTGCTTTGAACAAAAGGAAACAAGAGGTGGCAAACAGGCTCACAATTGCTATAAGTTTCTGGACTTCTTTCTTAGCAAATCTTAATAACATAGTAATGTGGTGGTGGAAGGGACTTAGGCTCCATCTTGCCTGCCTCTCAAGAAGACTTGCAATGCTCCATACATTATTTATAAACATTTGACATTCTAGCCTGGATATTCAGACTGCACCAGGCTGTGGCACAAGCCTGGCACAGTGCAACTTGGCTGCACAGGGGTGTTGACTGGGTGATATTCAACAGAGCTGAGCCATGGCACAGCATCATTGAATATTGCACCCTGACCACCACCAGTGTGCATGGTGCAGTGGCACTGCACCAGTGCAAGTGACCAGAGTGGAGCAAGGGCATGCTAGTGCAAGTTCCATTACGTTGTACGCAACAACCACGATATTCAAAAGTGCACATGCAAATGGGGCCATAATGTATGCAAGGTGCAAATGGGGCCATTTGCATGTCATTATGGCCCCATTTGCATGCAGGTGCGCCAATCCCAGGTGACTTGTGCCTGGTGCCCTGCCAGGCAGCAGCCATTGGGGACCGACGCCCCCTGCACAGCACGGCAATGAGCCCCACAGCCTGATCGTGGGCTTAAGTAGAAATATATCATGTCCTATATCCCTGGTGGTCCAGTGGACCACTGTCAGCCCAATCACGGACATGTGAAGAATAAAATCAAGTCCTATCTCCCTGGTGGTCCAGTGGACCACTGTCAGTTCGATCGTGGGCATTTGAAGAATAAAATTAATTCCTAACTCCCTGGTGGTGCAGTGGACCACTGTCAGCCTGATCACGGGCATTTGAAGAATAAAATTAAGTCCTATCTCCCTGGTGGTCCAGTGGACCACTGTCAGCGCAATCGCAGGCATTTGTATGAACAAAATTAAGTCCTATCTCCCTGGTGGTCCAGTGGACCACTGTCAGCCCGATCGTGGGCATTTGAAGAATAAAATCAAGTCCTATCTCCCTGGTGGTCCAGTGGACCACTGTCAAACCGATCGCGGGCATTTGAAGAATAAAATCAAGTCCTATCTCCCTGGTGGTCCAGTGGACTGTTCTCAGCCCAATCGCGGGCTTAAGTATAAATGAATAAAGTCCAATATCCCTGGTGGTCCAGTGGACTGCTCACAGCCCGATCACAGGCATTCGAAGAATAAAAGTAAGTCCAATATCCCTGTGTAGTACGGTATGGGCTGCATGCCCATTGGCTCACGCTGTGGACCAATGGGCGTATAGCCCTACCTACGGTGTCAGTCAGCGAGCGGCGGGGGTGGCAGATGGGTGGGGTGCTGCCACCCGCCACTGACCGGGGGGGGAGCAGGGCAGTGGGGCTCAGTGGGTGGGTGGAGAGGGGGGTACCACTGGTCCACCAGGGATATTGGACTTACTTTTATTCTTCGAATGCCCGCAATCAGGCTGCGAGCGGTCCACTGGACCACCAGGGATATTGGACTTTATTCATTTATACTTAAGCCCAAGATCGGGCTGACAGCGGTCCACTGGACCACCAGGGAGCAAGGACTTAATTTTATTCTTCAAATGCCTGCGATCAGGCTGACAGCGGTCCACTGGACCACCAGGGAGATAGGATTTAATTTTATTCTTCAAATGCCCGTGATCGGGCTGACAGCGGTCCACTTGACCACCAGGGAGATACTTAGCAGAAATATCTATTTAGGATAGATGCTTTTACATGGTCCTCCTCCTCACATGCCCCCTTATCCCCTTTGATCTTAGCAATACCCCATCTGGACTTTCTCCTTTCACTAATGTATCTATAGAAAGTCTTGTCACCTACTTTTACTGTTTGTGCTAGTATTTCCTCAGTTTGGGCCTTTGCCTGCCTTACTGCCTTCCCTGCTTCCCTTAGTGAAGCTTGGTATGCCTCCCTATCTTCATCCTGTTGCATGCCCTCATATTTCCTGAAGGCCAGCCTTTTGGCTCTGACCTTTTCTGCTACTGTTTTTGAGAACCAAAGTGGTTTCCTTCTTCTTTAGCACTTCCTTTTCTCTCTAACATAATGGGATGTTGCTTCAAGTATTATATCCTTAATGCTTGCCCACTTTGCCTGTACCCCCCTGGTGATGTTCATTTTGTAGGAAAGGTTATTGAGAAGGCAGTCGCGTTGCAGCTTGAGGATCATCTGACCACCTATGACATCTATGATCTTCTCCAGTCCGGTTTCAGGAAGAGGCATAGTACTGAGATGGCACTGGTCTGGGTACTAAATGATCTCCTGATAGCGAGGGATCAGAGGAGCCATTCCATCTTGGTCCTCCTTGATCTCTGGACCATGGGATTTTGTTAGAGCACTTGCAGCTTTTCTGTGAGATGAGTGGCACAGTCCTCAAATGGTTCCATTCATTCCTCACTGGCAGGACACAGAGACTGGAGTCTGGGGTATTTTCCTCAGACCTTCTTTCTCTGCCATGTGGAGTGTCACAAGGCTCTGTGCTTTCCCACATGTTGTTCATAGTGTATATGCTGCCATTAGGAGACATTATTAAGTGGTACAGGTTGAGTTTTCACTGTTATGCAGATGACACTCAACCTTACATGTCCTTTGTGCCTAGGCAAGGTGATGCTGTTACAGTATTTACCAACTGTTTCTCTGAGATTTAGGATTGGATGAGTGCCAGCTGGCTTAAGCTGAATCCAGAAAAGACTGAGGTGTTGATTGTGGACCCAGGTCACTGGGTGAAGGGAGTATCAGCTGGGCAGCCATCCGGGCTTTGGCTAGGGGGCCACCAGCTAATAACCTCTGACCAGTGCAAAATCTGAGCTTCATGCTTGATAGCTTGATAGTGGGCTGACACTTAAGACTCAGGTGTCGGCCATTGTCAAGTCCTCATTTTACCATCTGAGGAATGTCACTCAGATAAAACACCTGGTACCACCTGATGACCTTCCAACACTGGTCCACACCTTGGTGATCTCGTACCTTGATTACTGCAATGCTCTATACCTAGGGCTACTGGTGGTGGACCTCCACTGCCTGCAGTTGGTGCAGAATGTGGCTGCCAGCTGGATGACAGGTTTACATAGCTCTGACCATGTCACACCTGTGCTCTGTGCTCTGTGCTCTGCACTGGCTGCCAGTGTAGTGGAGGATCACCTTCAAGTCAGATTACTGACCTACAAGGCCCTACATGGACAGGGACCATGATACCTGCAAGAGCTCCTTTGTCCCTACCGCCCCCTTTTCCCTCTCCGCTCTGCTGACAAGGGATTGCTGGAGATTCCCAGGATCTATTTGACAACATCTGGAGCTAGGTTGTTTGCTTTTGCTGCTCTGACCCTATGGAATTCTCTACGTCATCGGGTATGAGAATGCCCATCCACTGAGGCCTTTAAATCTGCCTTGAAGGCTTATTTATTTGAACTGGCATTTTTATATTGATATTTGGGATTCCTGCTATGATTTTAGAAATGTGTGCTTTTATATTGTTTAACTATACTGTGTTACATGCTATGATCTATTGTGGAAAATCATTTCAGAAATAAAGTTTGGTTTGGTTTGGTTTGGTTCTGTTAATTGTCTGCTGTATCTGTTTGATTGGATAAGATGCCTATGCAAACCAGCAGTCCTCTTCCATATACAACAGATGATTGACAGCTGCAAACTGTGCACATCACTGCGCTGTCACCGAGTTACACTGTAGCAAAATGCTCCTTTACACACTAAGTAATGGAAAACCATGTAAGCAAGGCTTTGTTTCATTTAAAAGTCTCTGATGCCACCAGAACACCAGTATGGATACGTGTTCCTTGTCTGTACATAGTTTTCCCTCAATGTCTTATTGTACACGGTTTCTAAAAATAAATATAAATGTTTCCACAAGCATCCCCCTCACATACAAACATTCCCATTTGTTTCTGTAAGCCACTAAAAAATAAACACCTTCATTCAGCTGTACAGAAACTACCCACTCGGTAACCCGAACCCTATTTGGAAAAATAAGTGTATTAGTAAAGTTGTTTATTTGTTAAAACATCTACCCCTGGGCAACAACTCCTCTATGTAACTGCTTCCATCTCACTAAGCCAAATGGGAGACAAATGCAGTCACAGTAAGGAGTTGGTGCTTGGGTGAATGTTTTACCAAATAAGTGTTAAAAAGAAATGTATTTTATCAAGTATGGTTTGTAATGTGGTTACTAAGGCATTGGGTGCATTTTTTTTCATAAATGGCAGAAAAGTGCATGATTTGCGTTTCAGGTGGGGAAGATGCACAGTATCCGTTGAATCTGAGATGGTATGTAAGTTGTTGCTCCCTGGCAGTGATGTCACTACTGTGGTAGAATAATTGTTTGTGACCTTTAAACTGTGATACAACTTTTTGGGTGTATGGATTAACATAAACAAAATCCCTTGACCATATACTATTAGAAAATAAAGGTTGGTTTTACACAACACATTTAACTCCCACTGTATCACAAGGCAGTTCATGTATCCATGAGTCAGATACTGGAAAATCAGTAATTATGAGCAGGTAAACAAAGTATCCATCAATGTATTCAGTTTAACCCAGACAACAGCAAAGAATTCAGTGAGGACCTGTGTTATTGGTTGAGAGAACATTACCAGAATATTGAGTTAACCTAACAAGGACAGTCGCAGTACAAGGTTTGCAGGAAGATGCCTTTATTTTGCTCCTTGCTCGCTGCTGTTTTAAGACAGTACCTAAGTGGATTGACAAGCCTTTTATGGGCATCCTTTCTTATGCCGTCTTTGAACTGGTTGGTTGTCAGAGCCTATTGGCTCAAAACCACAAGCTGAAATTTAGGTAACCAGGCCCAATTCTTCTGGATTAGGGAAAGTCCTATTTACATTTTGCATGTCACAAAATTAGTTAAGGCACCTTGACTCATCTAGGTACTTTAAGACTGAGATTTGCTGAAATGCTTATTCTTGTACTGTTTATATGATATAAGGAAATTTGTAATCGTTCAAGTATATTGCATTGCTGTACTTTTTATCTATATTTATGCACAGATGTTTACCAGATGTCGAACAATAAACTTTCCTGTACTGAACAGTGCAGGTTTATATAGGTATATCATAATTTTGCATTCCAGCACTTCCATACTGTAGCAAGAGTCCTGAAGGGACTTGCTAATGTGAAAGTGGACAAAGCTATGGGGCCAGACTGAGTGCATCCGAGGGTATTGGGGGAGCTCAGGGAAATACTGGCTGCACCTCTTACAGTTCTATTTAGCAGCTCACTGGAAACATGAGTGTTTCCAGAGGACTAGAGGAAGGCAGATGTAGTCTCACTAAACGAAAGTGGTAGCAGGGAGGAGGCTGGCAACACTAAGCCAGTCAGCCTGACATCAGTGCTGCAAAAGTTGATGGAATTACTGCTGAAGGAAAGGATTGTGGAATATGTTGGATCCAGTGAGTTACAAGACCTGAGGCAGCATGGCTTCACGGAGGGGAGGTCATATCAAATGAATCTAATGATTTCTTTGACTGGGTGGCAAAGGAACTAGATTAGGGTGGAGTGGTGGATGTGACCTACCTAGATTTCAGTAAGACTTTTGACACCATTCCACTCAGGAGACTATTAAGCAAGTTGAGTAGCTTAGGAGAGGGTCTAAACGTGGTAAGCTGGATAAGAAATTGGTTAGAGGATAGATGACAGAGGGTGGTTGTAAACAAAGTTTGCTCCAAGGAAGGGAGCATGACAAGCAGGGTGCCTCAGGGATCAGTGCTGGGACCGGTCCTCTTTAATGTCTTTATAAGTGACATTGCAGAGGATCTGGAAGGGAAGGTCTGCCTCTTTGCAGATGACAGAAAAATCTGCAATATGTGGACACTCTGGAAGGGGTGGTGGAGAAGAGAGCAGAGAGCTGAGAAAACTAGATGAGTGGTCAAGGGTAAGGCAGCTGAGTTTCTATGCAAAAAATGCATTATAATGCACTTAGGGCACAGAAACTCAGGTGTGGAGTTCAAAATGGTTGGAGTGGTATGGATGACCACCAAAGTAGAAAGAGACCTTGGGATAATCATAGCAGATGACCCAAAAGTGGTCAAGCAGTGTGACAAGGTAGAAGGGAGGGCTAGCAGGATGCTGGGGTGCATACAGAGGGCTATCACCAGCAGAAAGAGGGAGGTGGTGTTGCCTCATATAGATCACTGGTAAGACACCACCTAGAGTACTGTGTCCAGTTCTGGAAACCACATCTCTGGAAGGACATAGCAAAGTGGAGGTAGTCCAGAGGAGGACAATTAAAATGGTGCAGGGTCTGCATCAAAAGATCTATGAGGAGAGACTGAAGGACCTCAGTATGTACACCCTGGAAGAAAGGAGGGAGATGGGGGATATGATGGAGACCTCTAAATACCTCACGGGGGTAAATAAGGTACAGGAGGGAAGTATTTTTCAGAAGAAAAGGTGCTCAAGGATTAAGGGACATGCTATGAGGCTAGACGGGGTTAGATTCAGGAGAGATGTGATAAAGTACTTCTTCACAGAAAGAGTGACTGATTCCTGGAACAGCCTTCCAGCAGATGTGTCGGGGTCAAAAACAGTGGTGGGTTCAAGAATGTATGGGATAAGCACAAGGGAATCATAGTGGAAAGAAAGGGGAGGAAAGAGCTGTAGATCAAGTACAGTCTACTGAAATAATGTATGTAGGGAGAAATGGGCAGACTGGATGAGTCAAGCGGTCCTTATGTGTCATGACATTCTGTGTTTCTATGTAGCACAAGTCAGCATCCCAACTGAGAAAGTTCTTTAGTCAGGAGAAATGGGTAGAAATGTTATTTTAATCACTTCTCCACTTACTAAATATTATGCTGCTGGTATGAGATTTTGATCTCATTTCTGCACTGTGCTGTGATCATGAACTCTTATACTAGATTTTAATCTTTGGGTCTTTGCAAAAGTGTCATGGATCATTAACTTGCACCTGCACAACCATCAAAGACGGGTAAAGGAGTCTTCAAAGGACAGACATGGTACTGAAGATTATACACAGAAAAAAATAACTTTTCTTAAATAAGAATACTGATTTCCATAGCATTGCTTGTATACCTTTCTGCTACCCTTTATGTAAAATAATCATGACTAGTAAACATGTAACTGTTTCATTACAATGATTATAATACTTTGGCATACAATGAACTCATTTTCTAATAATAATTTAGAAAAATATTTATCTTATGATAAATATTTATCATCTGAAAGATTTGCTTTGGATGTTTTATGCTTTATACAGTGCCATGGCATTATAAGTGGAACTTGTCACTATTTGCAGACAACCAGCTAAGTGAGTGGACACATTTATGTCAAACACTCAAGCAGCACTAATCTAATGTAAATGTCTTTGAAACTACAAATAAAATCTGTCCCAATAAAATCAGCGACTTAAAGTTAGTATTTATTATCATGAAAAACACGTTCACGTAGTATACATGTAATGAAAGAGATGAAGCAGACAGCAGAATATAAATGCATTTGAATGAGAAAACTATACAGACATCAGAACACTGGGTTCCAATGACAAGTCGCTTTAGTCTAGGAGCAGTGCACAATGTGCGCTTCTAGTTGCACTGCTGCATTGCCACCCCACAATGCCACATGTAGAAGTAGGCACATGTTGCAGGGTGAGGAGGACCCCTCTCCCCGTGCAATGCAGATAGTCATTCCATAAGTTAGGGTGTGCAAACCGAAACACATCAGTGTGCACATGCAACCTGGTTGCAAAATGGCTTTATGCCAGGCACATGCTGCAGTGTGACGGTACACTCTACTCATGTTGTTGGGTACATGGGAGTCCTACCTGGAAGCATCCTCCTCCCTAACCTGCCCCCCTGTGATATATTGGTGCTTGTGGTCCACTTATCACCCCACCCCTGTGGCCTGATAACCAGTCACCTTAGTGGTCCATTTGACTTCCATACCACACCAGGGGGTTGACTGGGGAGTTTGCAGTAAGTTGCTGCCTAAAATATAGCAAGTGTGTAGTCTGTGGCTTGGGAAAAAATAAGTAGCCAGCGATTAAAAAAGTAGCTCAATCTAGTTGCTTTACTCACAAAACAGAGGCATACGCTATCTGATTTGCCAGAAACTGAGTGAGCCAGCCAGGCTATTGGAAGTTGGTTGAGTGGGAGTTGGACTGAAGGAGTGGGCCAGGGGACTAATACATTTTTCTAACATGTAAGGGTAAGAAGTTTAAAGTCCATTGTAGTGCAGAATGTACATATTCCTGGCTATGGCCATGGACTGGTTGTTCTGCAGCCTCAGCAAACTAGTTACAGCACTTGAGACCAGAGTCAGTGTACAAAAGGGGCAACTAGCTGCACTCCACAATGCAGGTGTGGTAGTATCACAGGTTGGGACATATGAGAGGAGAAAATGGATAAGTCCAAGGGATAGAGACAAGGACTGGGTAAAGTGATTTTGCAGTTTTCTGCAAAACTCTGACAGTTGGCATCAGTAGAATTCAAATCTCATGACATTTCCCAAAAACTTTAAGTTTCAGGACATCCCAATCATTACTATAAATGACAGTTGGAGGAAATCAGGCTTTCTGCCCCTTAGTCTTCATCTGTCCTCACTGCTTTTCCTTACCTTAACGTCAAAATCATCTGTTATGACATCACAGTATGTTGCCGTGGAAATTATTCTGATGTCAGAAGCAGGGGGTTCTGCCTTCAGGAAAAGTTACAGACATTGGGGGGGGACACTTCAATGGTATTGGTGCTTCATTCAAAATCAACAAAGAGTATAAAGAAAAAAGACTGGCCCAATCGACCCAATAGCAGATATACAGTATAAGACAAAGGAAATGGAGATACACTCACGAGACTAAGATATAGTTAATAAAATGTCAGCTTTATTGCAGGCAGGTTTCTGTTGACCACCTGATGTGTTTCACTCACAAACTAGCTTTCTCAGGGAAAGCAGCAGAATGAAAGAGAAAGAGCCTGTTTTCATGCAAAATGTCATCAGTAATAAAAAAAAATGCAAGTTCCAAAAATTCATATTTGGGGTGAACTGGGAGGCAGTATAGTGCTGTGGGTAAGAGCACTGGGCTGCAAATCTGGAGAACTGGGTTTGAATCTCACAACCACCCCTTGCATACTGCATGACCATGAGCAAGCCAGTTAACTTCCCTGTGTTTCCAGGACGCACCTGAAAACAAGTCTCGATTTAGTGTTTTTTTCCTGGCCAAAAATTGTAGAATAAAAATATAAGTGTGTACCTGAGTTCTCTTGATGCCAACTATGCATTTGTTGCTGAAAATCAGACATATTACTTTAAGGTAGGCAAGAGATTGGGGACAGGATCAAGAGATGAGGCAGAGGCTGCCACTAATAGTAATCCAAAACCGGTGCAAGTCACTGGATGGGAAAGTGAGATGAAAGCAGACGACAACCTCAGTGTAATGAAGGCTGCTATGGGGGGGGCACAAGGACAGGGGTTCTCACGGTACAAGAGGGGCCTGGGAAGGATGCACTGCAGGGCAGCAGGAAGGAAATACTGATAAGCAACTATATTGTGAGGTATGTTAGCAAGTTTGGATCAGTGCTGGGACACCCAAGCCATGTGGAATGCTCAGAAACTTCCTTACCTGGTGCACAGGTTGAAGACATCATGTCAAGATTGGATAGCCTCATAAAAGAGAGGGAAGAGGGACTGACCACTGGGTCAAATTGTGGCACCAATGACTTGCAGAAGCAAGTCAGAGGTCCTGCAGCATAGATTTTGGGATGAGGCAGGAGCCTAAGAAGCAAAATCTCCAAGGTAGTATTCTCTGAAATATTACTGGTGATATGCACAAGGCCAGTAAGGCAGCGAGAGGTTAGGCAGTTGAATGGCTAAGAGTTTTGAGCAGGAAGGATGGGTTTGGGTTCCTCATACACTGAAAGGTATTCAGAGACAGGAAAAGCCTGTACACTGTAGATAGACTCCAGCTTAGTTCAGAAGGGATGGGGGTTCTTGCACACATAATAGATATGTGGAGAGGCTTTAAACTAGGACGGGGTAGGTATGGGTAGGTGTAGGAAAACATTCTTGTCCAAGATGGGTGAGGGGTACAAACATCAGCTTTAAGGGGCCCAAAGCAGTAAAGGTGAGAAACAAAGATATTTGCTGCATGATAGCCAATGTGAGGAATGCAACAAACAAAATGGTGAGCTGGATGGCAAACTTGTTAAGGCAAGTGACTATGTAGGATGGCTTGTGGAGACATGGTGGAGTGGAGGAAACAAACTGGTATGCAAGGGTAGAGGAGTACTGCATTTTCAGGAGTGACAGGGAGGATCAGAGAGGTTGCTTTATATATCAAGGAGGTGATTGAGGCAAGTGGGAAAGGGGAACCGAGGAGGGATGGAAGGCCTACAAAAGCCTGTGACTAGACTTTACAGATCATCAGGTAGTACATGAACATGTACTCCCTGGAGGAGAGGAGGGAGAGAGGGGATATGATAGAGACATACAAGTATCTTACAGGGAGGAACAGGGTGCAGGAAAACACTATTTTTAAGCGAAAAAGATGTTTCAGGACTAGAGGGCATGGGATGAAGTTGGAGGGAGGACGATTCAGAGGAAACATGAGAAAGAATTTCTTCACAGAACGGGTGGTGGACAAGTGGAACACCCTGCCAAAGGAAGTGGTGGGGGCTGAAACAATCACGGGATTTAAGAATGCATGGGATAGACATAAAGGAATTCTAGAGGTCAGGGGTAAGGGGAAATAGACTTCTAGGAAAACAAACTGAACTTACAAGCTCAAATGGGCAGACTAGGTGGGCCATAGGCCCTTATCTGCCGACACTGTCTATGTATCTATGTATCTATGTACAGAAGGGCATGACTTGGAACTGGCAAGCAAAATTAAAAGGGCAACAGCTGTGGACCCTTAGTTCTCATGGGGATTTTAAACTACCCAACATTACCCTGGAGGTAGATAATGCCCGAGGAAAAGCAGTGAGGATTTCTGGTCAGTCACTAAGAACTGTTTCCTTCTTCAGCATGTCAGATGTGGGACAAGTGGGGATGTGTTTCTTGAGCTACCACTCTAACACAGGGGCTAGCATGATCAGAGCGGCAGTGATTTGTAAGTTGGTAGGTTACAGTGGTCACAACAGGCTTGAATATGAGGTGATGGTAGAAGCCATGTCACCAAAAATAAACCCCATGCACTACATTTCAGAAGACCTGATGTTTGATAAGTTGAGCGAGATGGCTGTGGCTACACTGTCAAACACACCACTGAGAAGGAGTGTTACTGCAAAGTGGTAAGCCCAAACAAAATATAATGGTGAGGTTCCATGTCAAAATTGCACCTGCAAAACCATGCGGGGCAATATTAGTGACTCCAAAACAGAGAGAACTATAATGGCACATTGCAACACAGCACCAAACAACAACAGCGAAGGCCCCTGCTATAAGTCACTTGTGGGGGGCTGCACTCCCCACAGCCCCTGACCCCCCCAACTAAAAATAACCATCTCTGAGTCATAAAAAGCTGACCACAAGAACAATACCCTCAACAGCACTAAACTTAACATGCGATGTGAATGTCACATTGCTCAAACGACGAGCACTGTATTTGCCTTGCTGTTTTCGGGTCGCTATATTTAACTCACTATTTTGATGGGATACCTAATGGTGGTAGTGACTGGATGTTACTTAATGGTCAAGAAGAGGAGAGTGCAAGGAAGGGGCATATGTGGTTGTCCAAAGAATGTTAGGGGAATCAAGAGAAAAAAGATTACAATATATGATAAGGGAAAGGATTCTGGTGACAGAGTAAGGAAAACAGAGTGTGTGGCATTACAGAAGGAATTTCATTTTCATTTCATTTTATTTAGGGTTATATCCATTGAGCAGAGCTCATTTGCAATGCTGACCCAGAGAAAACATAAAACAGAAATAATATATATATATGTTTCCAGCACAGATACATGAGTAATCATATATACAATCAAAACACAATATTATTGTTATTATTATTGAATTTTGTTGACCGGGTAGGCCCACTGAGACTAGAAGTCCCTTTTCAGGGGTGACCCGGTTGGGGATACAGATGGTAACCACCTGAAATTGAACCATATTAAGCTGTTGGTGGTATTTTTTGTGAATGGGGGAAATTTGGCCAGGACACCAGGAAATTTCCCCTATTCTTGGTAGGGGGCGCTGTGGATGTCCGGTCGGAGAGTCATTGCAGAGATGGCATCCCAGGTGGAGGATCCTGTTTCCCTCCCCACCTGGTCCATTGAGGAAGGTGTTTTCGTTGTATCGACCGCCGAGGTGAATGAGGAAATTGCGGTCACCACAAGTGATTCAGTCCAGGAGTTACGAGAAATGTTGGAGTTTTTGGCTTTTAATACGGCATTATCCAAGAAGGATCAAAGGACTTACCTGCTAGCACTCCTTGAGGTGGAAGAATGCCAACGTCAGGAGGAAGAGGAAGCTGGCCAAAAATCATAGGCGATACCTGAGAGCAGCGGCAGTCCAGTTGAAAGCACCACAGACAAAGCGAGTACAAGCCTAGATGGGGATAAAAACATTATGCTGAAGGCAAACTTTATGGTGGCAGAACAAGCTACCAAAAAAAATGTTGAAGCAACGGAGGTGGAAACCGGAGGATGGGGTGGGGTGTGGTCTAGTGAAGACTTAAGCAAAAAGGGAGAGACAGAGGAAGCTCTGAATATAAGTACACAGATTGATGATAAACTAGGGGAGAATTACACTGAGCAAATATGTATGGAGGATACTGACGGTGTAGAAATTTTAAATGAACAATGACTAGTTTCAAATCTACCTGATTATGATGATAATGTTTCAGTTTCTGGTATCATGATAAGTAAGGTACTTCAGCAGGCTGGCTGAATAAAGCAATCAAAGTCCCAGCCACGGGTTTCACCAGAGAGAAGAAACTCGGGTACTGAGGATCCGTTAGAACTCCCCTCCTCCCAAGAACTTTCTAACTCCCCCAGGATAAATATAGCAAAGGTGGTGAACCTTCCTCGAGAGGAAGGAGCTTTTTCACAACAGAACCATGAAAATATGGAAGGCAGACAGCCTACTCCTGAAGTTGGAGTAGCAGGATCATCTACCCCCCCCCCCACATCACCATGCAACACATTCTCCCACCAATAATCCATGGCATATCAAAACAGAGGATATTAACACCTGAAGGCCAGAACTACAAAATAGAAGGACAAACTCCAGAACTTTTTCTGGTTTATTCCAAGTCCACTGGAACCTGCAAAATGGAGAAACATGGTGAGGATAAAATACAGGGGAGATCTTGATAGCTATCCAGCTGGCATCTATGTGGGAAGGACACTATTGAAGGAAAGCATGGGGGTTTCAGCTCAGGAAATATACGCACTGATACACACATCAGGAGACCCATATTGTGACGCCAGCCTTAAAACAGCAGCAGGACTGGAATTATTTTGGCAAAAATACCAAGGAGTGAGGCACATCCCCTGAATGATCCCCCTTTATAGCAATCCCACTTTCAAAAACAGCTTTCGGCACAGTTACTGTACTGTTTAAAAATGAGGGCATTGCAGTATCAGACACTCTTTACTGGCTAAGATCAAAATGCACAGTCCTAGGGATGCCAGACCCCATTATGGATTCTGAAGAAATATGGGTGTGGGGATGGCGTATCAGAGTCTATCTACCACAACTTAATGGTACTATTCAACATCTTCCCAGCTGTTTTTACCTCGGGAGAGACCAAGGGTTCATTTTTTAAGCAGGTCAACCTAAATCATGTTTTAGATGTGGGGCATATACCCATTTAAGTAATGCTTGTGATCAACTTAAATGTTCCCTCTGTGGAGGAATTGGACATTCTGCCATAAGTTGCTGCACACCAGTTGTTTGTACCTTGTGTGAAGATAATACTCATGCATTCAAAAACTGTCCCTGGGCTTTGCACAACAATCTGAGAAATGAGACCACCGAGGAAGAAGAACAAGAAGCTGCTTTCAACAGGGCACAACAGTCAGCGGCTTCTGCACCAGCATACAAGCAAGGCAGAAAACAGCAAGGGCAAGACATTCTACATAGAAGATATTTGGAGGTGGCTGTTGGACAAAACTCACAATAGATAAATAGCCTTTTCCAACCTTCAGTGTTGGTATCAGACTCTATGGCCACCTCAGAGGGTGATACCTTGGTAGAGGCGGAAAGAGCAACCAAATACAGCACAAATAATGGAGGGCAGCAACTGCATGAGTGGAGATACTGTTCTTTCAGATAAACCTTCGACCTCTAGCACAGACACTTCAAATATGCCCCCACCTCTCACGAAAAAATAGGAACATCAAAAATCCAGACTAGTAACAAGAAGCTGTACTTTAAAGGAAGGGGCAATACCTAAAACACCCAGGGAGTTTGATTTTTGTACCAGGAATTGGTTTGCACTACTGGCAAAATGGAAACAATGGTAAGAAGAGGAGGAGGATTCCAATGTGTCTTCAGTAGCTTCCTCACAATAGGATTTTATGACTGACAATGAGATGACTTCTGGAGATTCTAGATCTTCTAAGAAAAGGAAAAAAACAAAAATCAAGCACAAGAACATCTGAGGAGAATGACACAGAAGCACCTACTCCCAACGGTAGCCTGTGCTGAGGGCACTGGGGACAGGGTGCCAACAATAACTGCGACCTGCTCCCCAGCGCATTGCAGGAATGGCTCTGAGGGGATACGGCAGCCAGATGGGAGGATGGGTGATTATATCAACATCCTGTCACTATACATACGCGTGCACGGGGGGTGGGAGCAGGCATGCACAGCGAGGGATGTGGGGGGTGGCGCCAGCACCCTTTTGCTGTGCACTGGGGTGTCAGAGTGCCGAAATACATTTTCGGCACTCTTGACTTTTGCATAACGGTGATCACCTTTAGGCTTTCACTGTTATGACATAGATCCACCACCAACACCACTTAACAATGGGTTTGGGACTGTTGATTGGGTCACTGAATGTTAACAGTATAAAGAACAACAATAGAAGACACATTACTTTTTCTATACTCCGAGACCTTAAAGCAAACATATACTTCTTACAAGACACCAGATTACACACTATCAGAGAGCAAAACAATGCATCTAAGGAATGGTTCAGCGACCCATCGTTTTGGTCCTTAGGAGAAGATCTTTGCTCTGGACTTGGTATTCTATTCAATATAACAGGGTTTAAAGTATCTATATTAATTGATTTAGTTCCAGGCAGAATCCTTATTCTTGATGTAGTTTTACATAATCAAGATTTAAGACTCATTAACATTTACAACCCCCAAACAAAATATCAAACAATTTAAATGTTCAAAAAAATCCAACCATATCTTCACACATCCAAGTCTGTCATATTAGGTGGGGATTTTAATTGAATGTTATCCTTAGGTGACAAAACAGGTCTCACATAGAAATTATACAATGATACAAACGTTTTGAATCGTATGTGTACAACTGCAAGGTTAAAAGACTGTGCAGCGGAAACAGGGCTCGCTTAAGAACATAGTTTTTTTAAGGGTAGGCTATCTACTCGTATTGATTTTTTCTTTGCATCTCAATGGATGCTTAAGGTCATCCCAATAGAAACTACTGACAACAGGTTAATAAAGGTTCATTTTGGGGAACCATGTAACAAGCTATAATCTAACACAATTTGGAGACTAAATGACTCCTTGTTGGAAGATCAAGACAATTGGGAAGAGATACAAACTGAAACTGAGGCCAGAATATCAGTTTTTGAAATGTATGATAACTCTTTATTTTGGTGACAGGAGACAAAAACTGATGTAAGAGCATGCTGCAGTAAATTAGCAAAACCTGCTTTTACCAAGAAATACGTGAGCTACCTTAAACTTAGGCACCAGCTGCAAATATTAATGCCCCAGGCAGTAGAATTTGGGACAGATCTCTCCAGTCAAATACATGAAATAAGACTAAAATGTATGATTTTTAATATGATAGAGCTCAAACACTCTTTTTAGAGCAGAGGTTTGGGACACAAGGAAAGGCACAACAAGTCAATCCATAGGACAGCTGTCACCAAATGATAGAATCAAAATATATGACAGAACTTAGGTCGGATACAGGAGAAAAAAAAAACAAATAAACTATAGGAAATGGTAAAATGAGTTGATCATCATGTCCAGATTTCTTTTGGTACAACCACCCCCACCCATGATACCTAATGAGAATTCTTGCAAAATTTACAAATTCCAGACATACCAGAAGGAGAGATAAAACAAAGTATTACCCCAATAACTAATGGTGAGTTATATTTTGCTCTCTCTAATTTAAACAAGCATTTCTCAATGCCGAATGTTGTCGCGCTGGCATTGGCAGTGGTAGTGGCGGAGCTAGAGACGCATAGCGCTGTGATTTTGTTAATGTGTCCCAAAAGGTGATTTTGCACAGCAAGCACGCCATTGTGAGCCACAGCTGCGGAAACGCATTTTGGGCAGGCTGTGAAAAATGGCAGCTGGACTGTTGATAAGGAGGTGTGCACAAATGGCAGTGGTGAAAATGTGGCATGAAAGCATTGCAGATTGACGAAGTTACAAGGGTGAGTGGAAACTCCGCGATGCATGCTTGCAACACAGTCATTTTAGGGACTTTCGGCACCAAATTTTCAACATAGGCATTTTAGGACCTCTGTTCATAAATAGTGTCACCATCATTTCCTCAAACTGTCCCAAAACTGATTTCGCACATCGACCTTGCAATTCTGCACCGGACGTGTGAAAACACATGTCAGCCAGCTGTACTGTTCATAAGGAGGTATGGAAAAATGCCAGTGATGAACAGCTAGAGTGAAACTATTACAAATTCACAAAGTCACGAGCGTGCATGCAAACTGAGCAACACACGCTCATAAAGCACTCATTTTATTGACTTTCATCCACAAATTTTCAACATAGGCATTTTAGGACATTTGCTAATGAACAGTGCCACTGTCATTTTCATAATGTGTCTCGAACACAGACTTTCCACAGTGACCGCGCTATTCTGCACCGGAACTGTGAAAAAAGATTTTGGTCAGGATGTGAAAAATGACAGCTGTACTGTTCATTAGGATGTGCACAACAATGGCACTGTTGAAAATCTGGAGTGAAAATATTATAAGTTTGCGAACTTATGAGCATGTGTGCAAACCGTGCAATGCACACTAGTAACACAGTCATTTTATAGAGTATTGTCACCAAATTTTCAACATAGGCATTTTAGGACCTCTGCTCATGAACAGTGTCACTGTCATTTTCAAAATGTGTCCCAAACACTGATTTTGCACAGCGACTGTGTAATTCTGCACTGGAAGTGCGAAAACACATTTTGGCCAGGATGTGAAAAATGACAGCTGTACGGTTCACAAGAAGGTGGTAAAATGCCAATGTTTGAGAATCTGGCATGAAAATATGCAATTAGCGAACTTTCAAGCGTGCATAGCAACTGCGCAATGCACGCTCATGAAATCAGTCATTTTTTTATTTTTTCCCACCAAATTTGCAACATAGGCTTTTTGAGAGCCCCCCCTCATGAACAGTGGCACTATCATTTCATTACTCGGTCCCAAAAGGTGATTCCATGCAGTGACTGCCAAATCACCTTTCGGTCCCAATTAACAAAATGATCGTGACAGAATTTATGAGGTGGTGTCCCAAAAACCCCATGTTCAAAATTTGGGGCCAAAATTCCCAAAAATGCCTGAGATATGCATCAAAGTTAAAAAAAACAACTATTTATTACATTATACAGCTTACCGGCATTTCCTCAGTTCACGGCCGGCTTCGAAGAGTGCAGGCGTGGTCCCGGTCCACCGAAGATAGTCGCTCCAGACTCTGGAGGTAAGTATGGGGTGAGGGGTGTGTGGGGAGGCAGGGTGCACAGAAGGTGGGTGCGGTGGGGGGCAGGGAGACTACGAGGGACCATTTTCGTTTACAGGTGAAAAACAAAAAAAGACATTGTGGGACAGTTTTTTGTTTTAGGGGATTTGCACACTGGGGTGGGCACCTAACTGTTTAGGGGTCTGTAGCCGATGGGGGATTGGGCAATCTAAGTCGGCACAGAGCGGGAGAATTTATGCCGATGGGGATTGGGCACCCCATCAGCCACAAAGAAAGTGGGGGAGCACTGAGCTGAGAGGGATTGGGCACCCCTCATCATTTAACAATGGGGGTCTTTATGCTGATGAGGTGGGTTATTTCATCAGCACACAAGTAAGGGGAGTTAGGAGAGCGAAGGGGACAGCACCCCTCGGCATATAACAAATGGGGGTGATTTATGCCGCGGTGAGTGGGCTCCCATTGGCAGTTCAGAGGGGCAGGGGATTAACCAACAGAGAGTTTGGCACCCCAAGTCGGAAGTTTGGTGGCCACTGTGCTGCCATGCTCATAATGTCGGTGAGCATGTCCAGGGAAGGTCCATTGCATCTGACGAGCTTTCCTCGGATTGCAGCAGACCTTTTCTTAGATGTGCTCACCACATTATGTATGCATGGTGTGGCGCCGGCATGCAGGCTGATTGGGGAATAAGGGATGCACCTACTGGTATGTGCCCTGCATTCGCCCAACAGCGACCATGCCTCCAAAGCTGCACTGCCACAAGATGTTGGCTGCACAAGCACGCCAACATAAAATTGGAGTGGCTCCAGGCCCAGATGGGCTGTCCGGAGAATTTTACAAAAAAACAAGGATATTTTATCTGACCATTTACTTCTGGCTTTTAGTGATATACTCACAGGTGCAGCACCTTTTCCAGCTGCCTTGCCAGACAGTCCTCATATTTTTGTACAAAAAAAGGGGATAAGTCTTGCTTACAAAATTGGAGGCTAATAAGCCTGATGAATGTCAGCTGGAAACTTCTACTTAAAATGTTATGTACTAGATTAGCTAAATTAGCACAGTATGTCATTTGCCCAGCCCAGGCATCTGCTATCCCTCAATGCACCATGATGAATAATCTTAAAATAGTAAGAGAAGTTTTTGACTGTCCAGATTCCTCCAGTTTTCTTCTGACACTGGACCAGTCCAAAGCATTTGATGCTGTCCGCATGAATACTTGTTCCAAGGTTCAAAACAATATGGAATTCCTAAGATTTTTATTTCCTGGATCCAAATTCTGTATAGGAATGCCTGGACGTGTCCAGTGGTTAATGGAAGATTAGGAAGACATGTTCAAATATTGAGACGGGTAAGGCAGGGGTGCCCGCTGAGCCCCCTACTTTATGTATTTGCCATTGACCCACTACTAAGAAAGTTAAATTCAGAAAGAGGAATAAGACACATTACAGGCCCAGATTTACTGGAATTTCCAGTAGCCCCTGCATATGCAAATGATATCACTATTATGATAGCCAATAAAGTCTCAGGGGACAGGCAATAGAACTAGTGTCTGTTTTCTCTGAGTACTCAGTCTCAGAAATAAACAAAAATGTGGAGGGATAGCTATAGATAGTGCAGATATAAGCTCTGACACACAAATTTCAGACATCTGGATATCTACAACACCACTTTGAATCCATCCTAGGAGTTACATTTTAACATACAGATTCTGCAACTTCAAATTGGGAATCAGCAATAGGTAAGGCAGAAGAAAAAATTGAATGGTGGAAAAATTTCCCTATGACCAAAAAGAAGAGAGTCTATGGGTCAGATACTCAAAGCATAGCACAGCATACAAACCAGTAGCGCGGGAATAGCGCAGAGCAGCCATATTCAAAGGACCAGTTAGCGCGCGCTAACAGCAGTAGCAAGGGGCAAACCAATAATGTATGCAAGGGGCAAACTGAGAGAGGGTGGCCAGCAGAGATGCGCAAAGGGATATTCAAAGGCCCAGCGCTATGCTAGGACACATAGCGTGACACGTAGTGCGGTGCTAGTTACCGCCTATAAAAGGCTGGTCTTAACCCAGGGCAAAACACAGAGGAGGAGGGACCACAACAGGAAGATGGAATGTGTACAGTGCCAGTAGCAGTGATGCTGCCATTGATGGCAGCTGTAGTGGAGGAGGAGGAGTGGGAGCAGGCACAACATGGGTCACAACGCAGGCCAAGGAGACGGTATGCTGCAAACAGGTGGTACCGGCTCAGGGTCTCCTTCGAGACCCTGCCTGATGACCACATCACTGGCCGGTACAGGATGAACAGGGGAATGTTGCGGCAGCTCTGTGAACTCCTGCATGAGCAGCTGCACCCAAACACCAGACGCAGCCATGCCATGACAGTGGAGGAGAAGGTGACAGCAGTGATGTGCTTCCTTGCCACAGGGACGTTCCAACGACCAATGGGGGACACCATCGGGGTAACGTAGTCTGCAACCTCACACCTCCTGACCCAGTTCCTAGAGGCTTTTCTGCCACATGCTGGGGAGTTCTTAGTATTCCCCAGCATGGCAGCAGAGCACAGAGAAACAATGCAGCAGTTCTATCGAGTTGCGCACCTACCATCTGTAATGGGTGCCATTGACTGCACCCATGTCCCCATCCGTGCACCACCTGGTGATGGCAGTGATGTGTACATAAACAGGAAGGAGTACCACTCCATCAACTGCCAGGTGGTGTGCGATGCAGCTGGGCGCATCAGCAATGTCTATGCACAGTACCCCGGCAGTGCCCACGACGCCTTCATCTGGCACCAGTCCCAGCTGTGCCAGGCGTTTGAGGAGGGCAGGATACCCAGTGGGCAACTAGTCAGTAAGTAGCAGCATATAAGGCATACACACTACAGCATGGATGGAGGCAGGCAGTGGAGGACAGGGAAGGGGTGTGGGAGGGCTACACAGAGGTGCAGGACAGCAACGGACAGACTGCAGGATGGCACTAACAGGTACACATCTCTTGACAGGGGACAGCACTATCCTGTGACCCTGTTTCTGTACGGTACTCCAACTGGCCACAGTGGCTGAGGAGATGTACAATGAGGCACATGCCAGCACAAGGAACATCATAGAGAGGGTGTTTGGCATCCTGAAGATGCGATTCAGATGCCTAGACACATCAGGTGGTGCCCTACAGTATACACCTCAGAAGGTATGCCGTATCTTCCTAGCCTGTTGTATGCTGCACAACATGGCAATGAACTGTGGGATACAGGCACCTGAACCTGAGGGACAGTCCGACAGTGAGCTAGAGCCAGCGGTCAGGGGGATAGTGGAGCAACTCGACAGGAGGGACCCTCGAATGGCACGCAGGGCCATAGAGCACAGGGACAACATCATCAGAACACTGTCACAGACAAGAGGGTAAGTACAGACTGTACAACAACTTGAAACAGTACAATGATGAATCTATTTAATGTGCACAAAGAAACAGAACAGTGACACCAACAATCACAACAGTAACACAACAGAGTGGAACAGACAACATGTGTGCATGTGGTGTGATGTTGGGGGTGTGCAGGACACATGGGAGGACACCCAGTCACGGTGTACTGTCAGTGGGGAAGCATGATGTGTGCTGTGAGTGTAAGGAGGGCAACTGTGGCAGTGGAAGTGTGAGTGTGCATGTGATGGAGTGCAAGGCTGTTTGTTAGTGTGTGTGTCTGCATGTGTGCACGCACATGTGGGTGTGCTAATGTTGAAAAGGGGGGCGATGACTGCACAATGATGCAGTGTGATCATGACTATCACCGCCGACTACCACCATGCATGCGACGTACACCACTACGTGTGCTCTGGGCCGAGGACAAGGCTGATGAAAATGGTGAGGCAGGCAGGGCCGGCCTCCTGTGCCCCCGGGGGAAGGTGGAACTTGACAGGGTGGGTGGACGGCCATGGCGGGGCTGTGTTCCTGACAGTGTGTGTGACGCAGTGGAGCTGGACCCACTGGCAGCCCTGCAGCCACAGGTTGCCCACCTGTGTGCCCCTGTGCCTTCTGCACCCTGACCAACCATCTCATGCTGGCGGCCCCCATGCACCCCATGAAGTACATTACCAATGTCGACTACTGCAGCCATCAGACCAGCAAAGCCGCGGTCGATCGCACCCACCAGGTGGCCCAACCTGTCCTCTGCCCGCTGTTTGGCATGGGCAAAGCCCACTGAGATGGACTCCCTCATCTGTGCCAGCTCATGCCGCAGCTCCCTCCGTAGGCCATGCAGGTCCATATGAGCCTCCTGCTGGGAAGTGACAGCAGCCTGCAGGAATGGGCGGGCACCATAGGCATCTTGCCCCAGGGGCACAGACCCCTCATCTGCAGCTGGCACAGGTGCCTTCTGCACAGGAGGAATGGGACGCTGTAGCACGCCTGGCATGGCCTGCTGCTGGCGACTACTGGTGGTGGTCTGTTGCACTGGATGGCCCAGGACCACAATATGTGTGGAACGCTGCACGTCCAGTGGTGCAGAAATGTTCCCCACACTGCCCACCACTGGATGCACAGGGACAGCCACACCGGCAATGCTGAAGACACCACTGGTACCTGTTACACAGCCTGCCAGCAGCCCCACCTCTGCATCCCCCTCCACAGGCACGTCCAGGTGGTGGGAAACCTCTGACATGTCAGTGTCATCGCCACTGATCACAGTGACTAGTAGTACCTGCCCTACACCCATATCCTCCATTTGTGCATCCTCCAGGTACTCAGTGGTCCCCCCCCCCACTGAAGTGTGTTCCCCCTCCCCAGGCAGTTGCAGCCCCTGTCCATGGGATTGCCACATATGTAGTGTCTCTGTGCATCCATGACTGGCACACAGACCAGATGTTGATGGCCGTTCACCGTCATCCTCCACAACCTCTGGACCATGGCCATACATCCTTTGCTGCTCCTGTTGTTCTGCAGGCCTTGCAGACACTGCTGTGGAGAAATAGGGACAGGGTCAGTCACCTATACACGGACACTGTGCCCTAACACCACCACCAACACCACACCATGCAGACCCCAGGACACATACCTCCTTCACACAAGCCCATGACCACATGCACCCACCCAACCCACAGTGCACATGCTGTTGCCATGCAGCTGTTTGGCAGCCCACAGTGCACCCTGTGCAGGACACCAACAGCAGGACCATGCACCCATGCCATCACAACATGCAGGGTATACACATGCGAATACAGACCTGTCCTGGGCAGTGGCGAGGGGCGTCTCACATCCACCACCTGGCACACCTGCGACTGCCACCATCCTCAGTGTTGCTGCCACTACGGCCATGAGTGGCTCCTCCACCTGCTTCTGTTGTTCTTGTGGTCCTCCACCGGTCCTCATCCGTTCCCGCAGTTGCTGTGCCTCCTTTTCCTTGGCACGTCACAACAGGTCATTCTAGCGCTTTCGCACTGCCTCGGTCATCCTGCCACATCCGCCGACAACACTGACCACAGCTGTCACCTCCTCCCAGGCTTGGTGCACCACCGCATCCGTGGCCCTGTGTGTGCGAAGCACATGCTCCCTCTCCTTCACAGCATGCACGACGAGTGTTGTCAGCTCATCTTGGGAGAACTTATGTATGTGTATGTGCTCTTGTCGTGATGCCAAACCTATGGGACAGTTGAAAGGGGACATGTGTCAGCAGCCGTGTCAGTACTGCGTTGCATTATGCATAGACATCATGATGCCACCCCCTACAATGACACAGGCCAAATGGACATGTCACTGTGCACCAAGTGCATGTACGGTGCACATGGCCACATAGTCACTGGCCGCCCTGTGTCTGGGCAGCAAGCCCAGGTACCCACATGTGCACTGCTGTCACCCGTGGCTGGCATGTGCACCCATGAATGGGGCCACCCTTACGCCAATCACTTGGCACTGTACTGTGTCCTGCGTGATCACTACACTGAGTGTGTGGACATGTGCACTGACAAGTAGACAATGTCATGACACCAGACACAGTCCACATGGTGCATGGAACTGCACAGCGCCGGGACCCTGTGTACTCCCTGCAGGGGGGCCGCAGCCTACCACGCCACACATCCAGGGAGTCATGTCAGTGAGCCAGTGTTACAGGACACACCACGGTAGTGCACTAGGGCCCCTGCCTGGTGCCCTCAATGTGCAGGCAGTGCCACACGGCACAGTGCACTGCAGGGGAACGTGCACAGTGCACTGGACAGTATGCTGCCCAGGTGGACGTCTATAGCTGTGCACCATCACACAGCACAGTGCTTGCCTGTGGTCCAACATGTGTCTGACCATTCACCAGCAGGTACATCTGTGTGCTTCAGTCCATGCTGACCCTGTTCTGAGCTGTTGCCATTCCGAGAGTCCAATGGCAGTCGTACGTACCTGCCTCTCACTGCTCATCCCCCTGTTGCATCTCTCCACCTGTCCCTTGTAGGTATTCAGTATCTGTAGTATGCTGCATTACCACAACACAACACTGGTGGTGCACTGCTTGCCCTTTTATAGCCCATCCAGGCAATCAAGCCTGTTAGGCATGCAAATCAGCATATAATGATATGCTAATCACACAGTTTGCCCCATGCATACACAAGTACCCCCATTTGCATAGTCCAGTTGAATATGTCCCTGAGTAGCACCGGGCTATCACCTAAGTGCTGGGCAAACATCAGTGCAGGGCTATGGAGGGACAGTGCTGCGCTATCCCATTAGCGCGGCATCATCTTATAAGCGCAACCAACACGCGTAGCAGCGGGGGCCCCCATGTCGTGCTGTCGTCAGCGCGTTGTAGCACCACGCTAGCCAACACAGAACGGCTTTATGTGCATGTGGTACACAACCTCAGGGTCATGAAGGGGGTCACTCATGCACAGTGTGAACACTTCCGGGCGGCGCTACAGTGGTTGTTGAAGGAGAGTCCTCGGTGTGCCAACTGCTTGCGATCTGACATGTGTTGGGGTATATGAGCTGCGTGTGAGATGGTAGGACATGCAAGACAGCTTGCAATGGTGCACAGGCACAGGCACTGGGGGGAGGTTGAGACAGCCAACCTGGTGGAGCTGGTGCAGAAGAGGCATCGGATGTTCTTTGGGGAGGTCAGGAAGGGGGACCTCCCACGCATACAGGTGTGGGACACAGTTGCACGTAAACTTACTGCCCACACTGGGATACCCAGAAATGCAGAAAAGTGCTGCCACAGGTATATGGACCTGCAACGGAGGCAGCGTCAGCAGCTGGAGCGCTACAAGTGCATGGTGCGTGATGGCACTGTGCCTGTGCCAGGTAAGTGGTGTTGCATGTTGATTGCACCATCATGTCGGGCTGCATGTGTGTGTGTGGGTGTGTGTGTGGGGGGGGTGGTGGGTGTGTGGGGTGTGTGTGTGTGTGCGTGCGCAGGTGTGTGCCATGATGCATGGTGCTGTGACACATGGTGAACAGGCAGGATGGCACATTTAGGCCCCCTAGGGGCATGGTACATGCTGTGCCCATTGCTATGGGAGGCGGGTTGGGTCCTACTGTTTGGCATGTCCTGGTGCATCACCAGCCTGCGGCCAGCAACACCATGTTGCAGGGATCCCGCTCCTGGTGGACTGTCGACGTACACACCCGGGTATGCGGATGTTCACATGGGAGCTGCAACAGGCACTATCGCAGTACTGCGGTGCAGTTGATCACTGCTGTGTGTGCCTGACAAATGCACCATGGGCCCTGCCACCCTCCGTGTGGGGGTCCTCCCTGTTCACTCCCTGTGTGTGCATTCTTGTTAGGGTTGCATGTGCATCTTGCTGTGCTGCACGTGGTGTATGCTGTGTCATGCTCTAACACCACTTTCTCACCTGTGCACTGTAGAGCGGATCAAGCAGCCCATGGCCGGAGGAGGGAGTCAGGCCAGGACCCAGGAGCAGAAACAAGGCAGCCCGAGGGTGCCATCCATGCTGCAGCGGGTGCAGAAGGGCAGCCCTGAGAGCGGTGGCATGTTGCGTGAGTACCTGTTTCATTGCTCTGTGATCTGTGCCCTTTCACTAGGCTGTGTCACATCTGGGTGTCCTGCCACTGACTGGTCTGGTGGCATGTCTGCAACAGGCAGTGGTCCAGTGGCAGTGTGGCACTGTGCTGTGCAGCACATCTGTGTTGCACACCACAGTTGGGTGCTGTCAGTCAGGGCGGGGGAAGGGGGTACTGTCGGCTTGCATTGCTGTGCAGGTGACTGATGATGGTGGTGGTTGCTCTGGTGGTGAGTGTTCCATGGGGACAACATGCTGTCGGCTGCCATGCCCACCTCTGGGGTCCATCCATACCCCCACCCACAGGGCGTCCACATTTGCACTGGTGGTGGTGCCTTGCTGTGCATGCGGGACAACACGCACCATGCCTTACGGGCATACCTCTCATCATTCTGTCCACCAGCTGTGGAACATTGCCTGTCACACTGTGCTACATCCTGACACTGTGCTGTATGCATTGTGGAGTCCTTCCATGTGTATCTCATGGTGATGTTACTGTGTTGCACTTTAGTTACAGGGTACTGTTTTCACTGTGCTATTACATTATGTGAATCATTGCCTGCCAATGTTGACCTTGGCTGTGGAACTAGTACTCACAGGGTGGGACAGGGGGCTCCTGTCACATGGGATGGGGACACTTCCTTGTACCATGTCACAGTTGGGTGGTATGCTTTCAGTGGCCTTGCCTGGTGGCATGTGATGGCCCTTCACTGACAGCATCTGTGCCCTGGCTGACTATTATTCCCTGGCCTGGGTCAGTCATTGGCAGGCCACTGTCATGGTTCATTGATGCTCCTGCATGCCTGTCATTGTTGTTGGTGCTGTGCTCTGCATTACTGTACATTTCCATCTTTTGGTGGGCAGCATGTTCCAACGTGTGGATGCCCTTGTGCATGTTGTGGCGTGGCCCTTGAACTCAATTCTCCGGGGATCCAGCTGTGTGTCTGCCATGTCTCGCTGTGTGCTGTATCGGGGTGGGTGGGGTCACATGTTCCCTGGTGCTGTCGGAATCTTTGTCATCATGTGTGTTGGGTTTTGTGTTGGTGCCTGTGTCACCCTGTGCTGCTTTGTGGGAACCTTCCATGTTGGCCTACCAGTGCAGAACTCAACTCCACTCGGCATTGCCCATTGAGACATTCTGTCCATCCCTGTATAGCCACCTTTGGCTGCTGTCTGCCTTCTGTCTGGTGTACCGTCCTCATGGTCTCACCCTTCCTCTTGTAGGTCCACTCTGGGCATCACTGTGGGCAACAAGGCCGGAAGAGTTGGAGGGAACTGAGGACCTGCTGCGCTGCATCATCAGGCAGCAAAGAACTCTAATTGAGCAGCAGACCATCATCATTACAGAAACACGGAGGGTGGCAAATGTGCTTGAGGCTCATCTCCCGGATCCAGTGGGCAGCTAGATATGCCCTAATTTCCATGCTGTGTTTCCTTACCACACCCCCTCACTGGACTTGTTTATCCCTTCCTTGAATTTAGTCATCTGTCCCTGTGTGCGTCCTCCTCCCCTTTGCACCCTTGTCCTGTGTCTTCCTGTCCCTCCAGTTATTATCATCCATATGTTTTCCTTTATAATCCTTGTTTTGCTGATAGTGCATTCCTTTTTTTGTTCCCGTAGTGGGAATTTGGTTGCATGGGTTGTGTGTTTGGGGGGGTTTGCATGTTGCTTGGTGGGTATGGTCCTGTTATGTTTCTTTTTTGTGGGGAGGGTCGTCCAGTGGTGGGTGGGGCATTTTTGATTCTGTGTTTTGTTCTTTGGTTTTTTATGTGTTTGCTTCACTGTAATGTTTCCGTTGCCTTTACTTTTGCATATTTTCATTACAGTGCATTTTCGACATTTTACTGTGTCCTGTGTCATTCTTGGGTGCTGGGATTCCGCATGCTTTGTACTGTTACTTGTGTTCTCCACATGGGTCTGGGTTGTTGCTGGACATTCCCATGCATGTGTAGCATCCTCCGGGATGTGCACTGTGGTGTGCTCCTGATACCTCATTCCAGCATGTGTTTCCTTGCATGTGTCCCAGGGTCAGGCTGTCTCACCTCTGCACTGCGTTCCATTGTGTGTTTGCACTGCCTGCCTGGGGCTATATTCAGTGCTGTCTTGTGTACTATATTCAGTGCTGTCTTATTCCTGGGCTGTTTTTGCCCTGCACTCCTGGCCCTGTTTGCCCGGCTTCCTTTGCTTGCTATATTCAGCTGGTTTTGCCCCGGGCTATTCCTTTTGATTATGGCTGGCATTTTGCTCCGGTCTAAGTTTGCACGCTGGGCAGTGTTAATCTCAGCCAGGGGCTAACCTTTGAATATCTGGCCCTATATGTTTAAGACTTTTATTATTCCTCTATTCCTTCTAATAAGTAATATTTTTCCTTTAAAAGTTATAAAGCAATAAAGTTAGAAGTAAAAATGTATAACTTCGCTTTTCACCTCTTGTGGGGCTGCAGGTGAAACCCTGTTGACAGAAATGTGACATACTGGCCAAAAACAAATGGAGGTTTAGATATGCTAAATCCGGTCATTTTTTTCTTTACCAGTTGTATATATTAAAATTTAGTACCTATATTAACTGGACATCAGTCAGTGTGGGTAGCCTCATTTAAGTCGAGGTGCTCATATCTCTTTCTAAAATAGGAAGCACAAAAATGGGGGTCATTCAAAGGAGTACCACAAGGCACCTTTTTGTATATCCTTGATTTGTTTAAAAAAATTAAAGCATGGAAGATAGCCCCAAATGAAGTTCAACACACAAACAGGAAAGAAACATATAAAAAGATTCTATATTCAGAATTTTTAATATCACCATGTTTTTCCCTACCAAAGAATATTAAAATAGAAGATGTCACTGCTCAGTTGGTAGAAAGCAGAGTTCCACCAAATGTTTGGGACACTGTGGCTATGTTGCCGCGATCAACTAAATGTAAGAGGTAATCATCACCATAAAGGTATGGTAGAATGGACATATCTAAGGGAGGGATGTACAGATATAATGAAAACAATGGCTCACTTTTATTTTGCCTGTTCCTTCTTGAATACATTTTGCATTCTATTAGCAAAGGAGTAGGGCATACCTCTGCTCAAAAAATGTTTTATGACACTTTGATGTATGGGCAACATGGAAAAGAATGGAACGCATTTCATAAAGGTACACTTAGGGTGATAATGTCTATCATTAAATGGGTTATCTGGCAGACAAGATGCCAGTTTGTGTTACAACTGAAATACATTAATCAAATAGGTCTTATAGGAAAAATCTCTACAGAAATAAATGGAATCTGTGCAAAGAAAAAATCCTCCCTCCCATGGCCAGTACATAATAGTTGGTGGAGATACCTGTCTATTTTTGATTCCCTTGGGTAAAGTGCAGATAGGTCTCAAATCCTTCAGAATATGGAAAACATAGTAGAATTAAGTGGAATAAGGTATACAGATGCATAATGAGGGTTATAGGTTTAAAAGTATAATGTTTTACAGATTGAAAAGTATTCACAATCAGTAGAAATATGTATAGCTAGGATTAGTATGCCTGTTTTGTTCTAAGTATGGCTAGACATATCAAGATTAATGATGAACATTTTTTAAGTGTACTTTTAATTTTTGAAATTTAAAACTACCGGCATTACTTAGGTATAAGAAAAAGTGTGGGGGGTTAAGGTGTTTATTTATGTATCAATATCAGTTTTTGGAAAGGAAAATGTGTATTTTCTGTTGAAACACTTCAGTTTCTGTTGTTATTTCTGTTTTACAACAGTGCAGTATATAATCTTATAATTTGTTTAACAGTATGAAATAAAAAATTCCCCTACTCACCTGCTAAGAACCTTCATAGTTCCTACTTTTTTCACATATAGTACACATTTTCCCCTGCCCTTTGATCTGCATGTTAAACTAATGAGTATGTTTTTTCAACTGGCATGGGGTAGTAGGCTTAACCCAGTGAAACATAGCCACACATATAGACCCTGGCAGGAGAAGGGTCTTAACATGATCCACCCCCTGGTGTTCTTTTTTAGTATATTTTTTTATAATACTATCAGGCCACTTCTACAGGGGAATAGCACTATTTGGTCTAAAACCTTTCAAGTTTAGCAACCACAGTTTTTTGAAGCATGGGGTATAGGGAAATGGACAGCTGGAGTACCTCTACACATTCAGTTTACATTGAAATATATTCAGCTCTGTAAAATTGACTAACGTGGGTTCCAATCTCTAAGTAGGAAACAATGTTATACCGAGATTCTTATAAAATGTTATTATGAAGAACTAGTGTTTAATGTAGGCCCTCAGGTACAGGTCAAACACATACTAGCTGCTATGCTAGAAACCGGATACCTCGTAAGATGACAGATGTTATGTGGCTCTGTGGGCATGGTAAACTAAACTTGAGGGTTAATCACAAGCACAAAGGTATGGAAGACAGAATGTGCTTGCATGTGAACTGCATTAACCAACTGGAAAATATGTAACATTTGTTTTGTAACTGTGCCTTTATTCATTCTTTTTAGCAAATGCGGGATACCATGTGGAATGCTACCTATTTTAGGTCTACTGTATGACATATGAGACACTAATTTTGGGTAAACTTTCAGCTGTTTGGCTAAAATGGAACAGAAATACTGTTTATGTTATTTTTGCATGCTTGAAGTGGGTAATCTGGCAGACTCGCTGCTAGTCCTTCTTAAAGGATACTGACATTTCTATATGGGATGTTATTTTTAGAATACAAGCAGAATTAGATGCAATCTTCAAGAGTGAAACTAAGCAAATGGGAGTAGAAGTCTATAAACAGTTATGGTAAGGTATTGATTGAATGGGATAGACAGGTATGGGTTGGTTGACAGTTATGATTTTTTTTGCCTTTTTGTTTTTCTAGGTTTAAGGTGTTGCTTTATGATTGACTTATCATCAAGGTGGACTTAGACATGGTTTTTGAGGGTTTCTTTCTAGCAATATACAGGACGATGTATGAAGTTTATTTTTTTTTCTTCTTTTCTTATTATGGCAAGAAGACAATTTTTTTTTAGGTTTTTCTTTCTTTATGATATTACTAATATAGATATTGTTTGCCATTTATTTGTATGTGATGTGAACATGCCTTTGTGTATTTTGCTTTTGTTCCACTAAAATATTCCCCTACTCACCTGTGAGGGAACCTTTGTCATCCTGGCATTCGGCCAAGATGTCATCCCTGGCCTGGATGGTGAGAGGATGTAGGTTGTGGAATCAGGGGACAGGGTCTCCTCCCCTGTCTCAGCAGTACTAGAGGCCCCAGATATGGAACATCTATGGAAAATAGTACCGAGAACAAGGAAACAACAAAGAATATTGTACAACAGAATAAGGTTCAGTACTGACCTGAATTACTGCCTGATGCCCTAAAAACTACAATGGAACCTAAGAACAACACAAAGCACAGAGTACACCCTGAGACTAAGAATAAGAGTGAGCTATACCTTAATATTAATGATGCTTCAAAGACTTTACATGATATGCTAGTGGCTGAAGAGCAACATTTTTTTCAGCATAGCTCAGCTGTCTCAGAAAAACCTTTGAACTTGCCGCGCAGAGCCATGGCAATGCATCCAATTTTGAATCAGCAGCCTCAGAATATTTCATCTTCAGAAATGGTGCCCAAACCACAGGTGGTAAATTACACAGACAAACTTGTTGGGGAATCATCAGGAATTACATTTTTGGACCATGAGTGGTCCGGCCTAAGATGCCCTACAACAAATGTAAACTCTGACGCAGACATGAAAGCTTGGTCAGTAGACAAAGCATTAACAGCCACAGGCTTGGAAAGAGAAGCTGATTCTGGAGTTTGGCGTTCTGGTCCCTCATCCATACTGATGCCAACAAAACCTAAAGAAATTACAGTTGGTGGTATGACAACCAATATACTTTCAGAAAATCCTTCACTTGATCTACCACCAGAGCTTGCACTAACCCATATTCCACAGCTCCTTTTTCAAAACAAAGTTTCTAACAATGAAACAAGCCAGCAAAATACAGACACTGCAAAATATCAGACCCTTTAGTAGCTAACCAAGGCCTTGGCAATGAGAATACACAGTAGCAACAGACATATCAACAGAGGTCCCAACCATTGCCTCAAAATCCAAGTAACAAACCACCTACCAGACCGAATGCTTCTCCTTTCAGGACTCCAGTACAGCCAGCAAAACAGCATAATGCTGTTAGACTGAAATATATTGGGGGCATGGAGGAAGCCCCAGACTGTATATTTGTGGCTTGGTCTCTTCTTAAAGACTCTTTGACATTTTTTGCCAATGAGCTCTATGCCCTCATTCACGTTTCTAATGAAAAGACTTTAGACATCATTTTCAAAACCTTAAGTGAGTTAGAAAGATTCTGGATAAACTATAACAAATTGAAAAATACACCATTATGGACTCCCTTCATTGTAATACCTTTAACCAAACCAACACAAAAGACAATAACAGTACTTTTTCACAATGAAGGAGTCAGTTTGAAGGATCTGATGCATTAGTTAAAGCAATGCTGCACTGTTTTGAATGACCCAGAAGCTATCTTTGATTCAGAGTAGATTTGGACTGGGGAATGGAGGGTGAAGGTGATGCTGAAATCCTCAGATACAGGGGTGGTACATTTACCAAATAGCTTTTTTCTAGGAAGAGACAGAGGGTTTTTATTTTACCCAGGCCAATTGAAGGCCTGTTATAAAAGTGGCTCAGCAGTTCACTTAAATAGTGCCTGCGATAAAATCAAATGTTCAGTTTCTGGGACTTTAGGGCATTCTGGAGGGCAATGTAGAAATGAAGAAAAATGTAACCTTTGCAAAGATTTGGGGCATACATTTCAAAGCTGCCCATGGGCAGTTCACAATTAACCCAGTTTAGCGGTTGGGGCAAAGCAGAGATTGTACATTACCCTAGCACAGAGAAATAAAATAATAACATGTACTTCTGTACCAACAGTAGAATCTGTCCTGGGTCAGTCCTCTGAAGATGGCAGACAGAGACAAGATATGTCTGGAGAATATCCACCCCAGCAGGCTGACCCTCCTACAACACAACCCCCCTTACCCCAGACTCACCACCTATAACAGATACTCCCCTGGATAATGCTACACCTGCAACTTCCTCAGTTATTCTGATGGAAGAAATAAACATGAATACTGAAGAAGAGACCCCTCCTGCATCAATGACTGTCATAACATCAGGCTCCCCAGTGGAGAAAGATATGAGCCCCCCTCACCCTCCTTAGCCATGATCACAGTAACAAGGTTCACAAAACATAGAACTACTACCCCAAAAGTTTCAAAAGTATGTTCCTGTTGAAAACAGGTATGAATTATTTCAGGAAAATTCAGATGACACAGACAATGACTCAGAAACCTCCTCTATTCAATTGTCACACCCAGAACAGACAACAGATACTGAAGTCATACAGGAGACTTCTGGGCCCCCAAAATGGAAGGCTAAACCAAAATTCAAACATAAGAAGCATATGCTTCAGAGAGTAGACCTAGGTGAATTAATTGCTTGTTAGAATGTAATTTGGGCTCTAAAAATGTCTTGTAACTTCACCTTTAGTACTGTGAATGTAAACAGTATAAAGAGACAGGAGAAGAGAGATATGGTCTTTTCTTTCCTATCCTACCTTACTTTGGGTATTATCTTTTTACAAGATGTTAGGTTGCATACCCTGCATGAGTTTATTCAAGCAAAATAAGCTTGGTATTTAGGGCCTTCCTTTTAGTCCTTCGGACAAGAAACTTGATCTGGGGTTGGGATATTATGTTCTATGCCTGATATTGAAGTTCTTAGGTTAACTGATTTAGTACCAGGCCAAGCATTAATCTTGGATATTAAATACTACAATATTTTATATAGACTAATTAATTTGTATGCACCACAAACTAAAACTCTTAGGACTGATTTATTAAAACTCATACAGCCCTATTTACATACCTCACAATATATTATTTTCAGTGGAGACTTTAATTGTGGCCTATCAGTAAAGGATAGGACCAAAAACACTAACACCTCTAAAATCTTTTGTGACTCCCATTTTTATCATTTATTTTACAAATGGCTGGTTTACAGGATACTTATTTTTTATATGAGCCCAGGACGGTGACACTATTACAGCGAAAACATCGATGCCAACAACATCAATGTTTTTACTGTAATAGACCACCTGAGACCCCGCACTCTCTCTCTTCCCTGGTCCAGCACCCCCTCCCCAATCCAACTCCAACTTAGAGTTAGAATCCTAGAGATCATAGTGTGTGGGGGAAGAGCCCCCAGCATGGGGAGTTCAGGGGGGTGAAGCCCACCATTGAAAAAATGGCTGGGGTCTCAAGTCAGTTTTATGTCAACCGTAAGTTGCGGTCAACATAAATCCATTGCTGTGATGGAAGTCGACAACTTAGCTGTCGAACCAGCATCGTAGAGCCCTTATTTTCAGGTCACCAAAAACCATACTCCAACATTTCATAAAGGCCCTTTGGCAACCAGGATCGACTTTTTCTTGACATCAAAACACCTACCCTTGGTTTCTGCTCATGTAATGGCTGCAGAATTCTCAGATCATAATGTTCATTATATCCAGATTGGTCAAAACAATCCCTTAGTTAAAGGCCCAGGGATTTGGAAATGTAATACCTCTTTATTGGAAAATGAAGTCATCTTAAGTCAGATAAAATAATTTTTGACTGCAAGGAAGTCTGTGTTTATTATATATGATAACCCCCAAAGATGGTGCAAGGACACTAAATTAGAACTCCATATTTACAAAAAAGACAGCACTTGCAAAGATTATTAACACTGTCTCACACCACCATACAAGATTATACTGCACAAATTAGTATTATTAAAAAGGACTTAATGAGATTTCACACAAAAAAATCTAAAATGCTTTTCCAACAACAGAAACTTGGAACCTCTGGTACCTTTGACACAGTATGTCCCTTTGAAAGTTGCCATAGATGAATTATGAAAAAAAGAAATGGATTCCCTTTATGATGCCCAGCATCAATCGCACACCACAAACACTGAGATACTTAATTGCGTAGCAGAGCATACAACGGAAATTTATGGTCCTTTACAATCCAGTATTGAACAAGTATATGTCTTTGTTTCACAGATACATTTACCTAAGGTTCCAAATGTCATTATTAATACAGTACACCAAGATATACAAAGTTATGAAATATGTGAAGCAATATCATCTTTAAAAATGGTACTGTCCCTGGCCTAGATGGCCTTCCTAGAGAAATATACAAGATTCTTGGACCTGAGCTTATTACTGAACTTACCCAGGTATATAATTATGTTTTACAACATAACTCCTTATCTTTAGATCTGAATATGGGAGCACTCATCTACCTACATAAAAAAGGGTATAAGGGGGATATGAAAAATTGGAGACCCGTAATAAGTCTCCTTAATAATGATTTCAAAATTTTAACAAACATTCTGGCTAAAGGGTGACTAAAAAATAGCCCAAATAATGATTACAGAGGCACAGTCCTGGTCAGTACCAGGAAGGAGTTTTTCGGATCATCTAATACTCTTAAGGAAAATTGCAGAAAGAGGAAATGCTGAGCAACTGCCCAGCTTTCTGATAGCTTTAGATCAAAAGCATGCCTTTGATTCCGTGAACCATGAATGTCTTTGGTTAACATCCACTAAATACCAAGTGCCAGAATGTATGATCACTTGGCTGAAGGGTCTACATGGAACGGCAATGGTAGTACCAATAGTGAATGGATGGGAAGGTCCTTTAATTGGCATTAAGAGGGATAAGACAAGGGTGCCCATTAAGCCCCATATGATACATCTTTTTTTAGATCCCCTTCTCAGCTTAATAAACTCATCATTGGTTGTACGACCCTTAACTAACACAGTTGGTATTATTCCTTATAAAGTCCTGGCCTATGCAGATGATATGAGTGTATTAGCTGCAGATAATAACTTGATCTTGGAAGCCGTTAGACTGTGTTCTGAATTTGGAAATATATCTGGGGCTTCTCTGAATTTACAGAAATGTGTTGGAAGACAACTAGATCAGTCTATTCCTACTCCTAACATGATAGGTGAGATAAATGTAACAATAGAGCCCATAAAAGTATTGGGAATATAATTTGGAGATGGACAATTGGACATTATGAACTGGGAGACTAAAATTATACAAGGAAGTAATAAAGTAGAAAATTGGAATAAATGGAAATTGAGAAAAAAGAAAAGGATTTATTTAATTAAAACTTATCTCTTGTCATTATTTCTGTATATTAAATATGTTTTCCCCCTCCTGAAAGTCTTGAAACCAGGATTCTTAGTAGTTTTTTCAGGCCTTATGGGGCAGTCACCTCAACCCAATAAAGCAAAATATTACCTACCTTCCTATTAAAAAGGGGGGCCTAAATATGATCCATCCCTTATTTTTTATAACAGTATATTTTGTATGGCTAATTTGAAACTGTTACTTATTAATATGGGTAAAGGGTGGGAGATATGCTTTTATGACAGCTGCAAACCTTGGTTCCAGCTATGGGAAACAAGCAATTTAAGGATTGTTAAGAATGATCTCTCAGCACCTAGATATGTACAAGAAACATTTCGTAGATTGAGGCAATTAAATATTTCTAGTAATATGGTCAGTACCCTTCATAGGAAAAATATATACGCACACGTATTGGATCAAATCTGTAAAGTACCGATAGTATTTGAAAAATGTCCCATTAATCGCAGACCTGCCTTGCTAGCCCTTTTACAGAACTCAAGGATACCCCCACATATGTGGGACATATACTAGCTAAGCTGCCATGAAAAAATTAATGTAAAATAAAACCACAAACATAAGCAGTTGTCAGAAAGACTGTGTAGTAGGCCTGCCTATATACAACAGCCAGAAACAATGGGACATTTGTTTTTCCACTGCTCTTTTATTCAGTATTTCTGGAAATGTGTAGCACACGCTTGGGGAGAGCTAGTTTTCAACTCAGTGTCTTATGTTAGTATAATATACAGGGATTTTCTACTCCATGGGGGTGATGGAATAAAAGTACTTTATGTGTTATCTTTACAATGTTTAAGTGAACATATGTGGACAACCAGATGTTTATTTACATTACAACAAAAACAGACTTCATATCAGAAACTATTCAGGAAAGTTACTAAAGATGTAAAACTGATTTATTGTCTAGAGATGGAAACTGTACATAGGGATGAATTGTTGGAATGTTGGAAATGTTTACCATGGATTACAGATTCTGATTTCCCTATTACATAAATACTGTAGGGAAAATGACTGTTAATTTCCTTTTCTTTTCATTGTGAAATGTATTTTTGTGATTTATATTTTGTTGTATCATCTGTGAATGTATATAGTTTTCTTTTGAATAAAATTTCCCCCACTCTTTTCGAGAAGTGCCATGGGATCTTTAACGTCCACCTAAACAACCACCAGAAAAGGCAGACAGGACCTCAGTTTAATGTTTCATACAAAAAGCAGCACCTCAGGAGTGCAGCATCCCCCTCTTGATGCACTACAGTGTCAATGTTGGGATTTACCCCAAGTGCCTGGTGTGAGGCTAGAACCCACAACTTTTCAATCTTCCAGCATCAGAAGTGGGTGTGCAACCTGTTGAGTTGCGCAATATAGTTGTACACTTAAGCAGAGTCTAAAAATACTCTGCAATGGCATTCTCCAGGTGCTGAGATTAATTTCAAAAACCATTATTTCAGCACACTAACTGAAGGAGGTTTTGAATCCAATAACCAAAATTTAGCCCATAGTTGAGTCTGCAAGGCAGGTATATACTGGCTTTAGAAATCTGAAGATCTTTGTGTCTTTGTTCTAGGAATAACCAGTTCCCATAGATAAGAACTCCTCAAGGATGGATTCACCCTCTTATCTGAGTGTCTAATTGGCAGATATTCTGGTACATGCCCCAATACACTCTTATAGGATGAAGCCAACTTGTGGAACTTCCTTCTATCAGGCAGGGAAAGCCACCTTAGCATTCTGTAGAGTTCACAATGGTGAGTTTCCTTGAGGCATCTATAGATCAGCTGGGCTAAATGGTTGTACTGAATATTTAATTTCTGAAAACTTTCACTTGTAGTGTAATCATACAGAGTGTCTGCATAGTCCAACAAGGGAAATACCTGCACCTGAATGATTTTTTGGTGCACTGCAGGGTCCAAACAGTTTTGATTCCTGTACAAAAACCCAACCCTTTTACTAATTTGCATAGTTAATTTTTCCATGTTCTTGTTTCCTGTCTAACAGGATCAAGCCAGTACCCAGGGTAGTTATATGTAACTACTTGTTCCAGCAACACCCCATTTGCATCCTTGATAGACATATTAGTACCAGTTTTAGTTTTGGATGCTGTGCTGAATAGCATAAATTTAGCTTTAGTTGAATCCAGCTTCAGTCTTGAGGTGTTAAAGAATGTCTGTAGTCCATCAACATTTCTCTGAAACTTAACTTGTAGCTCCAAAACTGAAGGGCTGGATACATAAACTACTGTGTCCATATATAGGTGGTAGGATGCGTCACCCACACTAACTTCTAGCCCTCTCAAATAAATCAAAAACAGGAGAGGACCAAGGACCAAATTCTGGGGTACCCCTCTTGAAATAGTCAATGGGGATGATTCAGTTCCATTTACCACAGTTATCTGGCTTCTTTGGAACAAGTAAGATTGAAACCATTTCATTGACTCACTATTAACCCTCCATCGGCTAATTTAAACAATAAGATTTGGTGATCAACCATGTCAAAGGCCTTGGAGAGGTCAACAAAGATGGCATTAGTAAGTTGCCCAAAGTCCATTGCCTTGTTGACATCATACAACACCCACGACATGGAGCCCACAGTGCCATTATGCCTGTGAAAACCACACTGAAAACTATCAAATAGATAGCACTTCTGGAGGTGAGCTGTTAGTTGTTTAGCCAACAACCTTTCCAGTATTTTAGAAACCAGGGAAAGCCTGGAAATAGGGTGATAGTTTGTCAGCTGGCCTGGGCTGCCCACCCCTTAAAAATTAGAACTACCTTGGCTGACTTCCACACTTGAGGGAGAACAGTGGCAATAAGGGACCAGTTGAATAGATAGGTAAGAGGTTCAGCTATATGGAGGGCTTAATATCTCAGCAGGGAAGGGAACAGTGTGTCTGGGCCACAACGTTTTTGTTTTTTGCTTGTATATTTGTTTGTTTTTAAAGCCAGCAACAGTTCCAGGACCTCATGTGTCTGCATGATACTGAATGAAAAGGGGAGATACAGTACCTCCAATATCACCAGAATCCCATTGGTATTGCAGATCCTCAACTGTCTGCCCAAAGAAGTTTCAAGATTCAACAAAAAATCTGTTGAATCTGACTGCAAGAGGGATCTCTCTATTACACTCTACCTCTCTTTAAATTTGGATATTTGAGTTAGATTTTGCTTGGCTTTTTAACTGCCTTATAATAGACCAGAATTTTGGGGGTCCCTTGCAACTTCAGATGTTTTGTCCCTACACTAAGCTTTTTAGCATTTCTTGCCCCTAATACATAAATATTCCTGAATTTCCTATAAAGCTTCCAATCCTTCATTGTCTTGGAAGTAAAGGCAGCCTCCTGTGTTTTGTTTTTGTCTCTTTCTAGTTTCAGTAATTAAGATGAGTACCATAGAGCTGATTTAATGTTGATCTTCCTGGTCCTTAAATGTAGATGTTTATCATATACCACCAATAGTTACAAGACAAAATATGACCATCCCTCATTTGGGATCTGTTTTAATCTTTCCCAGTTTAATGATTCTAAATCTGACACAAAGGCTAGGTGATCAAAGGTTTTAAATGATCAGAATTCAACACATTCTAGCAGCCCAAATGACCTATTTCTTTCTCTGACATAGTGCAACATGTGGTCGCTGAATAAATCAGACATCACACCTGATTCCTTGTAGCTGTAGTGAGAATTTGTTAGCACCAGGTCAATTAGTGATGAATCCTCAGGGTTTTTAACATTTGCAGGTGTGGGGTCACAGATTAGTTGTTCCACCCCTAGTTTTAATGCCACTGTTCT
Source organism: Neoceratodus forsteri (assembly GCA_016271365.2). Taxonomy (NCBI): domain Eukaryota; kingdom Metazoa; phylum Chordata; order Ceratodontiformes; family Ceratodontidae; genus Neoceratodus; species Neoceratodus forsteri. Next base: position 293,856,521 of record JADMNL010000024.1, on the reverse strand, counting down.
AATATGTTTAGACCTATCCATGTCCAACCAATCTGCACTAAAGTCACCAATTAGCAATAATGCATGGCTGGAGGAAAATAGAGTAGTGAGTCTGCTAAAGTCAGCATAATCTGCATTGAAAACTTCAGCGGTCTGTAAAATTCAAACAACAAGAGAGGTTTCTCAAGCTGCAGTTTAATTTCCAATGCAATATTCATAACAATTTTTATCAGTACTTAACTGTACCCATTTAGGTGAGAAGATGTGTTGGTAGTATATTAACACACTCCTTCCCTAACCTTTTTTACTCTGATCTTTCCAGGTCAACTGATACCCCTGAACAGCTGGGGCAATGTCCTTGTACCTGTTGTGCAACCATGGTTCAGTGAAAATCATAAAGTCACGTTCACGCTCCACAACAAATGCAAGGCCATGTCTGTCCAGGCCAAGGCCAGTCTGGAAAATAGGACTGCACAGGTTATCAAGAGAAATAATGAATCCTCTTTTAAATATACTGTATAGGGAATAAAAGTAGCATGAGCAATAAGGTGGGACTCCAGATCACTGGAGAGGGGAGTCACTGAGTGAAGCAGGTGGAATAGCGGTAGCATGGAATCAATTCTTTATGTCAGTACTGAAACAGGAAGTCATGGGGCATGACAAACTGGGGTGGAAGTTATATGAGAGAGGTGCATGCCAACTAGGAGGCAGTGCTGATCATATCAAATTTAGTAGTAAAGTATCTGGACAGTGCGAATCTGGAGCTGGAGACTGTACTGTCTGGAATGTGGAGGGATATATAATTTATCACAAGAATTGATGTGGGGGATATGTGATGCCACTATTCAGTAGGCCATATTCCATAGCCTTATCTCTGCACCTTCTCTCATTCTTTCTTTCTCCAGCTTTGTTTGAAACCTTTTCCTCTTCTCCTACGAATTGTAATCCAATTTTCGCCTTGTTATGAGCAAGTACAGTGGTGCCTAGCATCAGGTTCCATTAGGACTAAAGATACTCAGATACTATTGTTGCAGTTTCCTTAACTGCAACTAGTTGCACAGCTTGGTGTTCCTTCATATTGTTTTTAAATTCTAAAAATATACATCGTGATTTGCAGAGTTGTTAAAGAGTGATCAGGTGGTACTGTACAGAAACAGTGCTGCACATTTATATGCCTCCACAAGCCTTTTAGCCTACAGACTCTAGCAGTCATCAGGCAGGTTGCAAAAAGATAGGCAACTGCAAAGTGATGACCTTGACGGTTCTTCACGCAAGATGCTGACAGACATGAGGGAGCCTGATGCTGGCCATCACTGTAAGTCTTTCTGTTCATTGTTCTCGCTGTTGGACTGAAGGGCAAGCCATACAGTATATTCAAGGTGTGTGTTGGGTTATTGTATGCACCTCATATGTTGCCTCAGTAGATACTCCCAATGCTTTGGATGCCTCCAGTACTGTAATGAAAAAGAAATCTTTCTTTGAGGGAGTAGCCTCTTCCTGTGCATATCAAACATGTAATCCCACCAGACTCAGAAAAAAATAAGCCACTCACTCTTTATAGTGTATGGTGTGACTTTGTTCAGTATAGATTTTAATGTCTTCTAAAAAGTTATTCTGCTGCAGTAGTGATGTTTGTACTGCAGCGAATGACTTTGCGTTCTGTTGCAATACAGACATCATTTAACAAAGGTGTTGATCACCCAATTGACACTCACGCTACACTTGGTAGCATTATAGGTAAGTGCACATTCTCCTAATTTAAAGAAAATTGGCAAAAAAAGCAGTCCTAACCACAGGAAACAGGACGACTGTGATTCAAATTTGTTGCTGAGTGGGGTATAGTTAGGGGGGCACAGTTCAGAGGGCAGAGGGTGGTTGCAGTGTCACCAGGAAAGAAGAGGTGAGTAAGCTTGCAGGTGAATGGCAGTGCAGTGCAGACAGAGGAGGGCAGAGACTGACAGCTGAAATCACAGGCAGTGAGTAAATGTGATTTCATTCACCATACACTGTATAAAATAGTGTATGGGAGCCGTCATACACAACAAGACTACTCTTACACCTCCTGGTTACCATGATGACAGATGGACCTCTTGAGTTTCGCCCTCGAGGTCCTCATCATCATGGCAACCCTGTGGTGGAAGAATAGCTTTGTTGTACATGGGCTTCCATACACTATTCTATATGTTGTATTCTTATTACTTTTATTGACCAGACAGCCAGCTACCTGTATATAAACATTTTGGAGGTGTAAAAATCCTCCTACATGAAAAAATAGAGATATAGTGATATCCATTATACCATAGGAACACAGAAACAGAAAACCAGATATACTGTGTCCCTCTAAGGAGGGAGGATTTTTACATCTCTGAAATGGTGATTTTACATACAGTGATCTGGCTGGTTGTTCAGTAAAAATAATAAGAGTACAAAGGGTGTGTGACTTAATTTTTCCTATGCCTGGCAGAGAGCCTCAGTAGATACCCCTGACAATGTGATTCTGTCACAAAGCACCAGGTCATCCTGCCACCATTGTAGCACAGTGCTGATTCTCACTACTAATCACATAAATAATACTAAACTCAAAATGTGAGTAACTGCAGTGTTTCAAAATTTGACTCAAGAAAAATGTGCAATAGATTTTTCAAAGGATCACAAGCATGGTGAGCCCCTATTTGTAGATAAGTGGATTTAAGTGTTTGGATATAAGATGTGAACTTATGTGTTTGGATATGAGATTAGCACCCCTCACTCAGAGTGCATTAGGGAGCCCCTTATATGGGTAATGGTTGGATTGTGCATTATTCCCCCTGCACTGTGCCACCTGTCCAGTGTGAACCCCATATTAACATATTTTTTTTTGTATTCACAAGTTGCTTTATTCACTTTTTGAACTATTTATTTTCACATAGTAATTGGAGTTCACTTATTAATTAGTGTAATCAATATGTTTTAAAAAATCTGCTGGGCACTTACTTACCTAAAGGTATGTACCTGCCAGTATATGTAAGTCAGAGGGCACTGTCACTTTACACAGCCCCCAGAAAAGGAAATCGGTATCAAACAGAACTCCAAAGAAACATAGAAAACATAGACTTTGATGGCAGATAAGGACTACCTGACCCACCTAGTCTGCCCATTTCCCTACCTAGAGGATAAGCTGCAGATCCTATTTAACCAACAGCCTATTTCTTCCTACCCCCCACAAAAATTGCCTTATGTCTGTCCCATGCATTCTTGAATTCTCCCACAGTTTAGACCCCACACCCTCCTCAGGAAGGCTGTTCCATGCATCCACCACCCTTTCTGTGAAAAACTACTTCCTCACATTGCCCCTGGGCTGTCCCCCTCTATCTTCAAATTGTGTCCCCTTGTTCTTGCACATCTCTTTTTCTGAAAGATGCTGCCCTCTTGGACTTTGTTGATTCCACTGAGGTACTTAAACATTTCTATCATGCCCCCCCTCATTTCCTCAAGGGCATACATATTAAGCTCCTTTAGTCTCTCCTCGTATGGCTTCTCTTGCAGTCTCTGTACCATTTTAGTTGCCCTCCTCTGAACTGCCTCCATCCTGTCTATGTCCTTGCGGAGATGGGGTCTCCAGAACTGGACGCAGTACTCCAGATGGGGTCTCACCAACTGTCTGTAGAGGGGGATGACAACTTCTTGTTTTCTGCTGGTGATGCCTCTCCCTATATATCCCAGTATCCCCCAGCCCGCCCTACCACCTTCTCACATTGCTTGCCAACCTTAAGGTCATCTGATATGATTACCCCCAGGTCCCTTTCCATTTTTGTTGTTGTTACTACTTCCCCACCCCCATTGTGTGATCTTCCCCTGGTTGTTTGTTTCCCAGGTGCATTATTTTGCACTTCTTTGCATTGAATCCAAGCTGCCATACTTCTGACCATTCCTCCAACCTTGCCAAGACCCTTCTCATCCTTTCTACGCCAACTTGTGTAACAACCCTGTTGCAGATCTTTGTGTCATCTGGAAAGAGGCATACTTTTCCTTCCAGTCCCTCTGCAATGTCACTTATAAAGACATTGAAAGGACTGGACCCAGTACTGAACCCTGCGATACCCCACTAGTAACCCCTCTTTCTTCAGAGTGGACTCCATTTACAATTACTTTCAGTGTTCTGTTGTCCAGCCAATGTTTTACTCAGGCTACCACCCTGGGACCCACTCCCAGGCTGGTTAATTTACTAACATACTATTTGCCAGCAGATTAGGCCTTATGGTCTATCGAGTCTGCTCGAACCTTAGATCCTTAGTTGGGTGCCTAGGCCCTCCCATCCCTTGTGCTCCAGAAACCCCTATCATCCATCCCAATCCCCCTGGGACAGGCCATCATCTGATACATCCACTTTCTGTGTATGTCCCACCCTCTCTTGAAGCCCTCCACTGTGGATCTCTGAACCAGCTCACCAGGCAGTGCATTCCAAGGGTCCACCACCCTCTCAGTGAAAAACCTCCTCCTCTTCCCCCCTCACCCTTCCACCTTCCAACTTCAAACCATGCCCTCTGGTGATACCTCCCTGCTTTAGTCTAAAGATCCCCTCCATGTTTACCCTATTTATTCCCTTGAGGTACTTGAAGACCTCAATCATGTCCCCCATCTCTCCTCTCCTCCAATGAAAACAAGCAGAGCTCCTCAAGTCTGTCCTCATATGTCAAATCCCCTAGCCCTCGTATCATCTTAGTTGCCATCCTCTGTACCCTCTCCAGGAGCTGTATGTCCATCTTCAAGTGTGGTCTCCAGTACTGTACACAGTACTCAAGGTGTGGTCTAACAAGTCCATTGTACAGCTGAGAATCACTTCCTTGCTCCTAGAGGTGATCCCCCTTACGATGCATCCCAACATCCTGTTTGCCTTGCTAGCTGCTCTCCTGCACTGCTCAGAGTTATTCATACATGCATCCACCATAACCCCCTAGGTCTTTTTCCCCTATTGAGGCATCCAGCGCCTCCTCCCAGGGTGTACCTGTGTTTAGGGCTTCCTGACCAAGATGCAACACCTTGCACTTGGTGATATTATTTGTATTCCATGTGTGAGCCCAGCTTTCCAGGGTGTCCAGGTCCCCTTGCAGGGCCAACCTCCCCTCTTCTCCCTCAACTACTGCTCCCATCTTGGAGTCATCCGCGAAGAGACTCATTTCACACCCTATACCCTCCCTGATGTCCGATATGTATTCATTAAACAGGATCGGACCCAGGACCGAGCCCTGCAGTACCCCACTACCAATCTCTCTAGGGTTCGAGAGCTCCACACAGACCACTACTCTCTAGATGCATCCAGCTAGCCAGTTTTCAATCCATCTGACCATCAAAGGGCCTACTCCTAACCCCATCATTTTCTCCACCAGACCATTGTGGGGGACAGAGTCAAACGCCTTGCTGAAGTCCAAGAATAATACATCCACAGGCTTTCCCCTGTCCAGTTCTGATGTTACCCATTCGTAGAACTCCACAAGATTGGTTTGACATTATCTACCTGGCACAAACCCATGTTGCCGACTATCCAGACCTCCACCTCCTCCAAGTTCACCCCAATCGTTCCTTAGTATACTCTCCATTAATTTTCCCACCACCGAGGTCAAACTGATGGGTCTATAGTTATCTGATACTTTCTCGACCCCCTTTATGGATTGGCACACATGTGCCTCTGTCAATCCCTAGGTACCTCCCTGTCTCAAGTGACCTGTTGAAGAGCTCCGCCAGGTGCAGCCAGTATGTCCGCCAATTCCCATAGTACTCTCAGATGAATGCCATCCGGCCCAGGAGATTTGTCTTTCTTTAGGGCCTGGAGGGCTAACCACACCCTTTTGGGGGAGATAGCATCATCCGTCCCCTCCACCTTGCTGGCCTTTTTATCCTTATCCAGATGTGACACCCCTGGGGTACCTCTCCCTCCCTCTTGCTCCATTTCTGTTGCTCCCCTGATCCCACTTACTGCTGCTTCTATCCCCTCCTTCCTGCATGGCCTGGTTTTGTAGATATCCCACCCCTCCCTAGTGAACACAGAGCAAAGTACTGTTAAATACCTCTGCCTGGTCCCTCGCCTCTTCCACCCACCCTCCTTCTGATCTCAATCTGCTGAGATGGCCCTTAGTTTTCTCTGCTCCCAAATGTACCGAAGAACCCCTTCTCCCTCCATGTATCCTCAGCCAGCCGCTGCTCTTTACTGACTTCTCCCCTCACCATATGGGTGACTTTTCTAGATGCAAGATGGTACATTTCCTTATCCCTATCCCCTCTTGTTGTTTTATATTTTTTGTAGGCCGCCTTCTTTTCTCTGACTGCTACCTGTACCTCACTGGACCACCAGCATGGTTTATGTGACCTTGCTCCCTTACGTTTCAACTTAGCGCAGATCCTGACTGCCTGATGAAGTCCCAGTTTTATGACCTCCCATCTCCTTTCTACACTTGTCATTGATGTAATCCCCTTCAAGTGATCCTTGAGAATATTTCCCATGCCCATAAAGTCTGCCCCCAAGTCCACTGCCAGTGTCCTAGATCTCACCCCCCCCCATGCTTATTTGAAACCAGACAGTATTGTGGTCACTCCCAGTCAGGGGGTCCTGTACAACCATGTCCCTTACCAGATCCCCATCTGCCAGAACCACGTCCAGAACATGCCCCTCCCTTGTGGGCTCCATCACATGCTGTGTTAAGAACACATCCTGGAAGCCGTCCAGCAGCCTCTGCTCCTTGGCCACCTTAGAGGACATGGTTCCCCAGTTTGTACCTGGCATATTAAGGTCCCCCATCAACACCACTCCTTCCCCTTTTGGTCCACACTGGGCAATGATGTTGTCCAGCAAACCATTCTCTAGAACATCACTCATCCCGGGGGGCCTATATACTACACCCAGCTTGACCTTATCTCCTGCTGGGGATCGTAAGGTGACCCATAAGGCCTCTACGTTTCCCTCTGCCTCTTCTACTCTATCAATTTCTATGTCATCTCTAATGAACATAGCCACTCCACCCCTCTGCCCCCTTTCTATCCTTCCTAAGCATAGTGTACCCCTGTCGTTTGGGTCCCAGTCATGGTTTTTGTTGGCTCCATGTCTCCGTGACCGCCCATCCCCCGAACAGCATGGCCTGGAACTCTGGCAACTTGTTTCCCAAGCTCCTGGCATTTACTAACACCAACCTCCACCCTTATCCCTGATCCTCTTTGTTGAACCACACCCAGATTCCTTATACTTCCATCCTCCCTCTGCTACTCCTGAAACCTCCACCCCAGTCTGTTTCCCCTCCCCTTGGGCTTGAGGCTACCTCATCTGGAGGAGAGGGCTTGGTCAGCCCCTCCCTTATCCCTTCCCCCCCTCAAAAGTTTAAATGTAGTCAGCCATCCCCTGTTTAAGGACTTCCTTCCCTAATGGGGCAAGATGAAGCCTGTCCTTGGCATATAGTCCCTTATCCTCCCAAACTCCATTCCAGTTCCCTAACACCCCCAACCCACTCTCTTCACCCCACTTCCTGAGCCAGTCATTAACCTCTGTGAGCTTCATTTTTTTCTCTACTGAGGCCTTTGGTACTGGCAATATCTCCGAAAAGGAAATGTTGCATCCATTATCCCGACAGACTCTGGCAAGTTCTTGGAACCTTGCTTGGATTTCCAAATGCTATTTCCCTCTAGATCGTTAGTTCCCAAATGCACCAGGAAATCCAGTTTCCCTCCACATTCCCTAACCATTTCATACACCATGAACTTTGCTCTGTGCACTGTCAGCCCAGAGATGCTCACTACCTTCACCTGGCTATGGCATCCACCCCCTGTCCCTCCCTGGATACCCTAATCACTTGAGTCTCCAATAACAGAACCTTAACACACTCATCATCCTTATGGTTACCTCCACTATGCCCTCTCAGCCCCCTTCCCCCTTTATTCATGATCTCAATTCCATGGGAGTCTTCCTGCCTTATTAGAGACCCCCCTTGTCACCCTCCCCTTTCTGCCTCCCTCGTTATTTTGCCCACTTAACTCAAACCCCCTCTGAATAGGTGTCCCCTTTAATCATCTCTTATCCAAATCATTTATCCTGGCCCTGATGGTTTCCCCTTCCCCCACACCGCCATCCTCCCCCCTTGTAATAGTACCCCTGCCTCCAGAGGCTCTCTGTGGGTCCCCTTTAGCTAGGGCCCCATCCTTGGTACTGACCCCCCTGCTAAAGGGGGGCTTCTCTCCCACCTCCTTGTCTCCCAGTTTCTCTCCAGTCATGCTCTCCTCCCTCATGTCTGCAATATGTTGCATCTCCCCCATTTGCTTAACATTTATGTTTCCCCTTCTCCCTCTGGGACTATTTCTATCCTTTCCATTGCTGATCTGTGATGCCCTATGGGTATCCGACTCCCTCCCCCCAGCCTCTGTATAAGTTTCCTCATTTCCACCAACCCCTTCCTCCCCCTCTAGGTTGCTTAGTAGCTCAAATTTATTGTGACACTCTATGTCAGCCTCCATCAAGTAACCCGAGTTTCCCCTGATTGCACCTCTAAACTGCCCCTCTTCTTCCCCTCTTGCTCTGTTCACCTTAGGAGCTCCCTTCACACAGTCTGCTGTTTTAGGCTTCCGCACAACAGCCCCTCCTGACTCTTCCCCCTCCACACTCTTTGTATTCAGAATGTTCACCCTGTACGCTTTCCCCTTAGCATCAACATCCCTATCTAAGGGTCCTCTGTCCCTAATATCCCCCCTCCTGCTTGCTGTAACATAACGTCCTGTAATTTCAGAGTGTTGCCCCAGCCTCCCCTCAGCCCCACCCTTCTGCTGCCCATATCCACACCCCTTATCCTTGGACACCCCCCCAGCTCCCCCAGCTTACTCTTTAACCAATATACCTCACTCCTGATACAAGATAGCTGTCTACAGAGTGGGCAGCCTCCCTCTCTCCAGGCCCAATTGAGAATTATTGCCATCCCACAGCCTGTGCCACCTACAACCCTTCTGAAGATGCCTGCCATGGTGGAATATGGCCACCCTGTTTATCCCCCTCTGTTTATAATGGCACACCCCCTTTTCTCAGTCCCTTTCTCCTGGAATACAGTTTCTCTCTATACTGACTGCAGTTATTTACAAACCCAATTTCAACCCCACCAATAAAGTTCCCAAGTCTCACAAACGCATACAGTCCAGTGTGTGTTCAGTCCCACTAACAGTGTGTATGCAGACATCAGGTACCGTATGATGTCACAGGCCCACCAGCTCCTGTTGCTTCGAATTTCAGTCCCAAACAGAAATACTCAGCCCTTCAATCCCAACCCCCAGTGGCTTTTCAGTATTTAAGAAAGCCTACAAAACAGGGTGGGTGTGAGGGCTCTTACCAAACACCAGGCAAACAACACATTTAAATTTCACTCTAATTATCCCTGCCAAACAACTGTTCCCAAGCCTCCAAAGTTACAATATCACAGCCCAAGTAACAGTTCTAACTCAAGGTAATCATTTTTAACACATAGAACTAATTTCACTTACAAAACTATTCAAATATTTCAGTTAAAACAAAATATAACCCCAGACCTCTGTCCTTACCAGCCTGCTGCTTATGTTCCCAAGTGAACAATTTGACTATTAATCTTTTGTGTGGGACTGTGTCACATGCCTTGTTAAAGTCTAGGTAGGCCATGTCCACAGCCCCTCCCTGGTCTACTGCTTTGGTCACCCAGTCAAAGAAATCAATTAGATTCATCTGACATGACCTTCCTGCTGTGAACCCATGCTGCCTTGGGTCCTGTGCCCCACTGGCCTCTAGGTACTCAACAATTCTTTCCTTCAGAAGTGATTCCATCACTTTCCCTACCACAGAGGTCAAACTGACAGATCTGTAGTTTCCTGCCTCTGTCTTGCTCCCACGTTTGTGAAGGGGAATCACATCTGCCTTCCTCCAGTCCTCAGGTACCACACCATCCTCCCATGATTTGTTAAAAAGGGTAGTCAGTGGTGTCACTAGTTCTCTGCTGAATTCCATCTGGCCCCATTGCTTTGTCCACCTTCAGTTTTAGGAGTTCTTTCAGAACCCTTTCTTCTGTGAAAGGAATGGGATCGACCCCACTATCAAGAGTGCTTCTGTTAATTGGATTAGGCACCTCCCCCACCTCCTCTTCTGTGAATACTGAACAGAAGTATTCATTCAGTATCCCAGCTTTTTCACTGTCCCTGTCTGCCCACCCGCCATCCATTCTATTCAGCCTCACTATCCCTCTCTTTGTCTTTCTATGCTCCCTGATATACCTATAAAAGGTTTTATCCCCCTTCTTAACCAAGCTGGCTATCTTTTCCTCAGTTTGGGCCTTTGCTATTCTGACTACCCCCCTGCTTCCTTCTGCCTTAACTGGTATAGTTTTCTGTCCTGCTGCTTCTGTGTTTCCTTATACTTCCTAAATGCTATCTTTTTCTCCCTAACCTTCACTGCCTCCTCTTTTAAGAACCATAGTGGCTTTTTCTTTCATTTTGATTTATTTGCTTCACACAAAGGCTTGTTGCCTCTGTGATGGCAGTTTTGATATTTCCCCATTGTTGTTCCACCTATCCTTCTAGCCTGTTTGCTAGTGCTTTTCTAAGGCACTCTTCTATCTTGCCAAAGTCAGCCCTCCTGAAGTTCAGAACCCTCACTTTTGTATGGCTTGACTCTGTAGCTGAGTTTATTGTGAACCACATTGTTTGGTGGCCACTTGTTCCCAAATGGCTACCCACTTCTAGATCTGAGATCTTCTCACTGTCCCCATTTGAGAGTATGAGGTCTAAGATTGCTCCCTCATGAGTAGGTTCTAAAACTAGCTGTCTGAGACATGCCACCTGAAGGGCATCGACAATGGCCCTGCTTTTGGATGTGGCTGCAGCAAAGGTGCTCCAGTTGACATCCAGCATATTAAGGCCCCCCATCAACAGTATCTCCCCTTTCTCTTCCATCCTAAGCATGCCTTCTAACATATCCTTGTCCATTCCCTCCCCGTGACATGGGGTCTGTATACAACGCCTGTGCGGATTGTGGTGCCATTGCCAGTCTCTAAGGTGACCCACAGTGCCTCCTCTCCTCCCTGTTTACTCTTTTGTTCAGTTGCTTTTATCCCTTCCATTACATAGAGAGCTACTCTGCACCCTCTTCTCCCCTCCCTGTCTCTTCTGTAGGTTGTGTACCCTGGTATGTTAACATTCCAGTCATGGTTCTCTATGTACCATGTTTCTGTGACTGCTACGATATCCAGGCTTCCCTCTTCCATCAAGGCCACCAGTTCACGGAACTTGTTGCCCAGACTACGGGTGTTGGTACTCATTACCCTCCATTTCTTGATGGCCTTATTCCTTTTTGCCCCATCCCTGTCCTTATTGCATTTATCCCTTTCTCCATTTACCCCTGCGCTTCTCCCTATCAACATTTCTATGTTGGTGTCTACCTCACTTAGTACCCTGATTTTTTTGGGGGCTAGGATTTCCCTGCTCCTCTCCAGTGCCTCCCCCCTTGGCTAGTTTAAATGCTTACCAATGAAGCATTTAAACCTATCACCTAGGATTCTGGTTCCCCTCCTGGACAGATGCAGACCATCACACCAGTATAGGCCTGCATCCCTCCAGGTGGACCCCCAGTCCCCAGTGAAGCCAAATGCCTGAGCTCTGCACCAGTTTTTCAACCACTGATTGAATCCCATGGTGTGGAGCACCCTAGCCTAACCTGTGCCATAGACAGACAGCACCTCTGAGAAGGTTACCGTGCGTGCTATTTGTCAAAGGCCCCTCCCCATCTCCACAAACGCTTCTTGCACTGCTCTGATCCCTTTCTTAACCAGATCATTTGTCCCTAGGTGGACAATGACATCCAGCTCCCTCCCCTGTGCAGCTGCTTCTGCGATCCTGAGGATGCACTCCCTGTCCCTCCAAGCCATGGCGCCAGGCAGGCACCTTACCTCCCTCTCCCCTTCCTCTCCCAGTTCTACCTTCCTAACAATGGAGTCACCCATCAGGAGTTGTTTCCTTCCCCTGTTGGGTCCCATGCCACCCTCCTGTGGGTCTCCTTTGTGGAGGTTCCCAGCATCATCCTTGGTCTCCACTGTGGGTGCCTCCATAGAGGAACCACACTTTTCCAGAACAGCAAAGAAACTGTGGAGAGGTACAACTGGAGGGATGCACCTGTTCCACCATCCTCACCCTCCCTGAGCCCACTGTGGTCCAACCACTCCTCTTTCTTGGCAACCTCTGAGGCAATGGCAGTGACCCTGGTGGTCCCTGGGTGTGAGAGGAGGTCCCACAAATCCTGGCCAACTCAGCCTGGAGATGAGCAATCTCCTCCCTCAGCCCAGAGAGGTGCCTGTGGATGGGACAACACTGCATCCTCCAGAACATCTTCCGGAAGTTTGCTGCGCCACAGCCACTGCACTGCACCACTCCCATCATGTCTTATTTCTGGCCCCCTAATTGTTGTTTGGAATACTTACTCTTTCCTCTGTTTGTTTATTTATTTCTGGTTTTTTCTTCTTTTCTGTCCCTACTTACACTTCTGTGCCCTTTTAGCTCCTGATCTTCCTGTTCTGAGACAAGAAGTTCCTATATTTCTCAGTAGTCTCCTTACTTGCTCAAAGTCAGACCTCCAGCAGCTTGGGGGGGATGGAGAGCTACTCTTGCCCTTTTAGGATGGTGAGTCTTTGGTGGCTCTGTGATCACTCACTTCCTGCTCCCAAACAGGAAGTTCCTGTTGTCAGTTAAATCCTGTGCCTATAAAACTCCACTCTCTGATGAAGAGGCAGCATGGCCTTGATAAGTAGGGGAGTTAAGTCCTGTTTGTGGAGGGAAGCATGGTGTTAGATCGACACCACCACACTGACACAAGCACAGTGGTGGCCGATATCCCGACCGCAGCAATACCAACCTGCCACAGCAGCCAATAAGCTCCCCACAGTGTTAGCAGGTGCACCATCAGCAACCACAAAGATGACTGCCGCACACGCAGACCTGTCCCACAAAAGCAACAGGGGACATGTCGGCCGATGCTGTGGACAGTGCCAGGGGGCACAAACTGCTGGTTGTGGCTGGGTGCACCGATCAGCAGTAGAGGACCAGTGGCAAGTGCCTTGCCTGTGTCACCCCCTGCAAATGCTATACTCTGTCACTGTGCATCAGTCCTTTGGCCCAACACTAATGTCCCTGGGGAGTCAAGAATGCAGGAGGTCCACTTAGTCACACTGTGTGCCTGCTGCTACTAACACCAAGCTGTGTGTGTGTGTAGATATGTCTTGTGTCTGGCTGCACTGGGGGCATCCCCTGTGAGTGTGTGTCTGCATCCATGCTGGGTGCATTTCCATTGTGCCTACCGGTGACTCCCACCCACATCCCTGCATGTCGGTCTGCTGGATGACTGCTGGTGGGGGTGTGTGCCATAGGGTCTTACCTGCAGTGTCCAATGGTGTTGGTGCTGTAGCGTTCAATGGTCATGTGCCACTTTGTGCATCAGGGTGTTCGCATCAGCTGCCATGTCGGTTTGCAGTTGTCAGCTTGCATTGCATCGGGGTGTGTTGGTGACACTGTCCAGCTGTCACTGTGGGGGACGTGGGGTACTTCAGTGTTGAACACTTGTGGTGCTTTCTTTGTGGAAACGATAGTATTTTTCTGATTGTGTGAGACTGCAGCTTTCATAGGCCACAAGTAACAGTCACTCTTTGCTCGGTTAGTAGAGAACTGCACCCAATCTGGTAAGCAGGGCGTTGGTATAGTGTATGTATGGCTTCCCTTTTCAGCTTAGGCCAGTATGAGTGCACTAGTGGACTGATGGATACTCTCATGAAAGAAGTTATTCCAAGTCTCAGTCCATCACCCCCAAAATGGCTGTCAGACCTGATGGTATGACTTGGTTTCTTAATTGAGCAATAGCTTTCTTTTCTTTCTGGGAGATGGGTACCCTTTTGTTAATTCCACCAGTGGTCTGATGATTCTGGTGTAGTTTACCCACATAATCCCATGAACATCTGTAGTTCTGTCAGGTCCTGGGGGTGGGGCCAAGTTATCAGAACCTGCACTTTCAGTGGGTCCATCCTGATCCCATTCACTGAAACTGTGTTTGACGTACTTCATAGATGACTGGAGGAATTGACATTTGTCCACCGACAGGTTCAATCCAAATTCCTCCTCCTGGTCCAGGGGCTTTGAGGTAATAGGAAACAGATTTTTACACCTGTAGATGACCCCTATTTTCCTTTGCATGCCTATGCAATATCTGTGCATATGTCTATGATAGTGTAACTCAGCACAATGTATGCATGTGCTCATGGTAATGTAAATTAAAACAATATCAAATGTGTTGTATATATGTAACTTGGATATAAAGTGTGTACTTAGTTATTACATAGTTTTATGTATGCAAGTACTGCCTGACTATCCTACATAATGTTCATGTTGCTTTAATGTTTTTGTTTAGACTTAGTTCTGTTTATTTTTATGTCTGCATTAAATTCAATATTGTACTCTTCTTTCCCCTTCCCCTGGACACATCTGCAAACAAGCTTGTAGCTCAGTGTGCCTTTCCTGGTGAAACTTTTCAAAACAAATAAAAATAAATACATAAATAAACAATACTCTGATATGTTTTGACCGTTCCTTGTTAAATTATCGATTTTTTGCCTTTGTAATTACCCTGAATCCCTCTCTCCTCTGCAAATGCTGCTTTACTTGAGCATTCTATGACATCAGTAACACCATTCTAGACCATTCAGATGAATAGCACTGAATGATATTATGATGCCTTAGAAATATAAAAAGAAAGAGCAGGAACTGCCAAGGTAAGTAGACCTATATGTAGATCTGACGGCACCCAAACCTAGATTATTTATTTTTCAAAAATTAGTTCAAGCATACTGTGTAAAAATAATTTCCTATCACCTTTAAAGAGTTATGCATCATACTTCTCAGAGGTTCAGCTGAAGACAATAATGTCATCTGGGTAGACCAAGCACTCCAACAGGTTCATGTATCCAATGGCTCTCTCCATCAGCCTCTGTAAGGGGTCAGGTGCCCCCAACATGCCTCGGGGCATCTGTAGAAATTTGTAAAAAAAAAAGCTGTCATACAAATGCTGTCTTCTCCTGCTCTTCTTTGTCCATGGGGATCTGATAAAGGACACTCCTCAGTAGTCTACATGCACATGCATGGACTACACCAGTTTTCATTCACACTAACCTGATAGGTAAGACATAGAGATTATGTGACTCTTGGATGATGCTTCCTGCCATCAACTCTTGTAGGTACTTTCAGCCATCATCAATATCAGTTGGTGCAAACCATCTTGTCTGCTCCCATGGTCGCTCCTCCAAACTGGTGTTCTTCCTGCTGAATACAACCCATGTCCCATTCACTAGAGAATACAGCAGTGTTCTGGGTCAGCTGCCATAGCCAGGCCTTCAAGATGGTAGGCAAAGGGGAGCTACTCAGGTAAAACAGGGATGGAGCCAATTTCCAGCTGGCTCACTTGGGGTTACCTTCAGCTGCACAGCCTGTCCACATGGTACACGTGCACTAGAATTTGTCCTCCACACACCATAATCTCATGGTTGATCACAATGTGGACTTGGACAATGGCACTCAGAATCTATTTGTGAGCACAGGCAGACAGGATGCTAGGCTTCTCTGAGAGTCTGTTTGGCAGACCATGGTTGTCAGGGACATTAATAACCAGCAGCTGGTTCTTCACAGGCTTCCTCAACCAGATCTTCCCACAGATGGCACACTCAGATTTTGGAAGGAGGAGTACCAGCTCTTGACCATCCCTTTTCCAGACCATCCCAACTGGTTTTTCATCATATCTGGAGAGGCACAATCCTCCCACTAGTATGCCATGTTCACTGCTGCTCACAGAGTGTAAGGTGTTTCCTTCTTCTGTCTTTGTCTCTCTGTAAAAATTGTCCCAGATGGCTAAATATGTGGGCATTGGTTTCAGTCAACATAGGGATATGGCTATGCATCTTTGTGGATGAATAGACTAAAGCAGGAGCTTCCAGTGGTCTGCTGACACCAAACTGGTGGGTGGGGTACTAGACCCAAAACGCAGACATTCCAGGAATGGGTAGGTAGCATCACTCATCCCCTAGACATCCAGTCCTTCGAGGTATATCAGAGTTTGATGGGACAAGTGTTGGTCACAGAATTTGTAGAATACGATGGTCACTTGGGACCCACTGTCAAGTAGAGCTCAGATGGGGACTCCATCCACCGTTACTTTTACTTCTTAGAGGGATCCTACCAGTTCATCCATGTTGATGGCTCCATCAGTTGTAGGTGTGGGACAAATCATTCTGGTCTGTGAGAGCCTTGTCTCTGCAGTCTCAGAGATCTTCTGTACAGGGTTCTATGAGGTTTGCTGAATCATTTTCCTGGTTAACCATTAGCAGGTTCACAGGGTTGGGACATATTCTTTGTATGTACCCCACTTCACCACAACTGTAGCAAAGTAGTCCTTGGGGTCACTGCTGGTTCCATGTTGGGAAAGGATGGTCCCCAGAGTCCTCTTCCTAACCCACTGATGGCTCCATATGTGTCTATGTGATGACAGCCCATGTTGGGGTACTCACAGAGGTAGAGGGCCATGTATCTGGGCAAACTATCACCAGTTTTGTCAACCTTTCCAGCTTATCTATCTGTTTGCTGTTCCAGGATCTTGCAAGCACATTCACAGGGACTCTGGAGTTCACTGTCTTCTGCCCTGAGTGGTACCCGGTGTTGGATACCAATTAGATAACTGAGTCACTGCTGTTGTTTGCAGACTTCTCACTCAGAACAACTTTCCCTATTATGGATACTTGGATCCTGTTTCATTGGCAGTTTTCAGAATTTTGGAAAGTCTGATTCTGAGTATGAATATGATCCAAGTCTGATTAAGTTGGAATGGAATCAGAGATGGAATCGGAAGTTCAATTCCACATCCCAAAAGACCAGAAAACTCCTCCCCCGGTACACAAACTTTCAGTTTAGAGAAGATAAGTACACATAACATGGACGTGTCTCTCTTCCATATCCTGCCTGTGTGAACTCCCCCTTTCCCCACCATTGTGTCCACTACTCCCCACTGCCTTAATTTGCATGGGGGTTCCACCACCTCCATTGAATCGGCAATGGTCGTGTTTTGTCCAGTTGTTGGTTGTCCCACCTCTGTCACTGCTGTTTGTCCTGTTTTGACTCCCCTCCCTGACACCAACATGCAACTCCAGTTCACCCCTTGTGGCTGACTTCTTGCCCCTCACCCACCCCCACTGCCCACAATTTGTCTCATCCCCATCCCAGTCAGCCCATATCAATTTTGATTCCTCCCAAGGATTCAAGGGCAGGCAAGGCAGTACGGCACCAAAGCTGACATCACTAGTCTGGCCATCATCCTCTTATCTATGTCTTATACATACTGTCCGATGTTGTGCTGAGTCTGCTGGGCAAATTGGAGTGGTCTGGTCTGCCAGCATCAAACCCTGGGGTTTTAGCTGTTCTCCAGATGATGGGCTGGTATAGCATATTGTATGGTGTCTGCTGGGGACCCAGAGTTTGGTATTGGTAGACCAGGCCTCCCAACTGTTCACAGCAGACTCAGTCAGCCAGTAAGGGTGTCAGTCAGGTTGGAAATGAAGCCTGGAGGACTAACTGGATCAGCCTTTTCTGCTTGAGTCTAGGACTGTACTAAGTGTGCTGCTCCTTGCTTGTCTGTGGATCTCATGGCTGACTGGGAAAGAGATATGTTCTGGCAGCTCAGCGGTGGCAGCGGATGGTGTAGAATCATGTCTGGTGAGGAGGTGTCAGGTGGAGGAGGAGGTCCATCCGAGTGACTCTTCCAGTGGACCCAGCCTGGACTGCATCAATTATGCTGGCAGTATAACCTAGAGTTTAGAGTAATGAGCTGTGAATGATCTTGGTACATCCAGCAGCCCTAAGTTTGAGTCCCACAACCTCTACTTGCATACTGTTTGACTCTGAGCAAGTCACATAACCATCCCAGTGCTCCCAGGTTGCCCCTGAAAACAGGCACTTGTGCCTAGTTGGCCTTACCTGGTTAATAAAAATTAAAAAAATAAAACATTTACACCAGAACTTGACCCCAGTCAATTACAGATCAAAACGTAAGGTGGGGGTGGTTTAAGAGGGGGGGAAGGAGGGAGGACTTAAGGTTGAGGGTCCCTGATTCATTCGGCAGACAGAGGTTATCCTGGATTGCACTACAGTTGGACACAGAATCGGAATCAGATTTTCATTCCAATTTCATTTCCCACCTGCTTTTTTGTTTAATTTGGATTTTTGGTCTTCAACACCGAATTTCCAAATTCAGAAAAATAACCAGGAATCCTAGAATTTGGATTCCATTTGACAGGTTCTCAGCAAACCTACTCCATAGGCAGACAATTGGCTTATGTGGTCCCTCAGCTGCAAGTTTGTTAGGCCATGATGTAGTAGATGGCTCCTTATCTATTGCTTGCTCCAGACGGGCTTTGTACATCTCAGTTGCTGTGGGGCATCCTTTCCTATATGCCCTTGAATGAGGTACTCCATTCACACCAAAACATCAAAGAGCCCCTTCCCATCTCTGCTTTAGCAGTGATAGCTGCCTCATTATTCAGCCTGGCTTCTCTGTGTTACCGAACATTCACTCCAGTGTAGAGAGATACTCAAGGGCCAATGCATCTGGGCGTGTTACTTTGGAGGCCTGCATTGCATCAATGCATGTCCTTGCAGAAATTTTCTCATTCATGCCTTCTCAGCATTTATTTATTTTATTTTTATTTATTTATTTCATCTCAGACTACAAATACCTTTGAGCTAAACATAGCTTATTTACAAAGGTTCCACATCAGTAGGATTGGGGTAACAAAACAGACAAAGAGAAGTTAGATTAGTGATATACAAGCAAAATTGGTAATATCAAAACATCATATTAAACAGTGAGAGTAGAAAGAAATATTAAGTTTCTAACAAGCAGTGACAGCATAGCATACAACATAGATAAGGCAGTATCATGAGCTGAACTGACAGCTGAGTATATTGTACACCATGGCTAACTATAATCAATAGGTAGATATAAAAAAAATTGAGAGGGAGAGGAGGAGAGAGGGAGAGGGAGACAGAGGAGAGGAGGAGAAAGGGAGACAGACAGCAGAGAGAGAGAGAGGGGAAGAGAGGGAGGGAGAGTGAGAGGAGAGGAGAGGGAGAAAGAGTAGGATACACTACCCTAGATTTAGTTAATTTAGGATCCAAGGATTTAGGAGTATAAGTATGATTGTCAGACCTTGAGTAGAAGGGAGGCAGCCAACGGATATGACAGGGCAAGCTTCAGAACAGGGAACTTGAAGGGGATTTGATGAGAGGTGTAGCTGGACGGAGGTGGGCAGGAAGCCAGGTAGAACCTATATATTACTGGATACAGTCACAGTGGCTTTGAGTTGCAAGGTGCTGCGGAAGTAGATGCTTGTAGAGCCCCAACTTTGTAAGGTTAGTTAATTCAGTGCATAAACCATTGTACCAGTGAGGTGACTGGTACAGGAAAGACCGTTGATATTGTGAGGTCCGGCATCTGGGAATTAGAATGTGATCAGTAGTAGACGATCAAGTGTGTTGGGTCTTAGTGGATTTGTTCAGGAGGTTTTCTACCCCTGGAGGGAGGAGCCCAAGGAGAGCTTTTTTTGTAAGCAGGCACATCTGGTATTTAATCCTGCAAGTGAGTTGAAGCCACTTGGGTTGTGAGTAAAGTTCACACGTGTGGGTGTGTCGAGGGGCACCCATGTAGAGTCTGCATACATTGTTCAGTGTGACTGTTAACCTTCTGAGTGAAGTGGTGGAAGCAGCGCCATAGATGACCAGGCCATAATCAATGATTGACAGGATTGAGCTGTGGATTGCAAGTTTGAGGGCTTCCAGAGTTAGACACTGTCTGTGTCTGTAGAGGAGCCCTGTCCTTACATTGGCCATCCTGACAACATTCTCAATGTGGGGTACGTATGTGAGATTACTGTCCAGGGTGACACCTAGGTATTTGAAGTGCTGGATCTGCTCAAGGGGTGTTCCTAGGCTAGTTCTGACAGTAAGGGGGTGAGACGTGTGCTTGTTGTGGGGGTACGAGAACAGCAACACTAGTTTTCTTGAGGTTCAATATTAGTTTGTGCATACTAAACCATTGCTCAGTTTGTTTGAAACCTAGCTGTAGCTCACTTTCAAGAAGGCCTGGGTCAGTGTGGGATGTATAGATGACCACGTCATCAGCATAAAGAAGGTACCTAAGGTGACATGCTGAGGGCAGGTTGTTCCAGAAGATACTGAAAAGAAGCGGCCCCAGTATTGAGCCTTGTGGTACCCCTGACCTGATGACCAATTGGTTGGAAGCAACATTAGCTATTTTCACACGTTGGGTCCTGTCATCAAGATATCTCCTGAACCAATTCAGTGTTTCACATGAGAGTCCAATCTTAGTTAATTGACCAATGAGGAGTGGGTGGTTAACTGTGTCAAAAGCCTTTGTTAAGTCTATGAAGGCTGCTCCTACAAGTTTATCTTGGTCAAAAGATTGATGAATGTAGGATGGTAAATTCCAGGAGCACAGTGGAGGTGCTGTGCCCTTTTCGCAAGCCATGTTGTTGCGGGCATTGGATGGAATATTTTTTGATGTATTCCACCAGTTGATTAGCAACAATCCACTCCAGTACTTTTGATAATGGAGGAAGGATTGCTATGGGCCTATAGTTGTTTAGCAAGGCCCAATTGCCAGTTTTATGTATCATAACAGTGAAGATCTTTGACATCAGAGTAGCCTGTTGGATCCACAACTCAAGTCTTCTTCCCCCACTGGGGTGGGTTGGGACACAGAAAATGGTTGGATTCTATGATACCCCTTGTACTCTCAAGCTGGTCTTGTCACCTTATCCATTCCCTTGCGGACACATCATTGATATCTGATATGGCTGCAACTAGTAGCTCTGTCAAATCTTGCTCAGTCATTCCTTCACAGCCAGGTACATTCTGACCCTGTCCCTTCAAGCACCAATCATCCCTGAACTATTTACAAATTGTTGAGGGCTCCCCCTGCTAATCAGGTACCACATTTCTCCTATTCCCCTAGGAGTAAATTTAGGTGGTAGATTAAGCATGTCCACTCTCTTGCCAGTCTCTACTATGGCACTAACAGTCTTGATTGGAGGGTCATAGTGGAATCTCTGTATCTTGATTTCCCCAGTCCTTTCAAACATTCCTCTACCTACTCCAGTATGGCAGATTCATGGGTTCCTGAGCCAATGTTGGTCACTAGAAGCAATTTATTCAGGGCAGGCCTGTGCTCAGATCGAACATGTTGGAAACCACATTGATGCACTCAGTGTGCACATGGGGATAAAGGGGTGCAGGTCAGAGGGAAACATAGAAGTTGTTGGCAGATAAGGACCTCCTGGCCCCGTAGTCTGCCCCTAAACTCCCTACCTACTGTGCTACCGCAGACCCTACTCTATCTCCAGCCTTACCCCCACAGCCCTGTTATTATGGTCCCCTTCTGTCTATCCCATGCATGCATGAATCCTGCTACCATTTTAGTATCCACCATCTCTGCTGGGAGGCCATTCCAGGCATCCATCACCCTTTCCCAAGAAGTATTTCTTCACAACCCAGCTTCATCTCATGACCCCTTGTCCTCGAGCAGCTCTTTCTATGTAAAATGCTACTCTCCTGTATCTTATTAATACCTTTGAGATATTTGAATATTTCTATCATGTCCCGCCTTTCCCTCCTTTCCTCTCAAGAGTACATATTTAATTCCTTGAGTCTTTCTTCGTAGGGCTTTTGATGCAGGCCACCCACCATTTTGGTTGCCCTCTTCTCTACCACCTCCACCTGATCTACGTCTTTCCTCCAGTACTGAACAGAGTACTCTAGGTGGGTCCTCACCATCGCTCTATACAGGGGTAACACTACCTCCCTCTTTCTTCTGGTGATACCCCTCCCTGTGCACCCGAGCATTCTGCTGGCTTTTCCCACTGCCTTATCACACTGCTTTGCTACATTCAGGTCATTAGATATGATAACCCTCAGGTCCCTTTCCTGTTTTATGGTTGCCAATACCTCCCCACCCAATTGGTACATTACCCTTGGGTTTATGTGTGCAGCAAGGCAGTGGGCAAAGCTAACAGGATGCTGATGTGCATAGGGAGAGGGATAACCAGCAGAAGGAGGGAGGTGCTGATGCCACTCTACAGTTCCATGGTGAGGCCACACCTGGAGTATGGGGTACAGTTCTGGAGGCCCTATCTATGAAAAGACATAGATGGCATGGAAAGGGTGCAGAGAAGGGCCACTAAAATAGTGCATGGGCTAAGTGGGAAAACATATGAGGAGAGGTTGAAGGAGCTGGATTTGTATCCTCTGGAGACAAGAAGGGAGAGAGGGAACATGATTGAAACATTCAAGTATGTGAAGGGTATCAATAAAGTGGGGGAGAGCTTATTTTCAGGGAAGGTAAATACAAGAACTAGGGGGCATGGACTGAGGGTGGAGGGGGAAGGTTTAGGGGAAAAATTAGGAAGTAGTACTTCACAGAGAGAGGGGTTGAGCCCTGGAATGGACTGCCAGAGGAGGTGGTGAGCACCAGTACAATGGAGGGTTCCAAGAAGGCCTGGGACAAACACAAGGGGTTATCAATAGGAGGAAGGGGGAATCTTGGAGGGGGGGGACAAGCAGAGGGGGGAAATGGGCAGACTCGATGAGCCAGGAAGGTCCTTTTCTGTCATCACATGTTTATGAATCTATGTGCATGATTTAGCACTTTCCGACATTAAAGCCCAGTTGCCAAATCCTTGACCAGTCTTCCTGCTTTTTCAGATTATCCCTCACCCCCCCCCCGTGTTTCCACTCTGTTGCAGATTTTTGTGTCATCCATTAACAGGCATACTTTCCCTTCCAGCTCTCATGCAATGTCACTAATAAACACATTGAAGAGGACCGGGTCCAGCACTGACCCCTGTGGCACCCCACTGGTTACCGTGCCTTCTTCAGAGTCAACCCCATTTACCACCACATTCTGACTCCTGTTTCTTAACCAACTTCATACCTATTTTACTACTTTTGAACCCACTTCTAGGCTGCCCAGTTTGTTTACCAGTCTTCTGTGTGAAATAGTGTAGAAGGCCTTACTGAAATCCAGGTAGGCCACATACACCGCCCTGCCCTGATCCACTTCCCTGATCTCCCAGTCAAAGAACTCGATCAGGTTTGTTTGGCAAGATCTCCGCCCTGTGAACCCATGCTGCCTCAGATCTTGTAATCCACTGGTCACAAGGTATTCCCCAATCCCTACTTCAGAAGTGTTTCCATTACTTTGCCCACAACCAAAGTCAGGCTGACAGGTTTGTAGTTTCCTGCCTTCACCGTATTCCCACTTTTGTGAAATGGGACCACATCTGCCCTCCCCCGGAACGTCCCCCATATCTAGTGATAGGCTGAATAGGGCTATCAGCAGTGCAGTCAGCTCTTCCTTCAGCTCCTTCAGTATCCTAGGGTGTACCCCATCTGGCCCCATTGCCTTGTCCACTTTTAGTTTTGCTAGTTCCTTGAGGACCCTCTCCTCCATAAAAGGATTAGTGTCCACTTCCCTTCCTTTATTGCTCTTTTCCCCTATCTGTGGCATGTCACCTACCCCTTCCTTCATAAATACTGAACAAAAGTACTTGTTAACTATCTCTGCTATTTTCTAGTCCTCTTCAACACAAACCCCTCCTTCTCCTTTTAGTCTTACTATCCCTTCCCCTGTTCTTCCTTTTTTTTGTTTATATACCTAAAGAATGTTTTATCCTCCTTTTTTACTGACTTGGGAATATTCTCCTCCGTTTATGCCTTTGTACTCCTAACTGCTTTCCCTGCCTCCCTTCATTTCAACTGATAGCCCTCCCTATCCTCTTCCTTCTGTGTCGACTTGTACCTTCTAAAGGCTGGCTTCTTTGCCTATACGTTCTCCACTACTGCCTTAGAAACCCATAGTGATCTCTTTTTTTCTCTTGCCCTTTTTAACCTACCTGACACAGAGGTTTGTCGCCTTCTCAATGCCCTCCTTTATTTTTGCCCTCTGTTCCTCTACTCCACCCAATTTCCCTATCCCTGCTAGAGCTTCTCTGAAGCATTCTCCCGTTTTCTTGAAATCAGCCCTCCTGAAGCCCAGGGGACCATCATTTTAGTGTGGTTTGATTCTGGACCAGTTCTTATATTGAACCACACCGTATGATGGTCACTGGTCTTTAGGTGGCTACCCACCATGACATCAGTTACACTGTCCCCATCTAACAGTACCAGGTCCGGTATCACTCCCCCCATTGGAACATCCACTCATTGGAAACCATGGATTTCAGCAATGCCCCCAAGCGACCAAGCGACGCAGCTAGTGTGCCAGGTCATTAACTCGGTTGCTACCCTGGCCGGGTACAGGCTTGGCTGGGAGAAGGTTGAGGAGCCTGGATCACTATCTCCTAATATCTGAACTGGGGTTCCAGTCCAAAGAATAAGATTTAAAAATGTAGTGCCTCCACCCAGAGGAATTATAGTGGCCTAATGACAAATAGAGGTGCTACCCCCCTAGGATGTAGTAACATCCTCCTCTCAAGAATGTCAGGATACCGTTCTCAAATACCCTGTACCATTCCCTCTGCACACACTTAACTTAACCGGTATTTGATTAAGCAAATGTACATTACATCAGGATGTGCAGGTCAGTGGGCTTTTTTCTATAGCAGGATATGCAGTTCAAAGGGCTTTATTCCATAGATTCTGCTTTTAACAAGTTACTGGGTCAGAGATACATAGTATTGCAATCATGACGTGTGCCCAACCGTGAACGCCCTGAGACCTCAAGCCCCTCTATACTGTTGGGTGACCACCACCCCATAATATACTAGAAAATAGTTACACTAATAATTATTAAATCAGGTATGTCCCTTTATGCCATGCTGTTTGGGTACCTAGTGTTGCAATATTGTAGGTATGTTGATCTGTGCTTCGCTGGGGTCTTTTGGTGGTACGCTTTAATAAAATATAAATATCCCCAAATTTCTGAGTGACTTTAAAATGGAAAAATAAATGGTGGACAATGGTGGCAAGCTACACCTGTTACTCACATCCTTCCAGAGTGAAAGTGGAATCCAACAGGTTGCAGAGGCTGATGTTTTCTGGAAACCTTTGCTGGAGGATCAGGAGGCAGAGGATGCTGGATGCTGCTAACAACTGAAGGCTGGAAAATGGTTCCTTGTACATAAAATGGCCATTGCCTACTAAATGACTGCTATACAATGCACGTACCAACACTGACCAGGAAATGCAGTACTCATGTACTTTGTTCAGACTTCATGAAAACTGTACTCCAGCAATTCAAGGGGACACAAAGAGGCTCATGAAGCACACCACACCCAGAACTTGCACTCACTATAGGATACCCACTGATGCACAGCACTTCAGAGGGTTAAATACAAAAAGGGATTCTGGGTTCAACAAAAACAGGCTATGAGCCCCACAAGCTGGAGTAGGGCACTGCAAAAGAAAGACCATAAAGTGGGCCACAAAATTCACACATTCACCTTTGAAGGGGCTGAAGCAGCACTCTACATTGAGTGTCAACACCCTCTCTCTCCTTAATTGCTTTTTAAGTCATCCTGCTAGCCCCAGCACAGGAAAGACCCACTCTTCCTAAACTGGCAATTTCCAGTCTGCAAGGGCTGCTGAAACAGGGACCCAGCTCCTAGGCCTTGCAGCAGCCTTTTAAGAAATCAGGCTCTCACAGGGGCTTGCTGCACCAAAAACTCAAGCTCACAACCAAGGGCTACAAAAGGGGACCATGCATTTCTGAGGCTAGTTACTGGGGGTCTTACAAGACAATATAGCATGCTACCTGGCACATGGAAGGGTCTTTAGCAGGCAAATCACACCACAACCAGAACTAAGAACAAAAAAGGCAATAACCTTGAGCTTCATCGACAAATCCCATGGCTGCTGAGGTCAAAAAATTGTGAGGAGACTGTAGCCAGCATCTGCAGCCAAATTTAAACCATTCCCATCACCACACACATGTTGTGGATCTAATGGTCCTCTTGCTGCTGCTGCTGCTTCAAGGTTGCTGGATGGGAACAAAGAGACAGCCAGCACCTCCTGTTGCTGGCCTTAAGGGCTTGATGATACTGCTGTAATGCTGCTACAGGATTGGGCCTCCCTCCTGTCTGTCAAACTCAGTGCCCCATCTCACTTCCAGATGTCTCTTGATTAGATTCATCACTCCATGCCAGAGTAGAATCTGTAACTTGATGCTTCCTTTGTTCTGTGGGAAAAAATTGGCTGAATACAGCAACCCTCATCCTGTGCCACCCTTCCTTTCTTCTTCCCAGAAATATCTTTCTTTAGAAAATGGGCTTTTTATTTCCTGGGCTCTGATTGGCTGGTACCCCTGCCCAGGGGGGTATATTAACTTTCAATAGATGCCCAGGAAATAAAAAGTACCAGCCCAAGTGCCCCTTAATCCACTGTAGTACAGTATCCTAGTGCCCACCTCACCTCCTAATTGGGTAAAACACCTCCTTTCCAATTCAAATCGCCACCATTTTTTTTACCCTCATTTAGCGAGAGCCCCCCCCACTCATTCCTCAACACAGACAGTCTAACTGACTCTCTACTCAGTACCCAAAAAAAGAAACAGAAATAAAGAGGTGTTCGTGCTCTTCCACTCACTGACGGAGTGATAGAGCGAGCGTGCCAGTTCCTTACTACAGTCCTTCCCAACTGTACAATGCTCACGATCTCCCAGCATGTTAAAAAAAAAAGAAAAACCTTCTCAGCAACTGATAATTACAGCCCTTTACATAGATATACAGAATAACAGTACCTGTTGTGTCTACTAGCAGGGATGTTGTTGTTTGCACCTCCGATTTCGGCATAACCGCTCCACCAAACGGAGCTGACAGGGCTGCTGTTGTTGTTTCCTCCTCGGTTACAGCATAATCGCTCCACCGAAAGCAGTCCTCTTCATACTCCCAGACCTCAGGGCAGACAGCGAGGACTGGGAAGCAGTACTAAAACAACAAATTAAACATTGAGAACTGACTCCTGGTCCTCAGAGTAGGCGCAGCGAGAACCAGGAAACTGCCTAAAAGTAAAACTCCATAGGAGATCGAAATGCACTTCCTGCTTTATTCAGGGTCAAACACGGTTGCAGGGTCAAACAAGGTCATGCTCCTAACAGCTTCAAATTTCAAGGCTGAAAAAAGAGAAAACTATTTACAAAATGCCTCAAAACATTTGAATTATTACTTTTATTACTGACTCCCTGGGTTGGAAAACTTGTTCAAGAGGAGTTGCTAGGGGGAAGAGCAAAACTACAACAGAATGGCTCTATGTAAGGGCAGAACAGGATATGAAATGCCACAGAAAGGAGGGACTACTTTACAACCAAAAAATGACTTCACTTCATTCTTTTTAATTTGTGTTTGTTTTAATTATTTTTAAATCCCACATAAAAGTGCCACAGGTAGCCCATTTTCTAAGCGCAATAATACCCTTCAGGGTGGGTGGTATTGGGAATTACCGGACCTTCCAGGGGCTATAAGGCCCTCCGCCTGTGGCGTCGGGCCTCATTACACCCCTGGGCAGTCCGGTATTTCTCAATACCGCCCACCCTGTCGGGTATTATTGCTTACTTACTGCAGCTTGTGGTCTGAAAGCATAGGGCGGTTCCCAAACATGGCTCATGGCTGGCAGCCAGGGAGTACCTGAAGGCTTCAGTCCACACAACTGTCATCCCAGTCAAATAATAAGCTTTATGGGCTGTACAGATGGGAAAAAGGGAGGTGAAGTAAAGCCAAGAGGCTTTTTACATTCCACTTTAGATAAATAGGTATCTGTTTGGCAGATGTGATGTGCCATGGGCCCTTGTTCTGCCAACAAATTCTCTGTTTCTGTTGTCTATAAACTGCACGTAGAGTAAAAGTTCTAAGCTAAAAAAGAATTCCATTTTTTTCCTATGGCCTGACCTGCAGTCAAAGATTTCCACTGCAAATAATAACTTTTTTTTTCTCTTCAGTGGTTTTCACAGTAATTCTCATCTCTATCAGAGTTTAATAATATTCACTATTTTTTTTCTTGTTTAGGATTTTCACACTCCAAGTTAGTCTCCTTTGGGTGAAGCAGCTAGTTTCCAAAAAGGTCATTGGGGTAGCTCAATAGAGCTGTGTTACAGATACAGTACATTCAACTAACATTTCAACATAAACAAATTAAACAGTTGCAGACAGAGGAGATAACATCTATTCCATACTGATACTAATATACAAGGACTGAGGTAGACATGATGTGTTAAAGAGAGGAAGACTGAAGGGTGACAGGTGAATAATATAGCTTATACACATGGAGTGTATTTTGTATTAAAAGAGTCATCGTTAAGACTGAAGGATTTGCTGTACCCATAAATTTCCATTGTCAGAGTTCCTGTCCTAATTGAGAACCACTTATACTACTGGGTACATCCTTTTGAAGGCACTCAGAAGACCTTTTGAACCTACAAAAGAATGTTTTTATTCTTAGAATAACCACTAATATCTTTCCCTGGGCTAAGATAGATATGGCACACTGATGAGTCCAAATGAGGACGAAACACGTGTCTGTGTCTGCTGTTCTCAGCCTTTGCTGATTGTATTGTGAGTCCTTTTGGCACCATGCAATTCTGCTTAAAGTTGAGCCAGTCCAAATTAATTCATAGGTATTTGCAAATGCTTCCTATGATGCTTTGCATTATTGGGGTATGTGCAATTTGTGTTTTCTTTAAAATTTGACTGTAAGGCCAATAGCTTTTGGGATAACCCATGCCCCAATGCACTTGTTCTGGAGTTCTTTTGAAGTTCTCTTCTCTCTCTACTTTGGGCTGCCCATGACCCAAACAAATAAGTTCCCATATAGGGTGGCTGGCTCCCTCTCCCTGGGCTGAGATACAGATATGGCACTCTGATGAATCCAAATGAGGACAAAATGCGTGTCTGAGTCTGCTGTTCTTAGCCTTTGCTGATTGTATTGTGAGGCCTTTTGGCAACATGCAATTCTGCTTAAAGTTGAGCCAGTCCAAATTAATTCATGAGCATTTGCATATGCTTCCCATGATGCTTTGCATTATTGGGGTATGTGCAATTTGTGTTTTCACTAATATCTTATGACCATTTCCAGTTTTAACATAAAGGAATTGGAAGGGGAAAGGATCAGATCTGTTACAGTACAGTAGCTTCTTCTTCTTGTTTTTACATTGTTTCTTGTGGATTTTACTTGGTAAAAGGTTATTTATTTTCTTTCTTACTACTTCTAAGGGACAAGCAAGGTATTTTTCTGGGGCTGTTGGAATTTTGTAACCTGTTTTGGTGACTGTAAGTGGGCTCATTTGTTTGATGTTTCACTGTGTAGCAGGCTGCATTTGTAGAGGCATATTTCTTCAGATTTAAAACCTATTTGGTGTGATTTAACTGGGGCTGTTTCTTTGAATTGGAGACCTATATCTTCTAATTTCAAGCCTATTTTGATGTGTTGTTGGTGAAGCTGTTTGAATTGGAGACCTGTTTCTTTTGGTAGCAAACCTATTTTGGGGGCTTTGAGTAGAACTGTGATTCATTTTTGCTGACTTCACTAGCTGTAAAGTTTAGTGCATAGTGGGGGAAGGATGCTAATGGTCTGACCAGGGTCCTCAGCCACCTGATTGTTTCTGGAAGACTTGGGCTGGTCCCACCCCAACCCCTCACCCCACCCGCCCTGCTCCATGATTTCCTTTATACCAGGGGTTCTGACATCACTTCCTCAAATGGCAAAGGATATGCACCTGTCATAGCAGAAGCAGACATCCAGGAAAGGAACAGCAGTGAGTGAAGAAGTGACTGCTATCTCAGTGGAAGGGAAGTAACTGCAGATCTTGGAGCTTTCATTGCTACTTGTTTGCATTGCTATTGCATTGTGGAAAAGAGGAGTAGGAGTTTGAAAAAGGTTGTGCAATAGCTACTTAAAGTCTCTTTTTGAGTGTGGATAGGAAGGATAGGAATATAAAAAGCAGCTGCTCAATCTTTCTAAACGTGTACAACAAAGGGGGTAAGGAAAATTAAGAAAATAATGTTTTGCACTGATAGATGGGTGAGAGGGGAGACTTGGGGGAGTGATTGGTATACTGCATCTGGAAGGGTGGGGGGTCACTAGTGGGCAACAGCAGCAATGAGTAGGGTGGTAGGCTGCAACAACTGCAGTGCACCAATGTTTCTAAAAATTGCCTGGAGTGTGGGAGGATGTTTAGTGTGCAACCACATAGAGAAACTTAGAAGGGAGATCGAGGGGCTGTAGGAGGAACTAAGACAGGCAATGCAGATTGGGGTTGGGTTTAGCCCAATACTGGAGGGAAGAAGAAGGGGAGATGAGGGAGGGTGATTTAAGCCAACAGTGGTGAGGAGAGGGTCAGAAGAAGGGAAGCAGAGACAAAGAGGCTCAGGCCAGGAAGAACAATTGCTGGGGAAACCAGGTCAGGAGACAAAAGACAAATGGAAGGAGGAGATAGGGACTTGTGAGGGGAGACGAAGAAGTGGAAAAAGTCATGGAGTGGAAAGGAGAGAACAGGTTACTATGAAGAGAGAGGGAGCGGGCATTTGTGAAGGGTCTTCAGAAAATTGTTTTGCACTGCTAGAGAGGAAGAAGGTGGAGGAGGAAATGATGAAATTGGAGGAGTAATTGATAAATGCCTGACCAAACTGGAGCAGGGGGAAGTTCTGCTGGGAGAATTGTAACAGGGGCAAAAGGGGGAAATAATGTGCAGGAGGAAGAAGAGGAGCCAGAAATGAGAGAGGGAGATGAATGGAAGCAAGCAGGGAATAAGAGGGGTGGAATCTTAGTGCTGGGGAACTCAGTACTAAGAGGAGTCAGGTGGGGTAGCAAGGGGGAGAGGCATAGTCACATTTTGGTGGAGGCCATGCCAGGAATGACAGCAGAAAGGGTGGGACAATCTGTTCTGAAATATGCTAGAAGGGGTAGGGACAAGCCTCATTTAATTATACATCTTGGGACGAACGACCTGGCTGACAAGACAGTAGATATAGTCCAGAGGAGGTTTGAGGAACTAGGACAATTATGTGAGGGGCAGGAAGATCAGTAACTTTTCAGAGATACTTCCAGTGCCCAAGGCAAGCACAACAAGAAAGCTGAGGATAGAGAATTTAATGGATGGCTAAAACCTGGTGTTGTGCTAAAGAGTATGGGCTGTTGGGGGGTGGGAGGGACCTGGGAGGACAGTAGTCTCTATGCCAGGACAGACTACACTTGAGTGAGGAGGGAAGAAAGTGTTGAAACAGAGGATGGAGGAGTACATAGAGGAAGTTGGGAATTTAAACTAGGAGCAGGGGCAGTTGGGCAAGAGACATGCAGAGACCACAGGTTGGGAAACCATATGAGCTTAACCCCATAACAGTGACAAAGGACAAATGGCAAGTACTATTGGTGATGCTAGTAAAGGAGGGCAGGGTGGGAGAAGGGGTTAAGGGTGGAAGATGGTTACCCTTAATGCTAGGAGCCTTGGGAGGAAAACTGCAGAGTTACAGGTGCTCATGGCAGAGGGAGTGGTGGACATTGCAGCCATCACAGCAACATGGGCCACCCAATACAATGACTGGGACCTGTCTATACCAGGGTACAGGTTATTTCATAGGGACAGGGTGATTGGGAAAGGAGGGGGTGTGGCACTATATGTGAAGGAAGGACTGAAGTGTGTAAGGGAGGAAGGGGAGGAAGGTAGTACAGAGTCACTTTGAATGCAAATCCAGGATTCCAAGAATAGGATTCTTAGAATGGGAGTGGTGTACAGGCCGCCATCTCAGATGGAGGAGTTAGACAGGGAACTAGCGGGACAGATCAGGAGGACCTGCAAGAAGGGTAGTGTGGTGATTGTGGGGGACTTCTACATGCCAGGAGTGGACTGGAGTACCTCAACAACCAGGAACAGAAGGGAGCAGGTACTGCTGGATGCCTTCCAGGACAGCTTCCTGCTGCAAATGGTCAGTGAACCAACCAGGTTAGGGAATACCCTTGACCTTGTGCTGGCAAATGGAGACTTTGTGAGAGAACTTACAGTGGAGGATCCACTGTCAGGGAGTGACCACCACTCAGTATGGCTCACACGGGATATGGGCAAGGAAGGAGTGGAATCTGGCACAAGAGTGCTGGACTTCAGGAGGGCCAACTTTGGGAGGATGGGGGAAGTGGTAAAAGAGTACCTGACCAGAATTCAATCTAGTATGGACACTAACCAGAGGTGGGAGCTCATAAAGCTGGGGATAGTGGTGGCAACCAAAACCTGCTGCAAGGCCCAGAGCAAGAAGGCTAGGGCTAAGAAACTGAGCTGGTTGAGCAAGGAGGTCATGGAAAAGGTAAGGAGGAAAAGAGCTGCCTTTAGGAAGTACAAGAAAACAAGGAGAGGGGAGGACAGGGAGGAGTACTTGACAGAATCGAAGGAGGTGACCAGGGCAGTAAGGGGAGCCAAGGCATCCATGGAACTCAGGCTGGCACAAGGCATTAAGAAGGGGGAGAAGGACTTCTTTAGGTACATCAGGGAGAAAAGGAGCTGTAAGGACCACATAGTAAGGATTAGCAAGGAGGGGGGTTGGGTGGAAGCAGGGTGCGATAAGGCAGAAGCACTAAATGAGTAGTTCTGCTCAGTATTTACTAAAAAGAAGAGGTGGGTGACACCCAAGGGGGGAGAAATGGCAGAAACGGGGGGGGTGACAGATGGGGAAATCATGGAGGGCAGAGTTCAGGAGGGTTTGAAGGCACTGAGGGTGGACAAGGTGCCAGGCCCGGATGGTGTCCACCCCAGGGTACTAAAGGAGCTGGAAGAGGTCCTCGCAGGGCCTTTGGCAGACCTATTTAATGCCTCACTACATTCGGGGTGTGTACCTCAGGACTGGAGGATGGCTCATGTGGTGCTCCTCCACAAGAGTGGCCCCAAGGATGAACCAGGGAACTACAGACCAGTGAGCCTCACATCCATCGTGGGTAAGCTAATGGAGACTATCCTGAAGGAGAGGCTGGTGGCCCTTCTGGAGGCCAAAGGACTACAGGACAGCAGACAGCATGGCTTCATATGGGGCAGATCCTGCCAAACCAACCTGGTGGAATTCTATGACTGGGTAACTAGGCAACTGGACAGGGGCCATGTAGTAGATTTCCTGTATCTGGACTTCAGTAAGGCATTTGACTCAGTGCCACATGAAAGGCTGGGAAATAAGTTAGTAGACACAGGGGCGGATGCAAAGCTGGTGAGATGGGTAGGGAACTGGCTTCAGGGAAGGCAACAGAAGGTGGTGGTGGGTGGGGAGCTCTCACACCCAAGGGTAGTGATGAGCGGTGTTCCACAGGGCTCAGTGCTGGGACCAGTGTTGTTTGGGATAATCATTGCAGATATATCATTCAACATCAAGAGCAAGATCAGTCTGTTTGCTGATGATACCAAGGTAGGAGTGGTGGTGGATGACCTAGGGGGATGGCAGGGATTGCAGGATGATCTGACAAAGATTGAAACCTGGTCAGACACCTGGCAACTGAAGTTTAATGCCAAAAAGTGCAAGGTGCTGCATTTTGGGATAAAGAACCCAAGGAGGAGTTACCAGCTGGGGGGAGTGCAGCTAGCCCAGACAGAGGAGGAGAAGGATCTGGGGGTGCTCATTACAGGGTTAATGAACAACTCAGCACAATGTAGGAAGGCAGCTCCAAAGGACAACAAAATGCTGGGTCGTATTGCAAGACATATATCTTCGAGAAGGGAGGAGGTGATTCTTCGCTGTATAGGTCATTAGTGAGACCACACCTGGAGTACTGCATGCAGTACTGGTGCCCGGATACCAAGAAGGACATTAGGTTACTGGAGGTGCAGCCAGGGCAACAAAGATGATCAAGGGGCTGGGGACTTATCATACGAGAGGAGGCTGAGGGAGTTGAACATGTACTCGCTGGAGGAGAGGAGGGATGGGGGACATGATTGAAACCTTTTAGTACATGAAAGGAATAAACAAGACAGGTACAGAGGGGCTGTTCAAAGTAAGGAAGGGGGAGAGACACCAGGGGCCATGATATGAGACTGGAGGGAGGGAGGAAGGAAGGTTCAGGAGGGAGATAAGGAGACACTTTTTAACAGAGTGGGTGGTGGCTGGGTGGAATGCATTACCTGTAGAAGTGGTATCCAGTAGAACAGTGGACTGTTTCAAAAGGGGATGGGACAGGACAAGGGGGAAGGTCAATGAAGGGGAAGGGTGGAAGGAAGGAGCAGCTGCAGAATAAGGGATGCTAGCTGCACATTCGAGCAGACTTGATAGACATCTAGGCCTTTATCTGCTGGCAAATTTCATATGTTTGTATGTTCATATTTTTATGTGCTTGAAGCTACATTTTGAAAGCTGTTAGATTTGAACAGTTAGTACTGTTCTCCTGCGTTGCTACATGCAGAAGTCAATATAAAATATTACAAATGACAGGATTTTACCAATGCAGTTTACAATTTTATGGGTTTTTTACATCGATATGAACCATGTTATTTTTTATATCGATATGTGGTCATTGTAGTGAAATATTAACAGTATATTTATTTAGCTGACTCCAAGGTTTCATTAAAAAAATTAAGTCTCTGGCCCTCATTGTTCCAAAGTTATCACATTTTAAAGAAAATATCTTTTAAAAGGTCTAACTCTGGAACTGTTGGGGCTAGACATTTAAATGTTATTAAATGAAAGCTTGTAGTCCAGCCATTAAGAAATGGTGTCATTATTTTATTGCTATTATGTAACAGTAGTAATTATGTTATCAATATAAAAAGAAATCAGGCAGTTTTCTGTAGTTTAAGATTACAAAAAAAAAATTAACAATACATTGGGTTATCTATGCAGAAATCAAAATAGTTTGACAATGGATGTTAAAAGGACCATTGCAAAACAGGTCCTCATCCCAATACTATAATGCAACTCAATTGTACTGCATAATCTACTAGAAATAATTTTTCACAAGTTTGAGATTACTGACAATAACATAATTGGATTTGCTACAAACTCAAGAAAATGAAAGACCATTATAGTTTATGTAAACATTTCTGAACTCTACCACCAAGGTATAGGGTTCAATATGCAGCTTTGACCTTTCTACATAAAACCCTAAATACAGGGATACCAACGGTGTTAGAAAATAAATTGGCAAAAGTGCAAAATGCAAAATCTCTGAGACAGACATCTTTAAAATGACTGTGTGAAATCCATATTAAATAAAAAATGGCAGAACATTCATTCTCTTATTATGGTCCAGCATTGATAAATGATCCATATGAAATGGGAATGGACTTTGATTTCAAGGCCAGCATTTTCAATAATAAATGGCAGGAACTTTTAAAACAATCTGCAATTGTTGCAATGTTACTTAATGAAATTCTGAAGAACCTGAGTTTGCTACTCATAGTATACCCTTATGAAATCATTTACATTTTGTATAATATGATATTTATAGAGTGTTTTTATCTTGTATGTCATGTGAGTTGATAATCATGTATAGCCCAGACACATTGTAAACCCACTCTCCCCAGGCGTGGCTGAAAACGGATCTTTGATCCAATCCATTTTCCTGTTAAAACAAATGTAAGAACAAGGAAAAGGAATATTGATATACATATTACATTATGACAGAACCATTTTTTTAAATAAATGTTATCAGTATACATTTCCATAACAATAAAGGATATCAATATACATTTTTAGTATCAACATGGAAAATTTGATGACAGTTTTAAAAAATAAAATTAAAAATGAATGTTTTTGCACTTTTCTGAATTTTGGTATAAGTACCCATAATTTAATTTATATATATATATATATATATATATATATATATATATATATACCAATAAACGTTCATCTTTTACCTTAAGTTCTGTGGCAAACATTTCATTCTCCCCCCCAGAAGTACCAATTCTTCCTTGCTTTGACTGTCAAAGGCTGCAAAAGCATGATAAGATAATAATTGCACAGCATCATGATGTGATTTGACGAAACAGGACATTTTCCTCTGCTCGTTTGTGCCTTTAGCTGCATTTTGGATGGTGAAGGTCTGTGCTCACTCGTTGCTGTAAATATCAATACCATTTACTAACCTCACCATATGGGCAAAACAGACTAGATTCTCCATTTTTATGGCTGCATGGGCGGAGCCCTGCAGTCATTTTGGGATCACATCACTGTATGAGAAAAGCGGAACTGATCACCGTGTTCTCATACAGTGATGCTGTCTGTTATCCACAGCGCTGAAGTCACTGGTGGTCTGTCCTCTGTGGACATAGTTCCCCTCTGTGGTGCTCAGTCTGCCCCCACACACTACTTTCTGCAACTGTGGAAGTGACGTGGCAGCTCTAACTCAAACTATGCATGTGCGAGTATTGCACATGTGCAGGTCTGTTGGAGTCACCATCTTGCGCATGGCAGGTGGCTCTGATTCATGGCAGGCTCCGGTGCGGCAAGAGCTCCAAGCTTTTACCTGCTCCTACAGCATATATTCTCCAACGTGGTTCTGAGCAGCCGTATCAGCTCTGACCTGATTTTGTTGTACTGTAAGGATACCTTAATGAACAAAACCCTATGCAAGGAAATTATTCATGACTGATGTACACAGATGGAGAATGAGAAGCATGGCACTCACGTCATTGTACTCTCAGACATATATTGTTGCAACCCCTCCTTGGTTTGCATGGATCATGCAGCCCACTCAGCTGCCACTGTACTGTTTCTCATCTGAGGCTGACACCATATGATAACCCTCTCCTGGTGTCAGTGGGGGCCAGGCATAGCCCAGGGAGACTGTCTGTGTCCAGGGGGAAGATAGTATGCTTGCCATAGCATCCCCCATGCATCATTTACACATCTGCACCCCATCCACTGGCTGTGGGATAAAATTGAATCAGATCTCTGTCATGACAGAAAATTCCACACTACAATACACTACACAGCATTCAGTGCACATCAAGATGAGTTGCAGAGCAGACACCTAAGACTAGTGGTAACCCAAGGTCACTATTGTGAAGCAGTACTACAGACCACATGAGTATCCCTGGATGATCACAACAGTAAACCTGTGTATGATCAGCTCAAGCAGTATGATGACATGGTCATAGAGAAGATCAACAGTCTGGCTGACACCAACGTAGAACCAGGTGCCATTTTTCAGACTGACTGGCATAACTGGGGGGAGACCCTGCTAAGATTCGAGAGAAGGCAGAAGACCACAAATGCCCTTAAAAAAGTGAACAACCCATCTTCGGTGTTACCCTCTCTGTGTCACAAGGCTGCCAGAAACTCCCTTGAAGGGGAAGCCCCCCAGGGTTCCCACACACTCCTACTGTTTCCCTTACATACACCCCTGAATTAACAGTGATCTACAGTAAATTCCCATAGACTCAAAACTCCACGAGTCTCCACTGCTGTCAAAATACCCATTCCTGTAGGCTACCTGGTAACTAGACAATGAGATGTGCTGGTTTCAAACCCTGGATCCAACAACAGCTGATGCTGTGTGGGGCACTTGCCCCCTCTAGCGACAGGCAAGTGACCTGAGGTAAGGGTACCCCAAAAGCACAAACTGGCAACCTTCCTTCTCTGGCACTCTAAGCTTCTCCCACTGGACTCTCTGTCAGAGGCTCTACTAATTGGTGTGCTCTGGGTCTGGAATTCTAATAATCAACCTCCTCCCCCTGCTGACATGTGGGGTTGTTACATTGGTGAAATTACAAAGGTGATACACCATGCAGGAAAAAAATGTTGTACCTCTAGTTGGCACTTTATCAAATTTGATGGATGTACTGTACAGTACACCTGCAAAGAATTACTTTGTTAATGATCTTTTATGGCCATTCAGGTTATCTAATTGAGGGTGAGCTGCTTATGGACTATGACACTTTGGTTCATGCACACATCTCATCTTTTCTTTATCAAATGTGGGGGGGACCAACCCACAAAAATTAAAAACAAGAGAAATTTGGGGAAAACAGTGTGATCTTCACAGCGCTGGTCTGTGACAGGAGAACACAGGTTTGAACCCTGTCACTGACACTGGCTCACTGTGTGACCCTGAGCAACTTGCTTTACTGCCATGTGCTTCAGTTTTCCTGGATGCAAAACTGGCTACAAGCAAGACTCCCAGTGCAAATGAGATATTACCTGTCACTTGGGTAGCTTGCTAGGGTTAATAAACTGAAAATAAGAAAAAAAAAATTGAAATGCAGGCCACATCACCATACAATAGAGAGACAGAAATTTAGAACACTGCAGAAAAAAAATGCATTCATGGCAATAATAGTTGCATTTATTTTATATTCTGCATTTATTGAGCACCGTTCCACAAGCCTGTCTCCTCCATCACACCATCGTCCCCAGCCCCATCATCCACCTTCTCTGGGACTTAGCCTGCTCAATTTTCCCTCCCATGACTTACCTCCAACCCATGGCAGGGCTGTTTCATAAGGATCCCAATGGAAAACTTAGACCCCTCAAGCAAGGCAAGCCAATGTGTTCAAAGGTATCGCAATTGATGGCAAAAGGTTAGCAGTTGGAGCGGGAGAGTCATCCTGCTTGGCTAGGGTTTTTTCTTAGTTTCTCCCAGCCCTGAGACACAAGGGAGGGAGAAAGACATGTAGATCGGGTGTGGTCTGCAGTAAAAGTACAGGTAGGGAAGAATGGGCAGACTGGATGGGCCAAACGATCCTTATCTGCTGTCAAATTCCATGTTTCTCTGTTTCACGCTAGGAAAGCCAAGAAGCGTGCACACACTGAGCATGCATGTTGCTCTAACCCTGGC
Source organism: Neoceratodus forsteri (assembly GCA_016271365.2). Classification (NCBI taxonomy): domain Eukaryota; kingdom Metazoa; phylum Chordata; order Ceratodontiformes; family Ceratodontidae; genus Neoceratodus; species Neoceratodus forsteri. The sequence continues at coordinate 293,817,701 of JADMNL010000024.1, read as the reverse complement.
CTGCGTTATTCCCTCCCCAGTGCCATCAGCTGCACTGCCACCTATGGCCACCCAGGTAGCAGTATAGCAGCGAGGATAGTGACCCTGGAGGAGGAAAGTGTCTGTGAGGATGGTCAGTCCTCCTCCCTGACCTAGGCCCCAGTGAGCTAAGGTTGTTCCTGAACCTATGCTGCCAGTGTCACAAGTAGTAGCACTACTGCTGTGCCAAAGGGTTGGCAAATAATTTTTGCTATTGACCAAGTAAAATTAATAAAAGAAACATAGAAACATAGAATTTGACAGCAGATAAGGACCACTTCTCCCACCAAGTCTGCCCATTTTTCCCTACCTACAATATCACCACAGATCCTAAATGATCTCCAGCTCATGCCCCCCAGATCCCCTTATCTCCATCCTATGTAGTCTTGAACTCCATCACTTTTTTCACCCCTACCACCTCTGCTGGAAGGCTGTTCCAGGAATTCACCACTCTTTCTGTAAAGATGCACTTCCTCATATCTCCCCTGAATCTACCACCCCTACCGCTTCATAGTAAGTACCCTTGTTCTTGAGCACCTTTTTGTCAGAAAAATGCTTCCCTCCTGTACCTTATTTGCCCCTCTGAGGTATGTAAAGGTGTCTATCATATCCCCTTTCTCCCTCCTGTCTTCCAGGGTGTGCATATTAAGATCCTTTAGTCTCTTCTCATAGGGCTTCTAATGGAAACCCTGCATCATTTTAGTTGCCCTCCTCTGGACTGCTTCCACTCTGCTATTCATTCCAGAGATATGGCCTCCAGAACGGGACACAGTACTCTAGTTGGGGTCTTACCAGCAATATATACAAAGGCAACATCACCACCCTCTTTCTGTGAGGATACAAACATATGAACATATGAAACTGCCAGCAGATACAGACCAAATGGTCTATCACATTTGTTTGATTGTGCAGCACAGAGGTTAGACTCTTGCTGCTCCCCTCCACCCCATGCCCCCCTCTCTTTCCCCCTCATCTTCCACACTGACTAGTATCTTACCCTTAACCCTATCCCACCCCCTTTTAAAGCTCTCCACAATTTTAAGAGATACCACTTCTTCAGGGAGCGTGTTCCATCCCCCTACCACCCTCTCCATGAAGTAATGCTTTCTCGCCTCCTTCCTGACTCTACCCCCCACCATCCTCAGGCTGTTCCCCCTAGTAATCCCTTCTCCCTTTAATCAAAACATGCTCTACGTACTAACTCTGCTGATGCCCTTTAAGTACTTGAAGGTTTTGATCATATCACCCCTTTCCCTTCTCTCCTTCAATGAGTACAAGTTGAGGTCCCTAAACCTATCCTCATAAGGTTTCCCCTGCCATACCTCTGATCATTTTAGTTGCCCTCTGCTGTACCATCTCCAGTAACTTGATGTCCTTCTTTAAGTATGGGTTCCAGAGCCGGCTGAGTGGCGCTGAGGGCTGAGGTGTGGACGCCTTACCTCGCGTCGCGCCGGCGACCCGTGTTTGGGAATGGACATGGGTCACCAGGGGTTGGCAGGGAGGAGAAGGATTGAGCATCCCCAGGACTGCTCTGCTTCTCTGGGGAGAGGGTTTAGTAGGGCCCGGTGATTGCCTGCCCCCTAGCGGAGGCTGGGAAGTGGCATGTCAGCTCTAAAGAATGTGGGAAGGGGACTGAGGCAGGCACTTGGCGAGGGTTCACACGGGAGCATGCATGCTAATGCTGCTGGCACCATTGCACACCACAGCCTCTCAGGGAGGAACAGGAAAATAGTGAAAAAAAATGGGATTCCTCTGCGCGAATGGTGATTGTCCCCCTCTGTGGTGGCTCAGGAAGGCACCTCCCCATAGTGTATCCAGATCGGTGGGTCAAGTCGCTCCCCACCCTCTGCCACGAAGGGTAAGTCGTGGGGTTAAGGGGAGGGGGTCTCATACCTGGTACCAGTGTGGGGGGGGGGTCAGAGGTATAGCAGAGGAATCCGGGAGGAGAAAAATGAATAACTAAAGAAAAAAAAAGTATGGGTTCCAAAAGTGTACACAGTACTCCAGATGCAGCCTCACCAGTGACCTGTACAGTGGCAGAATGACTTCCTCCCTCCTAGAGGTGATTTCTCTAGCAGTGCACCCCAGCATTCTATTGGCTTTTGCTGGTGCTTTCCTACATTGAGACAAATGGTTCATATTCTTTGTGACCATTATCCCCAAATCCTTTTCCTCCTCAGAGATGGATAGCTGAACCCCTCTCAGATGGTAACTGAACCCAGGATTCCTCGCTCCGAAGTGCATGACCTTGCCCTTCTTAGCATTGAAACCCAGCTGCCAAGTGTCTGATCACTGCTCAAGCCTTCCCAAATCTTCTTGAATACCCCTCCCTATTCACCCCAGCATCCCACTAGCCCTCCCAGCTGCCTTATCACACTGCCTGGCCTTCTTGAGATCATTCAGTATGATTAACCCCAGGTCTCTTTCCTGCTTGCTGGTCATCTATACCATCCCACCCATTTTGTACTCTGCCCCTGGGTTTCTGTGCCCCAAGTGCGTTATTTTGCACTTTTTCATACTGAAATCGTGCTGCCATAAACTTGAGCACTCCTCAAGTTTTCTCAGGTCACTGCTCATCCTTTCCACCCCCCAAGTGCCCACCCTTTTGCAGATTTTGGTGTCCTCTGCAAAAAGGCAGACTTTCCCTTCTAGCTTCTCTGCAATGTCTCTTATAAAGACATTAAAGAGGACTGGTCCCAGCAATGATTCCTGAGGTGTCCCACTGGTTACTCTCCCTTCCTCTGTGTGAACTCTTCCCAGCACTCACACCAAGAACACCACAAATGCTGAGCAGGTGAATCAACTCTTTATTTAGGTGTCAAAGGTACAAAAATTAAAAACTGTCCCTCCCCCAGAGTCCTGCTTAATGCATTTCACATGAAGTGCTTTTTCAAAGGCAAGGGCACATGGGCAGTCAGTCTTTAAATGCATATCCCTGTAAAGGCATCTACCCTTAACTTTCAGTGAGCCTGCTTGAGAGGCCCCAAAAAGACCTACAACAGATATAGGACCCGACTCTAGAAAGGTGGAGCAAGTTGCCGCCGAATGCAACCTGCGCCACCAACAACTGTGACATTGACCTTGCGCCCTATTCTAGGAGGGGCAGGGTCTCTGTAACAAAGTCCTGTGACTTGCGACATGCGGCAGGTACTCCACACAGAGGGCGTACCTGGCCAGCATGTCGCAACCCGCTACTGCAGGTTGCAAGTGCACCCCCTACCCATGCCCCGACCCCTGGGTCTCCCGCTGCCAATGCTGCACATCACCAGTCCTCATACTCCAGTACCCCCTGAACTGTTAAATGATAAAACATGTCAAATCACCATTTCCCTGGTAGTCTAGTGCCCCCCAAACTGTACATGGATAAATATGTAAATACCTGGTTTCCCTGGTGTTCTAGTGGCCCCCCCGAACTGTACAGTGATACAATATGTAAAGTCCCAGTCGGTGGCTGACTGTGGAGGTGAGAGGTGGGCTGTGCCAGTCGCCGGCTGGGGATGGGTGGGGGGTGCTGGGTGGGCTAGCACGGCTGGGTGGGGGCCACTAGACTACCAGGGAAATGGTGAATTTACATAATTTATAATTGTACAGTTTGAGGGCACTAGACTACCAGGGATATAGGGGGATCTCATGTTTTATCAATGTACAGTTCGGGGGGGCACTAGACTACCAGGGCTGGCATATTACCGCATATGCGGCGGGCAACTCGTGGTTCGGGGCATAGGTGGGGGATGGCAGCGCTGCCCTGTGGGGCTTCTGCCAACAGCTGTTTCGGGGGCTAGGGGTATGGGTAGCCCTGTGGGCCCCCTGCTGGGGTGGGCTGGGCATAGGGAGGAAGGGAAACTATGCACTGTCCGTTGGACAGCCTACAGGTCTACAGGACCCCCGGGGCATCCGTAAGTTATACCAACTAAATGCTGGTATAACCTACGTTGCCGGATCTCTTCCAGGGGTTCTTGTAGAATCCCGATGTGGGCACTTTGTGGCTACCCTTCTAGAATGGGGCACAACTGCTGTTGTAAACCCCCTAGCACCATGTCGCAGGGGGTATATGCGGCATAACAGCTGTTTAGTACAAGTGGCCTGCGACATGTCACAGGTCACTTTGTAGAATCACGCATGTCGCACCTGCCGATGTAAGTTGCTACATGCGCCATTCTGCTTGGCGCAACTGCTGTTACACCAGGTGCAACCCTTTCTAGAATTGGGCCCATATACTGCAAAGTACAAAAAGTAGAAAAGATTAGCTAACACAAAAAGTTAAAAAAAACATGTGACAATAGCACACATCTCTTGGTAATATTAAATATATGCCCAGTTCTAATTTTGTTAATAACAGAATATGCTAAAAAATCTTATTACAATATTATTACACTAATGTTACAAACAGCTTTAACAGGTCCTGTGTCATCATTATGACTATTCTATCCATGGGACACACCAGAGTCTAGGAGTGCACACAATCTGGAAAACACTAACAGGAAGCTATTATGCATTTTATCACAGTCAATATTTTAAGAAAGATGCCAGGTCAGAATTGTCATTCAGACTGGCTGAGTGGCATGTACTAATCTTAGCTTCTTTAAATCACTTTTACAGTGTGGGGCAATGCTTTCTCCATGAGAGAGGAAGGGCTTCATGAAGTTTATGATATGGAACGCCCTTCTAATGTGGGACAGGTTGGGGGTGTGTAACTACACAGATCACTCCATTTTAAAATAGATGGCAATACTACACCGTGCAACTGTAACAACACAGAACTCAGTGCAGCGCAGCTGTTTTATCAATGGTGTAGTTCTGTGAGTCTTGAAAAATGAAGACAAGGCATTACTTTTACTTGCTGCCCTTGTGTGCTACCTGATAACCATTAGGCATTGGGTAATTGTATGTGAAAAAAGTACTAGTGATCTACTTTTAGTTACATTTATTTCTGAGTGCAATATGTGTATTACCAATGTATTTGTTTATAAATCTTGGTTTTAAACCTATGCGTTGTACCATGGCTCGAACCTTTTGGTTTCTGCTAAAAAAAATGTGATATTGATATATTTGCATATATAATAAATAAAATGCTTAAAAAGTTTAATGCTTCCTTTGACTCCTTCTGCTATGGAATGAAGTGCCCCACCACGTACAAAAAGGCTACAGACATTCAGTACCTGCCCCATTTGTAATAAAATACAGACTGAGAGGACACGATGGTGGGTGACCCTACACCCTCACCCTGCTGAGTGCCCGCTGAGTAGATAAGCACCCCTACCTTGCTGTATCTAAACATAGCACATTCTGCTGTTTTGCTAGATCTGAAGAAAAGCTGCTTTTTCAGATAACAAACAAGTCAGTCGGCATTTGGTTTTCAATCTGCTGAATAAATTGTCCTGTGAGTGCTGTTTGACTTCTGCCATGACACGCAAGGTGATGGGTTGTTTTCCTTTACCATAGATGTAAACTGCATTTTGAAGTTGGTTTCTCCTTCTGTAAACAGATGAGCCACCCACAGCTCTCTGCTGGCTGTCCAAAGCTGCCGCATCTGAAGTTGGTGTTTTCCTCCACATGAAGTATCCTCAGGTTCGCTTCAAAACAATCTTTAATTATAATGAAATCATTTCTTTGAAAGCTTGCAGGATATTTGGTTTGATATGTAACTAAGAAATAATACAAAAAGAGGTGTGCTGTTATTTTTTGAAATCCATGAACCAAGGGAGGCTGCATGGCATGAGGCATAGAGAACACCACAGCGATGAACTACAGAATGAAATTAATTCATATAGTAATTAAAAGAACTACCAGTAGAAACAACCTAGATTAGCTGAAAGCACAGTTTCAATAGGGCATTGCATTGCCACTAAAATTCCTGTGTAAATATTCATTTATTTGAAGTTCACTTCATACAGATGACAGGACAGCCCCATGAGATGTAGTATCTCATTTTCATGGAAGTCCTTTGGCACAAGTAGGATACAAAGAGCTTAAACTGCAGTGAAATACTGTGAGGTACATGAATACAAGTCATAGTACTGAAAACTGATCCATATAAGGTTTACAAAGCTCTGAGATGGGCAAGAATATGATAGTGAGCCATGTTGCCTGGACAGTGACAGGGGACCTTGAGTTGTCACAGCAGCAGCAGCATTCAGAAAGTGGGAAGGTTAGGGTTAAACTGACGGAAGGTTGGTACAATGGTAGCCAGTGACAAGCTGCACTAGATATCTGGATATACTAGGAAATGTCACAGGAAATCCAACTGAAATGAATGTGGATTGCCTGTGATATATTGTGATACAGAAACTCTCTAGGCTCCCTTCTCTTCCTGCTTTCCACACCCTGGATGACTCCCCTCTGGAGGATGTTACCACCTTTAGGTATCTAGCTTGACCAGCATCTAAACTTCTCTGACCACGTGGATGCTACAGTCAAAAAGCTGCACCCGAAGTTAGGTATACTATACAGGAACCTTGACTGTATCCCACTACCAGCATGTTGTGTTATCATCCAGATAAAGATCCTCCCAATCTTTGAATACAGTGATGTCATTTACAGCACTGCCCCAGTTACCACTCATGCCAAACTGGACACTTTCTTCAACTCTTTCTGTTGATATGCTATTGACTGTCCCCCTCGCACCCATCACTGTTCTATGTATAAATCTCTCCCTTGCCCTTCTCTCATGGACAGACGCTACATCCACTGTGCCATCTTCATGGGCAAATTCTGGTTCAGTTCCTTACCCACCTACCTATCTTCCTCTCTCTCCCATCCTCCCCGGCCCCGATTCCTATACCCTCTGAAACTCAAATGTTCATATCCTAGCAATCCCTCCAGTCTCCATGACCATTTGCAAAGCCACATTCAGTAACCACTTCCCTAAAATCTGTAACCTCCTTCCCCCTGCCTTTCACCAATCCCCTTCCCCTGGACCTTTTCAAACCACCTCAAAGGTCTTACCTACCCCTCCTGCAGTTGTTCCTAATTCCTCTCACCTGTTCATAAAAACATGGAAGTCTAGTCTAGTCTGCCCGAGGGCACTGGGTTGGAACATCGCTGATAACAATACTGCGGTCAAGAACCGTGTGGCAATAATGCTGTTAGTTTTTGTTTTGCAGGGGTCTCTGCCTGCACCCTTTAAGTGGATTCTCACACCAGGGGAGGGATCACGGGCAAGTTAAGATTGGTGGGGCTGTGGAATACTGTTTCACAGCCCCATGTAAAAAGTCCCGATACACAAAATTGTAGGAGACCAGGATCAGAACCCTGGTCTCCACTGCTGCCTGGCCAAGCTGCTCCATGCCCCAGACCTCCACACCATGGGAGCAGCTTGGCCAGCCTGTTGGATTTTGGTGCTCTTGTTCCTTAACAGCACCACGGACGGTGACCTGGAGAGCGCTTACTGGAAGTGCTGTACATCCCCTCTCACTGTTTGTGGTAGCATTATCCAGAGTAGCGCTCAGTTGACTGGCCCTATTCTGGTAGTGCTATTCTAGGGATTTACCCTGCTGAAGAACCTACCTGGTGCTTGGGCAAACTAGATGGACCTTGCAGTCCCCTCTGACTTGTCTCCAAGTGGGTAACCACTGCGATTAAGCACTTATGTTCTGTCTAGGTATCATGCACTTTACTTGTATCTCTCAAATGTTTAATAGCTTTAGTTGTATGAGCTGCTCTGTAAATGATTGTCAACTTACATTTGTTTACTAACTGGCAGTTTTAGTCTGCACTGTATTTGGATTACGGGCTGTTTCATTGTTACTCACGTTCACGCATCTTGCATGGTACTAATCCCAAGGTATTTTGCGATTGAGTGCTACTGTACTCTGTAAATGTTTTACCAACAGTTATGTATTTGTTCTCTTGTGCTCCAAAGTCCCACTTGTACAATTTTCCCTTTCCTTCAGGACGCATCTGGAAATGAGCTCCCAGCTCAGTATGCCTTTTCTGGTGAAACTTTAAAATAAATAAATAAAATAAATATATCTGATTATTTTGTATCATTTAATTGACTGCAACAGTAGTTTGTTACAGTTCAAAAAAAAGGCACTCATCAACCAATTAGAGATGCACAGGTTCCAGGTAATCAGAAAACTCTAAATTTATTCCAAAGTACACATGTTGCATTCTTGATGCGTTTCGGACTGCGGTCTTTTATCAATATCTTTTGATAAAGGACCACAGTCCAAAACTTCTCAAGCATGCAGCATGTGTACTTTGGAATACATTTGGAGTTTTCAGATTACCTGGAGCCTCTGTGTCTCTAATTGGTTGGTGAGTGCCCTTTTTGAACTGTATCTGCAATTGGAAAGGAGTACCACCATTCGTAGTGCAGCCATTTCTAGAAGTATAACAGTAGTTTGTTCCAGTCTATGGGGCCTAACAAGGTCTATACATGACAGACCCTCTTTAAATTAGGCACTACCTAGCTAGGTTCCACTATAAATTGTGAGAAGTAAGGTAGGGGTTGGGGTTGGGGGGAAGAGTGATTTGAGGTAGGTGGAGCTAAGGTGTGGATGCACTTGAAGTATATACTAGTGAAACCCTTGGTAGAGGTGTGGGGCTCAGCAAGTCAAGTATATTGTATAACAGGCAATAATGGATCTTTAAGTTGGTCTCAAGGGTGAATCTGCCAAGCCTGTTATACAGGACATCAAACCTATGCAAAATGGTTCAATGGGTCATACTGTGCACTAAGATTACCCATAATTGACGGATTTAAGGAAGTTACTCACCATGTAGAGAGCTCCTAACCTGAACCCCGCCAGGCATTGATGTGTTCAGCATGAATGTAGCGGGTAAAGTAGCTGTGGGTCTAGTCACACACACACCCTCATGGTAATTGCCTTCAAGGTAATCCTGGATGCAGATTTGTAACACCAGATTTTAACAACAAAATCCAGGTTGCAGACTTGCAAAGGGGGGTGCTGAAGGCCATGGTTTTAGACTTCTTGGTATTGAGAGTGAGATTGTTCTCAATTAGCCACAGATCAACAGCTGCAAAGCCTGACTGAATGTGATTCTACATGCTGGCCAGTGAAAGGCCAGTGGAATAGAGGATTATATTATCTGCACACATGTGAACCATGCTTCAGACACGTTGGATGGATAAGTTAATAACAAATAAGGAGAAAAGTGTGAAGGGGCAGAATTAAGCCTTGGGTGACACTGTTTCAGTGGCTCAAGTTCAGAACTGCTAAAGAACAGTACAAATTTTGCCATGAGCCCCTCAATGTAATCCCTGAGCCACTAGATTCTAGGCATGTCAAGAGTCAGCTCTCCTAGTTTTCAGAAGAGGATCAGGTTGTTACACAAGGTCTCAGCACCCTTATTGGTACCCTCAGAGGTACACCATAGGCAGCTAGTATTTAGGTATATGTTATACTAGCATATAGGGCATAGGGTATCTACCATATAAGAGTAGATGTCAGGATATGTATGCATATTATTGTTATACACTTTGCTTTCTAATACACATATGTATTTCTCGCTTATAAGATGTTAGGACAACTGTGTCCTTGTAATGATGATGATATATAAGTCAGCATTGCCATCTTTTGGTGATTTGTACTATTACACTGATACATGTATAAATGAGCCTCCTTTGTCTTTACAAAGTGATGACTACTACAAAATTGTATAATGTTATTTTGAACTGTGGAGCCACCTCTAATTTAGCCAATAGGGCTCATCTCTGTAACTAGAAATGTTTCTATCTTACGGTAACCATAGTAATTATTATAGGTATATAATGTAAGACATTATGGGCCAGATAATCAAAGGTTAGCCCATGGCAGAGATTAGCACTGCCCGGCATGCAAACTTAGCCCAGAGCAAAATGCCAGCCATATTCAAAAGGAATAGCCCGGGGCAAAACCAGCTGAATATAGCAAGCAAAGGAAGCCAGGCAAAATGGGCAGGAGTGCAGGGCAAAAACAGCCCAGGAATAAGACAGCACTGAATATAGAACACAAGACAGCACTGAACATAGCCCCAGGAAGGCAGTGCAAACACACAATGGAACACAGTGCAGAGACAGCCTGACCCTGGGACACATGCAAGGGAACACATGCCAGAATGAGGTATCAGGAGCACACCACAGTGCACATCCAGGAGGATGCCACACATGCACGGGAATGTCCAGCAACAACCCAGACCCATGTGGAGAACACCAGCAACAGTACAAAGCATGTGGAAC